>JAZEWT010000006.1:16434794-16453071 GCA_036362905.1 Mordacia mordax
ATGCAAACTCCACACAGAAAGGCACCCGAGCCGAGAGATTCGAACCCGGGACCTTCTTGCTGTGAGGCAACAGCGCTAACCACTGGGCCACCGCGCCACCCTATCATAATAGTGATACCAATTAACGTTCTATATTGTCTGTTCTCTTGTCTCACTGAATTTCTTGTTGTCTGCACCTCTATTAACTCGCCACGCCTCTATCTGCTCGTCTGTTATCTCACCTTGATTTCATGAATTGAAAGAGGAAAGGCCTACCTAAATAATATTTCTGGTTCGGGTCCGCAATGCGGGCAGCCACCACCATCACGGCTGTCACCGATTCCATGGCCAGCACTACCTTCACTACCGCGTGCCAGTACCAAATCCATCGTTACAGCCGTGCGCATGCCTTTACATTAAAAAAAAATCCAATAATCATTACTGTACACTTGGAGCTGAGCAGCACGCGGGTTTCAACAGCTCGAGAAAACCAGATCGACCGGTTTCTCTCCGAGACGATGTTTTCTCTCTTTCCCTTTAAAAAAAAACGCGGGGCGAAATTTCAAAGACGCCGAGTTTCATCGTTCCCGTGTTGTGTTTCAACTGATACGGGGTTGTGGCATTGAAGCACAAAATCAGCCGCGGGCAGTGGTCAATGGCCCTCAATCATAGCTTTCTGATTAATGGGTGCCGCACACTCACCGCCAGCGGCAAACACCCGCAACATTTTTACATTTTCACAAAAATAGAACGCGTGATGATTGAGCGCGGGTGATTGCGGATGTTATTATTCATGACTTCTGATGTGCAGAGGCGTAGCTGTCTGCTGTGCAGGGGGGTGCAGCTGCGATGGGCCCCACAGTTTCGCAGGGGCTCATTATTATGACCTGGGAAGAGGTGGGAAATTGGACAGAGAAAGGGCTCCAATATTTAATTCCTTGCACCAGCCGCAGCACATGCGACCCCATCACACTGCTGCTGATGTGAGCCACCTGCTTTGGAGAGACAGACACAGTGGTTCGGTTGCAGTTCTCTGGTTACCCGGTTGTTATTTTGCCATATGAATGTGGAATTTCCACGACTATAAACAACGCATGAGCACCCTATCGCGCTCGTTGGAGCACAAAACCACCGGCCTTCTCCCTATGAATGAAGCGGTGTTGACGGTTGTGCCGTCAGACTCTCCGGTGTATTTTGTCGTTTTTACCGCGTGCTGTATCAGCGCGATCTCCGATGTTTCGTTCCACGTGCCGGCGGCATCTTCAGAAACTGAACGTAAGCACGTGGAGTGAACCGTTCGACGCTGTGCCGAACTACACGTGGTGGCACAACGCGAGACCGCAGCTGAGAGCCACGTGCAGCACTCAGCCGCAACAACCTACATGGACACCTGTGTCAGATTTGAGATCCATCCAAATCCTTCTTATCCAGAAGACAGCTAATTCAACGTTAGAGCGTGGAACATTTGAATGTTTTCATTTGCGTTGTAAGAAATCAGTGATAAACGACAGCCTGGTTTTTAACATTTATAGCGCTTATTGCAGACGATCCTTCTGCGTCCTGCAAGTGCCGCTTGATAATTGCCCTCATTGAAGGTCGCAGCTCGGCTGCGCGACGTACGGTAGCGAGTGTTGACAAAATCTGAACGTGCCACCACTCCGCAGGGGGTGCACGGAGTAGGAGGTTAGGGATACGGGACCCTGGGTCACTTGATAACAATGAACTGATATGAGAGCAGATTTTAAAATAAAGAGTTGGCAAAGCCAGGATATGCGATCTGGTGGACTTACCCGTGATCCGAACAGAACGCGTTCTTGGGCGCGTAGGTTTTAGCAAACGGGGCTCCACCATAGTTGGCTCTGTGGTATATGGTTTGGTCACGCGTGGTTGTGCCATGTTGTGCTGTGCTTGCTTCATACGGTGTGGTTGCGTTCTGCAGGGTTGCCTCGTGTGGCTGCGCCATGTGTGGTTGTGCCGCGTGGGTTTGTGTGGTTCTGCCTCGTTTGGTTGGGCCACGTGCGTCTGTGCCGCGCTTCGCCGCGCCCAGTTCGGTTGCGCCGCGCGGTTGTGCCACGTGGGGCAACCGCGTGGGTCGACCGCGCGATTGCCCCACGCAGTGTCCCCACGCGGTCGCACATCACGCGCAGTTTCCCACTACCGCCGCTCCATTCTCCGCAGGTGTGGACTCCGCATCCGAGAGCTGCAACGTCAACAACGGTGGCTGTGCGCACAAGTGCCAGCAGGCGCGCGGAACCGTACAGTGCTCCTGCCACAGCGGCCACCGGCTCGCCGACAACGGCAAGGACTGCCACGGTGGGCGCCGCATCCGGGGGGTGGCGGTTCAGGAGTCGGCTGCAGGAGGGTTAAGGGTCGGCTGTAACTGGAATACGGCTGTTGCTCTTCCGAGCCGTATGCGCAGGCCGAGCTGTCAATCGTCGTGTCAGTGTGGTTGGCGGACGCGTGTGTGTAGCGCGCGCCGTCACGAAGGATATCTAACCCCTTGGGGTGGTGGGAACATTTAGGGAGTGCAGGAGATAAGACTGGTCGCCAATGAGCCTGCTGTGGAGGGAAGTTATGGACGCACAAAGGGAGAATTGAAAACTCTCCGGCGTGTGGCTGTAATCGCCTGGAAGAGGCCGGGGATTGTATGGCGATGCAGCGATCGATTGACAAATGCGGATGAGGTGTCGTGACAGTGAAGTATCACCGTTACTGACGCAATTTAGTGGCGCAATCACGGTGATGTCAAATCACAGCCGTCGCTTTCGGTCATCGGCTGTCCAACAAGGACTTCCCTTTAAAAAAAACATTCCGCCTCACTCTGCGCCGTTGGCTTCGGTGGCTTCATTCATGATCCTCCCCCAACTCCACCCCACCCTCGCCCCCACATCCTCCCCCCGCATCTCCCACCCCGCTCCCTCGCCCCACCCCCACCCCCCCGTTTACGCCGGCAGATGTGGACGAGTGCGCGGAGGACGGCCACTGCAGCCAGGGCTGCACCAACACAGCGGGAGGGTTCAAGTGCTGGTGCGAGCAGGGCTACGAGCTGAGACCCGACAAGAAGGGCTGCAAGGCACTCGGTCAGTGGCGCTCGCCGGGAGGAGGGGGGGGGGATGGGGAGGGAACATCGGGAATGTGTATGTTTTAAAGGTTGATTATTATTTAGGGGTGGCCCGGTGGCCCAGTGGGTAGCGCTGTCGCCTCACAGAAAGAAGGTCCTAGGTTCGAATCTCGGCTCGGGTGCCTTTCTGTGGGGAGTTTGCATGCTCTCCCCGTGTCCGCGTGGGTTTTCGTCGGGTATTCCGGTTTCCTCCCACAGTCCAAAAAACATGCTGCTGCATAGGTTAATTGACTTGCAGACTAAATTGCCCGCAGTGCCCGGGATGGACTGGTGTCCCATCGTGGGTATATCCCTGCCTTGCGCCCTGTGTCTGCCGGGATGGGCTCCGGCTCACCGTGACCCTGTACAGGACTTAGCAGTTTCTGGCAATGAGATGAGATTATTATTTAACAGACGCCCTTAGCGAGGGCGACTTACATCATGATAGCGATGTAGTGAGGAGACCACAGAGAGGCGAGGGGAAGGCAGACCTGCCTTCAGCCGGTGCCAACATTTGCCTGAACACTGCGTTATATCATGATGTTATCAGCCAATTAATTAAGGAATTTATTTTTCATATGTGGGAGGAAACTGGAGGACCCGGAGGAAACCCACACAGAATGGGGGGTAGAATGCACAAACTCCACGCAGAAAGGTGCCCTGGGCAAAAATCGAACCGCTTTAGACAGGACTTTCTTTCTGTGAGGTGCAGATGTTACCACTGAGCCACCTTGCCCGATGCTCGCATATTTAATTTTTTTCAATCCTAGTTTCGCACAGCAGCTTATGACCTTTGAGCGACAGGTGGTTTCAAAATAATAATAATGAACAGAGTACCCGCCTTGCTGGGGATCTTGTTCCAAGCATGTAACAATTTTGGTTTTATGTTGGTGTAAAGGCGGAGGAGGTGTTTTTGACGAGGGATGAAATATGGCTCACAGTCTTGGTGTGGTGCAGGTACAGTTTGTGCTCAAATGATTCGAATCCGGTACTCCCAGTGCGAAAAAAACATTGTAAAAACGCTCCGTTATTGCGTGTAGAATTATTATGGTTATCCAACGATCATTTTCGGTGTGTCCCCACCCCCACCACACCCCCTGCAAGTCCCCCAAAATTCTGGCCAAACAATGCCGCGTTACGTCCGTGTGTGCGTGCGGTTACGGGCCCCCGTTTTGCTTTGTGAACCGTTTTGTTGGCTGACGCTCTCGTGTTATTCGAGCGGCGCAGGCAGCCTCACAATTAATACGCGCGCAGCAACGATGTCGGGGAAACGGGTTTTCGCTGAGCAAACGACGATGGCCGTTGGAGGGAGATGCCAAGAAAGCACATCTGTGGAAATTCCACATTCCTGTAATAATAACTGCCAATGATGGTTTGCTTTGTTAATCGGCCAAAGCTGGTCTTTCAGGATAAATGTGTCAAGAGTTACCTCTCCCTCCTTCACACTGGAAGAAGAATGACAGATAATTACGAACCACGAAAACCTACTTCGGTACAGTCTGTCCGTCCGTTTCTAGTTAAGCTGGAAGGAACCGTTGCGCTATGTAGCTCTTCTTAACAGTTGTTCAGATATGTACATTTTTATATTTAGCACTGTCGTTCGTGCAAATGCATCTCATGATCGCTGTGGAACCACGGGCAAAGCTGGAAGTCAGCCTCCAGGTGGTGAGCTGTATCAGTAATTGCCCAAGTTCTACAATCCTCTACATATTAAAATATTTTAAGTCACTTCATGAGTGTTTATAATATGACGATAAGCCTCAGAACACCCACTGTTGACTTCCCCCTAAAGCGGTGCCTATTTTATCGACCCCAGCAGAATGATGAGCTGAGTTAAGCCCCCTGACTAGGGTTTTTACTTGCAAACATCCGTTTGCGAGTCATCCGCCCAGCCGCTGAGCCACCTGGCCATAGCACATCCACCAGGGCTGTCGTTGCAGGTGGATCCTCTCTAACAGGCAAGCCTTTCTGCCAGCAGCGGCACCAGCAGACAGCTGCATCGCTGCGCCTTTATCCAACTTGACAATTTCGTTCACCATCCTTCCACGCTGCCCGGCCACTCCACCGCACCCCCTGCTCCCAGGCCCGGAGCCGGTGCTGCTGTTCGCCAACCGCATCGACATCCGGCAGGTGCTGCCGCACCGCTCCGAGTACACGCTGCTGCTCAACAACCTGGAGAACGCCATCGCGTTGGATTTCCACCACGCGCGGGAGCTCGTCTTCTGGTCGGACGTGACGCTCGACCGCATCACGCGCGCCTACCTCAACGGCAGCGGCGTCACCGAGGTCGTGTCGTCCGGACTCGAGAGCCCAGGTACCTCACGCGTGCGCTGCCGGCCTCCCGTGCGGGTCTTTGTCCATCGCTCTCCTTCCGGTGCGTGGGTAATGTTTCGACATCGGGATGTTTCGGACGATGCGGGTTTCATTTTTTAAAATTTATTTAGCGATGCCATAAAAGCAGAGAATCTGTAGGAAACCCACGCAGAACAGGAAAACGACAATGTAATCTCTCCGCACGGTAAAGTGCCCGAGTCTGGTGTTGAACTTAAGAAATTCTTCATAAAATCAATTTTATTTGTTAAGGCACGTACAAACTATATTTCGTAAACCCTCCTGCAACCGATTAGTAAGGTTTTGTCACGTGAACAGGACGTGTCATTTCGTAATTATGTCAGCACACCGGTGCATTGGAGAACAAACCACAATTCTGTTCACGTGACAAAACCTGACTGATTGGCTATGTCGGGTGGAAGAGGATTTACGAAACGCAATTCTTACCTGACCTAACCCAGATAGTGGATTTTATGCGTAACATTGGTCACGATAGTTTTTGCATCAAAGCTCGGACGTTCTTGCAGCGAGGTGCCAATGTTGCTATGTGTAGAGGAGATGGTACGGAATACTAATAAGACAGTGGTATAAGCATTCAGTACAGTACAGGTGGGAAAGGGGGTTGCGATGCTAAATATATTGAAATCACTTTCAACCCTAACGCGCAGCGATATCAAGTCGTAAACAAGGACGAGACGATGACAACGTTGACGACAATGATGACGCGCGCGTGCGTACGTGCGCGCAGGGGGTCTGGGCGTAGACTGGATCCACGACAAGCTCTACTGGACTGACTCCGGGACGTCGCGCATCGAGGTGGCCAACTTGGACGGATCGCACCGCAAGGTGCTGCTCTGGAGGAACCTGGAGAAGCCGCGCGCCATCGCGCTGCACCCGCTGGAGGGGTGCGTCGACACACTACCCCCCCGCCTGCCTCCGTCTGCTTCCCCTGCCCCCCCCCCCGTTGCTCCCACTATCTCCAGTCCTCCCCACATCCCCTCCCAGCTCCCATCCCCCTCCACTTTGCCCCACGTTCCCCTACTGCTCCTCCCACCTCCTCCCCCCTCTGCACTCCCCCTCCCGCCGGGCTAAGTCAACCTAGGAAAGGCCCAGGACGGGGTTCCTAAATTCCTCGTCGATGGAGGCCGTGAACAGGAGTTGAACTCAGGCCACTGGGTTTGTAGTGCAGCACGCTAACCACTACACTACTGCTCCCACGACGTGACCTGTTGTACAACGGTCCCCCTACAGCCATAACAGTCCGAAGAGCCAAGTGCTGTTAGCGAGCACCTATAACGGCCAGCACAGCATGAGGAGATGTATGGCCAGCAACACAACAATAGCCACCGTTCACCACTAAATTGTTGTTAATTATTATTTAGCAAATGCTCATAATCATGGCGACTAAGTGGCGGTGGAGGTCATCACGGCGCCTGTGCCATACTAGGTGCTCGGTCAAGTGCTCACGCGCTGTTAGTAGCACCCTGTAAAGGCCAGCATGGCACACGTGTACGCACGCATGCTCGCACGCTCGCACAGTCTAACTCTGCCGCCGCGCCGCAGCACGCTGTACTGGACCGACTGGGGAAGCACCCCGCGCATCGAGCACGCGAGCATGGACGGCTCGCAGCGGCGCGTCATCGCCAACACCTCGCTCTTCTGGCCCAACGGCCTCACCATCGACTACGCCGGGCGGCGCATCTACTGGGTCGACGCCAAGCACCACGTCATCGAGCGGGCGGATCTCGACGGGCGCAACCGCAAGGCGGTCATCAGCCAAGGTAGGGCGGCCAGCGTGGGTGGCGGCGAAGGCGGTTGCCTCCGCCATTGAGAGGGTTTCCACCGCCAGCGGGATCGCTCCGGGTCCGCCCCTAGGCTTTGGAGCTCGCTGCCCGCAGGATATCAACTCTGCCGAGTCTGTCACCTCGTTCTGTAGCTGTTATAAAGAGCGCTGTAGATATTTTTTTAGTTGAGGATTTAATAGTTATCTCATTTGACCACATTTTGTCTGGTTGCGGGGAATTAATACTGTGCGTTGTCAGTCAGTGTGCGCGGTTCTTTTGATGTATTTTTTTAAGCTTTCGCATTTTACTGTTCCTTGTGAGCCTTGAGTGACAGACAATTGGGTTATGTCAGTTATTATTATTTTTGGCCTTTATGGCGACCGCTGGCCGCCTACGCCAGGTCTCTGCCGACCGAGTGAGAAATGCAGAGCGGCCCAAAATGCTGCAGCCACACAGAGGTGTTGATTTCTCACAAGCTCCACTAGATGGTGATGCTGCGAGCCGAGAGAACAGCCTGCGGCTGATTGGTGAGATCCTCTGCAAAGTTGTCACGTGACACGACCAGCCCGTAGGCACATTGAAAGAATCTGTAGTGACACCCCAGCTGCTGCATTGTATGTAGATTACTGCTGTCCTGCGATATACTAGCGTACAGGATTGAGCGGGTACTCATACTGAACTGTGCCGCTCGTCCCATCGTTTAACGAATTTACATCTGAGCTCGCGCGCATCTCTGTGTGTGGCGCTCCACCAGGCCTCCCGCACCCGTTTGCCATCACGGTGTTCGAGGACAGCCTCTACTGGACCGACTGGCACACGAAGAGCATCAACAGCGCCAACAAGTTCACCGGCAAGAACCAGGAGATTGTGCGCAACAAGCTGCACTTCCCCATGGACATCCACACGCTGCACCCCCAGCGCCAGCCGGCCGGTACACCCCCCACAACCGCCGCCACCCCCCAGCCCACCACCACTTGTGTGCCGGGTCTAGGTACCAGGTTGCAAAGAGTGTCCGCGTTTATTTTTTCTGTACGTAAACGGACGACTGACTGCACGTTGGTCAGCTTGGAAGTTTGTTATGTCGCAGTGATCGCGCATTTTGAGCTCGCAAACTCACTGGCTGCTTCATGCTCTGAAATAATAAACATCTATCGTCAGCTCAGCGTTAAATAGTGAGTTGTATGGGGAGAGTGAGCAGAGATATTGTTATACTGATGGAATTCTGGGTGTGTGGGGTGCCAACAGAATGTGGAAATCTGGACACGGTGCACCCCATGTCACTGCTTGCACCAGGGCCCATCCCACGTTATGCCACCTCCGCTTTGTGATCCACTCTGTGCCACCCCATCTATGTCACTCATGCTATGCACAAGCATGCAATGCCATTGGAAAAGATGAGCCGAGGAGAGAGGAGTGAAAGGTCTCATTAATGCCGTTTGGCTTCCGCAACGCTTAACGTTGTACTTGTGTGTGCGTGTCGGTGTATCTCAGTGTGCGTTTGTTCACCTAAACGTGCACCTCGCCTGGCACAAGCAGCATGGAGATGTTTCCACCGGTTGTTTTGCATTTGCATATGACATCACAAAAGCTGACATGCCAATCGGAATTTAACGAAACGAAAAAAGAAGAAAGGCGTTTTTGCGTCGATGGAACAATAGCGATTGTGTGCTGTGCGCGGATGGACCCGTGCCTCGCGATCGCACGTGTGTCGTCACCATGGTGCGCGCGCGTGCGTGCGTGCAGGGAAGAACCGCTGCGGACGGAACAATGGCGGCTGCAGTCACCTGTGTCTGCCTAACTCCGAGGGCTTCACCTGTGACTGCCCGACGGGCTTCCGCAAGGCCGACCCACACACCTGCTCTGAGCGTAAGATTGCGAGCAGCCGACACGAATCCATTGAACCCTCACCCTCCCCCCGTCACAATCCGATGAATGGTCACGATTCTGAATCACGATTTAATTCGCTAATTTATTATTGTTGTTCTATAACATGACATTGTGGCGATGGTCGAAGGGGTCGCTATAGGTGTCATGTGAACCGGTTACACGTGATGTATTATTGTCGTCATCATCATTATAATAATTGTATTTATAAAGCAATTTTCACCCAAGGGTCACAAAGCGCTGAACCATTATCCATGGGCTATCCACAGGTGGATGAACACATCCGCAAGTGTTTGCCATTTCTCATGGACATGCAATGCTCATCTACCTTCAGCACTCGAGTTGATTTCATCACTCCGTCTCTCCACGACGGACGTGCTCTTGGGCTTTAGCTGCTGTTCCGTTGCTAGTCTCGACCATCAGCAATCAACCTGCGATGGCACCTTGCCCAATCCCATGTGTTTTCCTTAACCGATAGTAAGATGTTGCTACGCTCTGGGAATAACCGACAGATTCCAACCACCCCCGCGTACATTTTCAAAAGACACGGGCGAATTGTGGAATAAAAAAAAAATCATATGCCTGTGTTATTTCTAATTTAAAAAAAATTACAAAAATATTAATATTAACGTTGAAATAATGTAAGAAAATATGTTATAATTGAAACCAGGGTTGTAATGCACATCGCTCAATGTATACCATTTAAATATATAAATATATGTGTATGTTTTGAGTAATTGACAAGGGTGCGGCCCTACAATTGCACACTCGCGTCACTCCTAGTGGAAAGGCCTCCATTAGAGAGCGATCGAGAGCAGGAATTCTCAACCTTCTCGGCCTCAAGGCCCGTTAGGGTCTGGTCTCCACGGACCACTGGGTGTCAGTCACGGCACACTGATGGGTCGCGACCAACCGGTTGAGAACGTTGACTATAGGAGCCAGTATTCTCCCTCTTCTTTTACGATGCCTTAATAATGCATGCTTCACGGTGTACGTTAAATTATACACGCACGCGTAACATTAACATTTACATCGGACGCATTTTTGATTTGCCTTGGTCTGTACTCGACAACCCCTAGTGACTCGTGACCCCCCCCTTCCCCTCCGCTCCCCTCCCCCGCCACTGGTGCCGCCCCCCTCCCCTCCCTCCCTGCGATCAGGGCTTGACAAGTTCCTGCTTTTTGCCCGAAGGACGGACATCCGCCGGATCAGCTTCGACACGGACGAGCGGTCCGACGACGTGGTGCCACTGGCCGACGTGCGCAGCGCGGTGGCGCTCGACTGGCACGCGCGCTCCGAGCGCATCTACTGGACCGACGTCATCACCGACACCATCAACCGCGCCAAGTGGGACGGATCCGCACAGGAGGTACCCGCGCGGGTGGCACCCCGCCCGGAGTATGGGGTGGTCGGTATAAATGTGGGTAGATGTTTATTATGGCAGCAGAAAGGGCCTGGTAAGCTTGCAAGCTCTAGATGCGGGGTTCCTGCGACACAAGGCTTGCTCCTATCTCTAATGCTGGCTCGTTTCTCTCACGCTGGTTCCTGTCTCTGACACTGGCTCCTATCTCTAAGACTGGCTCTTGTCTCGAACACTTGCTCCTGCCTCGAACACTGGCTCCTGTCTCGAACACTGGCTCCTGTCTCGAACACTGGCTCATATATCTAACACTAGATAGATGTTTATTATTACAGCAGAAAGTACCCAGTGAGCTTGCAAGCTCGAGATGTGAGATTCCTGTGACATAACAAACGTCTGAATTGACCAACGCAACGATGCATAAAACCAAAAGGTAAATAAACTCGCTCACAACAACAGTCTGTGCATGAATAAAAGTCTACCTACAGTTCTTGTTGCTGTTTATCATGCTCAGGAATACTTACTCTGATGTGCCCTTCTCGTCACAGCGCTGTGCAGCGCGTTGTGACCCTGGAGTGAAAGGCGCTTTAAAAAAACTAATATTATTATTATCATTAATTTGAAGGCTATCATGACCAATGTTATCGATGAATTACATTTTTTGGGTTAGGTCACGTAAAAAATGTTTGTTGTAAACCCTCCACCACCCGACAATGGCCAATTAGTAAAGTTTGTGAACGTGAACAAAACGTGCCAATTCTTCACTCTCTCAGCACACCGGTAGCGTTGCAGAGCAAACTCACAGCATTTACAAAAGAAACACGACGTTTCGCTGATTATTGCAATCAGCGTCATCAGCAATCCACACCAACTTGAGACGAGTTCGCTTCAGAATAATGAGACACCATTACGATCTCCTTAATTGGGGAGGCTGTGATGTCACCAATCACACCCCCAACCCCCCCCCCCCAATTGGATCCTAGCACGAGCGTGCGTGCGATTGATGACATCACAGCCTCCCCATATAAGGAGACCACAACAGTTTCTCTTTATTCTGAAGCGAACTCGTCTCAAGTTGGTGCGAGTTTGCCTGATGACGCTGACTGCAATTATTAGCGAAACGTCGTAATTCTTTTATAAATGCTGTGAGCTTGCTCTCCAGCACACCGGTGTGCTGAGATTGTGAAGAATTGGCTCGTTTTGTTCACGTTGACAAACTTTACTAATTGGCCGTTGTCGGGTGGTGGAGGGTTTACGACAAACTGTTTTTACGTGACGTAACCCAAAAAATGAAATTCATAGATTATTATTATCACTCTAACCACAATTATAAAAGTAAACAGCAGCTTGCAAGTTTGCACACAATTAAACAAACTCACAGCACCATCTTGTAAAAAGTAGTTCTCGTCGCCAACGGAGACGGACGAGTGCTCGTCGATTGGCTGCACGAGCAGGTGCACTTGACGCCTGTGAGTGAGGAGTACCCATCAATCAACTCCTTAAGGCGTTACTCTCCTGGAGCACAGGTAGTGCCCGTCAATCATCTCTATGAGGAGTTCCTCTTGCTCTTAGCCAAGAGATACTTGCACCTGGACATTGAGTGGTGCTAGGGGTGACAGCAATTTATTACCAGTACAGTCGTGTCACAAACCTCCTTTTAACCTGCACTGTGCCGAATGCATCAGTAACTTAATCATTGGTATGCTAATATGGTGACACAGTTCGTAGGGCTGTTGCTTCACAGCAAGAAGAACCCAGGTTCGATTCCCGGCTCGAGTGCCTTTATGTGCGGAGTTCGCGTGTTGTCTCCCCGTGCCCACGTGGGTTTTTTCCGGCTACTCCGGTTTCTTCCCACCGTCCAAAGACAGCTCCTGCCGAGGCTAATTGGTCTGCTGAGTAAATTGCCCCGAAAAGTTTGCCCTGCGATGTACTGGCGCCACATCCAGGGTATTCCCCCGCCTTGCCCACTCTGTCGGCCGGGATAGGCTCCACTCCCACCACCAACCCTGTACAGGATTAAGCGGGTATTGATAATGAATGAATGTACCGGACTGTACTGGCTTACATTAACCTCTGGATAGTGCCCGTGCACAGGAAGAACTCTTACCCCTGGAGGATGGGTAGTGCTTATCAATCATCCGTGGGAAGGAGTACTCACGCCTGAGCCAGGAATCGAACCCAGCGACCTCTTGCTGAGAGGTACGAGTGTTACCGCCACTCCACCACCCGGCGCTCGGCCGGTTGACCTCTACGCGCACGTGTGCCGCAGGTCGTGGTCGACAGCAGCCTGGAGAGCCCGGCCGGACTGGCCATCGACTGGATCACCGAGAAGCTCTACTGGACGGACGCAGGTGGGAATCAGGCGGCGTGCGGGCGGCGGCGTTGTCACGTGCGGGGCGGCGAGGGTAACTGTCGAGGCGTCGGAGATAATCACCGGCTTGGGAGAGGCGCCGTGGGGACGTCGCTGCCACTTCGCGGCGAACGACGGCAGCAGTTGCTGTTGTTGTTGTTATCACGAGACCACGCCCTGAGCGTAATCGCCCCAAAGTACACAATAATTAATGTACCGAGGAAAAAATTTAAAATAGACATCAAAAATATAAATTCAGTGTAACGAAAGCACACGTGTGGCAACGACGAAACTCAGAAACACATTTGGTTAGACGAATAGCATAAAATCTGTACATAATGAATCAAGTTTTTTGTGTGTATATACATACGGAGGGTACCAGGTTCAAATCCTTCGCGAGCATAATTTTATTAACGCATAACACCAATGCTTTCATGTCTTATTTCAGCTTTACGTCTCACTTATTGATTACTCTTCCTAAACTTTAAAGCGATTTCAGGTTTAATTTCCCACTTTTGCCCTAGTACCCCACCAACCTTCGTAAGTATACTCCCGCCTATACCCTGACGTCAGAAGCACGTGTTAAAATCCTACGACCAACGGGCAGACCCGACTACGACGCGGCTCAGAAACGCGGTTGGCCAGACGTACGCGCGGCGCTGAATCCATCGGCACGCTTCGCGCGCCGGGTGAGTGGAGAGCATTGATCGCGGAGCGGACCTGTGGGGGCCCGCAGGCACGGACCGCATCGAGGTGTCGGCGCTAGACGGCAGCATGCGCACCGTGCTCGTGTGGGAGCGCCTCGACCGCCCCCGCGACATCGTCGTCGACCCAGTCTCCGGGTGAGACGCCCCGAGCCACGGCATGGGGTGCGGCGCGGCCCGGCCCATCATCACCGGGTTTATAAAATTGGTTACCGACTGGCGGGGGGGGAAGTTATCGAGCGCGTCGGTGTATCGGGTGGTTATGCGTACCCTCAAGAGCGATGTGGACCACGTGTTGGGTGGTCGAGTGACCAGTTGGCTAAGGGGCTAAATGACTAATTGGTCCAGTGCTTATGCCACCATATAGCACTCACCACTAGACAATACACACTGTCGCTCTTCGTTGCCGGAGACGATATGAGAGAAGAGTCTCCTGCTCTACAAATGCGCACAGCAGGCTGTCACATAGGCCTCACCGATTGACAGAATAACTGTGTCACTGTGTGACTAAATGGCTGCGCGTCTGTGTGTGTTCGTATGGCGGAGTTCCATTGTGGCTGCGTGTCCGGGGACAGAGTCTCAGCAGTTAACAATCCGTTCTGCCGCACGTGCGGCTGAGCATCTCCGAGCTAGGACGCATTCCGTGACCTCCACTGCCCGCCTCCTTTCCCCTCCGCCCGCGTATCCTGACAGCTACATGTACTGGACCGACTGGGGCGCCAGCCCCAAGATCGAGCGGGCCGGCATGGACGGCTCAGAGCGAGCCGCAATCATCAGCTCCAACCTGACGTGGCCCAACGGGCTAGCCATCGACTACGACACCGGTCGCCTCTACTGGGCTGATGCGGGCATCAAGACCATCGAGTTCTCAAAGCTGGACGGAACCGGGCGGCAGGTGGGCACGGGGCGGCAGTGTGTGCTCCTCGTTTGTTTTGCTATGGCGATGCGCGCAAGAGTTTCCCTGCAATTCATCGTCTGGCCACACGTGGAAGAGTCCCGTGTGCTGAGGTAGTCAGGTGGATCCAGGGTTCAGAGGTCATGGCACCATGCTGTTACCCATGGGTTTGAATCTGATGAGTGACATCAACCGCTACCCCTAGTGTGCGCGTAAAGGACTATGCTTTTGCTCAGAGGTAGAATAAATAATTCATGTGGTTTTCAACAAATGTACCCAGTGTTTCTGTGAATTAATTGAACATCAGTTTTCCAAAGTAATGTGTTTCTCTGTTGTGCCCTCCACTGGCGTCCAATTCTTTGATGCACGTGTTGCTTCAAGGTAGTGTTACGATCATAACTGTTTTTGAATGGAATCCTTTACGTGCAGTTTTAGTCTAACTCATGCAGTGTCCCTATAGCATTCACTTGACAACATACACTGTGCACGTTACATGTTCATCCTGTTTGTGAGAGGACCAAGTATATTTAAAAGGCGTACAAACTTTCATCTACCCTATGAATCCTCCAAACGAAATGTTTGAATCGAAGCAACGACATTTCTTCCGTCTCCAAACTGCAAATCGAATATCGCCGGCATCGTTTGCCAACGTTGACGCAGTCGTCGCGTCGTCGCGTTCTGGGCTCGCAGGTGCTGATCGACACCCAGCTCCCTCACCCCTTCGGCCTGACCGTGTGGGAGGGCCGCGTTTTCTGGACGGACTGGCAAGCCAAGAGCCTGCAGAGCGCCAGCAAGACCACCGGCCTGGGCCGCGTCACGCTGCGCGAGAATCTGGAGAACCTCATGGACGTGCACATGTTCCACCGGCAGCGGCCGAGCGGTGAGTGAACCGGGCGAAAGTGCGATCGTTCGCTCGCTCGCACACTCGCCTGTGCGTCTGCTCGCGCGCTCGTCCACTCCCTCCGTATCTCACCGACTCGTTAGTTTCTGTCTCACTCAGTCACGCGATCGTCTGCTTGCTCGTTAACTCAGCGACTCGTACAGTCATTCTGTAATTGACACGCTAGCTTGCTCACTCATTCACTGACTCGCTCACTAAGCAACTCATTCTATAACTCAATGATACTCCTCACTCACTAAATAACACTCTTGCATCATCGCATACCAGATTCGATTGTACAATCACTCACCCAGCTGGTAACTCCCTCACCCATTCACTCACTAAAATCACTCATCCACCTTCCTGCGTACCCACTTGCTCATGTACACTCGCAAACAAATGCAGTCCTCAATGTCTCCCCCAAAAAATTGTCAGTGACTACCAACCATGAGATGCGGGCAGTATGCAGCAGGGGGATAATGTCAACTATCTCCCTGCCCCCCTCCCCTCTCCCACAACCCCCTCCCTCCCCTCCCCACCCCTCCTCGCCACCCCATTGGCTGCATTGGTCACATGGAACGTTTGTTGTATCGCGGGAATCCCACATCTAGAGCATGCCAGCTCACTGGGTATTTTCTGCTGTAATAATTAACATCTGTCTTCCCCCATGCAGTGGCTACCCCGTGCCTCCACAACAACGGCGGGTGCAGCCACCTGTGCCTGCTGGCGCCGCATGAGGCTCACAGCTGCGCCTGTCCCACCGGCATCAACCTCAACTCCGATGGCACGACCTGTGCTCCAGGTATGACCCGTACCTGGTTGTTTGTCGTTTCAAGGGCCCATCAACGATCGTGAATCGTCGACCGTGATCCATTTCGGAATAAATTGGCGAAACTGCGAAGCGATCTCGCTGAGCGATGGCGCTCTCACCTCCAGCGATGACTGAACGTTCCTTGAATAGCACCGGTGTAGCTTTCATGGCGCATTGTATGATAATTATGGCTTTTAAGAGCTGCTCTTTCGAGATAGCCGCGTCGAGCGTTCCTCCTACGCTCCCTCGAGCAGGAATGAAGAGCTTCCTGATCTTCGCAAGGAGGACGGACATCCGCATGATCTCGTTCGACGTGCCGTACTACGCGGACGTCGTGCTGCCCCTCAACAGCTCGCTGAAGAACGCCATCGCCATCGGCGTCGACTCCAAGCAAGGTGCTGACTGAGTCAACGCTGCTCGTGGTTGTCATCCTCATCGCTGTTTATCACCGTCGTCATCATCAATGTCATCATTGTCATGATCTTTATCATTATCATCATCTCGTCCTTGTTATCATCCATCAATCACCATGATATGCCATTGTCGTCATTGTCTATCATTCGTCATTACAGAGTCTGCTGGAGGATGGCAATTGTCCTTATGGACAAATACTAGTTACGTCCCAAGTTATTGACTCGTGCCCATTAACGCTGCTCCCCGGTGGCCTTCAGGCTCTCAACACTGGTGATGAGATCACCGTGAGTTGTATGGAACCATATACCAAATATGCGTACGCTAAAATCAATCGTCATCATCGTCACGGCCATCATTCACCAGTCCCCATGACCAGTCTGTCTTCATTGTCCATCACCATCTGTATTTGTATTTTCACCCGACAATGACCTTGATACATCATCTGTCAATCATCATCATCATCAATAACATTCAACCATCATCTTCGTCCATGAACCATCATAGTGAATTGTCATCCCATTTGTTAGCCATCGTCATCGCTGATCCTCACGCTGTTATCGTTGCCATGCTTGTTCATTGTGCATGCCAGGCAAGGTGTACTGGTCAGACAGTACGCTCAAGAAGATCGGACGAGCGAACCTGGACGGCTCTGAGCAAGAGGACCTCATCACGAGCGGTGAGTGACGTCACAAGTTGGGGCATCATGCAGGTCTGACTGCAACTCCTCTTTGATTTGGCGGGGGGCTGGCAGCACTGTTATGTGGGGGGCCAGCGAGAGGTATTGACCATGCTGACCATATTTCACCGCACCGGGTGGTGAGGGTTGGTAAAGGCGGGGAGAATGGATTCTCCGGGTTCCTCCCACAGCAATATCCTACAATGTCACCGATCTTGGACAGACGTCGCGACGAGGCAGGACCATCCTTGAAAACGAGTCTCCGGCGTGAGCGGGTAATTGCGATTGTGACGAATTACGATTTCCCGTGGCCATCCTGCGGCGCAGGACTGGTGACGACCGACGGGTTGGCGGTGGACGTGCAGGGCCGCAAGCTCTACTGGGCCGACACCGGCACGAAGCGCATCGAGGTGGCCAACCTCGACGGCTCCCAGCGCCGCGTGCTCATCTGGCAGAACCTGGACTCACCGCGGGCGCTGGCGCTCAACCACAACTCCGGGTGGGCGATCGAACTCCGTCGCTGCTCCCGCGTGTCCCTTCCTCTCCCCATTCGCCTCTCACTTTGTGCCTATCGCTGCCCCCCCCCCGCCCCCACCAACGCCGTTGCTAGTGTCGTCACTTTTAGCCTTTATAGTCGTCATGACCATTGACATCGCTGAGAATAGCAGCTCTTTATTATTACAGTATGTTTTTGTACCTTCATGTTACTCATTGATTTATAGTCATTATTTTATTCAATTGATCTATTCAGATGTTGTTGTTGACATGCCGTTTTCTCCAGAGCTCTGTGCAGCGCTTTGTGACCCTCGGGTGAACGGCGTTTTAGAAATGCAAATGTTATTATTATTAAAGTGTTATTATTTATATTTGTTTTTTTTCTGGCTGCACGTACGCAAGTTGCTCTTAAGAGTAGAGTCATTATCTGGCCTTTGCCTCGAACGCGTGAGGTGAAAGGTTGCGAAGGATAGAGGGAAAATGCTCGACACGGCTCTGCTGACAGAACAGCCCCATATCATCATCGTTATTATTAAGTGGCAAAGCTACGCCATGGGCATGGATAGCGTTTGTGTGTGACCACGCCCTTCAATTATGACGTCATTGCACGCACC
>JAZEWT010000006.1:16475079-16501468 GCA_036362905.1 Mordacia mordax
GAGAGAGGCGGCGCCTGGGCGACGACGACGACGAGGGAGGAGGAGGCGGAGGCGGCTCGAGTCTGCGACGCGGCGGGACACTCACTGCTCGCTTTCGGTTTGAGTCGAGGCGCAAGGATGGTTTGATCGTCAGCGCGTTCGCACCGCCGACATCTTTGTCGTTCTTCACAACGTTTTGTTTTAGCGACGAGCGAAGGTGCGGGTGAGTGAGAGACGAGCTGCTTGGTGGTGGTGTGGGGCACTAGGCGATGGTAGCGCCTCTATGTTGGTTATAGGCCGCGGCCTCTTGTCACTCGCTGCCTGTGCGTTTTCAATCTCGACAGACGTTGGGTTTTGTGCGGTTAATGTCTACGCGCCCGCGCGCGTGTGTTTTGAGTTGAATTGCGCCGAGCGTGGCTCTCTTTGTCGCGATTGTCGGCCGACGGACAAAGCCGCCGCCACGCAGCGCTAATGCCTTCCTTGGACCCCCCTCATCTTCCGCCGCCACACTGGGGCGACAAGCGTCGAGGGGGCCCAGCCTGCGTTACTAACAACGGACGCGGGGCCCTTGTTTGTCGTCGCATAGGGCACACGGCTCACAGCCATTCTGTTTAAAGCTCGGAGATATGCACGGAGATCATTTTATATTCTCGGTTTGTTTCAATTGACTGTCGCTCTCTGCGTTCTCCGAGCGCGCCCGTCCGCGTTAGAGCCATCGCTCAGAGCCACGACTCGCATAAGTGGGGAGTGAGATCACCTTCTCACCACCGCGGGTGAATAATATTTGCAATTTAAGGTTTAATTGCTTTGTTTGTTCGTATTCGCACCGCCTATATACAAGTTGTGGTGCTACGGTTTAAACCGCTGCGGTTAACCCATTGCTCTCTAAACTTGGCAATTCCCAGCAACAGAATAATAACCGTGACGTGTGATAGAATAGATGCTGAGCGTGCGTCCTCTTCACCAGCCCGCATTTACCAGAATGGTGAAGTAAGGA
Source organism: Mordacia mordax (assembly GCA_036362905.1). Classification (NCBI taxonomy): domain Eukaryota; kingdom Metazoa; phylum Chordata; class Hyperoartia; order Petromyzontiformes; family Petromyzontidae; genus Mordacia; species Mordacia mordax. The sequence continues at coordinate 16,476,056 of JAZEWT010000006.1, forward strand.
CAAGTGGCCCCTCGCCACCGACTCGAGTATTATGCAACTCGCACATAGGACTGTTTAATTTGTCTGCCCATGTGTCAGTAAAATGTTAATAATCTAGGCTCAAGCGCTGCTGATAACCCACTACTGGCAGCACATCGATGTTAATAGACGATACACTTAATTTAAAACATTGCGTAAAGTTGCATGCAGTAACTGGTTCATGTTGCTGTTGTATACTCCCAGACGGGTCTATCTGGAGGGGATTAAATAAAAAAGAATTTGAAAACGGCACACCTTCGTGCCGAGGGCTGCACAAATATCGAAATGTGCGAACACTGTGCTTTACCTTGGTCGGCGTCCCTTTTTATCCTTGTCAGCGAGAAGAGAAGCCAAAATTACACGTGGGTTGACGTGACCCGTGGATGCAGCCATGGCGGACGATAGTGAGTGGATGAAATTGCCAATTGATCAGCGATGTGAACACAAGGTGGGTGGACACTTTGCACGTGGTCAACTCATGGTCATTCCATTGTGCAGCGCTTTGTGACCCTCGGGTGAAGCGCGCTCCAAAAATGAAATTATTGTTATTGCTACATGTGTGTTTTCTTCATGCCGTGCACACCTTGAGGGTCTATAGAAATACTATTATTATTGTTTGACCAACCAAATTTGGCATCATTGCTCTGGGAGCAGAGTGCATGTAAGTGGTGATTATCAGATGGCAATGCAGCACAATGTTGCATTGCCATCTGATAATCAATGTTGCCCATCACCTGGCCAGTACCACTTGATTTGTGTAGCCGTATTTAGTATAAGTACCCACTGATACAACGTGTCTTAGCTTTGAACATCCGATAATTGGCACATTTTAGGTGATTTTTTTTTTACCTCGGTTTCAGGTTTAGAATGAGAAGAAAATTTCCAATAACGTGTATTGTTAGCACCCGTACTGTGTTGGGTGAAGGGAGAATGAATACAACTTAAATCTGGTGAATATTCCCTAATATTCAAAGGAGGTCTCTTCCACATGAGCTGTTTGGTTGTGAGCTCTCACCTTGTTATTGGTACTGTTCACTTATGGATATAACATATGGCATTGTCATTGTTTTACTGAAACATATCTGACACAACAGGATTAAGCACATCCTGTAGGACTACCCACGTGTTTCACAAGTTCTAATCACGGGGAAATTAGTTTTCACTCCAAGTTACATCATTTTTATTATAGCTTTTAAGTTGTTTGTGGGTAAGGGGGTATATTACAAGTGCTGCCATGCAAATTACAATTTCCACATGTAACCATAAAAGTAAATATGCGGCTTTGGAGCAACTAGTACGTGCATATATAATAAAGATATACAGAATGCATCATATATTTGTCAAAGTAGTTAATGGTCTCTTTAGATTGTTAGTAATACGGCAATACATAATGCCTTCATCTTTGGTCATGGGCTGTCTGTTTGTGTGTTAAGACTTTCCCATTCCAGCACTCTCCTCATATTCGTGCATTGCCCTCAGTCGAATAGCTCTTACATATGACGTCTCATCACTCATTATCCATGTTAATTTTTCTCTAGGGAGTGTTTTGCCCATGATCCTTAATGCCATCTCCAAACTTGTCCATCAGTCTTCATCCCATCTGGTGGTGTCATGCTCAAGCCTGCATTTCTTAATATAATGCAATAATTTCCTTCTATCATTTAGTGCAATCACAAGCATGAACCACTCCATGCATTTTTGTGTACTTTTTAATATTTTAGTCTACTTTGCAAATGTGTATTGAAATGTGGCATGTGATCTACATGGGATATGTGTCATCTTTAATACATTTTATTTCAATTCTATTTTAGGTTTGGAAAGCGAGGCTAAATGGTTATGAAGAATCACTCAAGGTTTTCCAGAAATTGGATGAGAAGAGTCCAGAGTTTTCCAAATATTTGGGCTTGATTAAAAAGTTTGTCACTGACAGCAATGCTGTAGCACAACTCAAGGGGCTAGAAGCAGCCCTGGTCTTTGTGGAAAATGCCAATGTAGCTGGAAAGTAAGTTTTCCACAATCTGTTATTGACATTTCACTATCGGTGTGCATCACGATCCTTATGCAATTTGCTCCATGTCGTACACTTTCAGTTTGAAGTTCTGAAATTTCAGAAATTTGCGTTTTCAGGACTTGTGGAGAGGTGGTGGCAGGTATCGTGAATAAGGTGTTTAACCAGCCCAAGGCACGTGCCAAAGAATTGGGGATGGACATCTGCCTCATGTACGTTGAGATTGACAAGCCAGACCCTGTCCAGGAGGAAATCATCAAGGGACTGGACAACAAAAATCCCAAAATTGTTGTGGCTTGCATTGAAACTTTCAGGAAAGCTCTTAGGTAATTTTCATTTTAGAACCATTCTTTTCAGTACAATACATGTATTAAACAAAGTGCAAAATGTAGCTCTGCATTATTTATCGTCATAATTGTTTTTCTTTATGTCTTGTGTGCGTCCTTCAGTGAGTTTGGTTCCAAAATTGTGCAATTGAAGCCAATCGTAAAACTTTTGCCAAAATTATTTGAATCACGGGACAAGCCAGTGAGGGATGAGGCCAAGTCGCTGGCCGTGGAGATTTACAGGTGGATTCGTGATGCGTTGCGAACACCACTCAAGAATATAAACCCCCTGCAGGTGAGAAGCAGTTCATTATCCTGATTAATGCACTCTCATCGACATTATTGGGCAGCAATTTTGAGTGCATGTCCAGACAGGCATAATCGTGAGATGTGCACACACATGCGTTTAAACGTTTTGTGCCGTACTATGTCGGTATTTCTGGCAGTTGTAACGACTCCAAGCCAGAAATAGTGAATTTAGTTTTTGTGATGGGCAACTGGAAATTGCTGAATCGGCGAAGGCATGCTCTGCAAAGATACAATTGGTGTTCAATCCATGGCGTTTCCAGGCTAGTAGTGGAATTGACCTATAAGTGTATGATGATTGCTTCGATAAGCTGCTCTCTCGGGACATCTGCGTCGATCGCTGCCTCACCCTCTGTTGCGACGTTTCGCCTCACGCACGTTAGGCCTCTAACTTGAGGCAAAACGTCACGAGGTGGAGAGGGGAAGCGATCGACGTGCGTGTCATGAGAGCAGCTTTCGAAGCGATCATCATGCATTGAGCCGTGGAAACCTATATCTTTACATATAAGTGTATGGCTAATGCCATAGCAATACATTTATACCACGATGTATGGCCAGTGCCTCCTGCCCAGAATTGGCTCTGTTCTGCATCGATTCTGACATGACATTCAGGCAAAAAGAGAGAAGGGCCTGGGTGACTTTAGTGGAAGCTATCCTTAACGGTCCTTACCACTACAGTGTGGGGATGTACGGATCTTGCATAATTCAACATGGGACAAGGGTTATACGTCAATTTAATTCCGTAGACATCGCACATTACAAATGCATTTTTGGATATTGAATTTAAAGTAATATAAAATGTTATGTTTTTAAAAGGTACATTCTTTGAATTGTCATGAATACAGTAACTAATGTGTTTTATTTCAAAGGATTGATTAAACAAAATATGGTTATGAATATGCAGTTGATTGTCATCTTTTCCTAAAGTTGATAACTCACTAGTTTCATTTGTGAATGCCACTCTTGACAAGACTTTTTGAACTCCCCAAATTAACATTGTGAAAAACACACTTTGATTTCCCCATAACAATGTGTTTTATCATTTATTCAGTTTATACTCTAGGTGCAGTGACTGCTCATGTTCTCATTCAGTGATTTAAGTGGAAATAATAAATAACAACAGGAGTTAGTCTACGGCGATGGACCGACGTCCCGTCGTCGGGTGTATTCCTGCCTTACGCCCTATGTTTCCGGGATAGGCTCCGGCTTCACCGTGACCCTATATAGGATTAAGCGGTTTCAGATAATGAGATGAGATGAGATGAATTAGTCTATATCTACCAGATTATTTACTTGCAAGCTGCGATGTCATGTATCTAAAGCTTAATGATTCCTCGTAGTGAAATGTAACTGAATACACATACACCTTCAAATGCAATTTTTTCTATTGCTTGATATTTGGGCCTGTGCTCAACAACTGGTTTAAAACAAAAACACCAATTTAGCTTAATAGGAATTTGAAAACCTTTGGAATAAGAGAATGCTTTCAATTTTCAGCTCAAAGAACTCGAGGATGAATGGGAAAAGATGCCCAGCACTCCTGCCAAGCAGACTCGCTTCATGCGCTCTCAGCAAGACCTCAGGATGAAATTTGAGCAACAGCAGACCGATAACGGAGACATCGACGCCGGTGTGTGTAGATTTTTTATAATTGCACTTAAATTGTGTTTAAATATAATGTGAATGAATACCCGCGGTTTAATTCAATTAAGAGGTGGTGTCAAATCCGAGAGCTGTTCATTGACCTTGGAACATTTCATTTGTAGACCAAGAGGACCAAATTGACACTGGACCAGCTGTTGATCCGTACGATCTTTTGGAGCCCGTAGAGATCCTCTCCAAACTTCCCAAGGACTTCTACGAGAAAGTGGTTTGTGAATATTTTTCATTTAATTTGCACGGCACCCGTCTGACACATGATCTTGTTCCATGGGTGTAACACGCGCTTCTGATATTGGTCATTGATGACGTTTTCTGCTGACGTGACTGTTTCCACCTGGATTTCTAGCTGATGTCCTTTTAGAAATATTGCTGGCTGTCTGAAATTTCAGAAGTGTAATTAATATACAGAAAGTAAAGCTGAAATAAGACAATGCCTTTGTTGTGCTGATAAAATGTGTGCTTATGAAAGATTCATACCTGCTAACCTCTGCGGATATAATACTCCATTATATAAAGATTTACCCCACGTTATATTACATTTCAGATGGCAGTTTATACATTTATTCTGTTTGTTTTACTGTTATAGGAAGCTAAGAAGTGGCAAGAGCGCAAGGAGGCCCTGGAAGCATTGGAAGGGCTGTTAAAACACCCAAAGCTCGAGCCTGGTGACTATGGCGATGTAGTCAGGGTTTTAAAAAAGGTACTGATTTGTCTTTGATTTTTAAGTTTTGAAAACGAATCAAAATTTGAACAACATATTCGTGATTGCTCCGAAAAGCTGCTCTCTCAGGACAGCCCCGTCAATCGCTCCCTGTCTCCACCTCGTCACGTTTCGCTTCACGTTAGAGGCATCTACTGCGCCTGAGGATGCCTCTAACGTGTGAGGTGAAACGTCGCGAGGTGGAGAGAGGGAACGATCGACGCGGCTGTCCAGCGAGAGCAGCTTTTCGAAGCAATCGTCATGCATCGAGCCGTGAAAACCTGCATCACTACATCATTTCAATTGAATGGTCCTGATGTTTTTAACATTGCAATCTTTTCGTGTAAGTTTCACGGCACAATGTATTTGAATCGACGTGAACTATCGCAAAAGAAAACACTCGCCATGTGTGCTGAAAAATGCAGCTTCTAAGAGTACCTTCCAAAATCGTATGTGTACAGGTAATCGGAAAGGATTCCAACGTTATGCTCGTTGCATTAGCAGCAAAGTGTTTGGGCTGCCTGGCCGCTGGACTTAGGAAAAAGTTTCATACCTACGTTCCCCATGTAAGTCACCTTATTTGAGTTAATGTTTTTACACTTTTTTTTTATATAAACCGTTTTCAGCTTGTTCTGCTTTTGATTGAATTTCAAGTGTAATTTTCATTGGGCATGTTGTGCTATGCCTCCCACACAGGTTATGTCTACACTGCTTGAGAAATTCAAAGAGAAAAAGCCCGCAGTTGTACAAGCACTTCAAGAGGCTATAGATGCAGTCTTTCTCACGGTAAGCGCTAACACTTGCAAAGAATCACCTGCGCACTGACAAAGTGCTTCATGCATGTGACAAATGCAGCACTTGCGTAAGCACAAGGGGGTGGGAGTGTTAAGTATTTCGTGTCAAAGGCTGACAACCTTACTTTACTTTAATTCGTTTATTTTTTGTAAAATATTGTGGGGTTGCTTTTCAACACACCGGTGTGGGCTGAGATAGTAAAGGAATTGGCGCGTCTTCTGTTCAACGTGACAACCCCCCTTGCTGATTGGCCGTGTCGGGTAGTGGAGGGTTAAACGACACTATTTTATAGTCTATAATTTTTTACGTGACCTGACCCAAAAAATGGATTTCATTGACAACCTTACTTTACAGACAACACTGCAAGTGGTGAGTGAGGATGTGCTGGCTGTGCTGGACAACAAGAATCCAAGTATCAAGCAGCAGGCCTCACTCTTCTTGGCTCGAAGCTTCCGCCATTGCACGACCACCACCCTTCCCAAGTCGCTGCTCAAGCCATTCTGCGTCGCGCTGCTAAAAGTACGTCCCCAATTTTTCGGAGCATAGCGTATTAGAATAGCATTGTATAAACGTGTGTGATAAGAAATGTGTTTTATTTATCAAAGCATACGTTGAGGGAAGAACTGGGGTGGAAAACATGGTTTCATCATAGTTTCTTACAATACAAAAATATCAGCGCAAAAACGTTAATGCGCGACTCAAACACTGCTGAATGTTTTATTTATTTTTGGCTTGTAGAATAGCTGGTAAAGAAGCTAAATTCTATAACGATGAAAGAATATTGTTGACGAGTGATATTCACACATGTATTTTGTGTCCTTACAGCAAACAAATGACTCTGCACCAGACGTAAGAGATGCCGCCTATGAGGCCCTGGCCACTGCACTCAAGGTGGTAGGGGAGAAGGCAGTCAACCCTTATCTGGATGAGGTGGACAAGCTGAAACTGGAGAAGGTGATGATGCAGTTACTCTCTGCAGTTGTTCCCTGACCTCGTTTGACACCCCCCAGCTCTTTCGATACATAATTGTATGTGCTCCCTGATTAACAGATCAAGGAATGTGCTGAGAAAGTCGAGTTGGCGCAGGGTGGTAAGAAGGCGGGCGGCGCAGCTGCGGCTTCTAAGTCGGCGAGCCCTTCAAACAAAGCTGGCCCAAAGGCAACGGCAGAGACTTCCCGCTCGAGCGCATCTAGCAAACCCACGGGACCACCTAAGAAAGTGGCTGCTGCTGGTGTTAAGGTCGGTAGTTGGCACTCAAGTGGACTGATGTCAATGTTTCAAACACACTGGCACATATATTTCATGAAAATGTCAACTATTGGAACATCTGGCTGTGCAATATTTGTTTTATTCAATATTCTTCCATACATTTTTGTGTTCATATCTAAGACAGGTGATCGTGTACAGTCATCATGTCACAATGCCAGTAGTGTAGAAATGTCCACGCATTTTGTTCTTGTTTCATGATAAATCTTCAACTATTCTAAAACAGAGTATTCCTGATATTGCAAAGTGTTATTGTATAAATGTTGTTTATTTTCATTCAGTTTTTGTACCTCCTGTTCTCTTAACCAGTGCGCATTGTGTTGTTGAATTGCTTCGGTTTTATAAGGGGTCTACTATTGTCTACAAACTTTTGCAAGGAGCGTGCATTTATAGTTTATTTGATTTGTTCCTTAAGCTGAGTTAGTTTTTTTTTCGGGAGAAGTGGCTTTTGTTCAAACTGCACTGTGTGGCAAATGCTGGCTAAACGCTATCCGTGGGTTCTGCAGCCAGGTGGTCCGCCAAGAAAAGCTGCGGCGGGTGGAAAGGCTGGGGCTGCCAAGGGCAAGAAGGGGGCAGACAAGCAAGACGAGGTTGAGCATGAGCTTTCGGTGAGAGCACAGCACTTTACAATTAGGCTTCATGTAATTTTTACATATGCTCGGTACCTCTACAGCATTCACAATTCTGATGCTCATGCATTGCGGAATCACATTGTCGGTGATAAAGTAATGTTTATATTGTTTATAATGGTGCTACGGTTTTGGTGCAGTTTTTTGTTGAGCTGCCATTGTCGACATATCGTGCTGAATGTGCTTTTGTCAGTGCTGCCATGGTGGGTTTCCTTGGCTGTGTTTGCCCACAGATGGAGGTGTGTGAGGAAAAGGCTGCTGCAGTGCTACCACCCTCCTGCCTGCAACAGCTGGACAGTAGCAACTGGAAGGAGAGGCTCGCCAGCATGGAGGAGTTTCAGAAGGTTTGCGACCACGTTGATAGAATTGGCGTTCACGGCAGCTTATGTCAACTGCTAAGTGCAACCCACGGATTGCTTGAAGCCGTTGTTAACCCTGTTTTATGCCACAGGCTGTAGAAACGATGGGGAAAGATGAAATGCCATGCCAAGCTTTAATCAAAATGCTGGCCAAGAAACCAGGCTGGAAGGAGACCAACTTTCAAGTAAGGTTTATTTACCTATTTAGTAAGTTTATCTAAACACATAGCTTTAATTCGAAGGCCTTTGTGACCAATATTATTGATGAATTACATTTTCTTTCTTTTTTTTGACCTAACCCATGTAAAGACATTTACTAAGTGCGTATATGTAAAGATCTGAGGGTTGAAGCGTGTGAGAATTAAATATTGATGTTGGTGTCTGTGAACACTCACTGCAGGTGATGCAGCTGAAGCTACAGATTGTAGCGCTGGTGGCACAGAAAGGTAATTTCTCAAAGACATCGGCCCGCATCGCTCTGGAGGGCCTTGTGGACAAGATCGGTGATGTGAAGTGCGGAAACTTTGCCAAGGATGCCCTGACTGCTGTTTCGGAAGCCTGCAATTTGCCGTGGACTGCTGAGGAGGTGCAGCAACAGTGAACACAAATCATAGAGTTTATTTCCTTCGTCGTTGTGGTGGTGATTGGAGCTGATACTGAATTAATCATCTTGCAGTTTTAATTGTATTTGTCTTTATTGTGCCCTTCTAGATTGTCGGAATGGCTTTCAGTCAAAAAAACCCAAAGAATCAGTCGGAGACGTTGACCTGGCTTGCGAATGCCATAAAAGAGTTTGGATTTGTTGGGTGAGTATCCTCTCCCATCATTGGTTTCCAGCGTGGGATCTGTGAGGCCAGTAATATGTGGAGCTGCTAGAGATACCTATATTTTCTTCACAAAACTATAAATTTGAACAGTGCTGCATGATTTTAGGTGAGAGTTGACATTGGTCTGTTCTTTATTGCATACACATTGGGCGATTTATTTGGTGTATTAAGCCGTGATGAAATGTTAAAGTTGCCAACGCACCTTTTTTTTTGTTTGCAGGGTGAACTTGAAGGCTTTCATTAGTCATGTGAAAACCGCTCTGTCAGCTACTAATCCGGTCAGTGAGTGATGGAGATTACCTGCTTGCATTCAGTAATATAAGCCCTCACAATCAGTGCATTGCTGAGCTCATGGTGGCAAGTCACAAGATAGAGGCTGTGGTTTTTTGTTGTCATGTAGGCTGTACGAACGTCAGCCATCGCTCTTCTGGGTGTGATGTACCTCTACATGGGGTTGCCGCTGCGCATGTTCTTTGAGGACGAGAAGCCAGCGTTGCTCAGCCAGATAGACGCCGAGTTCGAAAAGGTAACATTCTTCCTGGTGTTCGAGGGTAATGTTTGCTTGGTTTGTTCTATAGACCTTGAAACGTAACGCACTGTTTTTGTAACCGCTTGAAAGCTGTTTTTGTTAAGGTCACATTTTTTGTTAAGTCCACATTTCATTTCCACTAGATAGCAGTCTCACGATTGGCTGCTGATGGTCATTGCAGTCTTCAAAATTAACATGTTTATACTGCTGTAGGTTTTGTTTTTCGTGGCTCGCTGTATGAAAATTGCTCTCCATAGCTGTTCTTTCGGGATGTTCGGTCAAGTGTTTCTTCTCCTTTCCGGTGTTTCGCCTGCCACGTTGGGGGCGTCACGTGTTTCTGGGCAAGATGTCTCCTGTATTCGATGTGGTGTCCCTCTCTGCCTCCCCAACTCTCGTTTGGATAGGCGAAAGGACAGACTCCGCCTGTCCCCTTCAGAGGACAAAGTAAGCGTGGGGAGGATGCATCGGAGGATGTGGATGGAGAAACGGAGGAGGATTGCGGAATGGTGAACGTTCAAGATTTAGTGACGCGGACAGACATATGGTAAAGTGTACATGCTGCTGTTTTTCTCTTAATTCCTCACATGGGTATACTGTGCATAGCCTAACGCACAAATTTATAGGTGTGTAGCTTAGACTGACATTTAAAAATTCAGGCTTGTTATTTTCAGGGTCACGCCTCTGTCTTATTCATTCGCCTGTTAAACTGACGCATTGCTTGTTTAAAAACAATCCAGCAATGTTTACTTGTTCACTGGAGTTTAAAAATGCATTGTGGTGAATAGGCATAGTATAGCCATATATTCATATAGGAAGAGGGGATCCTGCTGAGCAACCTGTAAAAAGGTTAAAATTACTTTCGCACACTTTAATACCAAAAGCAACACATTGATGAGAGGGTGTGTTCCAAGAAAACTCAATTTATTTTTCCATTTTCCTTTTGAGTGGCATCCTGATGTAGTAATATACTCAATTATTTCATGACTTCCCGTGGTTATCTTTATCTGTTCATTATCGTCTGGTATTTGTTATGTTTGTCTCAGGTGTGCGTTTTTTTGCACCTTTAGCATATGTCACATTAGCAGATTTGTATCAATTTTGAATATATCATGGTTGTTTTCCTTAGACGTTGTGTGGTATTGTGAGCAAGTAATCAATGATTGCCGCTAGCAAATTTACAAACATCGCACGCCTAGTTTTTTTTTTAATCTCTTTAGGGCATGTGCGTGTGCTTGTCGATGTGTTTATTTTTCAGCAACAAAATAACACCTGAACTCGTTGCCAAAATTGGGGATAAAAACTGGAAAATCAGGAAAGAAGGCCTGGACGAAGTGGTTGCCATTTTAAACGAAGCCAAGTTCATCACTGCCAACGTCGGAGACCTGCCGGGGGCGCTTAAGGGCCGTCTGAACGATTCTAACAAGATTTTGGCAAGTCAAAACGCTAACTCAAATCGTGTAGTGCTCGATTTCTACTTGCGTAATATCCACGTGTGCATTTTTGACTGGTTTAAAAAGAAATGCTCACGTGTGCGCGGTTTGTGTGCCGGTGCACCCGTACAGATGCAACAGACGCTCGGCATTCTGCAGCAGGTCGCCACAGCAATGGGGCCAAACATCAAGCAGCATGTGAGGTCCCTGGGGTTCCCGATAATTGCCACCCTCGGGGATGCCAAGGTACTGCCTGCTGACGCACATGATTTTTTAATGCGTTATGAATCTCCCTTCAAAATGGCAGTAACAGCAGCAGAGCGTCTCGTGCTTGCAGTGCTAGTCTGTGCAGGTCGAAGAAACTTGCAGCCGGGTGTGATTTTTCTTACCTTGCTTTGGACAGAACACTGTGCGAGCAGCAGCCCTTGCTGCCCTGAACACGTGGGTGGAGCATACGGGCATGAAGGAGTGGCTGGAGGGTGAAGACTTGTCCGAGGAGCTAAAGAAGGAGAACCCTTACCTGCGGCAGGAGGTTCGCTTTGCCTATTCATCTCATTCTGATTCAGCCCTTAATATGTGAAAATACTCTTTTTTTCTATAACCAAAGCACCTAAAATGTACGCAATGGTTTATTGAGCATGGATTATTATTGTATGGCTGACCATGTTAACAGGTGCTGTACACTGCATTGTGGGTAGAAGATGATAGTGTGGCAAGTTCCATTGTTGTCCTGTACATCTATTCCCCTTAATGTTCACACCACCTTTACCAACTTGCACCTGAGCTACGAAGTGATGTATGCTTGAATAACCCCAATACATTTAGAGGCCTTCAGCAGTAAATTAACAGAGTGCTGTATGCATGTACTCTATTATGAGCATTCGCAACACATGTTAACAGTCATTAACAAAAGTAAATTCTAGAGCAGCTTCATGTTGTTTTGAAAAAAACAGTTCCCTAAATGGTCGTAGAAACGATTAGATGATTCTGAGAAAAGAATCTTAAATGTTTGTTTTCCTCAATGTTCGTTCGTCTTTACTGCCTACCACTACCTCCACCATTATAGCTGCTGGGCTGGCTGGCAGAGAAACTGCCGGATCTTCGCACGGTGCCAGCCGACCTGGCACTGTGTGTGCCATACCTGTACGCCAGCATCGAGGACCGCAACGGGGACGTGCGCAAGAAGGCACAGGATGCCGTCGTTCCCTTCATGATGCACCTAGGCTATGAAAAGATGACCAAGGCCACCGGAAAGTTGAAGGTAGGAAGGGAGCTCTGACATTTGTTGAATGAATGGTTATGTGTGCTGACAGTCCATGGCTGGCGCTCTAGGTCAGAAAACAGGTGTTCGCTTACGACGATTTTGTCTTTACCCATTTCGATCTGCCAGAGGAATGTAAACCTCATGGTTAGAGAGTTGTTGAGAGCAGATATTGCAGAACTATCTAGTACCTTCAAAGGACCTGGCCCACAGAGATAAAGGGTGGAAATGTCTTGCCCTCTCCTCGTTATTAGGGTGATAGGAGTCAAAAACCAATATTTTTTTGTGGTCATTGGTGAGTCTTAAGGCCATCAACTCAATGCACTTTATCACATACAACTACCTGGATACAGACATAGGTAGAAACTTTGTCCCATTCGTGACAACATTTCTTCATTTGAGGTGTGACTTGTCCAAGATACCTTCAAGATGCGTCGAAACAACATTATTTCAGCTTAGGTGAAGCTGTTTAACGCAATGAGTACTTTTTGCCAGAATACATATATAAGATTTCAACAGGTTTTACCGTATCTGGCGATTATGCAAGTGTTAAGATCTTAACACAACAGGTTTTACCGTATCTGGCGATTATGCAGGTGTTAAGATCTTAACACCTTAACACCTGCATAATCGCCAGATACGGTAAAACCTGTTGTAATCTTATAACATTATTTCAGTTGCTTCAATTCTCTTCTGTGTACTTAGTTATATTGTCGAACATTCTGATGCAAAGGCCCTTTATGAATGCAATTATTATTATTATACGTGAAAACTGGTATAATGTAATAATCGGGTACTCTTAATTTTTTTCCCCATAGGAATATTATTATTAGGATCTTTTTTTTCATTTTGATAGCTCCCTTTGTCCACATGATCACATTTACATGTAATATCTAGCTTCTCAGATGAATTTATTAACCTGTCTTAAATTTTAATGACCTATTTTGATGTTGTGTACAGTACACATCATCTTTGAAATTACCATGCATTCTGTTTTCCTAGAATTGATAGTTAAACACTTCTACTCACTTTTACTAACAACCTTATCCACAATTTCTTCCCCTATGAACCTGATAAGAAAACTACATCATTCGCATAATGCAGGTTATTCATATTCTGTCCACCAATTATCAACCCTGGCAGACTTTCAATTTCTCTCAAGATTGTACAAGTTTAACAAGTCTGGTGAAAACACAGCCTTGCCTCACACCTCTCTTTAATTTGGATGAAATCATCACTGATTTAATTTCTGATCCTTTCTGCTGCGGTTTGATCCCAGTTATATGTTCCATACAATTCTCAAATCTTCCCCCATCAATAGCTTCTCGTGCTTCCTACTATCAAATGCTTTGTTATAGTCAATGAAACACAAATAGAAGTCTTCTTTTCAATCGCTCTTTCTGAAAGCATTCGGATGCTTAAAATGGCATTTCTTGTACCTCGATCTGTTTCATTCTGCTTGCATCAACACTTTTAATAGGATCTTTGTTACATGGCTCGTTAGATTAATGGTTCTATGGAGGTCACATTCAATAGCTCTAGGTTTTTTGGGAGTGCAACAAAGATCGATTTTCTGAGCTCAGGTATCTCGTCACTGCTGTAAATCTCGTTGATAATGTCAATTGTTCGAAGCCAAAGTCTTCCAAACGTTTTATTTGATCTGCTATTTCATCTGCTACTATAGCTTTGTTGTTTTTAATGCTATAATAGCTTCTTCTGACGAAAGAATTTTGAAACCATCCGTATTTTAACTTTAATTCGAAGTAGTTTTTTTGACCAATATTATCGATGCTTTCCATTTTTTGGGGTTGAGTCACGTAAAAAAAATGTTTGTCGTAAACCCACCACCACCCGACAATGGCCGATTAGTAAAGTTTGTGAACGTGAACAAAACGTGCCAATTCTTCACCATCTCAGCACACCGGTGTGTTGGGAGAGCAAACTCAGCATTTAAAACTGAAATACGACGTTTCGCTGATAATTGCAATCGGCATCATCAGGCAACCCGCACCAACTTGAGGCGAGTTCGCTTCAGAATAAAGAGAAACGGTTTTGGTCTCCGAAGATGTCATCAATCACATGCTCGCCCATGCCATGAGCCAATGAGATTTGTAAATGCTGTGAGTTTTCTCTCCAACACACTGGTGTGCTGAGTGAAGAATTGGCACGTTTTGATCATGTTGACAAACTTTACTAATTGGCCATTGTTTGATGGTGGGGGGCTTATGACAAACATTTTTTTTTACGTAACCCAACCTAAAAAAATTTGAATTCATCCGTTTTTTTTATTTGATGGCTTTCCTTCTTTGGGTATCATGAAATAAAATGTTCAATATACTCTGTCCATCTCTTCAAAACGCGTTCTCTCTCTTAGTTTCCGTTTTTAACTTTCATTCATCCACTAGCAGTGTACCCTTCCTTACCTGTGATGCTGTGATATTCCAATACAATGATGTAAAATCTTTGTCCTTTTGCGTTTCTATTTCTGTGCATTGTTCATTAAGCAATTTTTCTTTATCTATGTTGCATAATGATCGAATTGTATTATCCAGTCTCTGATACTCTGTTGTCCTATAGTTTTTAATTTATTCTGCCTTCCATCGGTTCCAGGATCTCCTCCGGCATCCATATCTGTTTCCGTACTTGTATAACCTGTTTGGCTTTTTCAACCAATGCTTCTTTGAATATTTAAATATCTCCCATTTTGACATCCTTCCATCCTCTTCCAGTGCTTCATATCGTTCTTTAACTGCAGTTGTTTATCCGCCAATCAGATCGTTTTTCGTTAGAACTTTATAATCGAGCTTCTTTGTAGTTTTTTGGTTGCTCAAGTTTCTTGATGGTGCAGACTACACGAACATGGTGACTTCCAAAATCAGCTCGTGGGTACGATTTTGATTATTGAACTGCATTTCTGAATCTTTTTTTTGTTGATAGTAAAATAATTTGATTTCAAAATTTATCTCCAGGGCTTTTCCAAGTGTACCTTCTTCTCAGATGGTGCTTAAACCATGTGTCCGTAATACCCTGACCATTCTCAACATATCAGTCTGCCCATTTATCTCTCTCTCATTTTGCTCCCCAAGCCCATGAGGTCGAACAATATATCTCTTCATTCTCTTCCAACTTTTACATTCAGATCACCCATCACGATCACTTACTCATGTGGTTTACACTGTTACTTTGCTTTATTCAGATCTTCATGGAAATACTCCATATCTGCTTCTTCACTTTCTGCTGTCGGTGCATAAACTTGTATCACTGAAATATTGAACGATTTGGCATTTATTTTCACCAGCATAACTCTCGGATATGGCCCAAAACCCATGTGAACACTTCGAGATTTCTTCATCGAATATTAAGCTAACACTTCTGTCTTGCCTCTGACCTGAAAAAATAATCTTCACACGTGACTATCTTTACCGGACGAGGTGTCCACACAATTTATAGTGAGGACCCTATTCACGCTGTCGTGGATGTTGGTAAATTTATATTCACCATTGTTTTTTCTTGGCAAAATTCTGCAGTAGGTTGCCACTTCTTTCTGCAGGTTGCGGTTCTTCGCTGACTGAAGCAGGTCTCCTCTGCCGTTGTCCCAGTAGCACTGGGCATCTGCCAGACGAGATAATCCACCATGCTGCACCCCCAATGGCTTTAACCGTAACGCTGGTTAAAGAGGCTAATGGGTGCTATGCCTTGCCCAGGGACAATCCAGAGACCACAGTAACCGGAGGGTAACTGTCTAATACGCTGACAGTTGTGACTGCCTTGCTGTGGGATGTAGTTTAATGTCATACACAAGCCAAATTGGTTATTCAGCTGTATGAAATTTACGTTGATATTCTTTTGTCATTCAGGCTTCATCAAAGGACCCAGTCATGGCTGTTTTGGATAAATGTCGGCCAAATGTTCCTGCCAAACCCCTTGCAAAAGCATCTTCTAAATCCACGGGGGCCTCAGCATCTGCAAGTGCAATGTCTGCCAAATCCGGTATTGCTGCATTCTCAGATTTTATATTTTAAGAATTATGCATCTCAATTAGGATTTTTGTTTTATTAAATCGAAGCCTTTGTTTCCATAGCATCTTCCAGACCACAGACTGCACCTGGGCCCGCGGACGACGCTGCCTCTGGGGGAGATTCCAAACGACCAAAAACAGCTGGACCAGCTGCCAAGGGCAAGGTGCGTGAAACTGCCTTATTTAAACCAAAGCCTTGCGTCTTTCTCTTGTAACAGGGGATCGTCATCCTTTGATAAGTATTTGTCCTGGATTTTAAGTGTGTGAGTTACTTCAGGTTTGTTGTTTGGCATGGAGTAATGCCCACTTGTGAACTATAGTTTATTGACTATTTACCAGGCTACGTTGGGAAAGAAGGCAACGAGCAAGGCAAATCTGAAGGAGGATGAGGACAAAGGAGGAGCTGTTTTTATTGTGGTTCCAAATGGAAAAGAACAAAGACTAAAGGAAGAGAGAGCGCTGAAGGTAAGCTTGGCCTACATTCAAAAATTGTCGGCATAAGCTTTTGCATCAGAATGGTTTAACGTTCTCATAATATTTGCTTGTGTCATTCTTATAAAATTTTGAAAATTGCTTGTGCATTTAGACTTCCCAGCAGCACAACCTGTCTGACATGACTAGCTGAGGTTTCACGCAAATCTCGTATTTTCTCGGAAGCTAATCAGGCGTGAGCCTGGATAGTGCTTGGATAATAAATGACTTTCGCACACAGTCTGTGGTGCTATGTAGTAAGCAGCTGTGGGAAATTTCGAAAATATTATTCTACTCTAATTTCCATGGCTCCAGGTCTATGCTACCCATCTTCACCAATCAGCACTAACCAGCACAGTTAACCATTATCAAATAACTACCCTGCACATGTAGGTCTTTATCCAACATTGACAATTGGATGTACGTGCATACATGTCTTGTGTGCGACGTGTGACGATGAGAGTTTCGCCTTGAATAAAAAAAAATACTTCGACAGGTGTTGAAATGGAATTTCACCACGCCTCGTGATGAGTACATCGAACAGCTGAAGACGCAGATGTCCTCGTGCGTGGCACGGTGGCTCCTGGATGAGCTGTTCCACGCAGACTTCCAACACCACAACAAGGCTCTGGGCATCATGACCGAGGTGAAGATATAATCTCCGTCTGGCATCGGATCCAATAAGCACGCATACTTTATTTCATTTTTCAGATTGTTTAACATACCTCTCATCCAGTGTTGTCGCGTCATTTCCACGGGCCCTAATGCAATGGATTAAATCGTCCCCCTCCTCCCAGTCCAATTTCAACCCTGTTTAAAATTTGTCTGGACCTGTCCAGTCTATGTGCATTGTCCGCACACTGAATTGCTAGGCCACACTCTGCTTGGCAAGACAAGCATGACTAAAGAGTGAGAATAAAGTATATGTGGGCTGGATTTCTCAACCGCGTGCACATCAAGCGGTCGGTCAATTTTTATTAAAGCTGGAAGAACAGGTTGAGCTATGCATCTCTTTTTAACAGGTTGTCCATCAGGGACGGGTGAGCAAGTTACAACATCTGAGGGCACTGGGAGAATTTTAGTCAGAACAATTAATATAGGGAGCATGTCTTTGGGCTGGGGAAGGAAACTGGAGTATTCAGCAAAAACCAACGCGGACCCAGGAAGTACATGAAACTTCACACAGAAAAGCACCTCAGCAGGGAGTCAAAACCGAGACTTTCTTGCTGCTACTCACTGCTCCACCGTGCCTCCCCCAAGGCCCACTTGGCCTTCTTGGGTACGGTCTCCATGGACCAGTATGGTGTAACTCGCGGCCCACCAATTGAGAAGAGCTGCCTTTGGCCATCCGAACTACTTGTCATCTGTGTTGTTTTTAAATCCCACTGGAGTATTGTGGGTTAATGCCTTTCAGCTTCGATGTATATTAAAAACTAATCCGAGGCTTTTTCGCGTAGCGGATGGAGGCTGAAAAAGAGGGTTGCATCGGCTGTCTGGACCTGGTGCTGAAGTGGGTGACTCTGCGCTTCTTTGAGACCAACACAAGCGTGCTGATGAAGGTGTTGGAGTACCTTAAGACGCTGTTTCAGACGTTAGCAGCCGACAATTACAGCCTCACTGACTTTGAGGCAAACTCCTTCATCCCCTACCTCATCCTAAAGGTGAATTTGGTCGCTTTGACTTGTGCAGACAGCTTGTCTACGATGTAAAAAAAATACATCGCTTGCTTTGGTTCGGTGACGGAGTGGTTTAAAGTATATAAATAAATTCAGCTATTTTGCTGGAAAAGTAACTACATATGATTCTTTCCTTAGGTCGGTGAGTCAAAGGATACGATTCGCAAGGATGTCCGAAT
Source organism: Mordacia mordax (assembly GCA_036362905.1). Taxonomy (NCBI): domain Eukaryota; kingdom Metazoa; phylum Chordata; class Hyperoartia; order Petromyzontiformes; family Petromyzontidae; genus Mordacia; species Mordacia mordax. The sequence goes on from JAZEWT010000006.1 coordinate 16,494,516, forward strand.
GATCATGAACACTATCTGCAAGGTGTATCCAGCGAGCAAGATGTTTGTGTACATTTTAGATGGAATAAAGTCAAAGAACTCAAAACAAAGAGCGGGTAGGTTCTGTGTGTCTCAGTGCTGTCAAGCACCAACTTCTTTTTGACTTGAGTAAATTGCCCAGAATTATGCCCAATCTCTCATCACATCTTGTGCACAATACAGACGTGGAGATTCTAGATTTTGCAGTCTGTTAACCAGCAGAGGGCAGTGTAGCATTTTTTAGTGCATACGTTGTTTCTGTACTCACCCTGCAGTTACCTGAATTATGATCATATGACCCCAAGTAGGGTAGGTAAGGTGGCGCAATGGTAATATCTGCGACTCGCAGAAGATCCTGCCCGAGGCAGTTCGATTCCCATTTCAGGCATCTTTGTGTGATGTTTGTGTGTCCTTCCCCAGTTCTACATGGTTTTCCTCCGGGTGCCCACCTGGATGACCCCTTCTCTCTTCAATTTCTTCACATATCTATGTCTAATCCATGACAAGTCTTGGAATTTAAACACATCAATTTATTTTCTTACTCAATGTGATTGATCAAGGGGGTACGGATACAATTTCGTAATACGTTACACGACGAGCCATGCGTTCGATAACGACGTTCGTATTTTATCTTCTGCCGTACCTCAAGAGTGCTTGGAGGAGCTGGGAGCGCTCATTGACGGCTATGGCATAAACGTGTGCCAACCCACGCCAGCGAAAGCCCTGAAAGAGATGGCGACACAAATCGGCGACCGCGACAACTCTGTCCGCAACGCGGCGCTTAACACCATCGTGGTGGCGTACAACCTGGCCGGGGAGCAGGTTCTCAAGATGATCGGAAATGTAGGTGTCTCTTACTCAGCTATGCCACGTCAACCAATTAAAATTGTAACTGTGAATCGCTTAGTTGATTTAAAAACAGTTCTGGTGCTTTTGTGTAAATGCGTTGAATTTGGCGTCGATAATGTTGTTCCATGTGAAATTGTGTATTTGTCATTGTTTTTTATGACGTATTGAAACATGAGACTAGAATCTGCAGTTGCCACGAGCAAAACGATTTCTTTAGAAATTCAGTTACATGGAATGTAATTTTCCTACTTAATGATAAAAATCCTCTTGTAAATGAGCTGTTCCTCAAAATGAAGAATATCTTTCAACAGTGGATGAGATTACTTTTAATGTGGCCACATGAAATATACGTTTTGGGCACGTTTGTAGCTATGTGCAAAACTTTGTCGTGCATTTAGTCACTGTTTTATAGCACACAATCACCGGTGTACTCATTTGCATGAGTAAAACGTATTTAATCATTACCCAATGTGAATAATTGCATTCAAACATAAAGTTAAACGCATTGATCTTACAACAACCGTTTATTATGCACATTATTTTGGCCCTTTAGAAAAAGGACAGGTTTTGGTCAGACACCTTAAATGGGGATGATAATCGATGGATGGTTGGGGATAGCGGTGAAACAATCCTCTTGGAGATCACTCAGGAGATGGATGGTGCAATGGATTGTGCCATGGGAACGTATTTAATCATTACCCAATGTGAATAATTGCATTCAAACATAAAGTTAAACGCATTGATCTGACAACAACCGTTTATTATGCACATTATTTTGGCCCTTTAGAAAAAGGACAGGTTTTGGTCAGACACCTTAAATGGGGATGATAATCGATGGATGGTTGGGGATAGCGGTTAAACAATCCTCTTGGAGATCACTCAGGAGATGGATGGTGCAATGGATTGTGCCATGGGAACGTAAGGAATGACACGAACATGAGTCATTCATCCAGCAGATTGCAATCCTGTTAACCCATTGGTTATTTTGGGTTTTGGTGCTAGCTGGCAGATAAGGACATGAGCATGCTGGAGGAAAGGATCAAACGCTCTGCCAGAAAGCCGTCAAGTAGCACCAAGCAGTGTCCGGCCCTCCCAGCGACCCACTGCAACAATGTGACAATACAGAAGGGCCGTGCCAGCCAGGAGGAAGAGGTACCCTCCAAGCTCAAGTGAGTGCTTGTTCAGTCATCTCTGCTTAGTGTGTCATTCAGGAGTGAGATGATTGGAGGGCTGATCCGTGCCTCACAGCTCATTGAGAATGAAGTAGTAACAACACGATTATTGCCTGTTATGAAATACAAAGGGCCCACTAGGTTCATCTTGTCGCTGAAGGTTTGAGTACCTTGTTAAAGTGGTGGCATTTTTCACTGCCTGTCTAAACTGTGCAAGTGATCTATTGATCAATCGTGGTCATTTCACATTCTGGCTGTTTGATACACGTGGCATTTATATACTGTACTACAATCTGTTTACGTGGGATAATAATATTAGGCGACGTGTATCAAATGTCTGCTTCTCTTCCTTGCGCTTTTCATTGTGGAAAAAGAATAATGTACCGTTCCTACCGCATGTGAGTATTTCGTCTTGTCCCACCATCTTCTTTTCATTGTTCCTCAAACTTCTCCAATTTTACATGGTGAAATCTTTCAGGTGCCCTCTGGCAATTTACGAAAGCGAGCCAAGAATGCCTTTAGTAAATGCATTGAATGTAAGATGAGATTTTAGGCGAGCTTCATGGTAAGAAAGAACCTTGAACTTATCTTCCCCTTATCTTGTCCGTTTGAACGATTGCCACTCAAGGCGTTATGAATGAAATGCAACCAAACTAAACAAATAGCCCTTGTCATGTAATGATATAAATACTGTAACCTGGGTTCTTATATGGATTCAAAGCTTAATTATTTTTTTGAAATACAACCCACGATTTGTTTTCGCTACCGAGATTTTTTTTCTAAAGTTATGCTAATGTGCCATCAAGACTGCTATAGTGGCACACTTGGCGGTAATGTCATTATCCCTTTTGTCATTGTCGAAGCTTCAAATGTATGTCTTGACGTCTCCAGACAAACGGTTTATGTATGTGTGCGTTGCATACAAGATAAGAGCCGTGAAGCTTTGGGTAACGCATTTTCATCCGATGCGAAACTCATGCGACTCTAATGCGCCTTTCATGCGTGTCACCGGCACTCGCAGCCAAGCTCGAGCAGGCCGCCCGTCGGCGACGCCAGCCGCCCAGCCGTCGCCGGCCCCGGCCATGGCACGCGAGTTCCAGCTCGACCTGGACGACATCGAGGAGGACGACGCAACTCCGGGCTGCGAGCTGCCCGTCCTCGTGCAGCACGAACTGGACGACATCCTGCGGCCCGTGGTCATACCTGAGCGCAAGTGTGTGGTCCACCGATTTACCTACCCCCCCCTCCACCCGCCCTTCCAAATTGATTCTGGCTGTTTTTATTTAAGCTTGAAGAAACTGTTTAGCTCTTTTAACGCTTTAACAGCTTCCAACAAGGAGAGGTAAGAAAGTTGTAACATGTTAGGTCACGGCGGGCAATTTAGTCATAATTAACCTCGGCAGCAGCATGTCTTTGGACTGCGTTATTCAGCACGTGTGTTTTTGCAGCGAATTATATTTCAAGTGTTGTCCTGTAGGCTAGGTTGTGTTTGAGAATTTCTACCTGTGAACCTTTGCAAGAATTTGTCATTGTCATGTTGATTTGTGTGTAGCAAACACTTTAAAGGAAGAAACGGTCAATTTGTTACGGAACCCATGGTACCTTGCTTGGTTTAGCTTTGTCATGTTCATCGTTGTTACTAATGTTTAACTTCGTTACCCGGAAAAGTATCAGTCTCATGTTGGTTCCCTTTATATCGTGCGCATGTGATTTCTCACCAGACTGGATATTTTTCTGCATTCTTTTTTCAAATCGTCAAGCATACATTTGTGAGCAGTAATCAACATTCAGGTGCCAATTAGATAAAAATCAAAACAGCTCTATAGAAACAAAAAATAAATATTGCTCCTGCTGCCGGTTTTAAGAGTCGACATATCTCACCTTCTTCCTGCCGTGCGTGCAGGATGCGATCAGTCTCTCCACAGTTTGACGACATAGGCGGGGGCAGTACAGCATCCACCATCAACTTTGTCATCTCGCAAGTGGCAAGCAATGAGATTGAAGCCAGCATACAGGCCCTGGCCCAGGTAACCGAATAAAACCCATCGATTCTGATGTATTGTTTTTTTGTAAGCACCAAATTGGTTGTCCGAGTATTGTATGATTGAGGCTTCAATGGTACTTCCTATTTGGTTTGCATTCCTCTTCCGCACCCTGATGGTCACTCCCATTGCATGCAATAACACCTCCTCCCTCTCCCTGGATAGTATCCTCCCAGCAAGATAGTATCGGTCTGTATACAGTTTTAGAGGAGACGTTTATTGAAACGTGCGTTCAGTGACAAAATAAGCACTTGTTACCAACGTTGCAATCTTAAAACATCCGAAGACCGTTTAATTTACCATGTTTTAAAATATTTTTTTAAAGTACCAATGTGAATAGCGCCGTTCCCGCTAACGGGTGGGTATTGTGCTGCGCGCCCATCGACGCACGCAGATCGACGAAGTCTTGCGGAGCGAGGACAAGGTAGAGGCCCTGTTGGGTCACGTGGACCAGTTCCTCATCGCCACCTTCATGCAGCTGCGACTCACCTATGACAAACACCTGGCCGACGAGCGCACCAACAAGGACGACGTCGTTCAGCTCTACAGCTGCATCATCAGCAACCTCGCCACCGTAAGATGCACGCTTGCACCTGCCGTGCAGCTCTTGAGTGAGGCATCCGCTGGTGACCGACCAAGCTATACAGCTGCACCAGCTCGTCCTGCCAAGCTGTGGCAGACCGCTCGCGCAAACACGCGACACGTGACGTATGACGTCTCGTGACCCACCAGCACATTCTAGTGATTCCGTAACCCGCCGGAAAATATGTAACGCTCGTCAAACTGCATATGTGGTCTAAAGGTCATTGGCTTCAGTTTGGGGAATGCAAATGTGTGTGGTCGTTCATCGGCTGCACATTTGTGAAAGACATGTAGCTGTGCAGTGGTAAGACCTATGCCTTTATTGTGCAATGAGCTTGTCTAGATTTCACAATAAGAATGTTTCCATGTGCTGTCATCCCATGCCTCCCTGTTTATTATAGACCATGCTGTTTTCAAATTACCAAGTATAAAAATAACAGTGCCCGTTTTATCCTTTACAACGTACTTTAATTCACAGGCTACTGGATTAAATTGCAATGTAGAGCTGCTTGTCATCAGCATAGTAACATTACTGGGACGTACTTAGGGCAAATTGCTATCTACAAATGAATGTTTGCAATACAATGTGTGTTCGATACTTAGATGGGAGAACAAACCTAATTACAGTTGAGTAATTGAGTGAGCACAGCTGTTGTGAAAAGCGAGAGTGATGAGTTGCACAATGACTCGGCGGGAGCGTGCATGTGGCGTGCTCCCTGTCGCTGGCCGAATGGGCTCACTCCTTGATGAAAGCCCAAAGGTGCACAGGGGCCATCTGACTCGCTGACAGACTTCTGGCAAAGAAGCCACATCTTTAAACTGTCGAAAAGCCAAACTTTGCTCACTCCTTACTCAATAGGTTGCCAAATAATGTTTATTATGGAACAGTTGTTACAGTACAACCATACCATTGCATGAGCCCTACATTCATACATACATTCCTGGTGCCGGTTGCTCTTTTGTGTATATTAAATTGTAGTTGCTTACTCGTAAATCTATCTTGGTAGAAAATAAAATGTTAGATTGCTTTGCAAGTGATGCAAATGCATACCATAAACCTGCCCGTTCATAGCAAAAGAGTCGTTGACAAAACATTGACTCGCTATACGCTTCTTCATTTTCAAGGTGGCGTTCGTTAAAGCCCCGTGGGAATTCTCCTGTGCGCATGGCTAAGGGAAAAGTGGTGACTGCGTTTTTGTTGGTCCTCTGTAGCTCTTCCAGACGGAGAGCCTGTCGAAGGAGGTGTCGGTGGGCGTGCTCAAGGACTTGATGCACGGCTTGTTGACGCTGCTGCTGGACACGAGGCTGGACGACCTGGAAGACGGGTCCCAAGTTGTCCGTTCCGTCAATATGCTGCTGCTCAAGGTGCTCGAGAAGTCTGACCAGACGAGCATCCTCAGTGCGCTCATTCGGCTCCTCCACGACTGCCTAATAACACCGGCCAACAACTCGACAAAGTACTGTGAGCTCGTGATGAAGGTGAGTGTGTGAGTCACCCATATGATCGCAGTGAAATTGATTGTTTTGGTGGTGGTTTGAATTTGCCATAAAAAATCTAGTATGATTTTGTGGTTGTGTACATAAACCTTTTTGATGTGCGTATGAAGTTTAATTGAGAAAAACAACTGTGATGTCAATGAATGCAGCTGTTGCGTTTACATATGCAGTTTATACAAACAAGACATAAGCTACAATAACAGTTGACCTATGGATGGGGGAGGAGGGGGACCAACGCATCCCAACTAGCTTTCCACGGTGTTGTTGGAACTGGTGAGTGGTGAGGGCCAGGTGACCTAATAACCGGCGACCGCTGTCGTGCAGATGTTCTGTGAATGTTACATCACTCCGTCATAAGGACAGCTGCCCTCCATTCCACGAACCATCAGTATTTTGCTTACGTGTCACGTTTTCTTCAATGACGGCACACGTTTCCCGTTTACCAACACAGTGCCTGTGGCGCCTGTCGCGGCTGCTGCCCAACACCATCCACACCTTGAATTTGGAGCGCATCCTGCTGGACTCGCACAACTTCCTCAAGGTGTTCCCGCGCGAGTCTTGGAAGGAACGCAAGGACGACATGCCTACGCGCACCATCAAGACGCTGCTGCACACGTTGGGCAAGCTGAAGGGACACAAGGTGTGTGACGATGACCGCCGCGTCCCAGCACGCAAGCTGCTCGTGCAGCGAAGCCTTTCGACTCAGCTCCTTCTTCACCACGACGGGCCGGTACACCGACCGCATAACTGCGGACGCTGCACCGATCCGCCTGTCAATCTCACGCTCCATCTT
>JAZEWT010000006.1:16536557-16548730 GCA_036362905.1 Mordacia mordax
TTCACGAATGGGGCCCCCCGCATCCCTGCAGCCCTGAGAATGGTGCCACAAGGTCGTGGAACGAGTCAGGGCGCCGCACGAGCCTCCAACGCTCCCCGCTCACCAGCAGCTCCGCCGCTCGGATGCGCGCATTGTAGTTGGAGGCCATGGACGAGCAGTAGGCGCCTACGTCAAACAGGGCCAGCAGCGGCGGACGGGCCCTGCCGGGAGCCGGCGGCACCGCAAGCCGTGCCAGACGCCGGTTCCGGGCGAGGAAGTCGCCGGACTCGCACACGGGACCCACCTGTGGGTGGTCGGCAGGGTCAAGGTTTGACCCCCTGTTCAGGGGGTTTTCACAGTTGGTGCGAGCTGCCTGCTCTGAACCGATGCCGGCGCAGCGGAGCCAGTCCATCAGTTTTTATTTAAGATGGAATCAACGGTTGAGATATGTAGGTATTTTTTTACATTTTTCTGGTGGAGAGGGGTAAGCTGACAAAGGGCGAAAAGCAGGGCTATACTGAGGATAGGACACCAGTCCATCACAGAGCTTCAAGAGCAATTTCAGTAGGCAAATTAACCTTGTCTTTGAACTGTGCTTAGTGGCCCCAGGGAAGAATTAGAAGTTTGTTGACAGCGGTCGATTTGCAGAAATGGTAAATAATCAGGTTATAAGAGTCAGATATAATCACATGTTATTATACACCCACTTAATTATATTGTTTGCCTAGCTCACAAGTGCCCAGTGTGCGTGCAGTGTACTTAGTCCAGTGTGTACACAGCATCAGGCAAACTACAGCCGTAATTATATCTATCGTTACACGCTTGCCTACGTAACTGTGTAGTTGCATGCATAATCGCGTGGTTGCATGCATAACTGTGGTCGAACGCATAATCGTGTGGTTACGATAAACATCGTGGGTGGGTCGCACGTGCGACGTGCATGCTGTTCTGTGTGTGTGGTGCGCGCAGGACAGCGCTCAGCGACGTTGCTCCAGCACGCGGCGGGGTGCGTACGCGTGCGGCGGTCGTAGCTGGGCGTGCAGTGCGTACACGCTGGTGAGGTGCCGCTCACACTGGGGCACGTTTGGATGTGCGGTACATCCGTGGCGGCGCGTGCAGCGCACGCCGTGCGTGCTTGACTTGTTGTGCGTGGCGTGTGCATGTGTGGCGCGCGCAGTCGCGATGTGCATGCACGCTTTTTTTGGCAGCTGCGCTCCGAACCCGGCGGACCAAGTTCGATCCCTGCTAACAGCCAATATCGGTAACGAATATTCAAACCGGTACGGATTTCCCCGGGGTCGACCCATGCTCAAATGAGTACCTGGTGCAATGTATAAGCATCGCCACAAGAGAAACAAGGGCGGCTCGGTGGCCCAGTGGGTAGCGTTGTCGCCTCACAGCAAGAAGGTCCCGGATTCGAATCTAGGCTCGGGTGCCTTTCTGTGTGGAGTTTGCATGCTCTCCCCGTGTCCACGTGGGTTTTCGCCGGGCACTCCGGTTTCTTCCCACAGTCCAAAAAACGTGCTGCTACATAGGTTAATTGGCTTGCAGACTAAATTGCCCGCAGTGCCCGGTGATGGACTGGCGTCCCATCGTGGGTATATCCTTATTTTGCGCCCTGTGTATGCCAGGATATGCTCCGGCTCACCGCGACCCTGTACCGGACTAAGCGGTTTCTGACAATGAGATTAGACAAGGGAAACAAAGGCAGCCGGGCGTGGTGCTGTCTATCCATTCCCTCGTGTGCATGAACAGGTGCTACTCTTGAACAGCACTTGGCCCAACAGCCAATGCACGGGGATCTTTGCCTATATGCTGTGCATACCACGTCAAAGATGCCGTAGTTTGGCTCTCCTGGGGGGTCCTGCACGAACTGCACGTGGTGATGAGCCCCGTACAGGCTGGGCCGGATCACGTCGGTCATTGCTGCATCGACAACAAGGAACTCCTTGTCTCCGGCTGTCTTTACACCCAGCACCTGCACGGACGAAAGGTTTGTTGACAAACATCACGTCGAACCGAAGTTGCTATGAACAGAACCCGCGTGGGTCCGGTCTGGGGGCCGCAGGGATCCGGGGAACCCCTGTCATAAGACCCAGATATAATCGGAGAATACGTCAGTGCCATCTTGTAAATATGTGACAAAGAATCGATTCCATTGTCTTTCGTTTGGGCAGTAGGGGGTGGTGCAGTAGCAGCATCTGCACTTCACTGAAAGTCTTGCCCGAGGTGGTTCGATTTCTGCCACGGGTGCCTTTCTGTGTGGAGTTTGTGTGTTCTCATGTTATGCGTAGGCTTCCTCAGGGCTCTCAGGCTTCCTCCCACGATTGAAAAAAACACCCATTAATCAAGTGATTGACAACATAATAATATATAGGGAGCACTGTCTGGCGGGCTGGTGCCAGCTGACCGCCTCCCCCCTTTCTGTGGTTTTCTCGCGCCTCTCCGTGTCTTATCCATCACCAGGATTGGGATTTGTGCCGGTTATGAATTGTATTATGACAGTTTTAACTCCAAAAATGCTTTCATTAAATTGAATAAAGGAGGATAGCCATTCGATTTTATAGACCCACGATTCGAAACCGGTGGCTTGCGGCCCATGAATGGGCCACGAGCGCCACCTAGTGGTCAATGGCAACCAGACCCAAGTGGTCTTTGAGGTGCAAAAGGTTGAGAACCCCTAACATAGCAAAACGCTGTAACCCTTTGTGTTAGAGGACATCCCACAAAAGCAGATATTACAGAGCTACGTTTGAGATCCATTCAAGTGACCTATGTTCAATTTCTGTCGATGAGAAGTCTAATCTCATCTCATTATCTGAAACCGCTTAATCCTATATAGGGTCACGGTGAGCCGGAGCCTATCCCGGAAACACAGGGCGTAAGGCAGGAATACACCCGACGACGGGCCGCCAGTCCATCGCCGGGCATTGCGGTACAATTTTAGTCTGCGAGCCAATCAACCTATCCAGGAGCATGCTTTTGGACTGTGGGAGGAAACCGGACTACCCGGCGAAAACCCACGCGGACACGGGGACACGGGGAGAGCATGCAAACTCTACACAGAAAGGCACCCGAGCCGAGAGATTCGAACCCGGGACCTTCTTGCTGTGAGGCGACAGCGCTAACCACTGGGCCACCGTGCCGCCCTCGATGAGAAAGTAATTTTTATTATGTGGCAGTCAAACCAATATATTTTTTTATCTCAACAGATTTATGCAAATAATTTATAGTGTTTTATGTCTGCGTGCGTGGTGCGCGAGGCCATAAATTTCCGAGCCGATACCATCGACTCGTTCACTTGAGAACTCGGTTTTATCAGAGCCAGTTGGCTTCCAACCTGGGTTCGCAGCCATGGTCATCTGGGCTGCCCCGTTCACCCGCAAGGGAGTGATGATGAGTGAGGAACCCAGGCGTCAAACGCTGCCCTGTGGCTAATATAAAAAAAAAAGATTCAACCCCAAAACCCAATTCATCCGTGCTTGTTAACACTTATCTGGGGATAAGTGTTTTCAAGTAAAGCGTCTGAAGCCTCATTTATATATTTTTAGAAAACCCTTTAAAATCTTGGTCAAGAATGTGATTATAACACCCTTAGTGACGTCATACCCATGTGTATCAATATAGCTCAGTGATAACACCCTTGATCTGCGATTGGACGGTGCGTTCATGATTTTAGGAGTTTAGTCTTCATCCTTTCCAAATAAATGAATCTCCTGAAAGAACAGCTGTGGAGAGTATTACGCAAATCTTCATACTCAAGTCTTAATGAACAGGAGATTCAATCAATGTTCACGATTTAGTAGCAACTCGATCCAATGAACGAATTAATTGAACTCACAAGCAACTGAAATACACCGATCAATAAACAAATGTCTTATGTGCCGTGAGTTCAGGAAGCGCTATTCAACTGATTTATTCCATGTGTCTTTACACTGCCATGGAACGCTGTAGTCTACTTGCGTCGCACACCATCTTAGCCCATCACCTCCGTCACCAGCACGGCCGCGTTCCCCACGATGGACCGGCCCGGTTCCAGCACCACCTCCACGTCCTCCACGAGCCGCAGCTCGTCGCGCACCGCTGCCACCAGCTCTTCGGGCGACGGCGCGGCGCTCGACCCGTCGCGCATGTAGTCGATGTCCAGCCCGCCGCCGAGGTTCAGCACCCGCAACGCCGGGAAGGCGCCCCCGGCGCGCAGCTCTGTCGCCGTATGCGCCACGAAGGCCACCGCTGCCCGGAAGGCCCCCACGTCCCTCACGGTGGAACCTAGGTGGCAGTGGAGGCCAGTGACCTCCAGGCGCGGGTCGGCCCTCACGACGTCCAGGATGGCGTCGAAAGACGGCCCGCGCGACACTCCGAACTTGGAGGAGGCGAGCCCCGTAGCCACGTACGGGTGGACGCTGGGGTCCACGTCCGGGTTGACGCGCAGCAGCACGGGCACGCGCGACGCGGGGCTCGGCACGGACGAGACCACGGCGCTGATCCTCTGCGCGTCGAACAGCGAGTCGATGTTGAGCGAGCAGCCGCGGGTGACGGCGAAGGCGATCTCGTCACGCCGCTTGCCGTTGCCGTTGAGCAGGATGCGCCGCGGCTCGAACCCCGACAGCAGCGCTAGGCGGATTTCGTTGCCGCTGACGGTCGTGGCACCGCAGCCCAGGGAACTGTGCGCGAGGCGACACGTGCGTGTCAAGGGCAAGGATCGTGAATGGTCAAGAACGGTAGAGGTCAAAAGGTCAACATGGCCAATGTGTGATGCCACCCAAGCTCACTGTTGCTTCATAATGCTAGGTTATTTTGCTAGGTTGACAGCTGACCTCCAAGATGTGCTTTGATAGTCTCAGACTGTCCGTATTGAGGTTTTTCCCCTCCCTTAGATACAGATTTATGGGTGTCACCTCAATGCCTGTCTCGGTGAGAGCAGAAAGTATCTAACGAGCTTAAAAGCTCTAGATGCAGGATACCTACGACACAACAAGTGTCCGAAATGGCCAATGTAACAACGCATAGAATCAAAGGCCAAATAAACTTCCAGCAACAATTTTAGCATTAATGAAGCTCTAACCGTAATCATAAAAGTAATAATGAAATTTAAGATTGCACAATTCAACAAGGGCGGCACGGTGGCCCAGTGGGTAGCGCTGTCACCTCACAGCAAGAACGTCCCGGGTTCGAATCTCGGCTCGGGTGCCTTTCTCTGTGGAGTTTGCATGTTCTCCCCGGGTCCGCGTGGGTTTTCCCCGGGCACTCCGGTTTTCTCCCACAGTTCAAAAAACATGCTGCTGCATAGGTTAATTGGCTTGCAGACTAAATTGCCCTCAGTGCCCGGTGATGGACTGGCGTCCCATCATGGGTCTATCCCTGCCTTGCGCCCTGTCTGCCGGGATAGGCTCCGGCTAACCGCGACCCTGTACAGGACTAAGCGGTTCTGACAATGAGATGAGGTGAGACAATGAAACAAACTCATAAGACCAACCCCAAATAATCATGAAGTAAACAGTAGCAGTTAACATTGCACAGCACAATAAATTAATAATTGCAACAGCGGCATGGGTATAATTTAAGTTTATAGCATAACAAAACGAAGAAGCAAGTGCAACCTATCGCTGCACGTGCTTTGTTACAGGAATATTTAAGAAACATCTGGCTATGAAGATGTTGCTCGTATCTCTCTATTCATCCAGAGCGTGTGACTTATACACACTTTGTGGGCAGGCAGGCGGTATAGTCAGGTCGACTAAACGATCAGATGCGTGCTGCAGCTCTACAGGTAAGCGGATAGATACAATGAGTTGATAGGTGAGATGAATCAATTGGACAGGAGGGCAGACAGGTTACAATGGTAGACGTGTGAGGAGCTCAGACAGGAGGCACGTACAGTTAATAATAATATTTGCATTTCTAAAGCGCCTTTCACCCGAGGGTCACAAAGCGCTGACGTTGAACAGAGCTGTGGTGGGAACGGCATGTCAACATGAGAATATATCAAATAAGTAAAATGATGACTATAAATCCATGAAGAAGATCACATATTTCTTTTAAAAAATAAAGGAAGAAGTGTTCCCTAGCGGGGCAGGGGTCAACAGCGAGCCTTCATCCAAGCACACAGCAGTGAACAGCATCAACAGTCCTAGCCAGAGGACTTGAAGGCCTTAGGGAACAAGTTAGTCCTTGAGACGGGATTAGAAGACGGCCAGGGACTCGGTGAACAGGTACAATATACGAACACGGGTACAGATGCAGAGTTAAGGAATAGGGGAGGGGGGACTTTTACTGTAGAGGGGGGACCAACGCCACGTGGGGGACGAGCAGCACAGTCTGTGGGGACTTTTACTGTAGAGGGGGGTCAAAGCCACGTGACGTCGGTTAGAACTTGCTAGAAGGCCGCGCGGGGAGGACGGCTACGCGTGGTCTGCGGGGACAACGACGGGAGATTAAAAGATTCTACGTTTCAAACTTTTGCCCGAGGTCCGTCGAGGAGTGTGGCCGGAGGCCGGAGGGAGGCTGACGGCGAGCTGCGAGGGAGGGGATGAAGAGGCAGACTCGGTCTCCACCGATACCCTATTGTCCACCCCGGCAGCGCCTTACCCAGCGCTGAGGCCGGAGCCTCGACCCAGGGGCCGGAGTCCCAACATGCCGCGGCTAGAGAGAGAGAAACGGGAAGCGGCTAGAGAGAGAAACGGGAAGCGCCTAGCCCGGGGTCACGACCGGTGCGCCACACAGATAACGCAGGTGGGGGCAGGCCAAGTAAATGGGCAACGTGGCACGGTTTTAACCAGAAGATGGCTCAGGTGGTGGCCGCAAGCGGGGAGGCGAGACCGATGGACAGGTGAGGGTGCGCTAGCTTCGTCTGACCTGATGACCTTGAGCAGGTGCGGGTTGCCATTGGCCTTCACGGAGTAGTTGAGCGTCGCTCGCAGGCCGCTCACCTGCAGCGCTCGCTGGTAGGCGCGCACGTTCTGCACGATCTGCGAGCGGCTGTACACGAAGAACGGCGTGCACGGGGCTCTGAGCAACGGGGACCACTGGTGGGTCCCGGGGCCCCCGTCCCGACAGCCGCTCTCGTGGGGGCCCTCCTGGGGTGGGGGGTCCTCCTCGAACACCAGGTTAGTGACATCTTCTCGGGCCTCGGACTTCTGGACGCATCCGCTGTTCCACAGCTGTTCGGTGAGGTCAGCGAGACTCAGTTCTTCACAGTAGAGCGTCCCGTCTCGGTATGCGAACTGATTGTGTTGTTGCCGATGATGATGATGATCATGATTACATCTTTCACCCATGCTCAACGATCCTTGCAGCTGTTGGCCGAGGTTAAGCGAATCGTTGGCCGCACACGGCTTGGGCGACTGTGCAGGATCAGTTGGGTCTCGCTGAGCAAGGGGCAAAGTCGCGGACTTTGGAACATCCGCGCCTCTCGAGGTGCTCAGTTGGACACCTGGCAGGAGGAGGGAGAATTGAACCAAGATGAGGCACGGTGGCCCCTAGTGGGCAGCGCTGTCGCCTCACAGCAAGGAGGAGGGATGGCCGGGTTCGATTCCCGGCTCGGGTGCCTATCTGTGTGCAGTTTGCGTGATCTCCCTCTCCCCGTGTCAGCGTGGGGTTTCGCCGGGTACTCCAGTTTCCTCCCACCGTCCGAAGACACGCTGCTGCCCAAGTTCATTGGCCTGCTGAGTAAATTGTCCACAGTACCCCTGCTATGTACTGGCGTCACATCCTGGGTATTCCCTCGTCTTGCCCTCTGTCCGCCGGGATAGGTTCCATCATCTGCAGATTTACGGAGACGGGGGGGGAGCTATCCCGGCAACGCAAAGCAAGGCTGTACCCAGTATGGGACGCCAGTCCATCGCAGGGCACCGTAAACAACTACGCAGCAACAGTACTCTGAGTCGATTATATTTTAAAACTAAATAACTTTAGAATATATTAATATATTCCTCGGACTTAAACGCGCTGAGTTCGACCAATCCGACCATCAGCAGGTGCACCCTGCAGCGCGCTGATGTCAGCGCGCAACGTGGCGTGGTGACGTCACCCCGCAACGCGGCGGCTGCACGCGGCTCTCGAAGTGCGCCGACTGCTTCCGCAACGGGCGCGGTGACGTCACCGCATAGCCGAGCGCCGTGACGTAACCCCACAGCACAGCGTGGCGACGTCACACCACAAGTCCCGCCACGGATCGCACGCCGTGCTGTTATTAATATATATATATTTTTTAAACTTTCGAACCGCTTCAACACGTCCAAAACCCAAACATAATACAGTTTGCGATAACTGTAACAATAATCGTAGCGGTACTACGTAAAACAAATTAATGTAAGAGCCGGCGTTTCGAGGGCAGACCCCTCACAGCGCGTCACGTCCGGTGACTGAGCCTCTGTCGCGGCGATGTTGCAGTTCTTGGTAAGAATCTTACATCGATGTTCGGCTTCTGTAACTCCCTTTATCTCTCTCTCGTCGGCCGGACCGTGCAGTGACGGCGTCCGTCCTTTGAGAATCGCGCTCTCTCTCTCTCTGTCGCGGCTGCGCTCCTCCACCACCACCACTACCGCTCTCTCTCCTCCTGTCCCCACGTTTCGCCGCTTCCCACGCTGGCAGCGGGAATAAAACCTGACAACGTCGCGAACGAGAGAGACGAGGGGACGCCTCGCAACGTCGGTTAAATGCCGTCGGAAATCCGCTGCTGGATGAGGGCCTACTGTGTCCGCGCCTAGGTTTGGCCGTCATGTGTCGTTTGGCCATACTTCACCGATATCGCTCCGTGGCCATGAGTCGAACTCTCGTTTGCTGCACAGCACGTGTCCGCGTCGAGGTTCACCACGGCGTAATCACCTGTATGAGCGCTGGTATAGAAACCGGGCAAGCGGACTTGCGCCACGGATATAACATCAGTGGCGAGAGAGGATCTGTGAGCCCACCTATACACGGGCTGTCCCCACATCCTGCAATCCGCGCTATACCGGCGTGGTGAAGTATGGTCAAAGCGAAGCCCTAAACCGTACGGCCCGCGCGAGGCCTTGATCCAGGAATGGGCTGTCAACTGTATACTGTACTGCCTTGTACCTAATGATCAGCCTATGGTCTGTCCCCTACTGCATGAACGCCTCGCAAGCATGTTGTAGTCGCTATCGTGATCCACAGAGAAAGCAGTTCAGACCACGCTATATAGTGGGGGTGAAGTGACCATACTTCACCGCGCTGGTCACCAGTGCTGGTGCGTACAACCCACCTGACCCGGCGGTGTCGCATCACACTCCGCCACCCCCAACTCACATTGGGTAACAACACTGTACCGTTGTTGTTACTGCACAGTGCTTGGGGTTCGCTTTTACGGGGGGACCGCAGCCCCCTCTACTGGGCACCGTTGAATATTTCATTTAACAATTTCTGTATTTTCTCGTGCTAATAATAATTGTACTTCCGGAGCGCTTTTTACCCGAGGGTCACAAAGCGCTTCACAGCTGCGGAAAGAACGGCGCGTTAACAACAATGACAGAGAACGGAAAATCATCAAATACGGGTGTTGTGTAATAACATCTTCTGGCATTCATATGTATTTTCAGCAACACATTTGGAATGACTGGGTTTCGTCTTGTCTGAGCGTCATCAGCAGTGTGTGGACAATTATAAAACATTCTCGAGTAGTAAGTGATGAGCTTTAAACTAAAATAGCCCTGGGTTTTACTGTACTGCTCAAACAGATGTTACCTTCAGTCATGAGACACGTAATTATTTTTAGGTCTGCCAATGTTCTTTTATTATTGTGAAACACTGCTTCATTTAGGCCTCTGAGAGCGCTAACATGACCACATTCTACTGAGCCACACAAGTATTTCATAATGTCCAGAGGCTCTTATAACATGGGCTGTGGAATGGCAACTAACCACCCTGAGATTACATGATGTTTCATAATACATTACTGTTTATATAAAAATGAGCGTCAGATTTGACAGTGGCGTTCTTTTGTCTAATGTATGTATATCTTCATTGGAAGGTTTATTATTTTTTGCAAAAATTGGATTGGAGAAGATAAAGAAATGCATCGACATGGAGACAATGTTAGCCATGCAGAGGATAGTTATTGCATTACCAGTTGGAATTAACTACAGGAAATATATGAATAACTTGGGAAAATCTCATCATCTCATCTCATTGTCTGAAACCGCTTAGTCCTATACAGAGTCGCGGTGAGCCGGAGCCTATCCCGGAAAATCTCAAAGCAATATATAATAGATGACGTTTTCTAGTTTTCCTTAATGTGTTGCTTTTAATTAAATAACGTTATTGTTGATTTGCCGTTCATATGTCGTCGTTGCTGACAAGCCATTCTCTCTGCAGCTGTGCAGCGCTTTGTGACCTTCGGGTGAAAGATGCACTAGAAATGCAATTTTTGTTAATTGTATGCGTTTATACACCATCGCCGCCATCGCAGTTTTAACTAATAATTTAGATAATGAAGACGATTGTAAAGTTGGGCTGAAAACACATTTTAGCAAAACAAAGTTTTGTACGCTAAACAAATGAAGATGTGTTGAATGGACTTTATGGAAAATTCCAAAAGACTGGATATGTGATATAAACGATGATGGACATTTATTTAAGGTCGACCTAAATACAACAAAATACTTGTAATTAAGAGGAAATACTGTGCAGTATGAAAGTAAAAACAAAATCCAAACATTACTGATGTGCCATTCTCACAGATCTGTTGCCCAACAACTTGGTGCTTTTCCCGCGATATTTGTTGAAGAGTCAGCAACGCCATTTTCAGAGGGCCATCAATTTCAGAAAAGGGCTCATCTGCGAACGCGTCATACCGTGACCTATTCCAGCAACCTCCCAGAGGCAGAATTCGCATGCTAGTTAAGTAAATCCTATTGCAAAATTCCATAAAAGTCAAACCACGAACACCTTGGGGGCCAATTTGGCCAACTGTGTTTATTTTTTTGAAACTGTGTTACATGGTGAGCATAGGGTGAGGCGCGTAGTGCAGCTGAATCTCTTGTTGCGCGACACCGTCTATGGTGCTATTCCTGTGTTTCCCTCCGTCAATCCTCACGACCTGCACGGGTATTGATGACCCTCAGCTAACAGTGGAGTGACTCTACGTGTTCCTTTTCTAACTGTTCTCGTGTCAAATTTTCAAACAGCGATTTTCTGTTTGTTTTTTCACACGTTGGAATGTTTACAGCTGAACCTATTTAATCGGCATGTCGTGATGTATCAATTTGTTTATCAATATTAGTGCCTATGCTCACGGAATGTGCAATTTAAGTAATCTGTTTAAGGTTTTGAATTGGGGTTTATCCAAGTAAATGTATATTCAAGTAAAACCGAGACAAGAAAACATATGGTTGATTCAAATTGCTCCGCATTGTGAACTGCTGGTGTGTGATTGACTTGTCGTGTCTTTGGTTTCCATTTAGCACTGGGATAATTGTGAGCGAGGTTAAAGCTGAAGGCACCGGCTGCATGATTAAATGTTGCGCGAGATAGCCGATGACAAGCGAATACGGATCTGATTGCGATCTCCCCTTGTCTTGCAGATGGGGTTCGCCTTCGGAAATCTCGTGGGAATGTACCTTGCCCAGAATTACGAGGTGACCACTGCTTTCTGGCTGCACCTACCCATTGTTGTTGCATCACGGGTTTCCAGTGGTCAATTCCTTGATGTAAAAAAGAAGAGACTTTACCCCGTTTTCTGGCAATTTTAGTGTTAAGTTCTTAAAAACACCAAATAGACACTTTTCATGAAAAGTGTCAAGTTTGCAAAATCCACACACGTTGGTTGTCTTCATCTTCATCTTCATCCGCTTTATCCGGTGCCGGGTCGCGGGGGCAGCAGTCTAAGCAGCGATGCCCAGACTTCCTTCACCCCAGACACTTCCTCCAGCTCTTCCGGGGGGACCCCGAGGCGTTCCCAGGCCAGCTGAGAGACATAGTCTCTCCAGCGTGTCCTAGGTCTTCCCCGGGGCCTCCTCCCATGGGGAAATGCCTGGAACACCTCCCTAGGGAGGCGTCCAGGGGGCATCCGAATCAGATGCCTAAGCTACCTCAGCTGACTCCTCTCGATCTGATGGAGCAGCGGCTCTACTCCAAGCTCCCGCCGAGTGACCGAGCTTCTCACCCTATCTCTAAGGGAACGCCCAGCCACCCTGCGGAGGAAACTCATTTCGGCCGCTTGTATCCGCGATCTTGTC
>JAZEWT010000006.1:16550635-16561527 GCA_036362905.1 Mordacia mordax
ATTTCGGGCTGAGCCCGGCCGGGTCCCGTGGGCAAAGACCCGGCCACCAGGCGCTTGCCTGCGAGCCCCAACCCCGGGCCTGGCTCCAGGGTGGGGCCCCGATAACGCCAATCCGGGCGACGTAACGGCCCTCATTGGTTGTAAATACTGTAAACAACATGCTTTGATAACATATGCATTGTCCTTGAAACTGATTGGCCTATATCGGAGACGGCTTTCTTTTTAGCCTTGTTTCAATGCTAGCCAGATGTTTCCAAAAGGCAGTCTCAGGACAACACAATATCAATGCCTTATAGCTCGGGTTGAGCAGTTTATGCTATGAGTACTTTTTTGCCAGTAAAAGTTGTAATAAAGAAGAGGCTTTACCCATTTTTGTGGCAATAGTGTTTAAGTATTTGCAAAATTGACACTTTATGAAAAGTATTTATTTGGTATTTTTAAGAACTTAACACTATTATTGCCAGAAAAATGGGTAAAGTCGCTTCTTTTTTACAACTCTTACTGGCAAAAAGTACCCATAGCAATTCCTTGATGCATCAAACACCTTAAGTGATTTTCTGTCCCCATAACCTGCACTGCTTTGAACTACAAGGCAAGGGAGGGATTGAAGGATAAATTAGCCTAGTGATATCAAATCCGTAGGGCAATAAGTTGGCCAGGAGAGGGCAGTACAGCAAAGCGGTTCTTGATCCATCGATGCAGACAGACCCTTGTGTGCAAATCCATTGTATATATCTCTCAATAATCTCTGGGTACCGACAAAAGAATGACATATCTAGCGTTCATCCCACACTTAAACACACCTGAATGGAATTTGCCAAAAATCAAAATACAGGGCCCTCTTGTAAGACTCTCGGACCTCTGTGAGATTTTTCTGAATAAAATGAAAGTACGTCATCTATTTTGCACTTAAGGAGGTTTTAATAACTGGATACAGGGTTACATGAGAATGCCCTGTACATTTAGTGAAAAACTGTTTATTATAATTCACCATATCAAGACAAAAAACACTTTCATGACAGTTTTTTTTATTCAGTGTGCTGCTTTGATTGGTTTAGCAAAAAGTAATAATAACAAGGCTGTGTGAGTTAGGAATAAGTGTGGCAACTACAAGCTGCGCTAAGGTACACTTGCAAAAGTAATAAAGTTGATAATGCAGTGCCTGCGTATTACAGAGTAAAGCCCAAACAAAGTGACCCGCCGACCTCGCTAGACTGAGAGATTAAACACACCTGTCGATAGGTGATTTTTTGCATGTCTCGTGGCATGCATTCCCTACGTAGTGCTGACGTAATAGAAACAGTTCCCTGCACTATGCAGACACAGCACATGTGGCAGCAAGGTCATTGTATCCATGTGAAGCACGTTTGGATTTGCCGCCGCGGTTAAACATTTCGCGTTTGAAATGCAACGTAAAATTAGTCAGTTTCTGCTGTAATCATAAACATCTATTACTGTGGCTGTTACGGACAAAACCCAAGAAGCAAACAACTGTAATCTTGTAATCATACGCAATAGGTGCGTGTTGATTCATCGATTAATGATGGTTCTGCGATAGCCGCACCGCACCGCTGATGTCGTACTTAACGCATAATCCACCGATTCTTCAGTGTCGCGTTAGGCATTGTGAGGACCGTTGACTATTTAAAAGTGGCTTTTTCACAAAGGTTCCATCCAACATGATTGAAATGTCTTTTCCTAGTCCAGAGCATACATGTCCTGGCTAGGACTGTTGATGCTGCTAATCTGATGTTATTGTTGACATGCTCTTTTCTTCGCAGCTCTGTGCAGCGCTTTGTGACCCTCGGGTGAAAAGCGCTATAAAAATGCAATTATTATTATTTCTCATGCTCATGGGATAAATATGAAAGCCACTACACTCACCGCGCTGTTTTATAGAGAGAAAAAAACTCAACACCTTTATCAGTAACACTGGCCGTTAAAGAAAATAAATATAACAGACGTTTTTTTACCAATGGGCCATTGTTCATCGGACATAGAGGCCAACCGTCAACACTTTCTCTAGCAACTATATGTTTTATGAAGAACGGCCATTGGTTAAAATAGTACCTATTATAAATTGTGTTATTTTAAGGTAGTTTTATTGTTATACTTGTGCATCATTGCCAATGCAGAGCATCACCCAAACCTGTTTTCATTGTGAAAATAGAAATCACTTCTGGGATTAAATTGAAACCCTGAATATCACTAATTTATTGTATTGTTCAGGGGATACCATCTCTGAGTGCTTATCAGGTTTCTTTCTGCAAGATAAAAACAATTAGATTTTTTTGATGTATCTCCAATTCAACAGCAAATTCCTCAGAGGATTTGGGAACAAGTGGCTCAGTCAGTGATAATGTTACCAAAGCCCGTCACTCCATCCCCTGTATTTGTCATCAGGTGCCCGATGTGGCGAAAAAGGTGGAGGAATGGAGAAAGTCGTATGAGCCCAAGAAGAAGAGTGATGGTGATAGGAAGGACTAGCCATTGTGCCGTAAACCCACATTGCAATTCGCTGTCGCAACAATATTTTCGCGTGGAATTTCTATTGTCATTACAAGGCCAACAAATATCACACGATAGCACCCGCTCAACGAGTGTGAAATATTGCTTGCCAAAATGTACGAATAATTGTTGGAATGTCATGGTATGCAGGCCTCGCTGACTATTCATTTATTTACTCTTTATTTGTAACGCTTAATTGGAGTCAACTGGAAGATGACTGGGAACGAATGCACAGCTGCGTGATATCTTTTGTTACTAATGACAAATGTTTTACTGAGAATTGTTTTCCAATGCTGTGTTTTCGGGATAGCTGTGTCGAGTGCACCCCCTGTTTCTTTCTAGACCTGTTTCTTCCCACGTTGGAGGCAGTGTTGGAAAGAAATTATCAATGCATCGAGCCATGAAAACCTACATCAGAACGTTTTAATGGTAAACTTTGGCTTGTGTCGCAAAAAAAAGCAATGTGTGCAATTTCTGTGTAAAGTCATTACTAGATGAGAACGCATTATGTATTAGAGAACTATGGGTGATAACATTGACTCGTCTTGATGTCTTTACATATACACAATATTTTTTTTTATCCATCAGTCTAGAGGCTTTCTGTACCAATATTGCTGGATTAGTTTTTTTCCCTTAACGCTTGTGATTTATTTCATGATTTTGTATGCGTCATGTATAATAGCAATCTAAAGTGCATTCTAATGAACACTGCCCCTGTCTCTCACGTTCTTTAAGGCAGTTAACTAAAATTATTAACCATTTAAAAGGTACCATATGTTAATGTCGGTAATGCTTTGACACAATTTTTACAGAAAAAAAAATCGTGGTCTAAGGTTAGAAATGATGACATCATACAAAATGTCTGTACGCCCGTCAACGGCCACATTTAAATTGATGCTTTCTTTTTTTAATTGTCAAATTGTGTTAATCCAGACTGTAGTGAAGTGATAAATGATTATAATATACGTTGATTGTATCAGCAGCTTTAGAAACGTGATAACGCAATGCGCTCCAACGGAAACAAGTATAGATCAGGGTTCTTCAACTTATATTTTGTAGAAGGCTTCAAGGAAATTGGCTTGCGTTGGCGGACGATATGACTTAGTAACATACGCTATCACGTGGCTTATAGTGGTCGGCCAGGAGTGTCATGTGCCTCTTGTCTCCACATCTCTCAGTGTATGTCTTGCTTTCAACTCTGACCTGTCGATTTACTGCTCGGCACACTGCTTGCAATTGCCTTCTGGATCATGTCTGGCCCATGAGCTGGCTGATGAACCCTTACAGATTGCCATCTCCATCTAGCAAATGAATGTCACAGTCCAATAAAAAGAGGCACTGAAATTTATAACAAGCTGTATTTAAAAAAATGCTTCCAGTGTGTACATGCAATACAAAATCGATGTACAAAATTAAAGCTTTCAAGCTATAACATAACCAGTGTGGCACAGTAACGTTTCTCGAGTGCCTCCGACGTGGCGTTGCGGGCCGATCACCAGAGGAAGTTGTGCACTTTTGTAGATGTCGCATCATCAGTAACGGGACAGCTCGCACCAGAGTTCACCGCGTCATTTTACCCCCTTGGGAGTCAGTTGTTTGCATTACAATCGCAACGCTGGCCCACAACGGCAGCGCCGGTCAGGTTCGGTTGGCGTAAACCTCTGGTGTTATCACAGGAGACAGTGGCCAATGAGTAGCGGATGTAGTGAATGTAGCGGATGTAGTGAATGTACCAGTACAAATGGGGATGACTCCCAGTTGGGGGTAAACTGCTCTGTACTCAAACTAGTCGAACGAATGTGAAACTCCACACTTGAGTTTTCCCCTACCTTTATACCAACAAAGGAAAACCTGGGTTGTGTGCGACGTGCCTTAGGCATTTGGAATTTAAATCATCTCAACTACAAACTAGAACGCCCTGTACTTAGATGGGGTGTGCTGTTTGCGGAGAAGGCATAATCTGCCTCTGGTGATAATACGCCGTTAACGCAAGTACCAACAGTGTTGCCAGCTCTGGAAAATCCTGCATAGACCTTTTAGTTTAATGGGTACTCTGATAAATTCGCTGGCTCAGCAATGAACTCAATTTGTGCTTATTTTGTTTTCTATCCAGCCAATAAATGGGTTTTTGCAGAGGTGGAATTGGAGATTTCAGTAATGTTGTTCTGAGAGAAAAGGCCAGAGGGAACTTATTAGGCTTTTGTGGGCTTGAATTTGGATGGTTATTTTACATCTCAAACCACAGAAATGCAAGAAAACGTCTTTTCAAACTAAACAAATTCTGGGGGAGGACCCCTAGACCTCTGCTCTATAGGGGACATGGACCCAGGTGCATTCCCAGAGTTATTTTCTTTCAGTTCCACCCCTGAGTACATGTACAGCATTTTGTTAAAACACTGGGTGACCCACTGGTTGTGCAGACACCCACAATCCAGAGGATTAGGACCCTTACACACATTGCGGGTCACTGGATCACACTTTACAATGCTCAGTGCTGTTGGGGAAGGCAGGGAGCATAGAGTACAGTACAATAATTGTTATTTGCTGCACTCGCCTTTGTTGCCCAACGTCAATATCAAATTGCTGTGCATGCTGTTTACCAATCCAAGCATTATCTTAGCTTAATCCTGCTTCGCTTTTGAGATGGGGCACGTTACGTATAATTTGGACATAAGTACACACGAATCGATGGGTACCATTAATCTCGCAAGACTGGCAAACACTCTTGTGGGATTGCTTGTTTTTGGCAGGACCAGGCTTGGCAAAGTTATTGCACACACAACTAGATTTGACATTGTATGGTTGCTCAGCAAAGTTCTAGGGATACGGGCTAGGGGACAACTCATCAGGATAACCGTACCGGTGGGATGCATACAGCTTCATTTCCGCAAACATTCAAGTATTTCCACACGTATTCCATGCATAGCTGGGACACCTTCTTGGCCTGTGGCCTTTTACTTAGCATCTGCCATGCCACTCGTGTGTCCAAGAAACCTACCTGTGTTTATCTGCAAAAGACACCAATTTTATATGGTACAAAAAACCGAACAAATTATATTTTTGCCAGTCACTTAATTGGCACAGCGTGATTTCTTTTAACACGTCATTGACAACAATAATCACAGACATTAAAACAGCAGGGTGTAATGGAATGTGGTGTCACATTAATGGTTCATAATGGGTTGTGATTCCCATCAAAGTCTATTCAGTTTGTTATTGACTGGAGATGATATATATTGTCTTTAAGACAGCAGCGGCATGTACATGAGCAGCATGCTTCAGTCATCAAACAATTAACTAGTCGTAAAAGCCAATTCAGTATACCACCAGCCTTTACCATAGAATGAAATTTGACATTCGCATACCTGTCCTGTGACACGTACAGAAATCTTAACTCGGAATTCCACTGGTGGTGACAGGCAGTAGTTTCACAGTGTACAATGGAATAAAATATTCATAATTAAAAGCGCTTAAGCCACTGCCGCACGAAGGACTCCCCCACATTGTGTGAGTCTTACAGCTTTGACCATCCTTCACTACTCTGGACAGTGGCTGGTGGGTAAAGGGAAGGTCCAGGACCAGTTGAGATATCACTCTACTGAGGTTATCCGCGGCTGGGAATCAAATTCGACTCGGGTTCACAGCGCAGCTTGTGAACTGCTGCTTCACCGCTCCATATGTATCGTGTAGCGGTTTGTGTAAACGTACTATGTTTTAAAAAAAATACTGCACAAATGCATGACTCTGTTATGTATGTGATGGGTTTATACTGTGAAGTAGTTGTTGAGATTATTTTGAAATCCCCAATATTCTGGACATCTCAGCATAGCGCGGACACTTGTTGGAGGTCAGGCCGTGGGCACATCACGTGATAGAATGTGCTAAAGACCTTGACTTTTACAGGAAGGGTTATATAATATTCTAATCCTAACTTACACATACTGCAGGTACATGCCTTGGGCCTATATAAAACTAAAACAGATGACACGTACTACATACAATCTCTTAGACGCACACAGTCAAGTTTAAATAATTTTGCACTTAATTTTTTTTATGCGAGACGCAAAAAAACATTCGCGTACAGTATTTGCCGCTCGTGAAATATTCCAACGGTATTCCACAAATACCTGCGTGTAACAAAAAAAAACGAAAACACACGACGTGACATGTGATTCAATTCTGTCAGGGTGTTTAGCAAATGTCACGCGGTATGTATTGCACTTGAGTAAGGAGCGAGGTAGGACGTTTGGAAAGGCACTTGTAAAGCGAGCCCCCCACCCGCTCAAGGCTGCTGCTCTGCGGTGGGTGTCAAGGACCTCAGTGAGGCCCCCCCCTTTCCCCACTGCTAACTCTGCTAAATATGCCGTCGTTGAAATTTAAGCAGGCACAATCTCAGCTTTGGTAGCACATATTAAATTTAAGGTTTGCTAAACGGTGACCTAACGGTTAAAAATTACCCTAATCTAGTTGTTTGGTGTATTGGTGAGAACGTAGCTTGTGAGCCCAGAGACTGGGACGAATGTTTGATTTTTCATGTGAACAGTGGCAGGTCCATGACAGTTTAGAGCTTTAAACTTTTCGAACCCGGGTTAAGCAATTTCTATCACTGAAAATGGTCATTCTGCTCTATTTATAATGCAAGCCAATTTCTGAAAAGCAACGCAATTTGATTGATTTACCACTCTTCTGCTTTGCACTCCTTTATATTTTCGTGTTACGTACAATCGCGATGTGCAGCATTCTCGTTAACGTGAGTGAGTGCGAAGTAACAGACAAACGCAACATATCTGGCTAAACAAACACCAACGGAAACCCCGCATCCATATTCGCCAGGAAATGGCTTCGATTGATGCTTAGCAGGGATTACGTGAATGCTTCCATTGAAACTGGGGGGAGCTCACAGTGAAGTTTTGTCTTAAGGGACGACCCGAAGTTGCAATCACGTAGAGCAGCACACCGGCAGGGGTGAGGGTGATGACATGATGACGTATGGGGGGGGGGGCTCCGTCTGGAAGTGTGAGACCGCAGAGCCTCACAGGCCTGCCGTGGCGTTTTTGCTGGGTGCCCAATCGGGGTACTTGTCCAGGCCGAACATGGAGAAGCCCCACGTGTGGATGGCCAGCATTACCACCGCCATGCCGATGATATTCACACCCAACCCGGCTTTGACCTGTCGGCAAAAAACGTCATACACACCGAGCCTTGTTTTAGCAACTGTCTGTTGTGTTGATGTAGGTTTTCACAACTTGATTGTATGAGAATTGCTGTAAAAAGCGCTGCTCTTTGAGGTTAACCACGTCGAGCGTCGCTCCTATCTTCTTGCGCCTCTTCTCCGTCATTGGGCCGATTGAGTTGAAAGCCTAACGGTGCCTCCAATGCGGGAGGTGACATGGCTACCCTGAGAGGCCAACTCATGAGAGCACAGTCTCATACATCGAGCTGTGAAAACTCACAGCAAAATAAATCAATAATGAATCGCACCGGGCTGGAGCGAAGCGCCACGGGCGTGCGAATCGCGGACGTACCATGTCGCGGACGTGCAGGTACCCGTAGCTGAAGGCGATGGCATTGGGAGGGTTGGCGACCGGGAGCATCATCGCCAGCGAGGTGCTGAGCGTGGCGGGAATGGCCACGTACAGTGGGTTCACGTGCACGTTCTCCGACTGGCGCAGACAAACATGAAGATCAACCCCACGTAGATGGATTTAACGGACCGTGGGGGAGGGGGGGACGAGTGCTGTTAGCGAGCACCTGTCAAGAGTAACAGCACCGCACCCAGCCGTCTTTGTCTCGCCCCATTTTTGACTTTTATTCTCGTGCTAGGCGTCCGATTGAGATCGAGTCGGATGGGGAAAACTCGGGACTAGTTCAGGAGTCACTCGTCACTGATGGTATCCGTGGTGAGAGGTCGAACTCGGATCACGCGCTTTGTAGCGCAGTGCGCTCAATGGTTTGCCAATCGCTTTGCCTGAACACAGTGGTACATGCCATATTTACACACGAATGCCTTTTTATATTTAAACAAATCTGTTGTTGGTCATGAGCGGATATCCACAAGTCAGGTTGTGCGGCATTAAGAGTGCTGGACTTGTTTTGTGTACTTTTGTGTGGATAATGTTGTAAGGATGCCATAATTTGGCTCCTGAGCCTCAGGCACTTCCACTTAATCCCGAGAATGCACACATTCGGGTTGTTTGTGTGGCGAGTTCAACTGACAGAAGGGCGTCTATTCTCAGTGACCACGATATGCTGTGGTGATTCATGCTTGCAAGAAACCCATTGGGGTTTGTTTTCACTGCTTGCTTGGGGTACTACCTTTAACAAAATACCTCTTTAAGCCACACATTTGGTGTGGTTGATAAATCGAACGGTGGCACTCGGTTAGCACACTGCACTTTCATCCTGGGTTGACCAAGTTCGATTCCTGGACAAGGTGAGCACCATTGGTCTTTGGCACTGCTCCCCCCCCGCCCCCAACCCCTTCACCAATCTGTACTGGCCAGCATGAAGTATGGTCATTCAACCTCCGTGAACCTGTTTTTTTGAGGCAAAGTTTGGCGCATCACATAGATTTATGAGGCATGCTAGGCTGTGGTTGACCAGAGTAGGGCAGTACAGCAAGTCAGTTCCTGACTCATTTGTCTAGGTTTTTGAATCAAAAGCCCGATAAAGCATCCAGCGTAGGAGGTGAAACGCTTGCCACTGCTGTCACAAAAGAACAGCTTAAGAGCGATTCCCGTTAATCAGCTCTGCCAAATCGGGCCACGCACAACATTCTTTCATGACGCCAGTCGCTCACCAGCGTGCACAGGATGGGCAGGAAGAGCGTGATCGTGGCGGGGTTGCTCGCCACCTCCGTCACGGTGGTCACCAGCAGCGAGGAGAGCAGCACCACAAGCCACGACGGCAGCAGGCCCAGGGGCTGCAGCTGAGAGCCCACCCAGAGGGACAGCCCCGACACCTGCGGACGGGAGAGCGAGGTCACCGCAGCTCTTGGTTTTAACCGCCCCTTTTCAGCGCTTAGAAACTCGGGTTAGTCGTGCCCGTGGTGCCTCGCAGCCCACCTTTCTTTGCAAGCCAAGTCGTGTAAGTTATACGCACCCCGTGTGCCTTCCTTACCGAGCCCTTTTGGTCTAGCGTTAGGCGCTACACCACGCGCAGCACTCCAGCTAGCGGAGTGTGATTGCGGAATAGAACGTGTGGGGTCCATACCTGGCAGCCAGTGGCCTTTCTTCACTGCCAGGCGAGTGGTTGGGCAGTAGTGTCGCATAGCGGTAACATCTGCACCTCAAACAATAAAGTTCTGCCTGAGACGGTTCGATTTTCTCCCTTGGTTGTCTTTCCATGTGAAGTGTGTATTTTCCTCTCTGTTCTCCATGGGTTTCCTTAGGCTTCTCCAGTTTCCTCCCACAACTAAAAAGCACTCGTTAATTAATTGGCCGATAACATAATATACAGGAAAGCAGTGTCTGGCGGGTTGGCGCCAGCTGACCCTCTCTGTGGTTTCCTCGCTATGCCTCCATATCAGTGTCTCGCCCATGACCAGGTGTGGGATTTGCGCGGCGCGTTATAAATGACATCATTTTTATTCTGGCAACCCCAAGGCCTTCCCTTTCGTGCTTGCGGAGTGCAATTGTGTGGCCAGAGGAGGTTAATACCTGGCGGCCCGGGGCCATCCTTCTCTCGGGCTTACAGATTGTGATCGCAGAGACATGTGCGCTTCATAAATGGCAGACTCCGGCCTTTGCTCTCAGGCTAGCGGACGTCGCGAGGCGGCTGAGTTTAAAAACCTGGCAGCCCGCGGCGAGAGCGAAGCCACCGCCCACGAGGATGACGATCTCCCATGGCATGCAGCCCTGGAAGTCCTTCCAGTTGATGAGCGCCGGCGAGCTGCCCCAGCTGTCGCCAGGCACCTCCACGCGTTCTACTCCTAGCACCGCACGAGGTTTTAGGATTAGACAATCGCACGAATAAAAACGAAGAAATGCGTCGCAGGGATGGTTCGGACGTCCGCTTGATGAAATGATTATTGTGAAACATTGAATGGGTCGTTGCTTCTGGTGCTGATGATGACTTGGATGACGTTGATGGCCATGATGCCACCGCTAAAGATACTGTACTGTCGTGGATGATGTGCTTTATAGTCTGATTAGTGATGACACTGCTGATGAGGATGATTAAGCTGCTCACGACGATGACATGGTGATATCATCAAGGTGAATGTAAACGTTGATGATATTGATAACTAAGACCTTGATAACATTGTTGTTAAGTTATGTTGATTATGACTGACGACGCAAACCATGTTGACTGATAATGGCGATAATGACGACCACAGCAATGATGATGACGACGACCATGATGATGGCCGTGGTGTTGGTGAA
>JAZEWT010000006.1:16561945-16573636 GCA_036362905.1 Mordacia mordax
ACGACGACGCGACGACGACGCGACGACGACCCGACAACGACGCGACGTACAGGAAGAAGGACGACCATCCCGGGAGGAATCCCGGGTCACGCAGGAACCAGAGGAGCACCATGAGCAGGAAGATGCTCGCCGTCACCACCTCCTGGTAGCTTCACCCACACAGTCAGTTTTAATTGATTAAAAAAAAATCAAGCTGGAAGGAACCGTTGAGTGGTATAGCTCTTTTTAACAGTTGTCCATAAAAATGCAATATCTCAGGACACTGGGAGGCAATTTAATCAGGGCAATTAACCTAGACAGCGTGTCTGGACGGTGGAGGGGAAACCAGAGTACCGGGCAAAAACCCTCATGGACACGGGTAGAGGACACGCAAACTTCACACAGAAAGGCACCCGAGCTGGGAACCGAACCCAGGGTCTTCTCGCTGTAAGGCAGCAGCACTCCCCACTGCGCCACCGCGCCGCCTGCTCAGGCGTGGCCTGCACCGCTCAACAGAGGCTCTGCCTCCACAGGTCGAATAATTTGTGAGCGGAAGTCACTTTCTCCCACTGAGCATCAATGGTTCCAGCCAACGCTCCCACTGAGCATCAGCGGGAGTGTTGGCTGGAACCAGTAGCAGTTTGGCTGCTTTTTTGGCGAATAACACAACGAACTGTACCGATGCGTGAGGAATTGCCCTGCAGAGCGGCTTCGTTGTAACAGCCATGTCGAGCGTTCCTCCTCTGCCAAATGTGGAAGGTGAAATGTCACAACGGCGAGAGGAGGAAGGCTCGGTACGGTTATGCTGCAACGGCAACTTTTAAGAGTAATTCTCTTACACAGGAAACCGTTTTTCGGTCTGCGTATGTGAATTTGGCCGCAACAGTGAACGGTGTGGTAGAAGTTGTAAATAAGGCAGGATCAGTAGCCAATGTGCTGAGGTGAGGGGTTAGGATTACGGGTGGTGCTATGGCTGTTGTCTGATTGGCCAATAATACGGTCTCAAACTTTGTACTGTGATTGGTCCACTGGTGCTCCTCTGGATCATATACAAATCCCATTAAGTTTAGGACCTCACAAAACCGCAATGAATTAAAGGCTTTTTTCTTTTATTTGCTAAGTTGGGCCACAAGAAACCCATTTGAATTACATGTCTAAGTTAACGTATGTGAGGCCTGTGATTGGCGTGAAGGCTACAATGGGCATGAGAGGGAGAACACAATGTTTGTTGCAATTACGATCTCGAAAAAACCAGAGTAGGCTTCACTGAATTCAGTTTGGGAAACTTAGGTGAAATCTGGAGGAGAGGCGAGAAGATACAGAGGAATTAAATCATGGTCCGTGGACCAGAGGAGCAATTGGTACCACTTAGTGTAGCAAAGCTTTAGTGGCACGAATTAATGTACATGTCTACTGAGAGCTAATTAATCCATTATCCACTCATTTAAAATCGGTATTCCACGATTCACTCTGACTGGCCACAGCATAGAATTAGAAGCATCGCAGCTATGCTTCCGGAATTGTCCCGTGGACTCCAAACGAGTCAGGGGGGGGAAACACCTGTGGGTCACGTGACCTCCCGCACCTGATAGGGCCCAGCTTTTCGTACTCCTGCCGCATGCGCCGCTCCGACATGCGCTCCTGGGTGCTCAGCGTCCCCAAGCACAGGCGGCGCAGGTCCCAAATGCTGGCGCGCGCACAGACAAAAATCCCCCCGTACAGTCTCAACCGACTGTTGTGGCGAGTGCTGTTATCTCTAACCACCTCCCCCCCCAACCACTAGCCTCTTGAGTGGGAGAGAAATGAAAATCATCCTGAGACCGCTCGCCTAAACTTAGCATCGCCATTGCAGCAGCGGCTTTGTTGGAGCCATTCTGAAAGTGAGCCGTGCTCCAGACGGGGGCGCTTTGTCACCCCGCGGGTCACGTGTGGACAGTCCCCCCCCCAGCCCCCACTGCCCCACCTCCCCCCAACCACTCTTTACAAGTGGTGCCAGCCATGGGTCAAGTATTATTGATGGGTCGTCGGGCACTGTGCAGCAGATAAATAGCTAACGGCTATGTGGAAAGGTAAAACGACCATGAGTACGTCCACTGCGGAGATGGAGCGATGGACTGGTGCATCGGAGAAATGGCGACGGCTTGGGGAGGCCTTCATCCAGCAGTGGATCGATCATGGCTGATGATGATGAACATGTTCCTCGTCAGCGTAAACAAGTTATGTTTTAATGAGTGGTGCCCAGCAAATAAAAAAGCAGTTGTTGTTGACCAATCTGTTCGGCCTTCTGAGTTCACAACAAGTGTGGGTTTCCCTTGAGCATTCAAGAGGCTGGCAATGTTCCACCACCACTGGAGTGGGAGGCCTCTTCAAATTGTCTTACTCGATTGAGTGGGAGGTCTCTTTAAATTGCCTTACTCGATTCAATCTTCGCGCAGTGAATAGCGCTGCCGTCTCACAGCAAGCATGTCCCGGGTTTGGTTCTCGACTTGGATGCCTTTCAGTGTGGAGTTTGCGTGTTCTCTCTCTCTCTCCCCGTGTCCGCGCGGTTTTCGCTGGGTACTCCGGATTCCTCCCACCGTTCAAAGACAAGCTGCTGCCTAGGTTAATTGGCTTGGTGAGTAAATCTCCACAAAAAAGTGTGCCTTGCGATGTACTGGCGTCACATCCTAGGTATAGCCCCGCCTTGTGCTCTCTATCTGCCGGGATAGGCTCCGGCCCCACACGACCCTGTACAGGATTAAGCGGGTATTGATAATGATGATTCAAGCCTCACAGCGTGCCACGTTTAGGATTAGGGTCATGGCTCTGGTAGGACTCCCCATAAGGGATATTTAGGCCACGTTAAACACATGTCTGCGGTCCTACGCATTCTGGTCCCCCTCGTCGCGCTTCCTCACCGGAAGCCCAGGAAGAGCCAGGTGAGCCACAGCCAGGTGAAGACGAGCAGCAGCAGAGCCACGGGGAAGCTGAAGAGGAGCCACGAGCCGAAGTGGATGCACTCGCACGCCGGGTAGCGGCTGCTCGCGCGGGGGGACAGCGAGACACCGCGGCATCACCGCGCTCGCCACTCGGCCTCGCCAGCCGAAGACTCAGCCGCCGAAGTTGTGGAATAACAACTTCGGTGACTTTTAAATCCATTCTTAAAAAAGCTTCACCCAAGGATCACAAAGCGCTATGTTCTTATTCCTTTGATTTTTTGTTACTGTGCGGTCACATTTTTTTAATTGTATAGCGGATAGATTTCTTCGTGCAATAGGAGTTTAAAAAAAAGTCTAAATTATCACTATCGCAAATGTTCAGCCCTGCAATTGCTCACATATGCTATTTTTTTTCAGCAGTGCGATCGAGCCCATATAGTGGGTATTTAGGCCGACTCGATCACGCTGGTCAGACATGTTGCAAGAGGTACAAGTACCCACACTTTACCTCACCACACGCATACCCACCCGTACCACCGGGTGGGCAGGTTGAGGAACATCGGATCGCAAGTCAGATGCCCTTTCCAATGCACCACAGCAGCAGGCCACGAGCTTTGTTATTTTAAAATCGTTTGCTTAAATTTTAAGCCAGTCGCAACCCTCATCTCAATTTACTTGTCCCAAATAAACCCTTGTTCTGCGGTGCGGACGTGCAGCCGGCTGCCCCCAACTCACTTGCTGAACTGCTCGGCGAAGATGAGATTGGTGGAGGTGCCCGGGATGGTGCAGAGTCCCCCTATCGTGGAGGCGTAGGCGACGGCCAGGGTCAGGCATTTACCGAGCGCCCGGTTTGTCTCGTCCTTGGCGGTCGACTCCCGCTTTCCCGCGAGCACCATCGTCTCGCTGGCAGGGCTGTCGAGCCCGCCGCGCCTCGCGTCCGTTTCTCTGTCGCTCGCGTCCTTGGCGGAGGCGACGCAGCCGTTGGGAACGGCGCAGTGCTCGGCGCGGCCCTGGGGCGTTACGGAGAGGCCGAGGGTCGCGGCGTTTTGGCACGGCCCGTCCAGTGCCGTGATGACCTCCGTAACCGACCCCGCGACGACCTCTTGCTGTGGACACGGGCAGCGAGATGGGCAGATGGGCGGGGAGAAGCGCGAACATTACTCATACCGCGGCTCTCAGTTTTAAACGTCACTGCAAGGTCACCGTAAGGTCACCGTAGGGTAACGGGAGGTTTGCGATGATGTTGACCGCGCCTGCTCAGAAACACTTATTTCTTTAGTTTTTTTGTCACTTGATGTTCTTCATTGATTTATATTCATTATTTAATTTAATTGAACTATTCAGAAAAAAAACACGATTCTGATGTTGTTGACATGCCCTTCCCTCTACAGGTCTGTGCAGCACTTTGTGACCCTCGGATAAAAGGCACTTTAGAAATGCAAATAATAATAATATTATTATTATGTTCGAGACGTGCCAAGTGAATTTCCAGTCTGACTGCGGGAATGCCAAGATAATGTAATCACACCAAACCAAGATGGTGTTGTAGTTTATGATCAATAGCAGCTTTGTTCGTTTTTATTACACTTGTTGTTTTACAATAACGTTAGTTAATAAAAATTACAATTGATTGCAATTCATCAGGAATTACGCAACAGCACATGGAATCGATCCTTGCTCAGATCAATAGCTGAAAGCTAAGTGATGCAATATTTGGCACATCCTGGCCTAATTGAATTGTACTACTTAATTCACTTTAAAACTGGCACCTTGTGAAAAGGCACCGTTATCGCCGACGTTGCAACTTACATAAGCCGGTTCAGCACAGCTCGAAAAACACTTCCCGCATCCATCACTAACACCGGTTAATGGTTGAAAAAGCAAGCAGGCTGATGTTTGGAACTATGACTATGTGCAAATCATTCTCAATGATAACAATCACGTCAGATCTCGGACAATAAGGAAATCCTGTTCGGATGATGGATGTTAATTATGACAGCAGAAAATATATCGTGAACTTGCAAGCTCTGGATGTGGGATTTCTCGATACAACAAATTTTACGGGTGACCACCATGGACAAACAGGGTGTGATAGCCAACCTCTGGATTGTAATGATGTAGGTTTCCACGGCTCGATGCATGATGATTGCTTCAAAAAGCTGCTGTCTCGGGACAGCCGCGTCGTTTGCTTTCTCTTCTCCTCGCGACGTTTCGCCTCACACATTAGAGGCGTCCACTGCGCCTGAGGATGCCTCCAACGTGTTAGGCAAAACGTCGCGAGGAGAGGAAGCGAATGATGCGGCTGTCCCGCGAGAGCAGCTTTTCGAAGCAATCATCAGCCTCTGGATTGCTAGATAAGTCTATACATCTCTGTAATGCTATCAAATTCAACAAATGTGGTGTTAGAGGCTGCTGTTGGGGTATGTTGTGAGCAGCAGACAGCAGGACAGAAAAACATTCTATCGTTGTACTGCACTATACTCCCACATCTATGCTCCTTGCCTACCTACACCAAGTTGCATTGAACAGCGTGGTGAAGTAAGCTCAAACATCCTCCAAGACCCACTTGGCATGGGAATGCTTGCATGTAGCACAAGAGAACAGGCTGGGGGTTGTGAGTGTACGTGATGTTTAGGACAATGAGCCTTGTTAGGTTCAAAGCTAATAAGCTTTCAGATGACTGCGCTGGAGCACTTCAGTGTGTACGTACATTTTTACGTAAAACTGCAAACATAAAAACAATCTATCGATTGAAAGTTCAGCACAGTAAAAAAAAATAGGGGTTAAAAAAGTGCGTTGATATTCACCTTTTGAAAGGCACTGATCTTCCCACCATCCTGCACTCTGCAGAACAAGGTGAAAATTGGATCAGCTCAGGTGGTGCTTGGCGTACCACCGCAGGGGACAAAACATCCACACGTGAAAACGAGTGCCCAATGGAACTCGAACATTCGTCTCCGTACCTTTGGCTGACGGTCACCACCTTGGGCTCCTCTTTGAAGTCCATGGTCATCTCGTCGTCAGAGTTGTCCACTTCAAAGCTGGCAATGCCTGCTGGCACGCACGGTGAACAAATAATTTAAAAAATTTAACGAAAGAGTGAGGATTCGTTTTAAAGTAACAGGATTCCACCACGACGCTTCGACTTAAGCGTCTATGACAAATGCAGATTCGTCGTTTCGAGATGAAATCTGTTTGACACGATAAGGAAACAACGCACGCTTTACCGAGGCATGTTTTTGCGAGTTGCATTGGTGATTACGCTGATCCCTCCCGTCCCTGCGATGCCGCGCACCGCGCTTTTCCCGCAGCTCCCGCGAGTGGGGTTAACGATTTCCGCGGGAGAAATAAATCCGGCTCCATCTGGTCCCCCGCTCCCGCCCGTCCTGAGACGCGACGTGCGCACCGCACGAGAAGGACACCGTCGCGTCTCCCACGATCAACCGCCGCGCCGCCCCCCTCTCCCCCCGCACCCCCGCTCTTCGCTCCCCACCGAAACCGAGCTGCGGGTCGGACGTTTGCCGCGAGCCCTTCGGCAGGAGGGCGGCAGTCGAGTCGTTGCCTCTCATGGCGGCGCCCTCGCCGGCGGGCGCGGGCCGACCGCCGCAGGTCGCGCCGTCTTCCGCGAGCTGCGTCAGCACGGCCTCGGCGATCGGCATGACGAGCGCCGACGTGGACGTGTTGCTGAGCCACATGGAGAGGAAGGCGGTGCACACCATGAAGCCCAGCACCAGCCTGCGGGCAGGGGCACGTGCGGCACGGGTTGTCGGCGAGTCTACGGGTGTGTGTGTGAGCGTCTACGAGTCTCTGTGTATGGGTCGCTATGTGAGTCTACTGGTCAATATGTGAGTCTATTCGAGCCTATGGGTCGCTGTGTGAGTCTACGAGTCTCTGTGTGAGTTTATGGGTCGCTGTGTGAGTCTATGGGTCACCGTGTGAGTTACTGGTCAATTTGTGAGTCTATGGGTGTATGTGTGAGTCTACGGATGCCTGTGTGATTCTACAGATGTCTGTAAGCCTACAGGGGTCTCTGTGAATCCACAGGTGTATTTTTGAATCTACTGGTGTCCTTGTGAGTCTACCGTTGTCTAAGTCTACTGGTCTCTGTGTGAGTCTACGGGTCTTTATGTAATTTTATCCACAGTGCTACCAAAGCAATTTAACAAGCAGTCATTCAACGTCATCTTGCGCTAAGCTCTGAGTGGACATGCTCGCGTCACACAGCAAAACGTGCGTGTGCCGCCCGTGCACGCGTGTCCTTCTGCGCGGTGCGGGAGCAGCGTACAGGCTGGGCCGGGCGCCAGCGGCCGTCACCATGCGCAGTGCGATGCGCCGGTGCAGGCACCACTTCTCGATGGAGGCCGTCAGGCAGATGACGCCGAGCAGCAGGAGGGTGGTGTCCTTGAAGTACTCAGCCGCCACCTGCGCACAGCGCCGGTGGGGTCACGGTCACGTCGCGACATCGTCACGGCCAAAATCGCCGTAACACCGTCACCGAGCCCGACGGCTGACGCGTCAGCAGAGTATCAGAGTTACGCTGCGTATTATACGATAAATGTTACATTAAACCATTTCCCAATATCTCATCTCATCTCATTATCTGAAACCGCTTAATCCTATATAGGGTCACGGTGAAGCCGGAGCCTATCCAGGAAACACAGGGCGTAAGGCAGGAATACACCCGACGACGGGACGCCGGTCCATCGCCAGGCATTGCGGGACAATTTTAGTGTGCGAGCCAATCAACCTATCCAGGAGCATGCTTTTGGACTGTGGGAGGAAACCGGAGTACCCGGCGAAAACCCACGCGGACACGGGGAGAGCATGCAAACTCCACACAGAAAGGCACCGGAGCCGAGACTCGAACCCGGGACCTTCTTGCTGTGAGGCGTCAGCGCTAACCACTGGGCCACCGCGCCGCCCCATTTCCCAATATATGTATTATAAACACTGATAATTTCGCATTTAAACATTTTGGTGGAAAGCCAGATCATATTTTACCTGTTGTCCTGCAACGACGTGTATATTTAAAAATAAACCCACATTTGTTTATTGTTGCTGATTTTCCGTTCTAATGTCGTTGCTGTTGACGTGCCGTTCTCTCCGCAGCTCTGTGACCCTCGAGTAAAAAGCGCTAATAAACGCAATTATTATTATTAACCGTCTCCCTTACAATGATGTGCATTGGTGGCTACACTGTGCTGATGGGCCGTAGTAAGGACGAAACCAATCCTAATTTGTCTATCCCAGCATCACTGCAGACCATGGTGCGGTCACATTAACTCAAACTTATTCTCAGGATGGTGACCCAAGGAGACCACAAGCGCGTTTTTATTCGGGGAATGCTGACTTTTTTTTACGTGAGCACGCATGGCCGTGTACTTCTTACGCGCCGTCCTGCCGCGTGCGACGCTGAGCCGCATCAATGGCAACGCGAAACCATCGGTGTTCCGTCACCGTGCCCGACACTTCACTATCGTCGCCATGACGTTGTCGCCGTAGCTCTCGCATCACTACCGCGTTGGCTTTACGTCGGGCTTTCACATCACCGCCGTTACAGGAACAACAGCTTTACTTCCACAGCACCACCCATCCATTCACTGTCACCACAATAAAAAATCACACGACCATCTCTCACCATCATTGAAATTGTTGGAAAAGCGTACTCTAATCAATGGCTCAGTGTTCGCTCAGACAGCGCGGCTCACAATTGGCCGTCTTCCAGCATCGATAAACACAGTGCCGCTTTGTAGGGAGAGGTCACCTGTGATTGCTGTATGAATCTAGTCACCCCTGCCATTGCAATGTGGAATTCCCACCACAGGTTGAGGGCCGTAGCTTGTTTGAACGTGAAACCGCGTCGTATTTTTAATGACACTCGACACTGATGACGATGACGACAATGACGATGAGTAGTTACAAATATTAGAATGTCACAACGGGGCGGCACCGTGGCCCAGTGGGTAGCGCTGTCGCCTCACAGTAAGATGGTTCCGGGTTCGAATCTCAGCTCGGGTGCCTTTTTGTGTGGAGTTTACGAGATCTCTCTCTCTCTCTCTCTCTCCAGTACTCCGGTTTCCTCCCACAGTCCAAAAAATATGCTGCTGCGTAGGTTAATTGGCTTGCAGACTAAATTGCCCACAGTGCCCGGTGATGGACTGGCGTTCTATCGTGGGCATATCCCCGCCGTGCGCCCTGTGTCTGCCGGGATAGGCTCCGGCTCACCGCGACCCTGTATAGCGCTAAGCGGTTTCTGACAATGAGATGAGATGTGAATGTCACAACGGTAACTCGTCATCATTATCAATACCCGCTTAATCCTGTACAGGGTTGTGGGGGGCCAGAGCCTATCCGGGCATACAGAGGGCGCAAGACGGGGCTATACCCAGGTTGTGACGCCAGTACATCGTTGGGCACTGGGAGCAATTTAATCAGAAGACCAATTAACCTAGGCATCAGCGTGTCTTTGGACAGTTGGAGGAAACGAGTACCCAGAGAAAACCCACACGTATACGAGGAGACCAACAACAGTACCTGCCAACGATAAAAGCTACCGCGGGCGGTGAAACGAATGATTGTGTGCGGCGACCGCAAGGAGGACGCGACGCGTAACTCATCATCACCTGGCTCGAGCGCATGACGCCCAGCAGCGGATAGAGCATGGCCGGGAGCATAGCAGCGGCTCCGAGCGGCACCGCCTCGGACACCCAGAGCGTGGCGGTGAGCAGCACCGTGTAGGCGCACGCTGCCTCCTTTGTTCACACGCAGACGCAACGACAGCGAATCATTCATCTCATCATCTCACTGTCAGAAACCGCTTCGTCCTGGACAGGGTCGCAGTGAGCCGGAGCCGATCCCGGCAGACACAGGGTGCAAGGCAGGGATATTCCCACGATGGGACGCCAGTCTATCACCGGGCACTGCGTGCAATTTAGTCTGCAAGCCAATAAACCTATGCAGCAGCATGTTTTGGACTGTGGGAGGAAACCGGAGAACCCGGCGGAAACACACGCAGACACAGGGAGAACATGCAAACTCCACACAGAAAGGCACCCAAGCCGATATTTGAACCTGCGACCTTCTTGCTGTGAGGAGACAGCGCTACCCACTGGGCCACCGTGTCGCTCAATTATTCATTCTTTCGTTATCAAAACCCACTTAATCCTGGATAGGGTCGCGGGGGGGGGTTGAGCCTATCAAGGCCGACAGAAGACACAAGGTGGGGGAATACCCAGGATGTGAGGCCAGTACATCGCAGGGCACACTTTGAGGCAATTTTTTACCTAAGCAAGAGCGTGTCTCTGGACGGTGGGAGGAAACCGGAGTATCCGATAATTCCACTCCTGGTCACGGACGAGACACTGTTATGGAGGCGTAACGAGAAAACAGCATAGAGGCGGGGAGGGGGAAGGCAGCTGTGCAGTCAGCCGGCACCAACATGTGCCAGAGACTGCTTCCCACATATTAGGATGTTATCGGCCGATTAATTAATGAGCGTTTAATTGTGTTACTTGTGGGAGGAAACCGGAGAACCCTGTGAAAAAACATGCAGATCAGGGGAAAGAATAACACACGTACGCCACACGGAACGGCACCCTTGGCAGGACTCTCTGTGAGGTGTAGATGTTGCCATTGGGATCCTCTGTATAGCCTTAATAGACTGTTTGGTCAAGTGCTCGTAGCGAGTAGCACCTATAAAAGCCAGCATGGCACAGAAGGGGTGGGTGGCCATGACCACGCTCGGCCGCTAGTGGCGATGGCTACACTCACCGCACCAGGTACTAATTTGAGGCCGAGCCGACCTAGGGAAGGTCAAGGACCAGTTCATAAAATCGTCATTTGTATTGGCCGTGAGCGGGAGTCAAACTCGGGTCGACAGATTTGAAGCTTAGCGCGAACCAATACGCTACTGCTCCCATTCATTCATTATTATCAAAGCGCTCTATAAATGCAATTATTATTATTATTATCAATACTCGTTTAATCTTGTACAGGATCGCGGGGCGGAGGCTATACCGGCCGACAGAGGGCGCAAGGCGGGGGGGAGATACCCAGGATGTGACGCCAGTACATCGCAGGGCACACTTTCTGGACAGGCAATTTTCTCAGCAGACCAAATAAGCTAGGTAGCAGCGTGTCTTTGGGCGGTGGGAGGAAACCCGAGTACCCGACGAAAACCCACTCGGGCACGGGGAGAGATGGAGAGAGAGCACACAAAACTCCACACAGAAAGGCACCCGAGCCGGGAGTCGAACCCGGGTACTTCTTACTGTTAGGCAACAGCGAAACCCACTGCGCCACCTCGACACGTGGCAAACACATGCCCACACACGCACACAACTCAAGAAACAACTCGTCACATCTTCAGCCGCGACAGAGTCCCCACGACACTAAAGACTCCTTCAAGTGAAACTCTCTGAACATCCCATTGCAAGGACCCTTACATAAAAAAAGGATCCAGAGGCTATAGTCATTTACTCCTGGATTAATTAACGAAGTAACGATTGACAGTTACTCTTTAAGAGCTGCTGTTTTGGGCTGGCCAAGTCAGGGAAGAACGCTTGATAAAAGCTATCACAAAAAAGCAGCTCTTAAGAGCAATTTTTTATACATCGAGCCGTGATAATGTGCGTCTAAAGACTCTCGTGTCAGTCAGTTTGCATTCAAGATGGAAGGAACCGTTGAGCTGTGTATCTTTTTAACAGTTGTCCAGTGGGAAGGAATTATAAAGTTACAACATCCTTGAGAGGGGCTGGACCCTCCACTATTCTGGAGTTGCCCAAAGTGAGCGGCG
>JAZEWT010000006.1:16608598-16629902 GCA_036362905.1 Mordacia mordax
ATCCACCCCCGGTGCCTTGCCACCGAGGAGCTTGCGAACTACCTCAGTGACTTCGGCTTGGGTGATGGACGAGTCCACCTCAGAGTCCCCAGCCTCTGCTTCTTCATTGGAAGGCAAGTCGGTGGGATTGAGGAGATCCTCGAAGTATTCCTTCCACCGTAGTAAATACAACGTTTCAAAATGAGTTCTTAATTGCAACAATTCATGTAACTAATTGCAAGGTGGAAAATCATTCTTCCACAGGTAGGGCTGACGCAGTCAACGATGGGTCCTTTATTACGAGTTAGGGTCATTTCGTGTCACCGCT
The DNA here is from genome assembly GCA_036362905.1 of Mordacia mordax. Taxonomy (NCBI): domain Eukaryota; kingdom Metazoa; phylum Chordata; class Hyperoartia; order Petromyzontiformes; family Petromyzontidae; genus Mordacia; species Mordacia mordax. The sequence continues at coordinate 16,608,906 of JAZEWT010000006.1, forward strand.
CCATTGTCGGCGGTCACGTTCGGCGGCACAATTCGCCTCTCCCTTTGTGTGGAGACACGCGCAGCCAAACCCAGACGGAAAGGTTACCGAGATGGTACGTCAGTGCTTCTTGAGTGCCCGCATATTCTCAGGGGCTTTTTGTGGATTGTCAGAGAGCGGCCAAAAACGCCTTTCACAAAAAATGTCTTTGGTTCTCAAACCTGGAGTGTTTGTTTTCAAGCGCCTGAGGTGTCGGAGCGAAGTGCCACGATATTGAGGGTACACCCTTGTTGGCCCAACCCAGAGGCGGCATTCGTTTTCTATTGGGACTGCTGTATTGATTGTAAGAGACCTGAATTCTGAATTCCGTTCTCATGTCGTTGTTGTTGGCGCGCCGTTCTCTCCGCAGCTCCGTGCAGCGCTTTGTGATCCTCGGGTGAAAAGCGCTGTAAAAATGCAATTGTTATTAATATAGAATTGTCTTTATGATTTAACTGTAGTATGTAACAGTGAATCCTGATTGTGAAAAAACACATTATTCTTGCTGGTGCAAATTTAAAGTCTTGATGTGTTTGGATTTTGATACGTTTTTTAAATTAAAATACATCAGTAAATGTGAAGTGCCCCATTGATTGAATGTGTGATTAGACAAAACTCACCTTTATTGTTGGTTGAGTCACTACTGGTAGTGACATCTGGCTGTTCATATTATGGATATATTCAAGCATCAGTTTAGAATTAGTACCCGCTTAATTTTGTACAGTGTCGCGGGGGGCCAGAGCCTATCCCGGTAGACATATGGCACAAGGCGGAGCTATACCCAAGATGTGACGCCAGTATATCGCAGGGCACACATTTTGGAGCAATTTACTCAGCAGGACAGTTGATCTGTTCTAAGCTCACGGTGCATATATTGAATTATGCATCTTGTAATTAAAGGCGTTTAGGTTGTAAATGTGGTATCGAATGGGTTCGCATTACCTCTGTAGCCACTAGAGGCTTTACCCTTTCGGGCTAATTAACGATAACGTTTTAAAGTTATTTTCCAGAGTGAATTGCCACAACATACAGCGTTATTATGGGGGGAGAATCCGTGACAATCATTGTATCCCTGCCTCCTATGGCTCCACAAGTTTTTGTTTAAAGGATTATTTGTAGAGCAGTGCTGCATCAGAGCAGGGGTTTACTTGGGGAGGTGGGGCTGCTGGGGACCTCCTTCCTTTACAAAGCTTAATTGACCCCTGTATGTCAGTCCATTTTTAAATATTTTATTCAGTACATGTAAAATTGTAGAATTTAAAATTTACAATTCAGCCTTAATTATAATACAATGAAATTACTTTACATGCTATCAATTTTGTACAACAATGAAAAAAACATTTCCCGTTGAAAGAGCGGCTTTTGTGAGCAGTCATCATGCATCGAGCTGTGAAAACCGACATCCGAGCCGGTTTCTGTTAATATTTCTCAAAGTGAAACGATTTGCATGTGATGACTCTTATTTCTGGGAGACACGGCTGAGCCATTGGTCATCATTTCATTGACAGTTTGTCAATTTGTCAATCCCAGATCATTTTGGACGTTCTTTGTTTTATGATGGCTGATTAACGTTGCGTGTACAGTGGGGCGGTAGCTGCTAGTCTCGACACAAACAGATAATGGTAATGGGAACAGAAATGGCTTCTCAACCCCTTTATATCAATTTTTTTACTCGGATGAAAAATTTGTAAATTAAGAATGTAGAGAATATCAGTGGGTTTAGGAATTAAGCACTATGAAAACAAGAAAATCACATATGCATGGGTTAAAAGATTTCCAACGCGTAATTGTCTTCGGAAGTAATTCGTTTGAAAGGTGATGGAAAACTGTCCAACAATTCGTTTCGTATAATTGGAAGTGTTTCTTTTTGTGCTAGTCTGTGTCTCAGGATTTGTGAGCAACCAGTTTTATCAGTACAGCCAGTTTTAAATAGTACAATTCTCTAATAGCGGTACAACTTAACACCACGGTTGGCTTCTTATATCGTGTTTGCAAGCGCTATTGCGCTTTGCTGCAGTGGACAGATTGGAGCGACAGGACAGGGCGCAGAGCTTTCAAACCTTCGTTGAAAAGTGATTGGAATCTCTTTCAAAGCTGGCCTCGGATCCTTAATTCAGTTTATATATCACTGGGTGTGCCGCGTGTGCAGGGGCTGGGGCACTTGCCGCAGGAATCAGCGTTCCGCGGTTTATGTCGTGGTGAAGTGTAGTGTGAAGGATGTGTTGGAACCGGCATTATGGGTTCCTGTCACTTGGCAACCGAGGTGTGTGACGGCTGTGATCATGCTGGCACCCTGCCTGCCTTTTCCGTTTTAATATCCTGAGAACATTGGCAGGAGGGAATTTTTGTGTGTGTGATAAAATATGAGCGATGAACTCGGCTCATGAACGTGGATTGTTGTTTCGTGTGGTCATGTGGTGTTGGAGTGTCGATTTATCCAGCAGTGGGTAGATCATCCCTGATAATTATGTGATGTACGTGCATGTGTGTCGAAAAAGTAATGTTCATTTTATTCAAATAATCTCGATCGGGACGGATTAATTCATTATTTTAAGTATTATCAGCAGGCCTCTAGCGATTTACCAGGCCAGCGATTAGGTGAATTTTCACAATTTGGTTTCGTGATTCAATGTAATATTATATTTGTCTGTTTTTTTTTTACCTCATTGGTACTATCTTGTTTTTACTATGTCTGGCACGTATGCAGTGTGTTCCATTTAAGAGTAATAATATTTGCATTTCTAAAGCGCCTTTCACCCGAGGGTCACAAAGCGCTGCACAGAGCTGTGGAGAGAACGGCACGTAACACCAATGACACAAGAACGGAAAATCGGCAATAATACCATATAGATCCATGAAGTAAAATAACGCTTATAAATTATTGAAGCTAATCAGGTAACACAAATATAAAGAGGAATATGTGCTATTGTACGCAAGATCTAGATGACTGTTCGTCTTGTTTATAATGTCATCTTGTTTGTATCACCTGTCTTGCTTATACTGTCGCCCGTATTCTCTGTGCTTTTTGTTTATTTACGTCACTTGTTTCAGGCGCCTTGCTTGTTCCATTATTCCAAATATATCATAACATGTAATCATCGTATCATTTGCGCGAGCCATACATAATTGGTTACTGTGCGCAACGTCTTGACGCATGCATCGGGAGTGAAAAGAATTTTTTTTTTAAAATCCATGCATCATTACGAGCCCGTTTAATGGTAATCGTCACGAGTTGTCTGGCGGAAGCTGTTGCTGGGTTCGTTGTTGTCGGAACGTGCGTAGTTACCTTGTGCGTGTGGAGGCGCAAACGAGGTGTGTGCGTCAGTGAACCCAGTGAAGCGGGGTGGGGGTGGTGGGAACTGGCTGGCTGTCGTCTGATGCGGAGGCAGTTATCGTAGATCATTAGCAAGTTCCCCATTGCTCGCGGAAAGTCAAAGGCAATTATGAGGTGTGCAAATCCGATAAGCCTCGAGGGCATCTGAAACGCACAGCATGTTAGTGGTGGGTGTCCATAGATTAAGTGGCTCATGTGAATTTTAATTCAATTGAGTGTAGTGTGTTTGTAATGGTGTAGGTTGTCACGGCTCGATGCATGATAATTGCTTCGAAACGCTGCTCTCTCGGGACAGCCGCGTCGATCGCTCCCTCTCTCCCCTCCATCGTGACGTTTTGTCTCGCACTTTAGAGGCGTGCTTTGTGCACAAAGCGCCTGAGGATGCATGTAACGAGCAGATTTTCGTAGCGATCATCGTGTAGTGTATTTGTTAGTGGGAGCTTATCAAGCCTTGGATTTTTGTACTTGAAGGGAGAGATGAGTTCCTGCAATAATGTAAAGCTATTTATATTTTGTTTCAATGCAAGCAATATCAGGCTGATTATAATGTGTGTCATTTTTCGTTAAATTTGTCATCTCATCTCATTGTCAGAACTGGTTAATCCTGTACAGGGTCGCGGTGAGCCGGAGCCTATCCCGGCAGACATAGGGCACAAGGCAGGGATATACCCACGATGGGACGCCAGTCCATCATCGGGCACTGAGGGCAATTTAGCCTGCAAGCCAATTAACCTATGCAGCAGCATGTTTTTTGGACTGTGGGAGGAAACCGGAGTGCCCAGCGAAAACCCACGCGGACACGGGGAGAGAACTCGCAAACTCCACACAGAAAGGCACCTGAGCTGAGATTCGAACCCAGGACCTTCTTGCTGTGAGGCGACAGTGCTACCCACTGGGCCACTATGCCTCCCTTATTTAAATTTGTTGTAGTTTATTTCAAACTTTGATTGTGCCGATGGCGCATAGTCCTGCCCTTACAAAATGTCAGATAATTATATTTCCTGTATGCTTTGGTAATTTTTAAAATTGCCTTTTTTATACAATGCATTAAAACACAATTGAAATTTGCATGTATGCAATGTCTAAATGGAACTGCTTACAAAGGAATAGAACATGTGCATCACAGAGAACCACTCACATTAGATATAAAAATGATTTTGAAAGGTATGGTGGAATTGATGACACTCACCATAGAGGAGACAGTTATTTTTGTGAAATCAGTTAGTCCGTCAGTATCCACACCCGCTTAATCCTGTACAGGATCGCAGGGTGCCGAAGTCTATTCCAGCAGACAGAGGGCGCAAGGCAGGCGAGACCAAGAATGTGACGCCAGTACAACGCGGTGGGAGCAGTCCCGAGTACCCGGCAAAAACCCACGCAGGCACGCAAACTCCACACAGAAAGGGACCCGAACTGGAAAACGAACCCGGGTCGTCCTTGCGGCGAGTCAGCAGTGCTACTCATTGCACCACCGCGCTGCCATATTTTTCTGAAATGTAAAAGAAATATGTTTTGATCCTGAATTAGAACAGTCGGCAGCACATATTGCAAAGGGACAAAAATTCCAGACAATGGGAGCAACAGCAGAGCAAGTGACTGACTTCCCACTGTGTGATAGTTGGTTGAGGATTTCAGCAAAGCGGGGAACTGGGTCACTGCACGGAGCCCCGATCAGTATAGCAACCTTCCACGTCAAACCACATGAATTTTACAGCAGTGAACTTGAAGCCACGAGTAAAATTAATGAAGGATTGTAAATTGTGGCAACGGAGAAACGGATGCGTCAATCACCTTTGACCTCTGTCTGCATTCAGCCTTGGACAGCTGGGCTGGATTTCTGGGATCAGTGCCGGCGCTTGTACGAGTGCCGGTAATTGACTTTCCATGATGGTCAGGTGAAATTGACGCAATCGGCTATAATCCTGTTGCTGGGACAACCCGTGCACCAACAATATGCCAGATGTGAATCAGTGCCTCCGCCGCCACCGCTTCCTGTTCTAGCGCTCCAGTTCACCTTCCCCACCACTGTGTCACCCACATAGACGACGCATACATTCTTAATGCGTTGACATTTTCATTCATTACAAGCGGCAAGTGTTTAACAATAACAACACAAACGTGGGAGCCGTTAGGACGTCGGCTCGACTTGCTCAGTGAGCAAGTCGAGCCGAGTGACCACTTGAGCCATTCTGTCTTCATTTAGCAGTAAAAAAAAAATGCTCAAAATTTCTATCAATAGGAAGTCATGACCATTCATAATTCACACAGAGCAGCACACCCCAGATATCTCTGAGACCGACTGGAATAGATACATCACAGTTCTCTTTTTTACCCTTTACAAAATTAAGATCGTACTTTCTGACTTTTCTGTTTTATTAGTATATGTCACCTGCCAGTTATATCAACACTTAATGTCTCAGATTGAAACGTAGCCAAATTAAATGCAAAACAAGATGTATTCTGATTGGCATGTCATTGGTGACTGAGCTGAAACTCTTGGCTCACTATATTTGAGCTGACAATTTTATCATAGGTGGCTGAAACTCAGTTTGAAACAAGGGCATCATTTAGATAGATGTTTATTATATATTGTTGTTATACAACAGAAAATGCCCAGTGATCTTGCAAGCTCTTGATGCGAGATTCCTGTGATGCAACCAATGTCTGAAGTAGTGCCTACATGAGTTTTGTGACATTTGATCCCATCACCTCAACAATACCAATGGTTGTAGTCCTAAGCATGAGTCATATTGCTAAATGAAATTAATGTAATGTCTATTGTGAGCTGTATGTAATCTGCTGTGGTTTAAAAATATATTCTTTGCTGTGAGTTATACAAATAATTGCACTACAGAGTGCTTTTCACCTGAGCATCACAAAGCGCTGCACAGAGCTGTGGCGAGAATAGAAGTTTAGCAACAACATCGACGCATGAACAGCAAACCTACAACAGTTCAATGTTTTTTTTGTTACAAATCAGAGGTATGGAGAGAACGGCATGTCAACAACAATAACATCAGAACAATTCAATTGAGAGTCAAAATACGGCTATATTTAGAGGACATAAAATAAGCGATAAAAATAGTTGTTAAACAAACGCAGGAAGGAATAAGTGTTTGCGAGCAGGCGCAGGTCGTTAGCGAGCCATCATCCCAGCACAACAACAGTGAGCCGCATCAACAGTCCTAGCCAGAGGACTTCAGAGCCTTGTGGAACAAGTGAGTCTTGAGACGATATTAGAAGATGCCCAGGGACTCATTGAAAGCATTCCAGAGTCTGGGAGCAGTGTGCGAGAATGCTTTGTCACCGATCGAATGGAGGTGCGATCTGGGCACATGCAGCAAGTCCGTATTGGAGGTTCGAAATTGTCGTGTTGAGGAGGGTGCCTGAAGTAGGTCATGGATCTATGTCGAAGTCACGCCGGTGAGAGCATTGTGGGTGAGAAGGAGGATCTTGAATTCGATCCTATATTTACCCGATAGCCACTGGAGAGACACCAGTACTGGGGATATGTGATCATAGATGGGTGTGCAAGTGAGGACTCTAGAAGCTGCATTCTGCACACGTTGGAGACGATTAATCAGGTAGGCAGGGATGCCAGGGAGTAGTGCATTGCAATAATCGATTCGTGAAGAGATGAAGATGTGTATTAATGTCTCAGCATCGGAGGGTGACACGCTGCTGTGAGTCTGGCAAGGTTTCTGTGATGGAAATAGGCTACCTTCGTCACCTTGTTAATGTGTCTCGAAGCCAAGTGAGGAATCAAGAGTCACCCCTAGACTCCGGACTCCCTTAACAACTTCAATGGTTTGGTCGTCAAGCATCAATTGGATGGGTTCGGCCTTCGACAATTGGTGCAAAATTTCTGTTGTGTCTCCATTTAGTTTTAGGAAATTCGAATTAATCCAGGCTTTCACAGTTGACAGTGAGAACGACATGTAAAACCAGACGCATTTATGGATGGCTTTGCATGGATATACATTTGGATGTCATTCGCAAAACAATGGTAGCTGAGATTGAGGCTGCGCAGGATATGGCCAAGAGGTTTTATGTAGATGCTGAAGAGGCGTGTGCTGAGGACTGAACCCTGATGGACCCCAGACTAAACAGGATGGATCTCTGAGTTACATCCTCCGAAGCTGACGAACTGCTTCCCGTCAGAAAGGTAGGAGCTCAGCCAGTGCACGGCACAGTCAGAGACCCTTATACCCAGAGACCCCAGTCGCTCAAGTAAGGTAGGGTGGTCAGCGGTATCAAAGGCACTGCTCAGGTCCAGGAGGACAAGAATACTTGACAAACCTTCATCAGCAGCACCGAGTAAGTCATCAAGTGCTTTGACCAGGGCAGTTTCAGTACTATGGCAGGATCTTAACCCAGATTAGAAGAGATCGAGGAGATCATTGTTGAGGACGTGTTTCTGGAGTTGCACAGCTACTGCATGTTCAATGACCTTAAAGAGGACTGTAATTATGTAGGTTAAAGAGGAATGGTAAACTTGAAATGGGGTGATAATTTTCATGGATGTCGCAATCGAGGCCAGGTCTTTTGAGCAGAGGGGTAATCACGGCACATTTGAATAGTGGGGGGACTATGCCGGAGATTAGTGACGAACGTGGCAAGGGATTTGAAATTTGCCCGGATGGTTTGGATGGGAAGGGGTCCAGGGAGCAGTTTGTTGGCCGAGATCTGAAACTAATGAAGAGCCATTGGATTCTATTAACTCGGAAATTTCCAGGAATTTTGAGACCAAGGTAGAGGAAGGAACATTTGATGAGGTATTGGTTGGGGGTTGGGACTGGGTAGAGATATCGTGGGCTTCGTTTTTTCTGAGAGAAACAGAATCAACTGATCCGCCTTGGATATGTAACGGTAGATTAATTTTGTCACTTAAAATTGTTTTTATCTTATTTTACAATACATGCGTCAACTTCTCATAAAAAAAAAATAATATGTGGGAAATATATATAAATAAATCATTTGAAAAAATAAATGAAAGAATCGAATGTAAGCACTGAAGGTACAGTGGTTGTCATTAAACTCCTATTATTCTGTGTACAGTGATCGATGTACATTTTTAGAAGTTCATAGAGCAGAGATTTGTGGAAGACCATTGTCACCAACGTCCTGTAGAAGATGGTGCCTAGCATAAGAAGATTGAACACATGCGTTTGTGCCTTCACTTAAGAATTAAGTCAAGTATCTTCTTACAAAATTACAGTAGAGCTGTGGTGCTGTGGTTCACTATGAAATCAGTTCTTAGCTACACCCTTGAGCAACGTTGAATAGCATGGTGAAGTGTGATCATACATCTGCGATATAGCCATTGCAACAGTTTATTGAATTGCCGGGTAGGCTAGATCAATTCACTCCCACGAACCAGGCTGCATTCTGCTTCGCTCTGAAAATCTGATCGAGATCGTGCTCAATCAGGGTGAACTGGTCAAAGGCTAACTAAATATAAACACTTGTTTTGTACAAAGTGTAAGAGCCATGTCCCGGATACCAGCCAGCTTATGAAAATTACACAACGCGTGATTGAAATGCTGCGATCCGTGTCCCAGCAGGAGGAAGGAGATCTGTGTAGGTGGTTCCTGCGGTTTTGTTTTACCGCAGTGCCTGCTCTGCTGCCCTATCCACCTTTTTCTCACTGTCTGCTGCCGTGCTTCCCTGCTGCCTGCCCACCCTTCTCTCGCGGATTGCTGCCCAGCTGCCCAGCCACCCTGCTTACCCTGCTCTCACTGTGTACTGCCTTGCTTCCCTGCCCACTTTTCTGTTGCTGTGTGTTGCCCTGCTGCCATGCGCACCCTTTCTCTCGCTGTGTGCTGCCCTACCCACCCTTGTGCTGTGTGCTGCCCTGTTGTTCTTCCCTGCCTTTTCTCGCTGTGTGCTGCCCTGCCCACCCTTTTATTCTGTGTGCTGCCCTGCCCACCCTTTTGCTGTGTGCTGCCCTGCCCAGCCAAATCTCACTGAGCACTGCTGCCTGAACAAGCACTTGGCGGGGGCACAAGAGTAGGACACGGATGTGGATTTCCCCTCCTGTTTGTCACTTGCTCTCCTCTACGATACCTCAGCCGCCAGCCTTGAGCTGCAGTCATTCCAGTACAGGAGCAGTGTCCTGTGCTCACGCTTCAGTCAAACGTCGTTTTGCTCTGTTCTAAGTTGTCAATTACATTTATTTTCAAACATCTCTGGTTGTGGCCTTGAAGAGACTATTGCCGGCAGTTGCTGTTAGCTAGTGCCTATTAAGGCCTGGATGGCACATGGGTGGATGGCAATCAGCACGTCTGGCCACATTTGTTTCCTCAGTGCTGGTGCACACCATTGCCAGGTGGTAGTCTGCTAGACCCGAATCTACCTAGGAGAAACCCAAGACCAGTTCAAGTATTAACGACTGATATTGGTTGTGAGTGGGCATAGAACCCAGGTCGCCAGGCTTGTAACACAAAGCACTAACTACTACTGTTCTGCTCACCCATGTTTTTCACATACATGTACAATAAGCAAGCACTTTTACAGTCATAGCACAGCAGCAATGTCCTGTGACCACACTTCAGTCAAATGTGATTTTGCTATGCCAACTTTTTACCCGGTTTTGGTTACTCATCAAATGCTCATCCTCCGATGTTACCTGCACACATTTCAATATTTGCTGTATGTCTTCTATAGTTGGAATCATTTACTTGCACCCCAACCCAGGCGCTTTCTTGAATTGTCTACATTTGGGGGTCACCGTTCCTTTGAAGAGTGGATTACGTTTTAGCATTTACCACGGTGGCCAAACATCTCAGAAGAGATGTTAATAGCCACACTTTACCCCACAGCACACGACCTGATTAACGTTCATAAACATTTCGTCGTGATGTTGGGCAGCACTGTTTAAATCAACGGCTGACCCCCGTGGAGTTCACGTCTAGGACGAGCACAGAAGCTCGTGAAATCTTCACGTGGTTTAACAAAAGTAATTATAGCTTTAGTTGATCGTCAATGAAGGCGAGTTAACACAAGTAGTCCATGGGCCATAACAAAAATTGGTAGCACCTAAGAGTCGGAAAACTTTAGTGGCACCAATTTATCAACACGGCTAAGGACGGTGACTAATTTGATAACCCCACTCCTTTCATGTAGTTATCACGCAATTCACTGTTTTTGGTCACATAAAGACGTTGCAAACTCTAAAGTTACGCCACCTCAAGTGCCACTGACAGGTAAAATATCTGGTCTGGGCTTATGGACTAAAAGCAGGATTTTCAGGTTATGCAGGATAGGCCTTTGTGTTGGGAGTTTACGCAATCCCTCTACAAATGAAAGCGCAAGCAAAGGGCGTGTGGGTTTTTTTAAATAAATGTGCCTTGAAGGGTATTTTACGTTGGTGGGTGTGTTGCATTGCACAAAAGTAATGAGTCCATAAAATATTTTGTTGGGGTTAGGTTACCTAAAACTATGTGCATAGACCAGCTTCCACCCAACACAGCCAATCAGTAAGGTTTTGTAACGTGAACAGTGTGTGCCAGTTCTTCACTATCTCGGCACATCGGTGCATTGCCAGAGCAAACCAACAATATTTTCAATGCTGTGCAACGTTTCGTTGTATAGCATTGGGAGGATCGGCTCTGGAGCTGTCTTCTGGTTTTTATGAGTGTTTTTTATACAGAGGGCGGTTGTGGCGTCATTATTGTCCCCACCTGGGGTTGATAGACACCAGGGGGAAGGGGAGGAGAGATAGCTTGTGGGTGGGGTGGTGGCAACGAATTACCCAAGAAAAGTCAGCAGAACATTCAAGAGTAATGCAGGTTCTCAGCATTATTTAACAAAGAATTTGCTCAGAGTGTTGTCCTTAAGACTTGGCTGTTTCAAGTGCTTGTGACAGCGTGCTTTTGTGGCATGTAAAATAAATATAATACCTGCCGGTGGAGTAGTGGTCATTTTGCCGCATTGGCGAATACCATTTAAATCAAGTGCACTTGTGTCAATATAGATAATTTTAAGAGGTACTTTGAATAGATTTTCATTCGTTTTGCTATCAATCGTAGTGGTGATTTTGTGACAGGTAAATTTTAACATACGAGTCCATAAGTGCACGGTGGGCTTTTGTTTGCCATATTTAATTACGGTTTTTGAAAATAAACCTTAATTATCTTCCCTTTAAATCTGGCTTGGGATGAGTTTCCTTCAGAGACCATGAGTATGGTTTCAGAGACCATGAGTATGCATGATGCAAAGAGTGGTTGAGAGGTTTCCAGTGGTAAAATAAATTGTTTAAAGTTAGAGTTATGAAGGGTATGAGAGGCAGTGGTAATGGCATCCTCGGTTATACTTAGACTCAATCCTGAGACTCCAATATGCATGAGAATGTCTGCAACGTTGGAGGTGAAATGTCGCGAAGGAGAGAGGGGGAGCGATCGATACGGCTATCCTGAAAGATCAGCTTTGGAAAGCAATTGTCATGCATCACACCGTGAAAATAATGAACATTACATCATAATACTTGCATTTATAGAGCGCTTTTCACCCGAGGGTCACAAAGCGCTACATAGAGCTGCGGAGAGAACGGCATGTCAACAACAATGACACAAGAATGGAAAATCAACAATACTGTTTTTTTTTTACAAATCCGAGCTGTGGAGAGAACGGCATGTAAACAACAATATCAGGAAGTTCGTGTGACAGTCATATAGTAGCAATAAATTATAGGACAAAAAGTAAGAGGAAAAAAAATAGTTTTTCAACCAACAAGGAAGGAATAAATGTTCCCGAGCAGGCGCAGGTCGGCAGAAAGCCATCATCCCGGCACGACAACATTGAGCCGCATCAACATTCCCAGCCAGAGGGCCCGAAAGCCCCAGAGAACAAATGAGTCTTGAGATGAGATTTGAAGATGCCCAGGGACTCAGCTGATCAAATCCCCATTGGAAGGGAATTCCAGTGTCCGGGAGCAGCGCGCGAAAAGGCTTTGTCACCGATCGAACAGAGGTGCGATCTGGGCACATGCAGTAAGCCTACACCAGAGGACCGAAGCCATCACGTTGAGGATGCTGCCTGAAGTAGTGATGGTAGAGAGGAATGTGATGGGGGGAAATGTTGCTCAAGTACTAACAGTGTGCCTTGCGATGTACTGGCATCTCATGATGGGTATAGCCCCGCCTTGCAGTCGATGTCTGCTGGGATAGGCTCCACGCCCCCCCCCCCCCAAAAAAAAAAACCCTGCACAGGATTAAGTGGGTAATGATAATGAACTGAACCAGTACGAGTGAAAACCAAAATCCGGCTTGTTTGTCATTACCATTACCTTATTTTCACCGAAAAATATGTAACGTGCTAACATTTAGCATAATGAATTGGCTAGAGTACGGATGGTTGCGTGAAGTGTTAGCCGATTAAAAAAAACTTTTTCTAAGACCTTGGGGAGGAATGGTAGTGCAGTTTTTGGTGCTCTGTGCTATGAACCCAGCCAGTTGGGTTTCAGTTACTGGCCACAAATAACAGCAAGTGATATTGCCTCCTCCCACCAACCCACACTAACCGGCATGGTAAAGTTATGGTCAAACATCCCCCATCACCGAAATTGGATAAGCAGGCCTTGGTCCACCAGTATATTGACAAAAAGGCTGTAAATATATTTTTATAAAAATTCATAAGTAGACAACCCATTGCTTTTTCGTGGAAAATTAAACACATCTGTCATTTTAATACTAGTCTTCACACTCTGTTTTTACTAAGATTAATCACATTTTTTACGTAACAATACCAAGATAATATTTGCTCGGGTTTTTTTTTTGGTATTCTCTAGGATTTAAATATTTTCTCCAAATATTTTTTTAAAAATATAAGTAAACATTTAAAAGTTCAAGCAAGGTGGTGCAGCGATAACATCTGCACCTCAGAAAGAAAATTCTGCCCGAGGCAGTTCGATTCCTGCTTTGGGTGCCTTTCTGTGTTGATTTTGTGCGTTTTCTCCTTCGTTTTTGCATGGCTTTCTTCCGGATTCTCCTGTTTCCTCCCACAACAGCAAACAAACATGAATGAATTGACCGATAATGTATAAAGCAATGTTTGGCGGGCAAGCGTTCGCTAGCTGCGTTACTAACTCTGTACCACGCCTCTGTGCCTCTCTTGTACCTCTCGAGCCATCTGAGTTTTCATGGCTCGATGTATGGTAATTGCTTTCCCAAGCTGTTCTTTTGGGATAGCCGTGTCGAGTTGCCTCCGTTTCTCTTCGAACCTATATTTTGCTCCCGTGTTAGATGTGACCTCAGGCAGAGTTATCTTTTGTGAGTCAGTCAGTTTTTATTTAAGCTGCAAGGATCTGTTCAGCTGTGCAGCTATTTTTAACAGTTGTCCAGCAGGGAGGGGGGTAAGGAAGTTACAACGTCCCAGGGCACTGGGGGAAATTTAGTCAGGACAATCTAGGCAGCATGCATCGACTGTTGGAGGAAGCTGACGGACACTGCGAAAATCCATGCGAAAATCCATGTGGATACGGGAAGAATATGCAATTTCCACACAGCAGGGCGACACCCGAGACGGGAATCAAACCGGGGTCCGTCTTGCTGTGAGGCAGTAGTGTTACTCAGTGCGGGGAGGCAAGCTGCGTGCATGGCGTGGTGTGCGTGTATAGTGGATGAGCACCGGTGTGGTGACAGCATGGACGTGAGGACACGACCGGGTCTGTGGATCTAACGATTATTCGCGCGGGCTTCACCCGTACCGAGCGAAAACAACGTGCCCTTTTACAATAATGCCACGGGGTGCTGCGAAGCCTCAGATATACGGAATCTTCTGGGCTATTGGTTTTAACACTGCTTTTGCCCCAGAATCTAAAATAAAACATCAACATTAGTGGATTCACAGCAAAGTCATGAGTCCATCAGTCACTGGATGGAAATTCACAATGATTTGTTCATCTTGTACTTCCTGCAGGAGCTCCTGTTCTCCTGCTAAATCAAGGCAGTCAGACCAGTTCGCTGTAGCTGATTAAATTGATCCCAAGTTGTTAATACGGTCGTAATGACTCATCCACACTTTGGATTTGACAAATTGTCCTGAGTCTAGACTCCGTTTGCTGTCTTGTTTGTTTTTGCTTATCTCTCTGTCAGGTTTGTACGCTTGTCTTCATTTTCCTGCCTACCTTCTATTAGAACAATGCTCTTTAAATCCCGGTGAGAAATCGTTAAGTATTTTTTTTATACTGGGTCACAACATCAGTATGGTACATTGTTCAAACCCGTATCATGTAGGCTTGCACTATTAACCGCAACAGAATTGTATAAGTCAAATAGATTCGTCTTTTACACGCGTTTGATGCATCTATCGTGAGCATTACCATATAGTTTAAGAAATTGATTTCATATGCTTACGATAAAAAGAGACAAAAATCCTCAGTGATAGCCTCAAAGAAGGCATTGGTACAAATGTTTTTTTCCATTGCCATGGCCAGCCGCATTTGTATCCCCAGTGCTGAGATTTACAAAAAGATACCCGTTTCTCATTTAAGGCATTATTTTGAGCACAGCAATTTGTTTCCACCAATTTGAATACATTATTGCACTCAGGATAACGTATCGAATAATATTGTCATTTATTCCTGAAGAAAAGCCTCCGTTCTTCTCAAAACATCTTTCGCAGGGTCCTGCATCGAATTGTTTGGCCAGGATTCCTATCAAGAGTGTTTTTCTTTGTTTTATAAATCCAGAGTAGCAAAGAAAAACCGCCATGTGTACAAAGGGTAACACTCAAAGCTTTGCAGAGTTTATTTTTTAAAGGAACTCGCTGTGGTGCCATTTCTTAGCCACGCTGCATACTTTGTATACAACCCACCGTTATTTACGGCAAAACTGTGGGATCGCAGCACACCTGTTAAACAGTGTTTTATCTAATTGGTGTGCAATGTGTGTGAACTTTGTATGATAATTGACTGTTGGTGTGGTCCTTGGCATGAACGTGGGAACCTGATAAAAAAAAATGCGTGCACGTGTTTGCTCACTCGACTCGTAGTTTATTTACCTACTGGCACATTGTGTTTGATTTTCAGTGCCTGTTTCCCATGGGTCTAGTTGTGCTTGTAATTAATCTCTCTCCCTTGAAGATTTGTCACAATTTGGATGAGAGTCTATTGAAAACGGTTGTGTAACCAGAATGGTTGCACAGGCATCACGTTGAGTCCGTTATAGGAATATATATGAATTTATAAGTGAAGAATTGTTCTGTAATTATGCAAATCATTATTGGTACTCTATTAATTGTTATGAACAAGCCCAAAACTAAATATCCGTATAGAAATGGAGCAGTGAAAGCCCGTGCTATATAACTTCTAACAATAAGAATTGCTCTCCATCGCTCGTCTTTCTGGATAGCCGTGTTGAGTGCTCCTGCTCCGTCCTTCACGACCTTTCGCCTCCTCCTACTTTGGAGGCATCATCAGACGCTGCTTATTCGTGCATCCTTTGCGGGAAGTACAACTGTGCCGAAAGAACCGCTACGGAGAGCCGGTGTCGTCCATCGAGCCGGGAAAATCGACATCACCATAACAATTTGGCATCGCAGCACTGTCGCATGGTGACAACATGGGGATGATTTCATCTGGCAGTGGATAAGTCTTGGCTGATTACGATTACACAACTAAATCTAGATTCTCACTGTCCCGATGCACTCATCGATTGTGAGGAATCAATTCGAATCGATGCACCGTCACTGAAAACTATATACTGCCACGTCTCATGGCAGGAGGTAGCCATTACGTAATCTCTGTAAGTAGAAATTTATAATTTCGCCCCAGTGTCTACACATTCAAATAAATGATGCAAATCTCAAGTGGCCACTTTTCCCTTGATGCGTGTTTGTAAGGGTGATGCGTTCTGATGTGGCTGTATTTTAAGTGGATTTTTTTTTTACTCTTTAAGCAATCCGCGAAGCAACAGCATGAGTGCCTTTAATGCATTTTCTGTTTTGCGGACTGAATTACTCGCTTTTCATAAAGAATCATTTTTGGTGATATAAAGTGCTCGTGAAATTTTATATGGGACCCACAGTAATGTTGGTGCTTTTATTGGATGGCAGTTTATGTGCATATATAATTTCTTTTGCAAACACATTAAGTAAGTGCAGTGATTATCAATGCATGAAACCAAGCGAGTGCGTGTTAGGCTGTGTGTTAAGACGTGTAATAACGGCGTGGCACAGCAGTGCATAGGAGTGCTGCAATTACTGTGGCTGTCTTTGCATTGCGCGGGAGTTTTACGTCATATCCATTGTTAAATGTTATTTAGCTCCTTTTGTGAACTCGTGTGGTCTCACGGCGGTATGTTGAGGTTAACGTGCACTCTTTGTTCTGGATAATGATACAAACAAAATACAGCTCTCTCCGCTAGAGGTTTGTTTCGTGGCAATGGCCACACGTGATGACCCCCAGGTGAGAGTGTCGTCACAGGTACATGAGGCAGGTTTGGAATTTTCAAGGTGGTCACCAATTGCTTGTCGTGTGACGGCATTGTGCGGTGATGCATTTGCCGAAGGTCAATGTCAAAGCGGTTGAAATGTACAGTTTTGCTGCACAGTAGTCCAGTGATGTGTCTCACGTGTTGATATTTTTTAATGGGATGCAGTCTCTAAAAGGTGATAAGGATGCGAACTTAAAAGATTATAAAGGCGATGATGGCAGAAAACTAAAAAGTCACACGTGTGGCTGGGGTCGCTTTGCGTGCTGCGTATAAAGGTTAAAGACAGGCTGCTTGCCTAGGTTCATTGGCCCGCTGAGTAAATTGTCCCAAAGAGTGTGCCCTGCAATGTACTGGCGTCACATCCTGGGTATCCCCCTGCCTTGTGCCCTCTGCCGGGATAGGCTCCACACCCTGTACAGGATTAAGCGGGTATTGATAACGAATGAATAACCATTGCGAGCGATCAAACTTTCATTTCAGCTGGGCTCTGACTGCATCGGCGACTCAGTCAATATTTCTGGACACCACATCCAATGTACCTCTCACAATGGCCGTGGCTGTTAGTCTCACGCCGACTCCAGTGTACGGGAGCCAGAAAAGTCTTCGGTCAGAAGTGAAGCCATAGGTGATGCAAAGGTCTCCTCGCTGAATTGGCAGTAACATGTGGTCACCATGGCTCAGTGGGTAGCGCTGTCGCCTCACAACAAGAAGGTCCCGAGTTCGAATCTCGGCTCAGGTGCCTTTCTGTGTGAAGTTTACATGCTCTCCCTGTGTCCGCGTGGGTTTTTGCCGGGCATTCCGGTTTCCTCCCACAGTCCAAAAAACATACTGCTGCAGGGGTTAATTGGCTTGTAGACTAAATTGCCCGCAGTGCCTGGTGATGGACTGGCGTCCCATCGTGGGTATATCCCTGCCTTGCGCCCTGTGTTTGCCGGGATAGGCTCCGGCTCACCGCGACCCTGTACAGGACTAAGCGGTTTCTAACAATGAGATGAGATGTGGTCACCACTGTGTTTTGCCTTACAGGTGATCTCACCCAGAAAACTACTTGGCACCGCGTGTCGGTGTTCAAACCCGGCCTGAGGGATGTCGCATTCCAGTATGCGAAGAAGGGGTGAGTGCCCCACGGGAGTTGAGGTTTGAGTCACTTGAATCCAGCAGGTTCTTTGCAGTAGGATTGTTCGTGGTGTGTATGCAGGGCATTCATTTTACTGATTTATACAAACTATGTAGGCTGTTGTTGACATGGCGTTTTCTTCACAGCTCTGATTTGTAAAAAAAAAAAATCCACATAAACGTTGTTGTTGATGATTTTCTGTTCTCTGTCATTGTTGTTGATGTGCCGTTCTCTCCGCAGCTCTGTGTAGCGTTTTGTGTTCCTTGGGTGAAAATCGCTCTATAAATGCAATTACTATCATGTATGTAGAAGTCCTTGTCAGTGCTGAATGAGAGTTTTCTCCATGACATGCAGGTCGTGGGAGTTGTTGGATTATACGTCACCATACTGATCCGTCTGCATCATTAGTGGAGACGAGTGCCACCTTTTAGCTGTGTGAGAAGGGAAGCACTTTGGCTTCTTGTTGAATGAGTAAAGGTCTAACAAACAAACCAACCAACATCTACATACCTTTGCATTCTATAATGTTGTCACCGCAGGAATCCCCCATCTGGAGCTTGCAAACTCACTCGATACTTTCTGCTGTAATGATAAATATATCTTTCTATAAGTGTTAACTTAAAACATCAGTGTACGAATACGTTTTGGCAGTTTCACTCCAATGTGTAATGTAACTGCACAGTATTAGCTTACGGGCCAAACCAACCAATTTTCCACCCACTTGTTAATTTGCATATCATCTTATCTGTGCAGAGAATTCTGCTGTGACCAACATCAGCATTTTCATGAAAATACTCCAATTATAAACTCGGTGTTTACGAGGCAATGCAGACATGCAAATAGTTATGTAATAAAAGTCTGATAACCTTGGCCGAGTTCCTTGATGGTTTTACAGTGTTCAGTACAAAACTTTTGTAGAGCAATGTATCATTGCTATACGTGGACAAAAATATCCAAAATCGGCTTTGTCTCCCATCGGGAGGTGGGGAGAGTGAACACCACAATACACAAACGCATACAAGTTCATCTCGGGTCATCCTTCTTAATGATAACAAATTCATTGTATTTGTTCCTTACGTAGTAAACACATTACAATATAGCCTCATTTTTTGTAGTAGATATGAAAATAGAAATTAATGGACTTTAATGGCAGCTCTGTAAATCACTGGATGCATCAGTAGGATAATTCTACACTAGTAAAATAAGTAGATATTTCAGGAAGTGGCCTCACCTTCAGAGGCCAGACACACTGATGGACTTGTAGGCAGCGGTCTTAATTTACACTGTGGTGCTTTGAGAAAATTTGAGGGACATAAATAGTCAACAAGGGGGCGGCACGGTGGCCCAGTGAGTAGCGCTGACGCCTCACAGCAAGAAGGTCCCCGGGTTCGAATCTCGGCTCGAGTGCCTCCCCGTGTCCGTGTGGGTTTTCGCCGGGCAATCCGGTTTCCTCTCACAGTCCAAAAAACATGCTGCTGCATGGGTTAATTGGCTTGCAGACTAAATTGCCCACAATGCCCTGTGATTGACAGCATCCCATCGTGGGTATATCCCTGCCTTGCACCCTGTGTATGCCAGGATAGGCTGCAGCTCACCACAACCCTGTACAGGACTAAGTGGTTTCTGACGAGATGAGATAAATGTCCAACAAATGGAACAGTTTTTAGTTGACTTGAGCATTTTTATTTTCGTAGATGGCATTAGACAAGCCTTTCGAAAGTCAAAAATATATAAAAAAATCTGTTAACGTTAAAGTATATGTAGAAATTACTATCATGGAAAGAATGGTTATGATTGCAGCACCCATCATTATTTTTAATTATTTGTTTACAAGATGAATTTAGGGCTCAGTATGTATGATCATGATTCGTATTGAACCTCACCAGTTTATGGAGGTTCTAAGTAATAAGGAATAACAATAAAATAAAGTACATTATTTGATTTTCATTTACCATAGCATTTTCAAGTGCATCCTATTTTATTTGAATTGGGACAAGTGGTTTAAGTGGCGTGCTTTTGCCACACCATTGCCATACTTTGTATCTCGCTGCACTGACGAGGCTACACTGACCTCGCTAACGGCACACACATTCACTTACATGTCTGAATTTCTTCCCGATAGCGAGTCCATAATGCCCAGCAGCGTGCAACATACCACTATTGTCACCTTCCATCTGCTGTTTCCTGCCCGACTCATTTTCAAACTTAGCCGACGCGTGTCCTTGACTTCCCGAGGCTGTCAGACGTGTTTCTACGCATTCAGTGGCGCATTTTGCCTGTGCTGCCCTGAGGGTGGTTGAACGTGTGGATGGATGAAGAAAAAAAAACTAATGGATGACTGCGTTTTGTATATTTTTGCTCAGGGTACGTCTCTATGTAGAAGGACGCCTGGAGTACGGCGAGTACACGGACAAAAATAACGTCAAGAGAAGTGCCACCAGCATCATAGCAGGTGCCCTTTGTACCGAGGCAGAGTGTGAGCGCATAGCGTCATTTGTTAACGGCGCTTTTTTTTTATAATAACGCAATCGTGCAATTGTGGGGCTTTTATTGCTGATTATATCTTAAGCAAGTCCATATCTACATCGAAATAGTATTATAATGTATCATCAGCCCTTAGGCCTTTTAGATTTCTGGCAGCTTTTGTTTAAACAGATGAACCGTATATTGGTTTCGTCTAACTGAGATTCATTAGCGGAATCAGGCTCATACTTCAATATAGAATAGTAATGTTAAGTGTGCCTGTGAGAATGAATGAGCCTGGATAGTGTGAGGATGTTTGACCATCACGTATTCAAAACAAAAGTTTTATAGACTTTAAATATATTGTGGCCAGCAAGAAAGTGCAGCAAAATACATTGTTGTACTGTACTCTGCTCTCCGTATAAGCACTATCTAACTTGGCATGAAAAGGCCTTAATCCAGCAGTGGATTGAGGGAAAAGCTGTAAACATAACTATAAGGAAATAACGCGCGTCAGCGTAACCCTGTGCGTTTGTTCAACCCTCCAACCGCAGAGCAAATCATTTTCTTGAATGACCCTGAACGAGGTGATGGACAGAAAACTGAGTTCGAAGACGTGCAGCTGTGAGCGC
>JAZEWT010000006.1:16640907-16652203 GCA_036362905.1 Mordacia mordax
CCCACCCCTCCTCCAAGCCCCCCACCCACGCCGCGGCTCGTGTCGTCAGAGCGGAGGGAGGAGCGCCGGTACAAGACGCTGCTCCCTGCGCCGAGCAGCCGCATCCTCGTCCTAGACGGGAGTGCGGACGGCTCGGCGGCGTCGTCATCAATCATCACCCAGCAGCACTCGGCATCAGCTGACTGCCAGGGCCACGGACCGAGGCGGCTGTCTCCTTATCCCTCGAACCGTACCCCCCCCACCTGCTCCGTCTCCTCCCCGTCACCCCGTGTGAAGGAAGCCGGCCGGGGCCATGGAGCTTATGGAGGGCGGCGGGAGCGATCGCATGCTGTGGGAACCCAGCATCGCCGACTTTGGCGACGATGCCGACTTCATCGGCAGCGTTGTAAGTGCTCGCCACCTCCTCCTCATCACCACCACCTCGTCGCTACGTCCTCACTTCGTTCACTCGTCTTTTAAGCGTCAGTGCTGGTGACTTTGTGTAACCGAGTTGGTTGGACCTTTTGCACCTTTCGCTTTGTTGCTGATGATGGTGATGATGGATGATGGTGGCTCACGATAGTGGTGATGGACGTGACTCGTCCACCGCGAATGATTGACTCTTGTCGGGACGCGAAGGCTGAGCTGGGTTGAGCCTGGCTGTATTGTTCGCCTGTGCGAGACTGTCTGGGAATGTTACCAGGTGTTGCAGGCATTTTCGCCGTGAAGCTGTCAGTCAAATGGCTGTAAAAGCCATGGATTATTGAATCTATCTGTGCAGCTTTGAGTGACACTTCTGCCCCCTCTCGCATGCGTGACGGGATCTTATCCGGGTTCTCCGGTTTTACCTTCGAAACCAAACACCCTCGCTACAGTTGTGGTACATTGAGCAAAGGCAGCACTCGCACGGAAACAAGCCATGGGCTCGGCCTGTCTGCTTCAACATTCAGGAAATGGCAACAGCGCACAGGAATGTGTGGGTCTCGTATAAGGAAAAAAGAAAAGCCAGTTCTGACAATAGAATGCAAATTATTGCTGTTTCGAAATAGCGCGGTTAAGGGTCCATATCTCAGGAGCCATTGCCGGGTGTGTTAATTCGAGCGGTAGTGTACCGGTTAGCGCCCTGCGCTACGAACCCGGCGACCCGAGTTCGACACTCTGATGGTCATCAGCACCAGTGACGGATTTTTTTTTAACCGAACCTGAGCCTCTCCTAGGTCGACTCGGGCTCAAATAAGTACCTGGTACCGTGTGTAAATATTGTCAATAAGGAGACAAAGGCGGCCTGCGTGATGCTGGCCACCCACCCCCTCCTGTGCCGTGCTGGCCTAATAGGTGCTCGCTAACAGCACTCGACCCTACAGTTGTGTTAAGGCTATACGGGGGATCTTTGTCTTTGGAGGAATGTGGAATGCGGGTAGTCGCGTTTTAAAAAAACGTGCTCCAGCCCACCGGTTAAACTGGCACAGGAGAATTCATTCGGAGTCTCGTATAGGACATACGTCATTCGATGGAGTGCTGTGCGTGATGGCTGATGTTTTCTTGGCACTGGTGCACAAGTACAGAATAACAACAAAAAATCCCGACTATCAAGTTGGTCATTACTCCCAATAATGAGGATTACCTGTTAGAGATGACTCTTGTTTAAAAGGTCCATTGCCAGAAACGTTGCTTTGTGGTGTGTAATATATAATGTAATATATATTCCCACTTTAGGGCGGTGATATTTTGCAAACGTGTTGTGAATTATTTGTTCTGTTTAAACAGAGCTTGCGATTCAATTTTAACAGCTATGTAGAATGTGATCTTTTGCAGTGATTGTCTCAGATCACACATTGTGCATGTGACAGCCCGTTCATTGCTTCATCCGCTCCTAGATGAAGGTCTCACCCAACGTTATGCGTGTTGATTGACCATACTTCACCACACTGTGCCGCATGTACGATGGAGTTAATTGATTTGATGTTGAGAAGATAAGACTCCGACGAAATCCAGCCCAGCGGCAAAGGGGTTAACGTTGTCAGAATAGCTCTTGAAAAATAAATAGTTAAAAGCCCCTTTGGAGATCGATTCCGTCCGCAATCCCACCAAAGTGTTCGGTAGATAACGTTAGTACTGCTTTGCAGAAAATGGACTGGTGATGGTCATAACAATGGACTGGCAGTAGCCATAGGAATATAGAGTTTCCACCGATAGCTCAGAACTGTAAGGATATGAGTGACTTGGCAGATACCTTTAAAGTAGAAATCCATTTTACTTTTTTTTAAACAATTCGGGACAGCTTGGTGTGGCCTTCATTTCAATATTGACTGAAGAGTTTATTATGGCTTGTAATGAATCCTGGGATGGTGATCATTAATAAGGGATGATGAGGAATCGCTAGTGATGCATTACATGTGATGTCTCATGAGCACTCAATGTTAATATTAGTTGCTTAATGTACGACTGGCCCATCAGCAACTATATATTCATTTCTAAGCGCCTGTCATCCGAGGGTCACAAAGCGCTGCACAGAGCTGCGGCGAGAACGTCACATCAACAACGACATATGAATGACACATCAACAACAATAATGGGCTTTTTTATTGTGTGTGTGATACGTCTGGGAGTGAGATACAAAGCGAGATCGAGATAAAGACTCCAACACTATAAATTCAAATAAAAAATACACCATTTATATTAAAAACAACGTTGGACGTGCGACCTTACAATCCAGTAGGCCCAGTAGTGGCACGTCTGATCAGGTCAGCTGGGGGATGAAGCAGTGATAGTTAACAGTAAATCTGTGGGCAGTGTTTTTCGTGACGTGTTCTTCTGTGAGCACACACAGCATGGGTTCGATATCCGGCTCGGGTGATTTTTTTTGTGTAACAAACTCTAATGTGTGAGGCGAAACGTCGCGAGGTGGAGAGAGGAAGCGAACGATGTGGCTGTCCCCAGAGAGCAGCTTTTCGAAGCAATCATCAGAACTGTAACAATCACTAAAGGCAGTATTTTTTACACAGCTCTACGTTGAGCGAAATGAAAGCTATTGTGAAAGGTAAAAACATCAAAATGAAGCGCTAAGTTGGAGACGACGTTTTAAAATTGCTAAATACAATGAATTCAAATTCCGGGTTCAAATCTCCGCTCGGGTGCCTTTCTGTGTGGAGTTTGCATGTTCTCTCCCCGTGTCCGCGTGGGTTTTCGCCAGGAACTCCGGTTTCCTTCCACAGAGTCCAGAAAACATGCTGCTGCATAGGTCAATTGGCTTGCAGACTAAATCGCCCGCAGTGCCCGTGATGGACGGGTGTCCCATCGTGGATGCATCCCTGTCTTGCGCCCTGTGTCTGCCGGGATAGGCTCCGGCTCACCGCGACTCTGTAGAGGAGTAAGCGGTTTCTGACAATGAGATGAGATGAATACAAATTCAGTCCGTATCCGTACCCTCTTAATCCTGTATAGGGTCGCGGGGGGGGGGCTGGAAACCATCCCGACAGACATGGGGCAAATTTTAAAAATTAAATTTTACAGCAGAAAATACCCAGTGAGTTGCAAGCTCTGGGTGCAGTTTTCCTGCGATACAAAAAACGGCTGAATTAACCAACGCGAAGAGTATATAAACTCGCAAGGTAATATGAATTTACATTATTAAATTGTGCAACGATGAAACACTAACCCTACAACAAGCTGTATAAATACTCCCTCTCCCCGTCCTCCTCCAATGGACTGGTTTGCGTGCAAATCTGGCTGGGAGCCATTCACACGAAGTGTTTGTAATGACGGCCCTGTCGCATATGATGCTGCTAATGATGAGGTAGGTATTGGTGCATTTGCATCGGCGTGGGCTACACTGCAGTCTCAGCAGAAAGAGATGTGCGTGATGTCGATGACGTTAAAGTTGAGGAGGTCTCGGACCATTTTGCTGAATCTGTCCTGCACGTGGTGGCTTTTTTCTTTATTTAATATGCAAGCGATTTGAGCGTCACCGGCTTGGTTGAGCGTTGGCGTCTGGACATGTTGGCACATGCGTGGTGAACACGTGTGTACAATACGGCACATCGTTACCAAATCGCCACGGCACATTTCGGAAGCTCAGCAGAGTTTGAGCCTGGTTAATGATTGCATCGGAAATTCTTTGGGAATATCAAACCGATGCTGGTTTTAACTGCGGAGTGGCGAGGAGATGACAACAGCGATACATTCCAGAACCGATCTCCACAGCTCTGTGCAGCGCTTTGTGACCCTCGGGTGAAAAGCGCTCTGGAAGTGGAATTATTGTTATTATGATATTGAGTTTCAAACGCCTCCCCCACCGAATGCGTGGGTTTTCTCCAGAATGTTTTAACACCTAACATTGAGTGCCCCGTGCTTAATAACATAAATTGTGATTTCAATTTGCCAATCAATAATTAACATTTTGAATACGTCTTTCACCCAAATGTCACAAAGCGCTGTGTGTATATATTTCATCCAACGTATGCGTTTTCACATTTTGGGGTAATATAATGTTTTCTTTAAGTAGTTTAAAATTTAGTTTTAACAGTTATTTTATCCGTTTATCAATGAAGCTTTCATGTTCGTGCAAGCTCTCGCCACCAGTGTAATA
Organism: Mordacia mordax; assembly: GCA_036362905.1. Classification (NCBI taxonomy): domain Eukaryota; kingdom Metazoa; phylum Chordata; class Hyperoartia; order Petromyzontiformes; family Petromyzontidae; genus Mordacia; species Mordacia mordax. The sequence continues at coordinate 16,645,475 of JAZEWT010000006.1, forward strand.
TGATTCATGATTAGTTTGTGGTCGGATTGCGTGCGACATATTTTTTTGTTGTTACCCAGGGACTTGCCGAGTCTGACGATTCACGTTCATAAACGTTTGACCAGAGCCACAAATGAGAGTTTGGCTTTGTGTGAAAGGAAACTGGAGAACAGGGATGAAACCCTTCGCGCATTCGAGACGGGGAGTCACTCGCTACTGCCATCTCCTGGACACACCTCCACTTTTTAACACATCTCCAGCACTTCGCAAGATGTGGTTTAATGTCCGTCGACTACTAATCATAAATAAGATTACAACAGGTTGTACCGTATCTGGCGATTATGCAGGTGTTAACATCTTAACACCTGCATAAGATCCCAAACACCAAGATAGACACATTTTACAATACGTCCAGTTTGCAAAAGCCACACATACTAGTGGCAAAGTATGCAAACAGGTAGCTTTGATAACCTATGCATTGTCCTTCAACTTGTTAACGCTATGGGTACTTTTTTGCCAGTATACATATATAAGATTACAACAGGTTTTACCGTATCTGGCGATTATGCAGGTGTTAAGATCTTAACACCTACTGGCAAAAAAAGTACCCATAGCGACTGCTAATCAGGCTAAACATATGCTTAGCGTCTGGAAACTGAATAATTTGATCGGACGCAAGCGTGTAAGGAATACTACTTCATTGTTTTTTTACACAATGCTAATGTGCCGGTGAATCTTCAAAAATGCAGAGAACTCACTTTGTTTTATTTAACTGTGTATGCCTTGCCTTGTGCATAGCATACATACTGGTGTTTGTGTGTGTGAGTGTGTGTGTACTCTTGCAGAGCATGTGGTGGCCACGCATTGTGCCGGCCACATCACCCCCTTGTGTGCAGTGGTGGCCAACTTCCATTTGACAACGAGCAGCGTTTTCCCCAACAGCCTCTGTGAATGGACTGTGAGGGTGACCTTTATCTTTGTGGGCTCTTGAGTTATTAGTTCGTTCAGAGCAGCCCAATGTTTAATCGTACGGCGTTTTTACACGGAAAGTCCGTGTCTTTGCACAAACACCTGGATGCCATATGCGCTACTGCCAGTGTTTGTGTTGTTTATGTATACAGTGGGTTGTGCTGTATACATATACGGCCACGCGCGCCGCACTGGTAACCTGGCAAAACGAGTTCAGATCGGACTCACGACCGATAACAATGGCGAATATTTTGCACCGGTTCTGGACCTGCCCTAGGTCGACTCTGCCTCTAACGCGTACTGGGTGCGTTGTCTAACTATCGCCACTGAGGAGACAAAGGCGGCCGGGCGTGGGTGGTGCTGCCACTCACCCCGTCGAGTGCCGTGCTGGCCCCGAGCCTCAAGGGGAGGTGATGGGGGATCCTTGTCCCTGTGCGTCGGTGCGTGCGTGTGGGAGTGCGCGCGTGTAAGCCGCTTGACGTTGTTATTAACGTGGGTGAAAACTGTGACCGCTTGCGTGGTGGCCTCCTGCACGCCAGCGTTTAACGTCAGCGCCTGACGGAAAGATCGTTACCCGATCGTTCGTGGATTTTGTCGCCGCAGAGTTAATGTGGTCGGCGGCTCTCATTCATCGCCGTCCATGACGACGACGATACCCGCAGAATTTGTGCAACGATCGAGGTTTGTCGCAGATCGTTGGACGCACCGTAAGCGGGAGGCGAAACGTCGCGACGGAGGGGGTGAAGAACGCTCGACACGGCGACCCCAAAAGATCGTCTCTCAAGAGCAATTCTTTATTTGGTTGTTCAAATACCAACTGAACTGATCACGACGTGAACGCAGGATACGGGAGGCTGTTATTGTCGCGGCAGATGGCCGTAAGCAGATCGATCGAGCGATGGTGACCGCTTAAACAAAGTGAGAACCCGTCGAAGCGTTCCGTCGTTACGGCTCGTCATGGCGGCCCTGCACGTGACGGCTCGACGCTGACCACATGCCCGGTCTTTATTTTTGGAAGGGCCGTTGACGCTGGGGTTTTGTTTCGGGATATTTTTATTTTACATTTTTTACGGATCTAGTCAATTTGCATGCTTACTGCTGACGACGTGGCCTACAGTTGGTAATATTGATAATAATTATAATAATTTGTAGCTTATAGTCAATGAGGATCTGCTGCGTGAGTCATGGGGGGGATTTGTTAGACTGTACTTCACCACTCTGGTTGGTGTAGAAAGTGGTGGTTTGGAGGGGGGGGGAGATGTAAGACCAATTAAGATAATGAATCGCTGCTTGTTTTGTTCGTGATTATGAAACAAATTCAGATTCCCAGGTTCATGTTCCAATGCACCGTCCTACTGCGTCATCACTTAGCCCACGATGTATTGATTAATATTTATTTTTCCCCCCACAAACAAAGGAAAGTAAAAGCTATATTTTAGTCAGACGGCTTGTCACAGTGGATCTATCGTATCAATGCGTAGGGGCATCGATGTGGTATTTTGAAGTCAAGCTCGCTCGCGTTCAAGGACGAATTCCCCCCAGCACGGTCGCTCTCAAGAGACTCCTCGTGTCCCGAGTGGTGGCCAAATGCGGTTGACCTCCGCATTGTTCGCCAAAGTTAAAATTCCCCATTCACATCAGAGATTGAAATTAATTACGGGTGACATATTCGCAGTAAGCCGCAGGCTCTCATCCTCGGCACATTGAAACGCTGAACGCGGCCTCGTCACTCGACTTCTTCACTCGACTTCAATCGCTTTTGCCCCGGGCGCCTGCGAATGACTTCGATGCTGCGATGGGATATGAAGAGGGACACGTGGTTGGCCCCATCTCGTCAGGTACGCGACGACTAATGCGACGAGACCTATCGCTCGCGCACAGCGCCGTTGTTTGCTGGCGGCGCCCGAGTGGATGATGGGGATGGCCGTGGAAGCCGCGGATGCCTGCCAGACGCGTTCCCCATGCGATCCGGGACATCTCGACATGTCACGTCGCTCGAGTCGATCTGAAAGCAAACAGTCGGGGGTATTTTCTCGCAGGTTGAGTCTAGGAGCCTTATCAGCTTCGCCATGAATGTTGGCATGATGCTGAAGGCCGGAGGACTTTTGTGCCAGTGGCTTTAAATCTTGCCACTGCCTGAAATTAAGTCATAGCGCGTAGAGTCTCTTCTCTTTGTACTGTCACGCTCCACAGCGTGGATCCATGTCGCTGGCACGTGCCAATGTTAAAGTTCACTCAAGCAAAAGTTCACGACTCACAAAGGCTGCACCACACCCCCAATCAATAGGATGGCGGTTTGACCGAGCAGAGTACAACTTGGGCGAACATCGTCACCAGCGTTCAGTGTGTTGTCATTGCAGATCTTGTGTTTGCATTTTGTGATTGAATGGAAGAAACTTGAGCGTCTCGTTTGAATGGCAGTCATTTAAATAACAATGCAAATGATTCAGCCGTGTGGTTTGAAAAGCTGTCACAGTGGGTTAGAGCGCTGCGATGTGAACCCAGAAGCTGCCTTCGGTTTCTTGTCATCGCGAACATCTGTTGAGGGATGTGTGACCTGTCCTGGGGTTTCTAATTCCTGCACCACGCCATGACCAGCACATGTCCCCTTAGTTGACCATGGTGCAGGGGGGCCTTCGTGCAGTGGCGGATTGACAAAGAGATGGACTTGATGGTTGTACAGTAGTCACTGGAAATCCTCCCTCGAAGGCCTCACGAAATCTCAGTGCAGCCAGGGTCCTGCGTTTGGATGTTTGGCCACAAGCCAAGTTTATTCTGGCAACTTTTGAGACCAGGGTGAGTCTCATATGAACGAGTGACCCGAGGGCTACAGGAGTGACCTCGGGTGATGACGCCCATCACTGCTGCCATTCCCTGGTCACTCCTTGCAGTGAAACTCCTACAACACCTGGCAAGCCCTTGATTCTAAAGAAAAAGCAGGTCTCAACCCTGCTTGGTTCCTGATATCCTACGATACTGAGCAAATTTATGGTGAACTTGCTCTCGATGAATGCGTTTCTATGAATAGAGTAATGGTATTAAATCGGGCAGACGTAATCTCAGCCTTTTGCACATCAAGGCCCACGTGGGTCTGGTCTCCACGGACCACCAGGTGGCGCTCGCGACCCACTGTTTGAGAATTGCGGAAATCGAGAAAGGTGCGCAGAATGTAGTTCACCGGGAAAGACCCCATCTACAAGTCAAACGACATACGCCGCCCTCCCTTACCTCCACCGTATTCACCCACCGTGTCCAACCTACACAACACGAGCGGCTGAGAGACTTCCGTACGCCTCGTTGACCTCGCTGGCGGTGCGAGTTAAAAAGACAGCACCCGATTACCGTTTGCCCCTTGCACTCCCGTATCGTGCATCTCCGCTCTCGCCGTCGTCCTCAACTGCAGCTCCCTTCTCTTCCAACCCTCCCCCCCCTTCCTCCACACACACTTTCCGTTCGAGCCGGTCGCCCCCCCCCCTCCCCACCCCCTTTCCTCTCCTGGCACACACACAGCCCGATTGGGCAGTGCATCCTGATGTAACTCCTTCGCAACACTGGGCTCGTGGCTCTCTTTTTTTTCCATTCCGTCTGGCATGCGAATGATCGCAGATGTTGCTTTGTATGGGATGCGTGCAGTCGAAACTGCCACCTTATCCCCCGCCTCGCCTGCAACGTTTTTTTTATGAGCGGCATTCGTAGTTTCCTCCTAAAATACCACGATTTTATTTTTTGGTATTACAGTAATTGTTTTACGAGCCTATAATTCACACTTTACCGGTGTTTCTAAAGTATATACCGTTGGCTTGTGCTCCGATATAATCTGGTTAACATCGGAATGCTTTGCGCTGGATAACAGCACACAGACTTCAGGATTTGCACATGAATAATTGTGCTGCACTGTACTAAAATAACCACGGTTAGCTGTTAGAAGACTGTGGGTTATATCAGAGCAGCCAAAGGAAGCTTTGACAGGAAAACCACCCCCCCCCCTCCTCAAAGACTCAGCAGAGTGCCGTTATTTGTAAAAACTTCGTATTGTGTGTAGTACTTTTATGACATCTTGCACACGTGGGATTTTTGTTTGAGTTGACGATGACGGGGAGGAAAGGTCAAGAAGCAGGGACAGGGGAGATGGAACACCTGTGCTGCAGAGGCTTCCGAAAGGAAGGGGCCAGGACTGGAGATCGATGCTCGAGGTCTGCAGAAGCAAGTCACGATGCAGCGATCAATTCACTCTCACCACCACTGCCACCACCACCCAGCGCGTCGCTGTATTGTTGTGGTGGAGGGTAACGATTCGATCCGAGTATCAGTTGTTACGATCGTTATTTTATACCGCTGTGGTGAACCTAGACTTGATCACACGAATGAACCTTTTTTAAAGAGAGAAAAAGTTTTAATACAATTTTTGGTAATTATACAGGTGTTAAGATCTTAAAACATCAAATAGACACCTTTTATAAAATCTGTTACACAAGACAAATATGAATCACCTCCCACATACAAATCCGCCGAAACTATATTTTTTTCAAGGATGTGAAATGTCCTTGTCATTTGCATCTTATTTTCACAAGTCGTTCTATGCAATTTGAGGCATGCATCGCGAATTTAGGAATCGATGCTGATCTATGAAATAATGGGCACAGAGGGAAGATACCTATCAGTTGATCCAGGCAATGCCTGAATAACGTAATGTATATATTTTTAATCACCGTTGCTCAGCACATGCCCAAAGCACCAGTCGGCTGGAAAGACAACTATTGCCATTACAAGACACATGTTTACACCTAATTAAAGTATCTCTGCTATCTCAAGGTACAATTGTAGTTCAAGGTTTGATTATATTTATATCTTGTGCTGCAACGATGTAAAAAACCCCCCAAATTTGTTCTGCTTATTTTCCGTTCGAATGCCGTTATTCACGGTACCGTTCTCTCCGCAGCTTTGTGCAGCGCTTTGTGACCCTCGGGTGAAAAGTGCTTTATAAATGCTATTATTATTATTACAATACAAAAGCTGCGTGAGTATTGTGTGCATGAGTCTTGGGCTGGGCGAGGGTGGAACAACACAGAGGAGAGCCTCGCACAGCTGTAACAGAGACGCGTTGTCTCTGTTATATACAGGCTGCGTGTGAGTGTAAGTCCTCGGGGCTGCGTGTGAGTGTGAGTCTGGGCGTGAGGGCTAAACGAGCAGATTGTGGATCGCCTGTGCATGCAATGCGAGCTATTTGAGGGCAGAATTTCCAGACAGGAATGCAGCGGCAGTCTGAGCAATTTTTGGGCAGAGGACACACACATGCCCATTGAGCTACAGCCGGCGCATGTTCAAATAACAAAACTCCTCTCAGTGCGGCACCCACCGTTACTGTGCCTGCTTGTGCATTGGCGTGTGTGGGGAGCGGTGGTGCAGCGGTTAACGCTCTGCGCGACAAAACCCACGACCCGAGTTTGATTACCGCTCACGGCCACCAACAGCAGTGGCGATTTGAACCCGACCCTTAGCATCCGCTAGGTTGTCTCAGTCTTAACTGAGCACCGTATTGCATTTTGTATGATGGATGTGTTAACATCGCTGCCGACCCATCCCCTCGTGTGCTGTGTGAACATACAGCTGCTGCTCGCTAACCAGGATTTGCCCCCAGCATCCTTAGTGTCTTTGTTAGCGCATGCGTATGTATTGAAGCGCAAGACATTTGCCTTCATGGAGCACACAGACTTCAGGATTTGCACATGAATAATTGTGCTGCACTGTACTAAAATAACCACGGTTAGCTGTTAGAAGACT
>JAZEWT010000006.1:16652247-16663055 GCA_036362905.1 Mordacia mordax
CACGGTTATAAATCGTCTTCGCATGCAGTGAGGCTCTGTATGGCGTGTATGGAGCAAGCCGCCGCCAATGTGCTCGCAATGGGCACGAGGAAACGTGCAGAAATGTCCAATAACGCCAAGCGAGCGTTTGTGCCAGCGTTAGTTATTGTTGTCGACAAACAGTATTAGGAGCCACAGGGAAGGGGTTAATTCCAGCTGGCATGCTTACTCCAGGAATGATGTTGGCATTCTGCCAGATCCAGCCCTCATCTCTCGTTTTGTCGTCACCATACTTAATTAGCCCGGGTAAGATTATATAAATATATGGTACAACAATATAGGATTGTATCCGTCTAATACTGGCTTAGCGTATTATGGATAGGGCGCACCTTGTGCTCCAAGTGGGAGTGCCTTACGCCGATAATTTGTGCTCCCAAATCGCAGCCGAGCAGAGAAACAATCGAGGAATTAAGCTATTGACATAGTGTCCTCTTGTGGTCTGTGACGGGGCACTCGTTGGCTATCACAAGTTCCCATCTGGTCAGTAAGGAGGACCCTCGCTCTACTGTTGTTAATGGCCCAGGAAACACAGTGAACGGCCAGGGGGCTCACGATTGTATGAGGGAGTCGGTCACTTTATGAAAGCTCGAAGGAACCGCTCAACTATGTAGCGCTTTTTAACAGTTGTCCAACTGAGAAGGGTAATCAGACACGGGACGTAAGGCAGGGCTATGCCCAGACGGACGCCAGTGAACCCAGCAGCGTGTAATTGGATGTGGGGGAAGAGAGCGCAGTGACGGGGGAGCCAGCGTAATGGCTTCAGCTGATGGAAACAGGTCGACCTGTTACCGATCGCCCACAGCTTTCCAGCAAATCAGTGTGTGTCACACGTCGTCGCGTTGGTCCGTTCGAACGTTTGTTGCCTCGCAAGAATCCCGCATCTAGACTTTGCGAGCTCGCTGCGTACGCTTCTGCTGTAATAATAAACATCTACATGCCCCCTAACCACCCCGCGTCTCATCCGTTAAAGGGACCGGATTTCTTCCACTGACGCCAACAAGAGCTGCCGCTGTCCGCGGGCCTGGAGTGGCCGTGGCGGGGGACAGCGGCTCTCCTTGTGTCGCTCGTGGAGACTGTTTAGCTTAATCGTGACTCGGATCTCACCGGGCTCGTTTACACGGAGGGCAGTGAATAGAGCTTATGCAAGAGGACGGGCAGCGATGGCGGGGGCACTGAGCCAGCGTTACTGACAAACCTAGGTTCGAGTCGAAGTTTTCGTCGTCTCTCCGAGTCAAGTGAGTGTGTTTAGAGCTCGGTCAACCGGTGCCAGAGAAACAAACGTGCCCGCAGTCTACGTCGTGGTGTTTTTAACGCACGCTGGCTACTCGTTTCTGGAACAGTAGCCACAGGACCTGAAGGAAAAGTTTCGCGAAAGTTACTTCTTGCGCGGACGTTCTGTAACGCGGGTGCGATGCTCGGCACCGTCGTAACGTGAAGCCCGCGGCGTTACAAGGCGTTACATTCGCTGCGCTTTCAATCTGTTAACGTCCCAACGCAAGGGTGATGCCTCGACGCCTCTGCCTTTTCTCCCCGCCACAGAGCTGGGCGCCAAGGCTGTTCCACACACACCTGAGCGAGACAGTCGCCTCCCCCTCCTCCTCCTCCCCCCCGTATAGCCGACGGCTTCCTTCCTCCACCCTCCGTGGGGCTTGGTTTCGCCCTGGAATGTCCGACCTCGCGTGGCAACAGCAGCAGCTGTGGTTTGGAACGATCCGGCGGGGGGGGGGATGCGGGACAGTGGAGGAAGTCATTTCCTCCAATGGGAGGGCGAGAGCAGGCGAGCGATGGCGATAATAATAATAATTGCATTTTTATAGCGATCTTCACCCGAGGGTCACAAAGCGCTGCACAGAACTGCGGAGAGAACGATCTGCCAACAACATTGGAATGGAAAATCAGCAACAATAACATTTTGGGTGTTTTTTTTTATATACACATCGCTGCAGACAAACATGTAAAATATAATCTGACTTTCAACTATAACTAAAAAATGCAAAAGTATCAGTGTTAATGATACATATATTGGGATAGGTTCAGTTTGAGCGGTTGGGGGAAGAAAATATAGATCATGACTGCTGCGATTGGGATGAGAGCTTGGCTTGAGTGGCGCGGGGGCTGTTTGAAGCAAGAACCAATTAAAATTTAATTTCTGTACCAACCCGGTAAAGCAATTTCTCGACAAGAAGGTTGTAAAGATGATGATGGCACCCTGTCCCCAGTTCCTCTCCCCACACCCGGCCGGGCTCTACCATCGTTCCCCCGGGGGGCGAGCGGTGCCGTCGTGGGTACTGAGTAAGGTTTAAAGGCAGCCGTCGGTTTATTTTACTTTTCCGAGGCGTGGAAAAAGCCCGAGACGAATCCCTCGCTCCCAGTAATGTCCCTCGTCCCAGTAATGTCCCTCGCCCCCCCCCTGCGCCCCCCATCGCTGGGTGTAGAGCCGGTCGCCCGCAGACTTTCTCCATCCACCCGCCCTCGCTTTCGAAGCTTGATGTTAGTGCCAAGTGATGTTTAAACGGGTCCTGGGCCTCCCGCTTAGATTGACTTAGCCTTAAATAAGTAGTGAGTCGTGTATCACCCCAAGCACCACTGGGGAGGTTGAGGCAACCCGTCTTGCGCTAGCCTTAATAGATGCTCGCTAACAACGCTTCCGTATTAACGCTCCACCTCTGGACAGCGTTGACATGTAGTTGTAACCGTTTGATAAGAATTGGATCAGTGTCCCATCATTGTTGCTGAGTTGTCCCAACAATCCGTAAACCTTAAATGGGGGAATATTCCTATCTCAGCAATGGACTTGAACTATTGTGAAATGTCGACGCAAGCATCCCGAATTGCTATGGGTGGAAGGTAACTTGGTGAGGGTTCATCTCTAGATTGTAACAGCTGGTCGCTCTGCTGAGTGAGCGAGTGTGCGGTTCTGGTGGAAACACAGTGAATCATTTAATATAACCGGAGCCCTGTGGCTGTTGCTGCATTCTGCCCGAGTAGCGCTGGTTGCTCCCATGTGTGTCCCCAAAACCCCCTCCTCGCGCATCGCAGCATCTGGCAGTTCCCCAGTGTTGGGTCGATTCACCCATGCCTCTGATGCTGCTGATGAATACTGTGTGTCGAAACCGGTCTGGAGTTGTGCAGCTGATGTTACGCCCTCGCAAAAACGCTGTGGGGTTGCCGGTTCCTATACATTTTTTGTTTTATTTCACGCGGGGAGATACATGAAAGAGACGTTTTGTCGGCTTATCCGGCCTGCCATGTGGGTGCAGTATGTGTGTGCGTTGTGCTGCCAGTTGAAGTTTCACAGGCATCGGTGGTCTCGGGGCTTGCGCGCTCCTCTCTTACAAATGACGCAACGACGATGGATGTTTCGTAAGAATATCGCTCCTTCCACACAGACCTCGTTCAAGGCTCCGATCTACTCTGGAAATGTGAGGTTTTCCCCAGTGCACTCCGCGTCTCATTTTCGAGACGAGATATCTCGTGCGATGTGCGCAAGTGCAGGAGGAAGTCGCCTGTCACGCGGGGTTGCTTTCCTGGAAAACGAGATTGGGAAAATCCGCAAGCGAAAACTAATCGGCGAACCGGTTATGGGACAAAAGACGCGGTTAGGCAGGGTTGTCGTGTGTGTGTGTCTGCGTGTCGTAAATTTTCCCTGTCAAATGCTTGTCCAGCTTTTTAAATAGCACCTGCTTAAACGATATAAATCCCATTAGATTGTTTCTGAGTTGCAGCTGCATTGAGATGCCACATAAACCCATATTCTGCTGTCACTCTAGATTCAGTTTATTATTAGTACTCCCTTAATCCTGTACAGGGTTGTGAGGGGCTAGATCCTATCCCGACAGGCACAAGGCACAAGGTGTGGCTATACCCAGGATTTTACGCTAGTACATAGCAGGGTACTTTTTTAGGGGGCTGGGGGGGGGACAATTTCCTCCACAGGCCAATTGACCTAAACAGCAAAGTATCTTTGGACGGTGGGAGGAGACCGGTGAAACCCACGCTGACGCGAGGAGAACACACAAACTCTACACAGAAAGGCACCTGAGCCAGGAACCGAACCTGGGAACTTTTTGCTGGGAGGCAGCAAGACTACTCACTGCACTTCCGCATCACACTGTAGGCCCATCCTCAGTGGCGATGCGCTGAGTAAGCACCTCTGGCAGTGGGTTTAGAGCGGTGGCGCAGCGATTAACCGCGCCACCGACTTGAATTCCCAACTGGATGCAATGTGCATCCAGTGCCCCGACTTGGATTCCCAACTAGCCAGCTCAGATCGTCATGGTGAAGTATGATCAAACAACCCTTGCGACTGACACGATGTGGTGAGGACTCCGTCACGCAGTGTGTTGACCAAAGGTCTGTACACTTACTCTTTGTATTATTATGCAAATCAAAATTGCTTCTTGTTTCTGTTATTTAACGGTAATTGTCAGTGGCAAGGCACTCGTTGCCACAACCGCTCCCATTGTGAAAATTGCCGGCTACAATTGCCACAGGGTAGCATTGCCTTTAATGCTACTTCATGTCATGTCCGAAAATGGGCTAATGGAGGCGAGGTGTTAAAGTAAACACATGGAGACGGCCGAGCGGCTGTTGACAATGGGTAAATTGCACCGTACGACTGACGAACGTGCTGGTCTGCAAGACTCCAGGGTACCGCTGGTGTGACTCCACAATTGTGGTAGGGTGTGGTACAGTGGTAAGGTCTGCACCTCATAAAAAGTCCTGCCTGAAGGCAATTTGATTGCCACTTCAGGTATCTCAGCTTTTTCTGCGTGGGTTTCATCCTAGGGCGGCACGGTGGCCCAGTGGGTAGCATTGTCGCCTCACAGCAAGAAGAACCCGGGTTCGAATCTCGGTTCGGGTGCCTTTCTGTGTGGAGTTTGCATGTTCCCCCTGTGCCCGCGTGGGTTTTTGCCAGGCTCTCCGGTTTCCTCCCACAGTTCAAAAAATTGCTGCTGCATTGGTTATTGGCTTGCAGACTGAATTGCCCTCAGTGCCCGGTGATGGACTGGCGTACCATCGTAGGTATATCGCTGCCGTGCGCCCTGTGTTTGCCGGGATAGGCTCCGGCTCACCGCGACCCTGTACAGGACTAAGCAGTTTCTGACAATGAGATGAGATGAGGTTTCATCCTAGTTCTTTGGCTTTCTCCCTTAACTAAAAATAAACCCCTCATTAATTGGCCGATAACATTGTAATATTATAGGATGCAGTGTCTGGAAAATGTTGGCACTGGCTGGGCTGCGTGGCTGCTGCATTCAATCTTCACGCTGCACTTTAAACATGTTTTTAATTAAAACCAGCAGCTGAGCTCTGCTGCGAGATTCACGTGGGTCGGGATGCTGCTCTCGCGCGCCCTGAGCAGATGTTGACATTGTCGATTTAAAATTTTGATTACGTTTTTGCAGAGTTGGCGAGATCGTTTTTATTTGAACTATGCTCTCAGGGACGGCCTGACTTTTTTTGGTCTTTTCCAAACAAGGACTTTGTAATCGAGCAGCTTTGGCGACAGTTGATGAAAACAACAGTGGCTTTAAAAATAATTATTTTCAGTTGTTCCCTTTCCTGCAGGTGACCTCGATACAAATTTGACCAAGGTCATATGGATATGACTGTTTTTCTGAGGTTGAGATCATAATGATAATAATTGCATTTCTAGAGCGCTTTTCACCCGAGGGTCACAAAGCGCCGCACAGAGCTTGCTGGGGAGAATGGAACGCCAACAACAACGACATAAATGTTTTCTACAATTGACCAAAATCCATCACTGACTTGATACAAAGTACCACTTGGTTTTGTAATGTCTTACATTGAAGCAGGTTTATTAGGAGAGGTTTGTTTCAGAGTTCCTGAGGAACCTCGGTAGGATTTGTGGTAAGAATTGCGCTTGGATAATTGGAAGCGGCCGCTAACAGTATGCAGTGTTTTAACGCGGCCGATGATTCTGTGTTTGGGTGTCACCAGGGACTAGACAGCCTTGTTTTCATATCACCACAGACCAGACAGCTTCCAAATGAGTAATATTTTGGGTGTCGTGTGTTCACCCCGTTAACGCATACTGCGGCCGCTGTGCCGTTGTGTTGTTTTTCTTGCACGCTCATCTCACACTGATGACGATCTTCATCAGCAAAGTTCTTAAATCAGCGGACGTTCTCCATCCATTAGAGCATCATAGACATCTTTAATGAACCTCTGACTGCCCGTTGACCGTTCCCAGATTGAGAGCTTACACGGGTACCACACCGTGGAATGTCCTTGTGACCGATCTTAATATTTCACAAATACATTCTTTATCCGTGTGTGGTGTTGCTTAACTGTGTGCGTGTGTTAAAGCCATGCTGCAAGATTACCTCTGCCACAATTGTTGTGAATAGTATAACTAAGCATCGTTATACCCGAGGCAGAGTATTTGGTTGATGGAACTCATTTTTTTATTGCTGTTTTTTGTTTGGTGTTGAAGCATCGTTTTCTGTTTATGCTGTTTGCGGTACGTTTTGGCAAAGGTTCCGTTTAGATAATTTGTTGCTAGTTTGCTCTTTTGTTGGCATGTTCCTGTAATTTCCACCACTGCCGAGAGTGAAGGCCTTTGATCGTCCTTGTAAAAGAGCTAAATATGGAGGCAGAACCAATGGTTAGTTTGGGGGTGAAATCGTGCAATTTAAGGGGCTGCTGGTGCAGACATTGGACCCAAGTTTGCGGTTGTAATATTTTAAAATGAGCTCACATATACACAAGTCCTCGCAGAGTCAAGTTGCCTTGTTTTCTCACCTCCCCCCACCAGCCCCCCAGCAGTTTCAGAATTTCGGGTCAAAAGTCTGATTTGATAATCTCTTCCATTCCGTTGGCAGTCGCGTGTAGTTGGATACCGTGTGGGCACTGTCACCTCTTTCAAGATATCTCGCCAGCGTGGCAGAGTTGCCCATGTTACCCTGTGGAACAAGGGCTCCCTCGAGTTCCCTCTACTGGAGGCTCCTTCGCCAATGGTGGCGTGAGCGAGCTGTCGCACAGCAGTATATTTTATCATTTCTCCTCTTGACACGCTAAGCTTTCGGCACACGTGTTATTATTTACCTGTCAATCAATAAGTTCGGTGAGCTTGTCAGGATGCAGCACCAAGCTGTTGCCCCCGAGGGCTTGGATTGCATCAACAGCCGCTTTCTAAGACTCGCCTGGTTTCAGGATCGATCGCATCCTCTTCAAAGGCCGCGTCGTAACAAACGCAGCGTGCTGCGAAGACAGGATCTGGGGGTCTGTGCAGATGGGTTGGGGGTCAGATGTCATGTGGCACCACGTGCCCCCCTTACTCTTACCCTATCATAAATCCATGTTTTCTGTTTGATCTCCGAACGCTCGACCTTCCCTGTTCCGCTTCGACCGGGAATCCTCGAACTTACGCAGGCGAGGATATTGCCCGCTTGGAAGCCGGGCGCTTGCCTGCGCGGCCCTCGCTGCCCCCGGAGCTCCGCCAGCATCTGCCCACTGCCCAGAGGGTCGCTGCTGGCGCTCAGCTATTCGTAGTGTGGGTGCGATTTCACGGTCGCGCAGGGTTGGATGCGCGGTAACCATTTACCGCTGCTCGAGTTTGCGTTTCCAGCAGTGCTGCCGCCGTCCCCGGCGAGTGCGGTTTGAGGAGAGCATCCTGGAACGTTTAAGAGAAGAGGACCCCAGTGTCCCTTCCTGGCCAAGCCAGTTGCAATACTGTAGCGGCGATCGGCATCAGTGCCACATGTGGGCTTTCCCCCTTGGCTTGGCCTGCCCTCAGATGTGGGTTTTGTGGATGACGCCGTGCCAGCGCTGGGGAGGCCAGCCGTGGCCGGGCTGTAGCGATTTTTGATTCGTTGTGATCTGCGTGCCCCCAACAGGCTCAGCGGGATGAAAGTAGAGCGAGTGAGTGCGTGCGAGTGTGACTCGGTGTGGGTGCAGATGAAAACCATCTGGGAATGGTGCTGACCACGCTCGTCCCGCGCGAATCGGACCTGCCTTAATTAGTGCTCGCTAACGGCACTCGTCCCAAGCAGTCTGTGTGGCTAATTGGTGGGCTGCCTGGAGCATTGGTACGGCAGTCGGCGCTTTGCGCTCGTTAAATATGGTAGTCTGAATTTAATTCTAGCCCTCGGCCAACATCAGTGGAGAATATATTGGCTGATCCTGGGCCCTCTGTTCGGCCAACTCTGCCTTAAATAGGAGCCTCGCGCCGTGCAGAAAATATTATCACTTTGGCAGTAAATGTGGTCGGGCATGGTATGCCCACACCACAGCCTCTCCTGATACACAATACCAGCCGGAATATGTGCTGCTTATTACATCAGAGCACTTGCCCAAAACTGGCTGTGAAGCCGGGTGGATGGTGAGTGTGGCAATTGGGAGGAGTGAGAGGGTAGGGATTGAGAAGGAAAGGAACGCTCGGGGCGGCCATCCCGAAACATCAACTCTTGATAGCAATTATTTTATTTACTTTTGTTTTCGATGTGACGCTACATGGCAGCGTTTGTTATATATTTTTTTACAGAACGAAAGTTTGTTTTTATCCTGTGCGCCAGTCACTGCCGAACTGCCTCGGCCAGATGTGGGCGATTAATTTACGGCCGTGGACGCTTGGCTTTGTTTGCACCGGGCATCTGAACGTAGTGAACTCACTGGAGATGAGCACACGCGGTCAGCGCCACCAAGGAGGAGCAGAGTGTAAAGTCGAGGGAGTGGTGGGTGGCCTCATATCCTGGGTATACCCCCACCTTACGCCCTGTGACTGCCGGGATAGGCGCCGCCCCCCGCGACCCAGTACAGTATGTTGCGGGTGCTGATACTGTCTGACTGACGTCTCCGCTGAAGTGAGGCCCTCGGAAGCCTAATCACGAGGGTCCTTTGCTCGGCACCGGCGTAGAGCCACGCGGAGTTCCAGGTTCACTGGGCTTACGCCCAACGCCCAGAGTTTCTGAGCGATGACTTCAGCGTCTACCTGTTTGTGAAATATTTTTTAATTTAGTTTTTTAAATATGTAATGCCGTTTATTAAATGTGTTTTTTTGAAAAATTAACTTGAATGGCTGCACTGAAAGCAGAATTTATTTTAAGAAGTGCTCTATTTATTTACAGTAATGACAGCTGCCTTGTCAATTCACCACTGTATGAAGAGTTCATCACTGTCAGTCATGAGGTTGGTTGGCCATACTTCACCCTATCATTCAGTACTGGTTACTTAGCCATAGTCCGTGGTGAAAGTGATGGAGTGGGGAGGCCATCACCCATTTAGATGAAGTTACCCCTTACGAACAACACCAAGTAAAATTTTAATTTAATTATCTCTAAAGCAGATAATTGCTTGTTATAAAAAAAATAACTTACGTGTTTCTTTTCACCAAGGCTTAAGATGGCTTAGTCACCCCCCAAAAAACTTCAACAACTTGAAGTTTATGTAAGGGCAGGCTCTGTGTCGTTATGTTATCTTAACTCCTAAACTTCCCAAAGTGCTAGCGGTAAGCCTTAATTGTTGCGACATGAAGAAATAAGGTACGAGCGATATGTGTTATGTCGCTATCGTGACGCCAGATAACACACGGCCACCACCGCACGTGTGTTGACCAACCCTCGGCGATCGTTGTCCAAAATGTCCACTCACTGCTCGGCGAAGCCCTTCCGTTGCCTTTCGCTAGAATCGTTGGACCTCACTCGGAGGTGAAAGTAAGCTGGTGCGGTCGTGCGTGGCATGCCGGTAAGATAGTGACCGAAGCATTCGGTGCAGTGCTCAGTCAGTCATTATTTAAGAGGCTATTTAGCTGTGTGGCTCTCTTTTTTACAGTTGTCAAACGGAGAAGGGTAAGCAAGTTACAATAGCGATAGTGATACACCAGCCCCAAGGTTGGAAGGGGCGTTTGTCATATGAACATACCACTAAGAAATGTAATAATTAATACACTGTTAAAACTATTTAAAAAAAAACTCATCTCGCTCCAGGCAACTGCAAATGATTATCATTGCAACGTTAAAGCACAACAGCGTGGTAACGTTAAATTCCAATTACTTTAACCCAGAACCATACTTGCTCTTGTTCGTACGGGGTTAGTAAAGATAACCGGGGAGAGGGGGAAATGTGTGGGGGTGACCACAGGGCTGGCTGAGATATCGCTCGCCACTGATATTCTGCCATAGCCAAGAGTCACACTCAGGTCGGTAAGTTCATAGTGCAGCGCGCTAACCGCTGTGCCACCGCTCCGCCCTTACAGGGAGTAGTACACTGTGCAGGAAACAGACTGCATACTATACATGTAGACTCATCGCCAAGCAAAAAGGAAGGTCATTGGCCTACGTTGTACCGATTTCCACAGCTGGATGCATGATGATTGCTCTTCCAAGCTGTTGCTTCAGGGCGGCCGTGTCGAGTGCTCCTCTCTCATCCGCGACGCTTCCAACGTGGGAGGCGAAACGCCGTGAAGGAGGAGTAGTACTCGACACGGCCTTCCCAAAAGAAGGGTCTTGGAAAGCAATCCTAACTTTCCTACATCGTTCGCCCGTGTTCCCTGCTTCTGCTTTGAGGTGTCCTGCCTCAAACGATGCGGCCTTTTCGAGCTTGCGTTACAGGGTCACCTTTAACTACACCTCAAAGCCAAGCCACAGAAAATCATCGCCGAGCATTGTTTCCTTTTGCAGTAAAGCTACCCTTTACTCTTAAACATCAAGCATCGTCGCAGCTCGTGGGTTCAGTACTAAACGCCCCCCCCCCCATTGACATCGGCTGCTCTCTCTGGGGGTGAGTATTCAGGCTGCGTGCGGTGA
>JAZEWT010000006.1:16681421-16694637 GCA_036362905.1 Mordacia mordax
GGGGGGGGTTAGTGAATCGAAACAGTCCGCAACAGTATGCGGTTGTGAGAATCGTTTTGAGCATTAAGCCACAATCCGTCTCTCCTCGTTCTGTTCTCGTGAAGAACGCATTTGTCAATAACACTGTGCAATGGAACTGGTCTATACTGTAGTAGGCAACACCTTGGGCAATGCTCCTTCTTCGGAGCATGTAAATAAATAATAAATTTCCATCTAACAAATTAGGGCGGCACGGTGGCCCAGTGGGTAGCGCTATCGTCTCACAGCAAGAAGGGCCCGGATTCGAATCTCGGCTCAGGTGCCTTTCTGTGTGGAGTTTGCATATTCTCTCCCCGTGTCCATGTGGGTTTTTGCCGGGCACTCCAGTTTCCACCCACAGTCCAAAAAACACGCTGCTGCATAGGTTAATTGGCTTGCAGACTAAATTGCTCGCGGTGCCCGGTAATGGACTGGCGTCCCATCGTGGGTATATCCCTGCCTTGCGCCCTGTGTCTACCAGGATAGGCTCCGGCTCACCGCGACCTTGTACAGGACTAAGCGGTTTCTACCAGCGAGATGAGATGTGATCCAACAATTTAAGGGACACTGCCTAAAACGTTGCCTAGTTTGTATTGCGTGTTAAGGTACTATGTTGTTGTTCAATGTAAGGTCATGC
Source organism: Mordacia mordax (assembly GCA_036362905.1). Taxonomy (NCBI): domain Eukaryota; kingdom Metazoa; phylum Chordata; class Hyperoartia; order Petromyzontiformes; family Petromyzontidae; genus Mordacia; species Mordacia mordax. Next base: position 16,682,077 of record JAZEWT010000006.1, read on the forward strand.
ATCGAACTGTGAAAACCTACATAAGTACAATGTGGAGTTTTTTGTAAGTTGTGGTTGTGGTGGGGTAAACCAAGACGTTTAGCCTGCGTGCAAGAATAGGCCAGTTACCATATAAGCAGTTAAATACGGTTTCCACGGGCCACTGTGTTTGGTCACATTTAATCATCATCATCATTACCATCACCACCGCCATCATTGGCCATCATCAATCCATTGTTGGACAAAGGCATTAGTAATTTGCTAATTAAAGTGCTGCCGTTATGATGTGTAGTGCCGAAATGAACTAATTTTCTTTATAAATTCTAACCCCCAACGGTAGCTCCGCAAGTCATACATCACATACAGCAATGCAGGGTTTTGCATCGGATGTCGGTGCTCGTAAAAAAAGCAATTAAGGGAACGAATTGAAAATATATTGGGCGAGCGGGGTGGGCATGCAGAACGAGAACAGCCTGAGGTCCCCCCGCCCACTCCCCCAACCATCAAACTTAATCGGGCCTTGCCGAGGAGTGCCGACATGTCTGCACGCCTGTCCCGTTGCCTTCGCGCAGAAGCTTCAGGGAGCCGCGGGGCCGCTGATGTTGACGGAGGAAGAGAAGCGGACGCTCATCACGGAGGGCTACCCCGTCCCCACTAAACTGCCGCTCACCAAGGCCGAGGAGAAGGCCCTCAAGAAGATCAGGCGGAAAATCAAAAACAAGGTTCGCCGCCGCCGCCGCCGTCCGCGACGCGGCCCACGCCACCGCCTCACTTCCTGGTGGCTCCCTCTCCCCGTTCTCGTAGGCCAGTCTGCCAACGGCGCTTTCAAAGTTCTCCCAAGTTAAGGAAATACTCAATGTATTTAATTGTGGATAAACTAAGTATTAAAAGTTAATCTCACAGTATATCGAGCTGTGAAACCCACCTCAATAGAAATGCCACACAGCCTCATCGCACCCTAGTCGCAGACAAATGCACAATAGGCAGGATGATCCTGCCTAATGTCCCAAGTGGGGATCCCTTGAATAAATTGCAGCAGAGAACTTGTAAAGAGTAGAAAAGGCTTTTACCATTTCTGGCAATTATACAGGTGTTAAGATCTCAAAACACCAAACTAGGCACCTTTCACAAAGTGTCTAATTTGCAAAAGCCACACATACTTGTGGAGAAATATGCAAACAGGAAGGTTTGATAACGTATACATTGTCCTTCAAACAAATTGGCCTACAAACTAGACACTTTGTGAAAGGCGTCTATTTTGGTGTTTTAAGATCTTAACGCCTGTATGATTGCCAGAAATGGTAAAAACCTTTCCTACTCTTTACATATGTATACTGTGGCAACAGTGCCCATAGCTTAAGCAGGGAATTTATTTACAAATCCTTAACCTGAATCGGGAGAACGTTATAAAATTGGTCATTGTCAATCTTGGCTGATTTTGTTATGAGCATGGTTCTTCGACTCTCTGTTTATATTATTGTTGTTGAAGCCTCAATAATATTATTAAAGTTTTATATCATCGAGCGGCAAAAGATTTAAAAATGATCAAATGAGTTTTTGAATAAATATTCTACGTGGCACCATGTTCGCTGCTCTCCAGGCCCCCTCTAAAGAAGCTCCAGCGGGCCACATTTTTGATCTTGCGATGTTGCTTGTTTATAAATGTTTTAGTTCTGTTTTTGTTTATTCATCACGTGCCAAAGCCAAGTTTGACTCCCCAATCGTTAACAAAAATACATCTCACCAGAGTGACTGTGGAACCAAGTTTGTTTTGTCTCCGCTGGGTTGATCGCCACAGTCTCCTTTGCCCGGGAACTTGTTGAGGACCTGTTTATCCGTGTTTGGCTCCTGAAGAAACTCACAGCAGATTGAACGAAATGTCTGACATCGTCCTGGACAATATGGGTGGCACAACGCCAACACACGGCGGAGAACTGTGCAGCAAAAAAAAAGCGAAGTTTTAATTCCTTTTAATGTTTGCATGTGTCGTCGTTCAGATTTCAGCACAAGAAAGCCGGAGGAAAAAGAAAGAGTACGTGGAGTGTTTAGAGAAAAAGTGAGTGCTTTCGTTTGTTGCGTATGTCGGGCAACAGCACCGCGGTGGCAATAATTGGTGTGTTGACTCGGGAAGCTGTTGATGCAGCAGTGGATAGATAGATCGTAGTCAATGACGATCATCGTTGTCGTGATTTTGGACAAATTTCCACTCATTTTTGAATCATTCTAGTCGAGTGTGTCCATTCCAGAGGTCCCTAGCAACAGCTGGCATCCGCCATGAAACATTAACCTCCCATCGTACCCCTCTCCGCCACCACAACGAACCACCCCCCCCCCACAACGAACCCGCCTCCCCGCCATGGCTCACAGTGACGCACAGAGGCAAAGCACTCTCGGTGCCGCTAATGGAAAACAGATCCGGGCCCGCAGTGCAAATGGCGGATTCGCTTCTTAACACGTTTAAACAATGTCGCGGCAGAACATGAGGAGGCCAGATCATGGGGAATCTGACGGGGGGGAGGAGCGGGGGGGGGGAATTTATGTTTTGGGAAACAGTAACGCAGGTCAGGTGTATGCGTGTGTCTGTCAAGGGAGTCTTTCCCGTAAGTGACTTGGGTCATTAGGCAATAACTATTTCCAATGGATATGCGATTGTGAAATCCTGACCCTGTGTGGCATTTGTATAATAATTCACTGGTGGATGGAGGCCTCCTCACGCTGTTCAGGTCACAGTGTTTGACCATACTTCACCATGTTGCTTAGCATGGGTCGGTATAGTGGTGGAGGGTTCAAGACCATTTCAGAGATTTCTCGCGATTCATGTGTTGGCCATCGCCAGGAATCGAGGTCAGGTCGTCAGCGTCGCCGCACATGGCGCTTAATCACTACGCCACCGCTACCTTTTAAAAATTAAATTTTCCACACTGTTACCCGGGGTCTCCGTTGAATAATAGGTTTTAGTCTCAATGGGCTATCGCCAGTTCCAAATAAAGTGCCTCTGCATTGGGAAATGCTGTCTGATAAATAGCCCAATTATTTTGGCATTGCAATTGAATGAAAAATATTTAGAATCATGTAAATGCTCATTGTACCAATCGTATTCTAATTCCAACATAAACATTAAGCATTTAGATACAGTGTATTATTTACATAATGTAGAAGAGCGTTCTTATTGTGGCAGTGCCTTGCACACGGCTTGATGTGGAATAACCTGGTAGAAATGCCACAAATCCTTAAAAGATTTTTTCACAACCAATAGCTTGAGCTCCACTCGGCCGTGAACGGAGCTGTTTACTCTGTGCCTGCCTCTTGTTTAAGTCTGGCTTCATCACGTTAAACACAATACTAATGTTTACCGATGGAAGTTGGAATTGTGAAGTTTAGAAATCGAGAGCATACTCTGTTACGTTGCTGTTGTTTGACACATGCATTCACTCCAGGAAGCATCAACAAGCCTCGAGGGAATATTATAATTCGGTTCGGTGCCATAACTCTGAGTTTATCGCCTGAATTCGATGCAACAGGCGCTGGCTAATGATGCACAAATTACACTTTTAATATGCTCATAAGTTAAACAAGCCCAATGTGTGATATAAAAAAAGGTAATGTTACAGCAAATGCAAATAAACTGCTTACTTTGATGTAGAGCAACAACTACAATTTTACATTGTGTTGGTTTAGCCGAATGCTTGCATCAGGCGTAGCGGAGTGTATCGCCATCACGATGCACCCATCATATTTGAGAATCGATCTTTGCAGCGCTATACGATCGATGGCCTGTTCTGAGTGACCACGGTAGCACAATGGGGAGATTTTAATCTCCCGTTACTTGTCAGGTATGAGCATCTGCGTGGCTTGGGCGCAGATACCGTTTAAGATTGTGGCCCATGAGTTTTCCTGATGGATTGACGTCAAAGAATGGTCGTCGTTGTGTCTTGCACCACGAGGTGCGTGTTTGCAGTTAATACCACTACGTGCGATTGCGCTTGAGTTATTCTCCGTGTGATTCTGTGCCGTCCGTGCTTTCAGAGTGGAGAACTGTGCGTCAGAAAACAGCGAGCTGAGAAAAAAGGTGGAGACGCTTGAGACAGCAAACAGGTATGTAAGCACGTGTGATTGTGTTACTAGTATGCGTAAGTGACTGTATTACAAGATTATGTACATGATCGCATTGCAAGTTTTTCCATCTCGGGTGATACTAACTAGTTAAATACTAGGCTTTGGGCCCACGGGGCAGACGAAGGGGGGGGGGGAGCGATCTCGTTTCCACCTTCCAGCTGGAGGCTGTCGGCCCACAGTGACCTCATGATGACTGGGTGTGGGGGTTGACTCCCCCGTCAACTGCGGGGCCCATTATGGACACAGTGTGCCTGCGTCTGGGCGTCACCGTAATGACTTCCATATGTCCACGGGTGGCAATGGGAACGGGCGAAAATCCTCGCCGCGGCATAATTTAGGGTTTTAACAGAGGCGAACATGTACAATAACAACACATTTTTGCTTGAAACTACATGGCGCTGATGCAGTGAAAACTATGTCATCTTTCTCAACGATACGTAGCTTTACGCGTGACGTCAAACTGGGTAATCATCCCACAGACAGCCGAGATCCTCGCACGTGTCACTGCTGGCTCGGAGTCACCAACACAGACGAGTGTTGGGCCGACGTTTGCGAGGGCGTCTTGCGATGGCATCGCACTGAGATGCAATATAAACACGCGTTGTGCTGCGGTGTGCAAGCACAAAGCCCTCCCATGGCCTCCACAAAAATAATGAGAATCAAAGGCCCACCACGGTGCCGAGCTCGGAGACCGATTTTCGTCACGGCGATGTCGCCCTCTGGTGGCGAGACGAGACACGCGCGTGGCTCGTGCGGCTGCTGTTTGTTATTGAAAAGTGCCCTCCTGTGCCTCGGCACGCCTGAGGATGCCTCCCACGTGCGAGTAGAGGACGAACATTCGATACGATCGTATGTTACGCTCGGGAAGGCTGAGCAAGATGGAACATATGTAATAAGTAGTCTATTGTGGTGTTTTAAGATCTTAACACGTGTATAATTGCCAGCAATGGTAAAAAACCTGTTCTACTTATTACATATGTACACTGGCAAAAAGTACCCATAGCTTAAGATGGAACATGCTAGCCAATCAAATATCTTAGCCTTTCTTCCTCTAACACTGTCTAGGTAACTATTACATAGGGGATAGCCCCACCAGTTACCTTAAACTGAACCGATTGGCACTCCCATTAACCCTGACCATAACAAGCCAGCTAACCAGCCAGTCGGGCAATGTTCATCCAAGTAACCCTAACCAACGGATGTAACGAATACTGCCACTAACTATAACCAACGAGCTTCAGTGACCAGTCCTATTGACCAAACAGACTTCCCTGTTACAAGTACTTGACTGGCCGTGCCTACCAACTCCAATCTACTATGCAGTTAGACACTAACAGCAGCATTTCCATTGACTAAACTACCAACCAGCTGGCAACTGGTGCTAGATGGATGTTCATTATGACAGCAGAATATACCCAGTGAGCTTGCAGGCTCTGCATGCGGTATTCCTACGATACAACAACCCAGGACTACTCGTCCGAGTTCCCACTGGCCCTAGCCATACAGCGACTCTTACCTCGACCACTTTGTCAGGAATCGTTTGCCTTTAACGTTTCCCGTTCCTCCGGTGGTGGTAACGGTGGCGGGGCTGCCCACGGCTGACTGGGAGTCTCCCTTCTGCCCACCTCGTCTCCTCCCACAGGTCCCTGCTGCAGCAGCTGCAGAGGCTCCAGACCCTCGTCGCGTCCAAAGTGCCGAGGCCGGGCAAGGCGGCGACGACGCAGACCAGCACATGCCTCATGGTGAGACGTCGTTTCGCCCGCCGCTTGACCGTCCGCTTGGTGGTGAGACGATGTCGCGTAGCCCAACAGCTCTTGGGTCTCCCCTAGTGTTGACTCAGACTTAAATTAGTAGCTGTCGTGTACACTTTGTGGTTAAGAAGGAAAAGGCGTCCGGGCGTGGTGTTAGCAACCGCCACGGCCTTAGGTACCTTCAAGTGCTCGTTAACAGAACTTGCCCTAAAAATTTGTTTAGGCTATCGGGCAGAGCTTTGTATTTGGTTGGGTGAGTGGGTGGGAAGCGCGCAAACACATCCCAGAGCTGCGTCGTGACCCGCAAATCACTCGCTGGGCATCAAGACGCAACAGCAACATCGCCCCCTGTCGCGTGAGAGCCCCCTGCGAGTTAAGGCGCCGCACGGCCGCAGTAAACGACGGCGGCCGCGGTAAACGACGGCAGCCGCGGTAAACGACGGCGGACGCGGTAAACGACGGCGGCCGCGGTAAACGACGGCGGACGTGCGTGCCGCGGCGCTCTGAAGGACGTTCGACGGAGCTTGCTCATTGCCCCACTCTCTCGGCCGCCGGCAGGTGGTGGCGCTGTGCTTCGCGCTGGTGCTGGGTGGCCTCACCCCCAGCCTGAGCCCCCTCGCCCCCTCGCTCACCGGCTCGGCGCTCGGGCCATCGTCCGGACGCCCGTCGCAGGAGGAGGTGGTGGCGACGACGCTGTCGGGCAAGGATGCGTACACGACTACGCGCAGTGAGTGGCCGCCTGCACGCGTTGTGACGCCGCCCGCTCCCTCGCCCAATCACTGTCACGTTCGTTCGCTCGTTATAGGGTTTTCTCGCTTGTTTAAACTATATCAGCCAGGTAACCGCACATTGCCTGCTGCGTGCTCATTACTTCATTGATTCTTGACAGGTCGGTTTCTCACAAGCAACTCCCACCCCCTTAGGTAGCTCTGTGTATTTGTATGAGTCTCTATATATCTCTATGAGTCTTTATGTGTATGTGTGTTTCCGTGTATCTCTGTTAGTCACTCTGTAACTCGATGTATCTGTATGAGTCTCTATCTCTATGAGTCTCTGGTTATTTCTGAGTCTCTGTATAGCTGTGAGTCTCTGTGCATCTGTATGAGTCTCGAGGTATCTGTTAGTTTCCGTGTAGCTCTGTTAGTCTCTGTGTAACTCGATCTATCTGTATGAGTCTCTGTGAGTCTTTATGTATCTCTGTTAGTTTCCATGTATCTCTGTTCGTCTCTGTGTAACTCTGTGTATCTGAGTGTCTGAGTTTCTAGGCCAGGTTTGTTTTTCACAAGCACCACTAGAGGGCGATGATGCGATCAGCTCTGAGCCGAGAGAACAGCCTACAGCTGATTGGCGAGATCTTCTGCAGAGTCATTACGTTACCCGACCGGCCAATAGAAACACTGAAAAAATGTGAAATGACAACCCAATCACCACATTACATACAGAGACTATTCAGTTCAGTATCAGTACCTGCTTCATGCTCTACAGGATGGCAGGGGGGCTGCAGCCTATCCCGGCAAACACAGGGCACAAGGTGGAGTTATACCCAGGATGTGACGCCAGTACATCGCAGGGCACTTTTTTGGGGCAATTTACTCAGCAAGCCAATTAACCTAGGCAGCAGCGTGTCTTTGTACAGTGGGGAGTAACCGGAGTACCCAATCAAAAACCCACGCGGGAACGGGGAGAGAGAGAGAACATGCAAACTTCGCACAGAAACGTGCCCGAGCGGGGAATCGAACCCGAGACCTTCTTGTTTTGAGGCGACAGGGCTGCTCAATACGCCGGCGCCGCCCCTGCATACGGAGACTGCCTCTGGTTAAATCATTAATTTGTGTTATCTTTATAGCACAGTTAAGATACCCATTCTTTCCTTGGCATATATTATTTATAACCAGGCGAGAGCCAGCGGAAGACTCGGTCACTTTCATTCACCCTTTCGGCAGTGTTTGCCGTAAACAGAATCAGGTGACCGATCCGGGCGATTCCAACCCACCTTGAGTTAAACCCTTTAATTCCTCCCTTGCTCGGCTAAAACCAAGCAGGCGAGTCTGACGCGCCTGCCTGTCCGTTTCGCTCGCTCGCTCATGCCACAGCGGCCATCCGTCGCCAACGAAAGCATTCTTCACTCACGTGCGCCATTCGCAAGACAGATGAGGGCCCTCTGAGGCTGTGGCACCACTCGTCCCAGGGAGGTTTGAGCCGAACCGAGAGGGTGGGACGCCTGATTTAAAAAACAAAAATCGCTGCTAACGTTCTCTAGACTGAAGTAATATGAGAAAGCATGACTTTAAAAATCAACTCAATAGAGACATTTTAAATAAGCTGAGCTTGTTTGGGGTCAAGTCGTGGCACGGTGGTTATCACAAAGCCCTCTCAACCTGGTCAGCTGAGTTGTCTGATTCCTGGCTGTGGAGAATGTCTAGGACCAGTTGAGATGCCCCATCTAGCTCTCCCGTCCTCCTCCCATCAGCAAACCACATCAACTAGTGCGGTGAAGTATGGTCAAACAGCCTTGATGACTGACATAGTTCGGTAAAATTTTCATCCAGCAATGCCTCAACAAAGGACTGTATTTATTAGAATTACTCGCTAGAGATTAAGATTGCGTATTTATCAAGTACCAAGTGCAGTTTAGTTTTACAGTCTTACCTTAGAAGAGACAAATGTTTCGGACATCAAACTGACTGAAGGGTCGTTCATCATCACAGTGAGCATCATGGGTAGTGACATCATAACGTAACTCTTGGGGACATAGCACGGTTACCTGATGAACAACTGCCCACGCACACACGCATGCACGTATCACCCTGCTCACCAGCCCCCTCACCAGCCCGCTCACCGGCCCGCTCACCTCCACGCTCACCGCCCCCCGCGTGCGCGTGTGCCCGCGGCAGTGCGTTCCCGGAGCCTCCTCTTCTACGAGGACGTTCCCTCGTTAGAGGACGCATCCGTGGCCTCCTCCTCCGCCACCGCCATGTGGCCGTTCGAGCGGGAGGAGAGGCTGTTCGACGGCGCCGCGGGGGCCGCCGCTCCGCCGGCATCGCGGCCTTGGAGGCACGGGGCCGGCGACGGCGTCGCCAACGACGACGACGACAACAACAACAACACCTACAACAAAGTGACCGTGCCTCACCGGTACGTGGAGCGCCGGCGCTGCCGCTCGTGATCGCGCGGTGGGGTCGGCACGAGCCACGGGGCGAGGATTGATATCCACTCTATCCCCGTGTTCCTTCGCAAAAACCCGCCCCCCTTGAACGACCATCCTCAGGGAAATCGGAAGCACACAACCCGACACCAGATGCCGGAGACTTCCAAAGATGAAGATTTGTGTAAAAATGTGAAAAATGTTTTTACCATTTCTGGCAATAATGCAAGTGTTAAGTTCTTAAAGCATCAGATATATATATATGGCTACTATACATCTTTGTCCTTGCATAAAGGTACCCACCGATTTAACAGCTCGACCCAATATGTGAATGCATTGATATTTGTATTGTCCTGAGCTGAATGCCTGTTGGCAACACCTGGCTAACACTGAGACTAGGCTCTAAAGAAAGCCATCTCTGGTGTGAGCCAATCAGTTTTAAGGCCAATGCATACATTATCAAAGTCTTTTGCTTGCATGTATTTCCATAAGCATGCGTGTCATCTTTGCAAACTTGACGCTTTGCAATAAGATGTCGATTCGGTGGTTTAAGACCTTAACACTTGTATTATTGCCAGAAATGGTAAAAACCTTGCTGTTTTTTTGTATTTTTGTAATGTCTCATTATCTGAAACCGCTTAATCCTATATAGGGTCACGGTGAAGCCGGAGCCTATCCCGGAAACACAGGGCGTAAGGCAGGAATACACCCGACGACGGGACGCCGGTCCAAAAAAAAAAATCCCCGTGGAAAGACTTGTGTTGTTTACGAATGTTTCTGAAGATCTGACCACAACTAGCAACAGTTGTTGTTTAAATGTATGTGTGTGGGTTTTGTAAGTCACTGGAGAAAAGGGCATCTGTCAAATTATTAATAATATTGATATTACTTACTATATATTAATATTAATAATAACCTCATGTCTCCAACGCTGTATACGGGGGTCCATATGTCTTGTAACCGCCCGCCCCCCCCATCATCCTGCGCAAACAAAATGCAAAATGCTGCTTCTCATGCAGACTTAGTAGAGCCTTAACAGGGACATTGTTTATATTTTCATTAATGATATTTTATGCAGTTTGTGTTGGTAATTTTTCTATTTGCTTATTACGTTGGAGAATTGAATGGGCGGGGAGGGGGAGTCACAGGACATCTGGACCGCCCCGTACAAGACTCCGGGACATCCTGTGCAGTGTCTCGGGCAGCTCTTGCGCTCACGTCCACCGATCCCAGTTGGATTCCCAACCCCGGCTAACGGCAGTTCCGTTGCGCCACTCACCCCCCTCCTCCGTCACCAATCCATACTACTCACTGTTGTGGTGAAGTATGGTCAAACAACTCAAAAAAAAATTAAAAATGATCGGAATCTTTACAGCCGTGAACCATTGTTAATGCTAATGACATCTCGTGGTTTTGGAGGACCCACAGGACAGGCTGTGAGGTAGCAGCTGGGTTTATGAGCCGGCGCTATTAATTGCCCAAGCTCTGCAATCCTCCACATGCAAAACGTCTCATTTCATTTCATTTTCATAAACCGCTTAGTCCTGTACAGGGTCGCGGTCAGCCAGAGCCTATCCCGGTAGACGCGGGGCGCAAGGCAGGGATATACCCACGATGGGACGCCAGTCCATCACCGGGCACTGCGGGCAATTTAGTCTGCAAGCCAATTAACCTATGCAGCAGCATGTTTTTTGGACTGTGGAATGAAATCGGAGTGCCCGGGGAAAACCCACGCGGACATGGGGAGAACATGTAAACTCAACACAGAAAGGCACCCGAGCCGAGATTCGAACTCAGGACCTTCTTGCTGTGAGGAGGCGACAGCGCTATCCACTTGGGGTCACCGTGCCGCCCCAATACAAAACGTCCACAACCAATTAACGAGTTTTTATAAATGACTGACACACGGCGGGGGAGCGGGGGGCGGGGGGAGGTCTTGACCGAGAAATGGATTGACACCGGGCATCGAAGTGATTTTCAAATTAGTATTCATGCGATAGAGTGAAGCCAGAACAATCTCGTAATTAATAATACACGGTGTCTGCCCTAATTGAGCGTTTTCACAACGCTGCCTCTCCACAGTGGCGGGCGAGCGGTGGCGGCACGGTCACCGCGTGGGGTCGTCTACTTCGCGAGACGGATATTTGCCTAAATTACTCTGTGGCGACGCTTTGAGTGATCCCAGTCGAGAGTCTATTTATGAACGAGACTAAACACGAGCCAATGCACGCTGGTGGGGGGGGAAGGGGGGGCAGGGTAGGGAGACAGGCAGGCACAGTGCAAAAATACAGTGCCACACTGATCAACGCTAATACAAACGATGGAGGATTAACCATTTGGAAGGAGAGTTATACCGTACTTCCTTCAAAGGCAGTGCAGCAGAATCTCACGTTGTACTATACTTCTGTAGTCTCGCTGTGAAGTACGGTTAAACGAATCCTCCCACGACGCACGCGTAACTTTGGATTGATAAAAGGCGGCAGTCATTTTTGGGCAATACGTTTTAGTTTCAAGGCATGGTCACCAATGTTCAAGAATCTTGTAATATTTTATAGAATGACGCTGTTCGTTTGAGACTAACACTGGAATGTTTAGTCATTGACGTTGGCTGTCTGTAAACATCACGCAGTAACGCAGCTTACAATTGCCAAATTACGATTAAATAAATGGGGTCGCGTCTGACAAAATATGATCGGCCACAGAGAGACCATTTTTGTGACGGTCAAAAAGTATCCCAAAAAAAAAGAACTCTTGAGTTTGAGCGAGGCTTGAATATAAAACGCGATGTTTGTTAATTGCGGAAAAGGACATCAGTCAGCGATGTCGTGTGAATTCTCAGGCTGTTGTCGGGTGCGGTACAGTCCATTTAATGGACTCATTTCCACCCACCCATTCGGCTGTATGAAATATTCAAAACGTGGCCGTGACATATTATTTTAAAGGTGCATTCTCTCCATTTCCCTCGCCTCGTTTTCCTTCTCGCAGGGAGGAGCTGAGGCCCGGATCAAGCGTGACGGCGGAGGTGGCGCTCGACTCGACAGTGAACGCCACGGCGTAACGACGACGACTACGACACCGGACATCGACTCACGGAACACGAGATGAAAACGGAAAACGGCTTAGAGAATAAAATACTATTATTGAGAACCGTTGTACATAAAGCGTCTATTTCGACTCTACGAGCAGCCTTAATGTATTTTTTTGGACAAATATATTAAAAAAAAATTAAAATATATAAAAACTATTACGAAAAAATATTAAATTTATATTTAGAACTCTTTTGTAGCATAGCGCTAGATATGTGGCCTTAGGTTAGATCAAAAACAGATGTAATATAAATTTATTTTTTTCTAAGAGAATAGGGAGGAGAAAAAAAACCCGTACACAGGAAAGAAAATCTGTGACAATAAAAATCGTCGCAGTGCATACCGTGAATCGTTTTGGGCTCGAGACTCGTCTGTGACGCACCCGCGAACCTGGCGCGTTCCTGAACCCCCGACGCGTTCCTGAACCCCCGACGCGTTCCTGAACTCCCGACGCGTTCCTGAACCCCCGACGCGTTCCTGAACC
>JAZEWT010000006.1:16702323-16718597 GCA_036362905.1 Mordacia mordax
GCACCCACCCAGCCACCCACAACCCGCCCCTCCACGGCGCCCCTGCACCCACCCAGCCACCCACAACCCGCCCCTCCACGGCGCCCCTGCACCCACCCAGCCACCACACCTCTCCAGCGGCTTGTAGGTGTTGACACCCGTACCATCTGCTCAGTGCCTCCGGGTGTGCTGCGCTCACACGCGCATTCACCGCTCCGCTCCGCTCCGCACCGCCCCGCGCACCGTCCGCTCGTCTATCGCTGCACGGCGGCGGCGGCGGCAGCAGCAGCAGCAGGAGCGACGGCTGCGCGTACGGGCGCTGCTCGTACTGGGGCTGGCAACTGCCGCCTGTAGGGCAGGGCAGTGCCGGCTGTGAGTGGTTGAGAGCCAGCGAGCTAGCGTTCGCGAGTTCCTGCGTCTTTGCGCACGGGGCCGGCGGCCGGGTCTTCTGCGAAGCGAGGGAGGGACCCGCGTGTTGTCCGCAAGCCGGTCGCCGTTTTCATTTTAAATTAAGAACAGCGCATTTCCCGCTAACGTTGTAGACCCCCTTTAAACACACGCGCGCACACACAGACACACACGCAGACACACAGACGACACGCAGACTCGCGGGCGGAATGGCCGAGGCGGCGCCGAAGCGCGTAGAGGAGCAGCGAGGAGAGATGGCATGGAGAGCCGCAGAGGTGCCGGGGCGGCCCGGCCGCTCGTCCGCGTGGCTCCCGCAGGGAGGACTCCAGGACGTGCCCGAAGGTCGACCGTTGGAGGAGACGGAGTGCGTCCACCACCACTTCCCGAGCGATCTGCCCGACATCGGAATCAAGAAGCAAATGTCCTATCGGTGAGGCGGTTAGACTCCCAGTGCTGGTAGCGAGTGGAACGTCTTGGGAGAGACGTGAGCGAGCGGGTGGACGCACGCGTGCCGGGGGGAGTGGGGGAGCGGAGGGGGGACTAGGGGGTGAGTCGGGGAGGGAGCGACCCTAAATCTTATCTCAGTCTCTGGGTGAGAACCGCAGGTGAGTTCACCGTTTGATCAGGTGCAGCAACAGTGGTATTAATTGAGTAGGTGTGGCTCTTGCACATAGTTAACGGCTTAGGTAACTGCATTGCCAGAAGGCAGACGAGCAATATATATTATACACTGTGATATACTGGTGTCACATTCTGGGTAGGCCGGCACGGTGGCCCAGTGGGTAGCGCTGTTGCCTCACAGCAAAAAGGTCCCGGGTTCGAATCTCGGCTCGGGTGTCTTTCTGTGTGGAGTTTGCATGTTCTCTCCCCGTGTCCGCGTGGGTTTTCGCCGGGCACTCCGGTTTCCTCCCACAGTCCACAAAACATGCTGCTGCATAGGTGAATTGGCTTGCAGACTAAATTGCCCGCAGTGCCCGGTGATGGACTGGCGTCCCATCGTGGGTATATCCCTGCCTTGCGCCCTGTGTCTGCCGGGATAGCCCCCGGCCCCCGGCGACCCTTTACAGCATTAAGCGGGTACGGATACTGACTGGCTGTGTCTTATTCACCCAGCAAAGCCTCGCAAAGTCGTTGCACGTCTCTCCCACGATTGTCCTGCCGCGGTGAAGGCTTTGATGAATGCCGCAAAGCGGTCGCGTCTGGCTCACTCTCCTCCGAGTTATCCGCAGGAAGAGGCCCACTTGGCACACGAGGGGTTAACACCCTGGAAGCTTCGCAGAGATAGGCGCGAGAGTCAATTGCTATCCTGTCATCGGAGGGATCGTGTGGAGCAGACGGATAGGCGGGCTCGGTATTGCTTTGAAGTGCGGGGTTGAGGAGTTGAGAAGCGCCTTACTTATGTAATAAGCGAGCACACGGAGATAAGAGAGTTGACCATTGAAGCGTTTGTTTAGAAGTGCGTGCGAGAGGCTGTATTATAGAGGTCGACGTGATGGCGTTGAATCTGCAAAGCCTTACCCAGAGTGGTCTAGATGTCTTGTGACCCCCCCCCCCACCGCCCGGTTTCAGTTCTTTTCTTCCAGTTTGTGATCTTTTACGAACCCATGCGCTGACCAAAAGTCGTTCTTCAATTACGATACGGGTACTCGTGTCGGCCATATGAGTTAAATAAATGGGCGTTATTTCAATAATTAAATAATGATCGGGGGTCCATGACAATTACATGGGCGGATCACAAGACATCTGGACCAACCTGTATATTTTTTGTAATAAACTTACCGTTTTGATGATTGCTTCGAAAAGCTGCTCTCTCGGGACAGCCGCGTCGATGGCTCCTCTCCTCGCGACGTTTCGCCTCACACGTTAGAGGCATCCTCAGGCGCCTGAGTACGCGGCTGTCCCGAGAGAGCAGCTTTTCGAAGCAATCATCATGCATCGAGCCGTGAAAACCTACATCATTACATCTTACCGTTTTGTCGAATCTCCGCAGTTAAAGGTTCAAGCTCCAGCCACAGGCCAATCTCTCTGTAGTCTGGAAAAGTGGTATTGCATGGAACGTCTGTCTACAATGTTAGTGACTCCCGTTGCGAGGTTGATTTTCGTTCGTGGAGAGTTTGTCATTTCACCTGCTGCACGAGCGCGTCCCGACGTGCAGTAAGCGAGGGGTCACCTTGACCGTACTTCACCAGGCCGGTCAGTGTGCGGCTTTCCGTGCAAAATAACGCACAGCGGTCCGTGGAGTCCAGACCCGGGTGGGCAAAATGGTCCTCGCGCAAGTTGCTCAGTGTAACGCGAGCGGTGTAAAATATTAAATAATAATTATTATAATTGCATTTATTGATCGATTTTCACCCGAAGGTCAAATGCCCTGATCCACAGTGGAGATGCAGTGTCTGAATGTAAAATGCGTGCTCGAGTGGTTGGCAAGAATCTCCCCTTCATCCGCCCAACGTACTTGAAAATGGGTCAGCTCCTGGCGCTGATTACGTGGATTAATCATTAAAATGTCCCACCTGCTATAAAGTGGCTCTCATTGATGCAACGTCGAATATTGCCTTTGAGCTTTATGAGCATTGGATCGTATTACTATGCCAATTACGCTAATCGATAACACTCGACGAATCAGTTCACACGGCAGTGCTGTAGCTGAAAAGGCAGTAAAATCTTGATGCAACGGACTAACGGGGAAAAGGCGTCTGGAAGTCCGTTAAATCCGAATACGTATATGACGATTTTATATGCAGATCAATAACAATATCTTGTATAAACCTGTATATTATGAACACCGTGAAATAGAGTAATACACGTGCCTATTGCAGTAATAAAAGCACTCAAGTTCAAAATATTATTTCCATTGCAGGCTGCTTGCCTCGGAAGTAGCGGACAGCGTCCATTGTTTCCGAAGTCCTTTGAATAGAAGTTCGTTAAATCGAGCTTTTTCTGTGCACGCACAATAAAACTGTCGCCCAGCGTGTACCGCTGGATGGGACGTGAAAGGCGGGGGCTCGGTCCAGGGACTCGCGGCTTCGCGAGGTCGGATATCTGGACGAACGCGCTTTGTAACGGAGATTGAGTAAATGCACCAATTGACATTGACGCACCGTCCTCTCCATGTACCGTAAGATCAATAGCCGGCCTCGGCTTTGTTAACACACACACACACACCACACTGGCAATTAGTCTCAGCAAGCTTCGCAGTCGGTTAAAACGGAAGACAGCGAATTAAATATTCATGCTAATTCGTGACGTCTAAGTGACGCGGTTTTGCGGCAGAGCTTATCTTGCCAAGCCGGTAATTTCTCTTGCGTTGCTGGAGAGTGTTTTACTAAATTGTGTTTTTCCCTGATGGAATGCCTCCTTAACGATTTAAAAAAAAAGCAATTTTGTAACTCATCTCTGTCGGCTGATGATAGGTTTGTCATTCATCTGCTCTTGTGCTGCCTTTGGATTTTAATTGGCGAAGCAATTAAGTCAAATTATCTTGCAGCATAACCACGCCTCCCGGCATCGGTGTTGTCCTTGCGCGAAAAGTGAGTTCGTTTTTGCGTTTAAGCTTGAAGGAACCGTAGAGCGGTGCAGTTCTTTTTAACAGTTGTCCAGCGGGGAAGGGCAAGCAAGTTACAACACTCCCGTGCACCGGGGAAGACAATTAACCTAGGCAGCGTGTCTTTGAACTGTGGGACGAAACCGGAGTACTTGGCGAAAACCGTGTCCCCCTCCACCATTCGATGCTTTTCCTATCACAGCGTGCAGCGTTGCTCGCTCCTTGGCTGTGAAATGTCACGAGTGGGGCTTTTAACATGACCCGAGCCCACAGTCGCGGCTGCGCCCATTGTTGTGGATGCGTTATCTCCCGGCCAGCGCCTGTTGAATATGCCAGCGGCTGTTGTGTGTGTGTGTGTGTTGGGTAAAAGTGACGGAGGAGCGGCTATGAGTTGGGGTGCCGTTTACACCGTGAACGTGAGCCGTCGTAAAAAGCAGAGGTGGTTTCGCTTTTGTATCGTCCTCATCTCTGTCTCAATCTCCCACGTTGATGAAAGGATATGATGACACGTGTCCAACGTTTTTGCTGGGATTCATAAACCAAGGGATTGGCAAAATGGCAAAAAAAAATGTTTTCCTCTTTGCATTACAAATCGACCATTGGTAAGAATAAATGCGTTAGCGCAGTAGTAATTGTTGACATTCTGATGTTTTAGAACTTACATCAATAGCGCACATTTTAATGGCCCGTTGTTTAAAAGCAATTAAAATGGCAGCATTTCAAGGCACGTGATTATAATCAGATATTTGCAAGGATTCAATGAAAACGACAGCTATGAGATGTGGCATTGTGGAGAGTCTCCCTTTCGAATCAATTAATTTTCTGCGGGTGGTCTGGTGTACAGGCACTCGCCCGCTAAATCGGTAAAACGACCCCAAAGATATCCCTGAGATTCAGGCTTTCCTGGAAACTAATTTGCCAGTGCCCCCCTTACTCCGTGTGAGCAATAGGATGACTTTCATTACTAGCACTGAGCCAATCGTGGAAATCCTACATTCCCATAAAGTGGACCGATTCATACACAGGACCACCTCTTTCATAATCTACAGATTAACATGTTTGCATTTATGGGAATATGCAGGTTCAGCAATTACTTTAACGGTCATTTTTGGTGACACAAGTAGGCCTGTTTTTGGGGAACCTCCAGCAACCAGATTCCACCGATGACAAAAATCTCATGATAGGTCAGCCTGGGCAGTGGTGGCTGGATGACCCAGGGGTCAGGGACCTGGGCAAGCAACACAGAGATCCTGGCTTCTCGGTGTAGCGAGTCGATGGGCGCAGCCTGGTCACCTTTGATCGTAAAGTGGTTTAAACTTAATTTTGCAACAGTGCAGCAATGAAAAGTAAAGAAATCAAGGTTCAGTTTTATTGCCATGCTAGGAACGTCTCTGTAGCCGGGCCGGTGAGATTACAGCGTACCTAGTATCCGAATCTCTTCTGAAAGATCACCTTTCATTGGCTCGTCTCTGACGTGAGATAAACCACTACCGTGAGAAGCTCTGCATGTCAATGTCTTCATCTCACGTTAGCACATCAGGAATAGCATTTGGAACACGACACAAATCTCTGAGGATTGCTCTCCATAACTGTTCTTTCGGGATATCCGTGTCGTGCGTTTTTGCTTTATCCATCGCAACGTTTCGCCTCCCGTATTGGTGGCATCATCAGGCATTGTCAGCGGTTTAACTGAAACGCGTCGCACTCGACACGGACGTCCAAAAATAATATCTCTGGAGAGCAATTCTCAGCACACATCGCGCCGTGACAAACCTGCATGAGTAAAATGTGAATGAAGGTCACAGACGAGGCATAAGACAGCTGATCTCTCTGCTTGTCTCCAGGTGGCTCCAGCGTTACTCAGGTGGCACTTAATTCTCACACCTCCGCACATCACCCCCAGAGACGCCGCAGTGCGGCCCACCGGTGTAAATCTCTAAATTGCACGGTGCGATTCAAAGCTGCATTTTTATTTTTAAGGATGCGGTGATGTGTGGAGGCGCCCAGGCGTGCACTGCTCCGGCGCGTAATGCGTACTATCGATCAGTGCACTTCACGAAGCCACTCGGAAGCAACGGTTTCTTCGGGCCACGGTGGAGCGCGGTCAGCTGCGAGGCGGGCCCAAAGTTTGTTCGTGGGAGTCGCCGGCCCGGGTTTGTGTAAAAAATAATAATAATAATAACACAAGTGTATAACGCGCCGCGCAAATCTCACGTCTGGTCATGGACTGAACGTGAATATGGAGAAGCGAGGCAACCGCAGACAGCCGGGGGGCGGGAGGGGGGGTGGTTGTAGGCAACCACGCAGTTAGCCGGCGCCAACATTTGCAAGACTCTCCGTCCTTTATATGATGATGATTAATTGGGCTAATCGATCGTTTAATTAGTTGAGCCTCGTATTGGTTACGTGCTCTGCAACTAACGGCGATTTGGTAAATCTTGTACAATCGGTAAATCCTTGAGCGTGAAGGCTAACTCAACAGGCAATTGTTATGCATAACTGGTATACGTTTCTTCGACAGATTAGCGGTTCCTGAAAATCTGGAACCGATCATCGACTTCAGGTCGAACTTTAATACTATTGATGTTTGCACTTCTGGAGCGCTTTTCACTCGAGGATCACAAAGCGCTGCACACAGAGAACGGCATAACAACAACAACAATAACACCAGAGTAGATCAATTAAAAGTAAAATAATTGCTATGAATCCACGAAGGACATGAAACAATAGATAAAATAATTGTTAAACAAAAATTGGGAAGGACTGAGTTCCTGAGTAGGCGCAAGTCAACAGCGAGCTATTATATTTTGTTCTGCTTACTTTGTCCTATAATGTATTGCGACGCCCCTATGATGTAATTCGCACCGGATAAAGGCGTCTTTTAAATAATAAATAACAATTTATAATAATAGCAACATATTTAAAAATAACAGTAATTGCGTTTATAGTTCGCTTTTCACCTGAGAGTCACAAAGCGCTGCACAGAGCTGCGAAGAGTGGTGGGATGTCCCCGATTCGGTTTAGGATTTTGTTTGTTTAAAATCCCACCCCCCCACCCCCTGCTGCTTTAGATTCAGGGATTCAATTCAGGGGCGGCACGGTGGCTCAGTTGGTAGCGCTGTCGCCTCCACAGCAAGAAGGTCCCGGGTTCGAGTCTCGGCTCGGGTGCCTTTCTGTGTGGAGTTTGCATGTTCTCCCCGTGTCCGCGTGGGTTTTCGCCGGGCACTCCGGTTTCCTCCCACAGTCCAAAAAGCATGCTGCTGCATAGGTTATTTGGCTTGCAGACTAAATTGCCCGCAGTGCCCGGTGATGGACTGGCGTCCCATCGTGGGTATATTCCTGCCTTGCGCCCTGTGTCTGCCGGGAAAGGTTCCGGCTCACCACGACCCTGTACAGGACTACGCGGTTTCTTACAATGAGATGAGATGAGATTCTATTCAGCCGGGTCTGAGAATCGCACAAAGAATTTCAGCGCCCGGCACTCCACATCCAGTATACCCCCTCGTTATGGCGGTGGATACTCATCGTGTGACGTCTGCTGTCAGTAAGCGACCCAGAACAAATGTTCGTTGAGAACTGTGGCCTCTGTGTAGGAAGAGGGACGCGGGAGCCTCCTCCGCTGTGTGAGCGTGTGCGGGGAGCGGTGGTGTGGCGGTCAGCGAGCCTGGTTACGAACCCGGCGGGCCGAGTTCAATTCCCGCTCACGGCCAACGCCAGTGATGATTTTTCGAACCGGTCCTGGGCCTCCCCTAGGTCGACTCAGCCACAAATGAGTACCTGGCGCGGTGCGTAAACATCGTTACTAGGGAGACACTCGTGTGCCAGGCTGGCCTTCATAGGTGCTCGCTAACAGCACTTCATCCTACCGTCTGTTAAGGATATATGGGTGATCTTTGTCTTTGCTACAGCTTTGTGTCCTTAAGTCTTTGCAAACATTTCCATTCCATTACGAGATTCCCAAGAATAGCTTCGGCTAACAGCTGCCCGTGTGACTCAGCCGAGGTGGCACATTTTCTGTCAACGATCGGAAGAGAGCTGCTCTTTAGGGATAGTAATAATAAAATTGCATTAATAAGGCGCTTTCCACCCGAGGGTCACAGAACGCTGCACAGAGCTGCGGAGAGAACGGCACGTCAACAACAATGACAGGTAACGGAAAATCAGCAACAATAACGTTTATTGGTTTTTTTTACAAATCCGAACTGCGGAGAGAACGGTGTGCCAACAACAACACCAGGACAGTTCAACCGAAAGTCAAACAGCAGCGACAAATTATAGGACATAAAGTCAGCAGTGAAATAATAATAATTCGTCAACAAGGAAGGAATGAATGTTCCCGAGCAGGCGCAGGGTGGCGTGCCCTCTCCGGGTGGGTGGAGAGGTCCTGCCTCAAGTGGAGGAGTTTAAGTATCTCGGGGTCTTGTTCACGAGTGAGGGAAAGATGGAGCGTGAGATTGACAGGCGGATCGGTGCAGCGTCCGCAGTTATGCGGTCGGTGTACCGGACCGTCGTGGTGAAGAAGGAGCTGAGTCGAAAGGCGAAGCTCTCGATTTACCGGTCAATCTACGCTCCTACCCTCACCTATGGTCATGAACTTTGGGTAATGACCGAAAGGACAAGATCGCGGATACAAGCGGCCGAAATGAGTTTCCTCCGCAGGGTGGCTGGGCGCTCCCTTAGAGATAGGGTGAGAAGCTCGGTCACTCGGCGGGAGCTCGGAGTAGAGCCGCTGCTCCTTCACATCGAGAGGAGTCAGCTGAGGTGGCTTGGGCATCTTATTCGGATGCCCCCTGGACGCCTCCCTAGGGAGGTGTTCCAGGCATGTCCCACCGGGAGGAGGCCCCGGGGAAGACCCAGGACACGCTGGAGAGACTATGTCTCTCAGCTGGCCTGGGAACGCCTTGGGGTCCCCCCGGAAGAGCTGGAGGAAGTGTCTGGGGTGAAGGAAGTCTGGGCATCGCTGCTTAGACTGCTGCCCCCGCGACCCGGCATCGGATAAAGCGGATGAAGATGGATGGATGGATGGACTTAGTCCGTGAGAATGTAAAGATTCCCCAGGACAGCTGCCGCCTCCAAAAGCAGGGCGATTTTGGGAAAGGAAAACAAATTCGACAAACAGGACGTTTGGAAACCCTATCTAGCGGTGCATAGAACGTGGCTGATATTAATTACGATGGTTAATGTTGTTGCGTTACTTTGCGCAACATGAAATGTCTCATTATTAGTTGCCGTTGCTATAACACTGGTCGGCGTACATCAGAGCTGCATCTCGCCGTACGTATTTACAACATACCACTAACACGCTTTCTCACACATCCGTGTAACGCAACTTGTGAATGGTGAACACTGTGTACCTGCTGCTAGGATCGTGACTTCCCGTCACAGAGCAAGAGGCATCTACGGTTCGGTGTTCCATGGCCAATTAACACGAATGTCCTGGGATGGGACTAGGGATGGGAGAAAGGATGGGACTAGGGATGGCACTAGGGGTGGGACAAAGGATTGGATTAGGGATGGGAGAAGGGATGGGAGAAGGGATTGGACTAGGGATGGGATTCCAGGCGGGACTAGGGATGGGAGAAGGGATGGTTCTAGGGATGGGACTCGGGATGGGATCCACTGCACACAGCTCAGTAAGTCAGCCTGCTTTATGATTCTGGGAACCGTTGAGCTATGTAGCCTTTTTTAACCGTTGTCTAGTGGGGCGGGCAAGCAAGCTACAACATCTCAGGTCACAAGGGGAAATGTAGTCAGGTTAGTTATCTTGGATATGCTGCCTCGTCTTTTGCATTGGGGATGGGAGCATGGATTTGAGAGGCAATGGGAGTGTAAATCGCACCTGTCGTGATTGCCGTCATTGATTATTATTAATTATAAGAAATTAATATTAATTATTATTTAGCAGATGCCCTTCTCCAAGGGCGACTTACATCGTTTCGAGCTGTGAGGAAACCACAGAGAGGCGAGGGGAAGGCAGCCATGCATTCAGCCGGCGCCAACATTCCGCGTTGGAAACCGCAATAACGTTGGGTGTACGTTTCGATTCAAGCGTAGAATGTGTCAATTTGACCGCAAGGCGTTTTTACTCATACTTTCGAGACTTCGTGTCGCGATTCCATTGGGAGAATCTGTACCGATGTACGTTTTCACGGCTCTATTTCGTAAAAAACAAAAGAACCGCTCTTAAGAGCTGCTCTATCCGGGATATCCGCGGGGAGCGTTTCGGTTCTGCCCTCCGCGACGTTTCAGCTCCCACGCCGGAGGCATTGTCAGAGATTCTGAGGATGGTTTCGACGTGCAGAGATGAAACATCAGGAATGAGAGAGAGCGAGAGAGAGAAAGAGCAGCTCTCAAGAGCAATGCACTACAGCGAGCCTGACACCCTATGGCAGTGCAAACAACACACACCACCTGCCATGTGATCGGAGCTGGGAGGTGGTACTGGTGCGATTCCAAGCTGGGATCAGTCCCTGTTGTTCAACTCTGCGGTGTGAACAGCGTCACCACGCTTGGAGTAGGTAGTCGCAGCGCCCGTTGGATAACTGTTAAAAAGAGCTGCATAGCTCAACGGTTCCTTTCAGCGTAAATAAACGTTGATGTATGCAGCGGTGCCACCATACATTATTGTTAATTATTATTTAGCAAACTCCCTTATCCAGGGCGACTTACATCATTGTTATTATTACAGAGATGTAGCGAGGACACCACAGAGAGGCGGGGGAAGACAGCCATGCAGTCAGCCGGCGCCAACACCTGTCAGACACTGCGTTCTATATGTTATCATGTTATCGGCCATTTAATTAATTAGCATATATATTTTTACTTGTGGGAGGAAACCGGAGGATTCGGAAGAAACCCACGCAGAACAGGGGACAAACCGCCTCGGGTAGGAATTTCCTTCCGTGGGGCGAAGGTGTAACCACTGCGCACCCTGCATTACGTAAATTAATAAATAACGACGTCGTTTTATTGGAACAGGGTAGAATAATCTGGGACAGAGGACATGTTTTACAAATAGTGGCGTTAAATCGCAGCTCTGGGGAGGGAATTCGCTCTGTAGGAAGCGAAACTGCCCACGAAGATAAGGTATTAAAAATGCAGAGAACATTGTGTGACCTTGGAGTTGGGTTGGGGGGAGGAGATTTTTTTGTTGATGAGATATAAAAGTAAATCAGCATTTCGCGAGGGTTACAGACTCGATCCCGACAGTTATTCGGCCAGGCGTCAATCTTTACTGGATATAAACACTTTTAGGAGGGCCCTGCCGCACGAGAATTTTTGGGATGAAATCGGATTGCTCGGAGAAAATCCACCACGCGTTTTGGAGGTGACGACTCAGCATTGCCACGTCCCTGCTACACCGCGCGGCCTCGTGCCTGCAACACCTGGCAAGCCCCGGTCTTCACCCATCCAGGTCATTGCCATATTCACCACTAATTAGCCGTGGCGTCAGAATGTGATTCCATGTATTTGGAATAATTTACACCCCGTGAAACCAATGTAGAGATCCGGTTAACTTTGGCGAATAGCTGTAGTACATTTACAAAATAAATAAATAATTATATTTCTTACACGTGCAAATGCCGTGCCTGCTTAGAAACGAGATGCGGTCATATCTGACGGGGATCTAATTTCACGGAGCGTGATATTCTGAAAAGTATGTTAACGCAAGTGGGAGAATCGATTTCAGTGGCGTTGTGATGTCGCTCTCGCGTGTAGGTGGGTGAGACTGCTTTTGCCAGCTCGCGTCAATGCCGATTATTTTCGACTGGCAGGCTCCCGAGATATAAAAAAACCCTCCAAATAAAATCTGAAAACCCCTTCAATAAAAAAAACCCACACACAACCACAAAAGACCCCGCGCGGACACAAGCCACCTGCCGATTGTGTCGTGACCTGGAGCGAGGGACCCGTTGCTCACCTGTGCTGCTCAATTCGCAACATCCATCACCCTGGTTTTCCACGGTCGACCTTGGCGCGGATGATCGCGCCAAGGTCGACCGTGGGCCCCCCCGCGTTCGAGACGGCAGAAGTGTTTCCATCACCGCTCCCTCCGTCTCGGGGCCTCGGGGGCCTCAGGGTTCATATCGCAATTCGAGAGCCACTCTATGTTCTGTGTATGATGTCTACCGCTTCCTTTGTGTTGTTCACGGGGTGGGTGGGGGGGCGGCAGCGGAACGGTGGCGTAATACTGAGTGGCGTTGCTGCCAACCAACAAAAAAAGAGACCTGGGTTCGATTCCCGAATCGAGTGCATTTCCGTGTGCAGTTCGCGTATTCTCTACCCGTGTCCGCATGGGTTTCCCGGGTACTGCGTTTTCCTCCCACAGTCCAAAGACACGCTGCCAAAGTGTATCGTCTTGACTAAATTGCCCCCATTATCCTGAGATATTGCAACTTACTTATCCCTCCTTGCTTGACAACTGTTCAAAGAGCCACATACATCAACGGTTCCTTCAAGTTTAAGTCTCTCTCATCTCATCTCATTATCTGAAACCGCTTAATCCTATATAGGGTCACGGTGAGCCGGAGCCTATCCCGGAAACACAGGGCGTAAGGCAGGAATACACCCGACGACGGGACGCCAGTCCATCGCCGGGCATTGCGGGACAATTTTAGTCTGCGAGCCAATCAACCTATCCAGGAGCATGCTTTTGGACTGTGGGAGGAAACCGGAGTAGCCGGCGAAAACCCACGCGGACACGGGGAGAGCATGCAAACTCCACACAGAAAGGCACCCGAGCCGAGAGATTCGAACCCGGGACCTTCTTGCTGTGAGGCGTCAGTGCTAACCACTGGGCCACCGCGCCGCCCGATTCGTGAGGAGATGAAGATGTGAATTAGCTTCTCAGCGTCAGCAGGTGACAGGATGTTGTGCAGTCTGGCTATATTTCTGAGATGAAAATAGGCTACCTTCGTCACCTCTTTGATGTGTGTCTCGAAGGTGAGTGAGGAATCAAGAGTCACACCTGGACTCCGGACTGCCTTAGCAACTTCAATGGTCTGGTTGTCAAGCATAAATTGGATAGGTTCAGCCTTGGACAATTTGTGCGGGATTCTGACAAGCAAAACTTCTGTTTTGTTGCTATTTAGTTTTAAAAATATTGAATTGAGCTAGGCCTTCACAGTTGACATTGAGGATGACATGCAAAGACCAGATGCATTGATGGATGATTTTGCATGGATATAGATTTGGATGTCATCGGCATAGCAAGGGTATCTGATATTGAGGCTGTGCAGGATATGGCCAAGAGGTTATAGGTAGATGCTGAAGAGGAGTGGGCCGAGAACTGAACCCTGAGGAACTCCAGACAAAACCGGATGAATCTCTGGAGTTTTGTCCTCCGAGGCTGACAAACTGCTTCTGGTCGGACATGTAGGAGCTCAGCCATTGCAGGGCACAGCCAGAGACCCCTATACTCTCCAGTCGCTCAAGTAAGATCAGATGGTCAACGATATTAAAGGCAGTGCTCAGTTCCAGGAGGACACGAATACTTGGCAAGCCTTCATCAGCAGCGACGAGTATAACATCAACTACTTTTTCCAGAGCAGTTTCAGTACTGCAGCCGAATCTGAACCCAGATTGGAAGGGACCGAATGTCATTGTTAAGAAGGTGTTTCTGGAGTTGCGCGGCTACGGTGTGTTCGAGTACCCCAGAGAGGAATGGTAGATTTGAGATGGGGCAATAATGATCAGGGATGTTGCAATCGAGGCCAAGTTTTCTTAAGCAGGGGGGTAACTGTAGCACGTTTGAACAGCGGGGGAAGGATACCAGAGTAAAGCGAGTTATTAAACAGATTTGTGACGAACATTGCAAGGAATTTTAAATTTGCCCGGATGATTTTGGATGGGAAAGGATCTAGAGAGCATGTTGTGGGCCGGGATCTGGTAACTAAAGAGGAGACCTCGAATTCCATTAATTCGGAAAATTTCAGGAGTTTTGAGGTCAAGGAAGGTGGAGGAACAATTATTGAGGTATTAGTTTGTGCTTGAGGTTGGGTAGAAATACGATGGGTTTCAGTTTTTTCCGAGAAAAACTGAATAAACTGATCCACCTGATCTTTATTAGTGAAGGGAGGTGAGGGCGAGTGACTGGTAGGACGAAAGAGCTGATTAATGGTCGAGAAAATAATCTTGGGCTTGTCGCAGGTATCAGCCAGAATGCTGGAAAGCTGGCTGGTACGGGCATAGTCAAGTGCCTTCTGGTAACGGGGGAGTTGTTTTTTAAAGATTTGACCATGAACGGTGAGGCCAGATTTTCTCCAAGTCCGTTCAGTCCTGCGTGCATTCGCCTTAAGATCTCGGAGATGCTGTTGCATCAGAGGCAGAGTAAGCCGAGGCAGAGAGTGAAGTACTATTGATTGCGGTGGCGAATATGTCTGGAGTTAGTGCGCTAAGGTTTTGAAATTGAATATGGCGCTTGGTGATCGAAATGGGAGACGGTACTTGAAGATCAAACCACACAGCGGAATGATCAGACAAAGCAGGATCAGTTACGGACAGGTTGGTTACTGATATGCCCCATGGGCAAACCCAGTCAAGAGTATGGCCAAATCTGTCACTGACAGATGTGGCCATACTCTTGTCACTGACAGATGTGGTCATACTCTTGACTGTCAGTGACAGTTGTGAAGCCAAGTGAGATCAGAGTGGCCATGAGATCCCTTGCAAGAGGGCTCTTTAGAAAGTCAACATGGATGTTGAAATAGCCAAGAATCAGGATTCTTTCAGAACTGGAGCACATCTTAGAAAGCAGCTCGGACAGTTCATTGACAAAAGAAGTGGAGTCTCCAGGTGGGCGGTAGAGCAACACCAACTTAACAGGTTGAGCCGACCTCCAATCCAGAGACATTTGCTCTAATGAATTTTAGGTCGGCGACAGAATTGGTTGGATGTCAGCAGACACACGGTGGAGAACTGCTAGGCCGCCACTATGGCCGTTTGAACGAGCCTTCTGATGGAATGTTAAGTCTTGAGGTAGAGCCCGATTCAATGTGAGAAAATCGCCTTGATGATGCCAGGTCTCTGTTAGGCAAAGAAGGTCCAGAGGCTATGGGTACTTTTTGTCAGTATACATATATAAGATTACAACAGGTTTTACCGTATCTGGCGATTATGCAGGTGTTAAGATCCCAATCACCACAATAGACACATTTTACAATGAGTCCTCAACATACTATAGACTATGTACAGACTTGTGGAGTTGGGGCTTTCTGGAGGAGCCACGTGGGGGGCGGACGGACAGTACGGGCTGCGGGGCGGCGTCTGTTTTCTGTTTTCATCCCGCGGTGTCTCGTGATGTCGTGACTCAACCGTCTCGTGATGTGGACTCGTGATGTGGAATCGTGATGTGTTTACGGTAGAGGGGTGATGTCATTTGGGGCGTGCTGGAGGGGGGGCCGCGGGGATATATAAGGAGGGCCGGTTTGAGAGGGAAAAGAGGAATCGCCTGGGGGAACAAGAGGGATCGTTACGATGTAGGCTGCTCATCGTATGTCGTTACACTCGGGCCCGTGTTTGCTGGTTCCAATAAAGCATCAAAATCAAGAAGTCTCTGCTCGTCCGTGCTCGCTGGCTGATCTATCGCGGAGTGGGCGCTGATCCTCGCCGTGGTGTTACCGCTGTAAGCCGTCACAAGTCCGCGGTCGAAGCCGTGGTGCCACAGACTTTATAGTGTGTAAGGCACGTGTGGTGTGATATGTAATTTGAATATTTACTTTAAGACTGTACTTAAAAGCTGTATACACGATGAATTCCGTATGTAAGGACAGTACCAATTGTGATAAAAGACTATGTAATTAGAATATTGACTGAATTATTCACCACAAGGTTAATTTTAAAACTTTATCTATACTATTATGCGTTTACATGAACAGACCTCGTGGACACGTAACCAGAATATTGACTTTAATACTACACTATAGGCTGTATTTAAAGACTGTATATAAAATAGGCTCTATGTACACACTAAATACTGTGTGGCACCACGACTTGGACCGCGGACTCGTGATGGCTCGGCGATAACACCACGGTGAGGATCAGCATTCACTCCTCGATCGATCAGCCAGCGAGCAGAGACTTCTTGACTTTTGATGTTTTATTGAACAGAGCGCGACGCGGACCCGGGGCGCGATGAACACGAGCTGCAGACCACATCCTGGCTCCCTGATGACTGACGACTCAACTCTCCCTGATGACTCCCTCACTCCGTCTCCAAACAGCAACTCCACTCCCCTTGCTCCGCGCTTGCTTAAATTCTAATCTCAGCCAATCACCGCCGTCCCCCCCATCTCCCCTTACGGCGCCTTTCTGAGCACCAATCACCGCCGTCCTCCCCCGTATC
>JAZEWT010000006.1:16795938-16810332 GCA_036362905.1 Mordacia mordax
CCAACTTGTAAAGTCCACACAGAAAGACGGCACCCGAGCCGGGAATCGAACCTGGGGATTCTTGCTGTGAGGCAGCAGTGCTGCTAAACGCCACGCCATCGTGGCACCTCCCAATTAAAGTCATTTAAAGCCCGTTTTTTTTTTTGCCACGCTACACGTACAGTGCTCTCTCAAGAGCTGCTCTTTTGAGATAGACCACCGTTTCTTCGCTTTTCCTTTCGTGGCGTTTCGCCTTCCGAGACGCAGAGAGATAATTCTCTAATTAAAAAAACACCGGGATTTTTATGTTTTTAATCCCCTTTCCGAGGTGCCAACCCTACAGTTTTACAGTGGCAGTGGAGTAAGTTACAACAGAGAAATATTTATCAGCAGATATAAAAAATGTACCAACATCAATAAGGCAATGTTAAATAGGTAAACGTCTTGTAAAAATATAGTAAAATTGCACTTTTCAGTATTTAAATTACAGAATCCATAATCGAACTTTAAAGAAATATTAAGAGAGTAGTTAACACACATTGATATTTTACGTTGACTTGAGGTGTGGACATGTGATCTGCGCAGTATATTATGGTCTCTAGTAGTGGGACCGGGGAAGGGGCGTTATGTGGGCCACTGGTGTTTAATGTCGTGGGTTACAGATACATTCTGTTCTTGGCCTTCCCCTCTCGAGCTCTCGTGCGTCTCTGTTGATCACTGTGCAGCGGCTTGTGCCCCTCGGGTGAACAGCGCTCTGCGAGTGCAATGATTCGGCGATGGGTGGGAGGCCGTCCCGGCTCAGACGTCTCCACCCCCTCCCAATCCCCTGGGTCGCGCGGACCACCTCGTGGGCCGTCTCGGCAGCGCGATTGGTCCCCGGCTGTGGGTCCGGGGCGTTCCCTTGTCCGCCTTGCGGGGCCAACACGGATCCGGTCCTCCCTCGACTGCGTGGAACCACTTCCTATTAAACATTTTTGTTCGTTTGTTTTTTTTTTACCATAGAGGCGCTCGCAAATTTTAAGGAACGAGGTGGTCGTGAGCGAAGACAGGAGAAATAAAGGAGAGGATTCTGAAGCCTTCGTGGCTATATTTAGTGGGTCGAGTTTGAGTTTCGGTCGCGTACACGCGCGTACCGGAGAGAGTCTCGATGTGGACTGCACAGCACGCGCGGGGCGCAGCACGCGGTGCGTGCTGATGCGCGCGTGGGCCACGCGGCTCGTGGGCCACGCGGCTCGTGTGATGATTTGGGGTTCGCACGGAGGGTGGCAGGGTGGGAGGTGACAGGGGGGGGGGGCTCGTCCTCGTCCTCCACTCGCTTGAACGGAACTTGAAGCACAGCGGGGAGTAACGGGGGTCTCGAAGGGACACCGAGCAGAGCTACAGAGCCAGATAGAGAGGAGGGGGGGGCGTTGGATTGGGGGGGGGGTCGTGGGGAGCATTCGAGGACAATAGGCAGTGCTGTGATCACAGCCATCGTGGGTAGTAGTGGCCGTGTGAGTGGACATGACGCGGGAGGTAAACATTTGATCAATACTGTAAAGATGAATGTCTATGAAAAGGCTCGATTGGTTTTGGTGAAAGTGATCCAAAATCTTCGATTACCATAACAGCACCAACGTAGTAATACTATTGTCATCAGAGTGGTAATAATAATTTTAATAACACACATTAGTAAAGGACAACAGAGATCCAGAGAGAGAGAGAGAGGGGGGGGAACGAAATGTGCGTGGGAGGTGTTTACGGTTGCGTGTGGGTAGATGCTGGCTGGATTAACGTGGCCACCAATTCGCGCTGCGTTCCGTGAAAGGCGGGGGCGAGCTGCTGCTGCTGCTGCTTGTGGTGGTGGTGGTGGTGGTCCAGCAACAGCAGCAGCAGCAAGTACAGCAGGCAGCTAAGAGACGCGGCATGCGTCAGCTGGACGAGCAGCCACGTGGAACAAAGCAGTGCTGCTTCGCTTATACAGTGCGGGCAGTCTAACACGGCGGCACGGGACGTGGCCGCGGCCGCCTAAATAATCCATCATTGGTCGTCATCATCATCATCATCAGCCGCGTGTTGGTTGTTATAATTACGGACATCATCATCATCTTCGGCAGAGACGCCGGAATTCCCGTCGCGTCATCATCACGGTCAGAGCCGTGTGTCGTCAAAGTTCGGCCGTGGAATTTCGCTGCTGCGTTGAGTTTCTTCCGGGCAGACTAAAAACTCAGCTCTTGAGCTTCTGTGTTCTCGTGTGGACACGAAGAAGCACCGGAGAAGTCCTCCTCCTCCTCATCATCATCATCGTCAGCAGCAGCAGCAACGTCAGTTTGCCATCATCGTGCTCATCATCATCATCAGCAGTTCTCATTGACAAAGAGTGTGCCCTGTGGTGGACACACGCACACCGAACCTTGGTAGAGAGATCGACGCCGAGAGAGGTGGACTCCTAAGTTGGGTGACGGACGGAAGGGTGGAAAAGCACGTCAGCAGCCAGCGGCAGCGCAACTATGGACGAGGTACATCTTCAGCAGCAGGAACAGGAACAGGAGGAGGACGAGGGCAGCTGTAGTAACAATAGCAGCGTCGGGGGTGACGGTGGGACGGACGATGAGGAGGTGGACACGTTCCAGCCGTGCGGGGTGAACGATCAAGTCGATTTGGGGGGAGCCCCGTGCCCCCCTTCCGGACGAGCCGCCTTCACGGGATTCTTCGGCAGGAGGTGAGGCACCAGGGACCAATGTCTCATTCATTCATTCCCATCGTTCAGTCACTCATCGGCGGATCAATGAAAGTGAGCGATCGTTGCGTTGAGAATTCGCCGCCGCGACGTGATTTACGATTTACCCTGGGCTGTAACTTGTTGACTCTGCGCGTGTACGGGAGCGGTGGCGGAGTGGTTAGCTGGTCCTCCTCTAGGTCGACTCAACATGAAATAGGTAACCTGGTGCGGTGTGTAAACTTCAGCGCTGGGGAGACAAAGGCGGCCGAGCGGGGGGCTGCCCACCGACAGTCTCCTGTTGTGTCGTGCCAGCGTTCGTAGACACTAGTCTCTTAAAGGCTATATGGGGGAGCTTTATCTTTGTGGAGTTGCTGCTACCTGTCCAGGGTTTTACAGGATCGGTCCGATCCTTGTTTTCAGGAAAGCATCAGGATATTGTTATCTTTAGCCAAGCAACGGCTGCTGTATCCCGATGCGTGTGCTGAGTGTAAGCGAGTCTCTCCTGTTTCCGCTACAGTGGGATATTTTTTTTTTAACCCAAAACGTGGCTCGGGTTTTACGTACTTTCGAGCAGGGCTTTTTCTCCAACGCGTTGTTGTATCTCGAGCGGCCCCACTTGTGGGTCTGGTGGCGCTCGCGGCCACCGATGGGTCGCGACATACTGGTCGAGAATGGGGACCGGCTTCCGTCAAGTCGGTTGTGAGGAGCGGTGGCGCTGTGATTGAGGAACTCCACTGCTACGACCCACGTCGAGGTCAATTGTCTCTCCCGGCTGACATCAGTGGCACGTTATTGCATCGTGACCAACGTAGGCTTTGTCCAGTCGCCCGTAAACTACCAGGTGTTTTGTGTAAATACCATCCGCGCTTGGGAGATAAAGGCTGGGGTCGTGCAGTGCTTAATAGGTGCTCGCCAACAACGCTTTCCCATTCATTGGGATGTCACGCAGCGCCTTTGACTGTGAGTGGTATCCGATCTTCTGAAGATGCCGGCTCGATTCTTGGCTCAGACCACTTAACCATCGGCACACGAGCGTTAACTCTGCGTATGAGCGTTCCCGTAGGAAGGTTCGGCCTAAAATGAGTACCTCTCGTGACCTACAGTGGTCTACAGTCATCTGGATAGCTGCTCGCAAACAGCATACAGAGAACCCGCTGGCTGCAGGCGAGACCTCTGCAAGGACTCAAAGCGCGTACTTTTAAGTTATTTAACCGGGAGATGACACAAGTCACATTGAGACGTCACTAAACATAAACCGTGTCCTCTTACGCAACGGTTACCTTTTCTCGTTTATTTATAGGACAATTGTGAGGAAATTAAATCTGCTGAGCCGCTCGCTGATTGGCAGGTGTGATGGGAAGGTTATATGACACGTCTGTGCAAAGTGTGAGCGTTTGGGACACCGAGAGTTTTATCGTCGCCTCGCTGTTTTGCCAGAGTTATTTTGGCCACATTCAAATCGACCAATATTTTCCCTCGTTACATTTAATAAGTTGTTCAGTATCAGTACCCGCTTCATAAGTGTTATTTAATTATTATTTAACAGACACCATTATCCAGGGCGACTTACATCATTATAGAGGTAATCCTGCACAATGTCGTGTGGGGTGGTGCAGCCTATCTCGGGAGACACAAGGCGTAAGGCCGGGCGTAGGGCACTTTATTTGGGGCAAATTATTCAGCAGGCCAATTAACTTAGGCGTCAACGTGCATTTGGACGGTGGGAGGAAACCGGAGTACCCGACGAAAACCCACGCCGGCACGGGCAGAGAGTAAGGTGCCCTAGTGGAATAATAATGTGGAGTTATGAGCATATTGGGGCACAATAATTAGTAACATACAGGTCTACTGTATAGGCGTACATTTAATTCCAGTGGTAGTGCCTTGTGCCGATAAACCAAAGCCAGACTTACGCGGCGCTCCGGAAAATATATTTTGAGAAATGAAGCTGCGTATAGTTAATGTTGTTTAGTGGCGTGATCTCTCCGCGAAAACAGGCAACTTTACTCCACAATAACATAAACCGTTCCATTATGTTAGCATGGTGAGGCTCGGGGTCATGGTTTGTGATGAGTGCTTGGAACATTGACCTCTGTTTTGCAACTCGTGCTGACAACGCTGTCATTGTTTGCGGCTCTGCTACGTGTGTAACGATTAACTTGCACAATCTTCCGCGCTCGAATCATTCGGGTTGATGTGCGTGGTTACTGAAGTTACTCGCAGCACACCACACCAGTCCTACCGTGTTTAGTTTGTCTCCACTCATTAGCTTTCTGAGTCAACTTCATTGCGTTGCTGGAGATTTGCACGGCTCGAGAGATGCTTTTCACGGCAAAGACGTGTCGAGCGTTTCTCCTGTGTGCGTCGCGACGTTTCGCACGCCACGTTGGGGGCGAAACGTCTGCCGACGTTGGAGGCTCGACGCGGCTATCCCGCGCTGCGCTTTGTGACCCTCGGGTGAAAAGCACTCTCGAAGTGCAATTATTATTATTATCCCGAAAGAGCAGCTCTGGAGAGCGGCTCTCATCCCTAAAGCCTTGACGATGAATGTAACAGCGTGCTGCTGCGCGTGTTGTTTACATCTCAAATGTGCGATGGTGGCCGCTCTCGCCTGTAAACCACCTCCGTCGAGGAGAGGGGTTGGTGGGACACGGAAATGTTGTGAAACTCCTTGTGGTTTCCAAGGAGGAACAACAGCCCGGCTCGCCAGGAGCATTGCGCTACAGATGCAACGTTCGCCAACACGTGTTGCATCTGAACGGCAGGGAGCGTGGCGCGCCTCGCACGCGCGGGCTCTCTGGATTGTTTCCCCCCCCCTTCTGCTCGATCCGCGTTTTCCTCCCACGTGCACGAACACTCATTGATGGGCCGACGGCACCTCGACGCGCGGAGGACCGCAGAACTCGGGGGTGAATTGGCGCCGGCTGATCTGCGGTTCCTCCTCGCGCCTCCGCGTCGTCCGCTGCCTTCGAGAGCGAGTGCCGCACGGCTCTGCGCCTCGGAGTTCAAATCCTTCCCGTTATTCTTGCGGAAGCGGTATCTCGCTTGGCTATTGGTACACCGCATCGGTCCACAAAGCTTGCAGTATTTACGGGGTTTTTTTTTTCCCTCTTTGCGCGTACATTTCACACGAATGTGCTGGTGCGCGTGTTACAAGACCTCAAAACAAATGTTGCTCTGTGGAATTAAATAAAAAAACCCGTATTCTTCGCGTAGACAACACGTTGTAGGGGCTGTTTCACGAATTAGACAACCTTTTTGGGGCTCATCGTCGTCGACACCATCGTTTTCTAAGATAACCGCTGTGCCCCGTAATTTGAATAACCACGTGCGTTGGACGACGTCAGCGGTTTGACAGGTGCGCGACATCCGGCACCGCGGTATATTTTTTATGGTCGTTCCCCCTCGTCGACAAATGTGGAGGCAATCTTTGTACCTCATCTGCGTTCCTAATCCGTTGATCTGCTGTTGCCAATTCTTAATTCTTATTTAGCAGACGCCGTTATTCAGTGCGACTTGCATCATTACAGAGGCGGAGGGAGGCAGCATTGCAGTGCGCTGGCGCCAACACCTGCCAGTCACTGAGTTTTTCACAGGACGATGTTATCGGCCAATTAATGAATGAATTTTTTTTTTAGTTGTGGGAGGAGACCAGAGAACCCGGAGGAAACCCACGCGGAACAGGCGAAGAGCACACAAGCTCCACACAGAAAGGCGCCCAAGGCAGGAATCGAACTGCCCCGGGCAGGACATTCTTTCTGTCAGGTGCAGACGTTACCACTGGGCCACCCCAGCCAATCTTGGGCTATAGTAACGGTAACACGCATATTGTTTAATCGTTCGTAACAGACGTCTGAAATTTTGCCGCCACCCACTCGCTGTGGAGCTTGAGATGCGTCGCGCTTGATTTTAAGGCGGCCAGAGTGAGTTTCCTTCGCGTCGCACCCACTTTGTGTGTTTTTTTTCCGTCGTGCAAGTTAAATTAACGATTTGCCGCTGACCAGCGCACGCATCCAATCCTGCTGCGCAGTGTTGACCTTCTCGTGGGAAATCCCAATGCACCAGTAACTGGAAATCTGGTGTCGGTGCCATCGTGTGGCTGGCATTGTCTCTGGTGAATGGAATTTGTCATCCCTCATCGCCCCCAGAGACTTAAGATCAAGGTAACTGGAATAGCCTTAGCAGACGGTAGGGTCGAGTGCTGTTAGCGAGCACCTACGAAGGCTCGCACGGCACAAATTCAGTAGAAATTCATGCATTTGTCAACTCTTTTAAAACGTCCCAATTTTTGTCGAGCCCGTCGATGTAATGTGTGTTTACAGACTACAGGCCCTTTCTGTGTCTTTGTCCTTGCTTCCTCTGAAGAAGGACCATTGCCCATAACGTCAGCCAATTTACCTTTGTCTGTTATAAGGCAGGGTGAGTGACAAATGTGGTCGGTGATTTTTAGTTCCAACCGGTGCTGAGCTCTGCCCATTGTCTATCAGGCTTAGAATCCTATTTCTAGGGAGGCGTATCACTTGGCTCACTAATGGTGGGGATTTTGTATTTATAAGTGTTTAGCACGAGACACTGATTGGTGTCGAACAACTTTAGGCTGACCCTGCTGTGTAAGCAAAAGTAATCAACATCTTTGTCGTAACTTTGAGTGGCCCAGTTTAAAAAGTGAGTGGGAAAATCACCATTGTGATTTTATTGATGTAGGTTTTCATGACCTAGGTTAATTGGCCTGCTGAAGAAATATCCCCCTTGTGGCCTGTGATGTACTTTCGTTAAATCCTGGGCATAGCTCCGCCTTGCACTCTCTGTCTGCTGGGATAGGCTCTGGCTCTCCGCGACTCTGTACGGGATTCAGTGGGTATTGCTAATGATGACTTATGAGGCTTTCACAGCTCCCGTATGAGAATTGCTCTCCAATGCGGCGGGCGAATGCCGTGAACGAGAGAGGAGCGCTTGATAGGGCTGTTGCGATAGAGCTGCTCTCACGGACACTCTCACTTTCGTAATTTTTTTCCATCCACTTTTTAACAAAGGCGACGAAACGCACGGTGAGCTTCAGCTGTCTGCCTTCCGTAAGGTCGCTCGGATTTACGCGGGTCTACCCTGGCCCATCTGTACGGGACGCGCCGTTCGTCACGATGCGTGGCTTTTTCCATCGGCGGCGATGAGGTCTGGCGTGGATCCTGTCTGACCGGCGCGTCCAAAGGGCATTTGGAGTGAGTAATCCGCTCCGTGCATGGGCGTCTGGAGGCTCGATCTTAGGTTCGACGCACGCGGTGGCCGCGGAAGAAGGCCTTCACCGGGCGGTGGATTGATCGTGGCTGCTGACGTGACGGTGCAACCGAGCCACGCGGAATGTTCAGCATCGGTGCCCGCTTAATCCTGCGCTGGGTCGTGGGGGGGGCGGAGCCTATCCCAGCAGGCGCAAGGCACAGGGTGGGGCTATACTCAGGATGTCACGCCAGTACATTGCAAGGCACCTGTGGGCAATTTACTTAGTAGGCCAATGAACCGAGGCAGCAGTGCGTCTTTGGACGGTGGGAGGAAACCGGAGTACCTGACGAAACCCGATGCGGACACGGGGAGAGAACAAGCAAACTCCAGACAGAAAGGCACCCGAACCTGGAACCGAACCCGGAACCTTCTTGCTCTGAGGCAGCAGCGCTACTCACTGCACCACCGTGCCACCCACGAAATGATCTGACCATTTTATATTGCATTCATACACACACGGCAGCTATTGTGTGTTTATTACTGGCATATTGAATGAACTGCTATACTTTCCATTCAAAGGAGGAGAATATCTTGCTGCCGAGATCATCTGTGGAAACCAGAAGCTAATCGGATATGTTTGTTCTTTTGCAGCTTTATCTACCAGCAACAGGACGCTGAAAACGCGTGTGCACTCGTTGATGGCGGAACAGAGTCTTCTCGTGCAAGTGACAAAACATTCGTTTATATTTCCCGGTAAAGGGAGAGAAATAAATACGTGCTTCATCTGTCGTTGAAAGGGCCATCAATTATTTTAGTGTGCGATGTTTCCCCAAGCACTATCCTGTGTACACGCTCACACAGACATGGATATGTGCCGTGTATGCTCAGTGTGGTCGCGCCAGAACGTTAAACGTTTTGCAACTCCGTCAAATTCAATGCCGGTATTAAATCGGTCCGTGCACTCCGCTGCGAAACTAGGAAATGTGGGCTTCGATTCACAGCCCCGGCTAGCAAAAGTGTGCTGCCGGGTTTAACGGCCAGTGTCTGAGTTGGCCTGGGTTGGCCGGATTATCCATCTCCACCCCAAGATGTCCGGGGTGTTGGAGCAAACTTTTATGGCTGGATGCCCTTCCTGTCAACAATCTCCTTCAGTTGGAGCATCTTCGGATTGGTTATTTTTTCGGGAACCTCGATCGAGACCTATTTCACCAAAGGAAACCCTAGCAGGAGTGTTACACCCCAGACTTGTGCCCTAAAAGGAGACCCTAGCAGGAGTGGTAGACTCCAGACCTGATCACCAAGGGAGGCCCTAGCAAGAATGCTCGACTCCAGACCTGTTCATCAAGGGAGACCCTAGCAGGAGCGCTGGACTCCAGACCTGTTCACCAAGGAGACCCCAGCAGGAGTGCTTGACTCCAGATCTGTTCACCAAGGGAGACCTTGGCAGGAGTGCTGGACTCCAAGTGACATAGCTCTGAGGTTTGTTGGAACACTGATTTGTTTGGACTTCCTCAGGGTCTAGTTCTCGGCCCACTCCTCTTAAGCATCTACCTACAACCTCTGGGCCATATCCTGCAGAGCCTCAATCTCAGCTACCATTGCTATGCCGATGACATCCAAATCTATATCCACGCAAAGTCATCCATCGATGCGTCTTGTCTTTGCATGTCATCCTCACTGTCAACTCTAAAAGCCTGGTTCAATTCAAAATTTCTTAAACTAAATGGCGACAAAACAGAAGTTTTGCTAGTCGGAACCCCGCACCAATTGTCCAAGGCTGAACCTATCCAATTGATGCTTTACGACCAGACTTGAGGTTGCTAAGGCAGTCCGGAGTCTAGGTGTGACTCTTGATTCCTCACTCAGCTTTAAGATGCGCATCAACAAGGTGACAATGGTAGCCTATTTCCATCTCAGAAATATAGCCAGTCTACGCACATCCTGTCACCCACTAATGGTGAGAAGCTAATGCACATTTTCATCTCCTCACGAATCAATTACTGCAATGCACTGCTCCCTGGCACTCCTGCCTAGCTGATCAATCGTCTCCAAAGTGTGTATAATGCGGCTGCTGAAGTCCTCACTCGCACACCCATCCACGATCACATATCCCCAGTACTGATGTCTTTGTACTGGCTACCATTTACATACAGGATTGAACTCAAGATCCTCCTCACTTACAAGGCTCTCACTGGTGCTGCTCCAACATACATCTGTGACCTTCTCTATGCACCCTCCTGAACACGACAACTTTGATCCTCCAATACGGGCCTTGCTGCATGTGCTCAGGTCGCACCTCCGTTCGATGGGTGACAGGGCCTTCTTGCGTTGCTGCTCCAAGACTCTGGAATGCCCTAACACTGGAGATTCGTTCAGCTGAGTCCCTGGGCATCTTCAAATCTCGTCTCAAGACTCACTTGTTCCGTAAAGCTTTCAAGTCCTCTGGCTAGGACTTTTGATGCGGCTCAGTGTTGTCATGCCGGGATGCTGGCTCTTTTCTCACCTGCGCCTGCTCGGTAACATTTATTCCTTCCTCTATCTTGGACTGTTGATGCGGCTCAGTGGTGCCGTGCCAGGATGTTGGCTCTCTAGCAAACTGTGCCTGCGCGGGAACATTTATTCCTTCCTTGTTTGTTGAAGAATTGTGATTTTTTTTCTGCTGGTTTTATGTCCTATAATTTATCGCTACTGTTTGACTTTCAGTTGAACTGTTCTGATGTTGTTGTTGACATGGTGTTCTCTCCACAGCTCGGATTTGTGGAAACCCCCCCCCCCAAAAAAAAAACGTTATTTTTGCTCATTTCCGTTCCCTGTCATTGTTGTTGATGTGCCATTCTCTCCGCAGCTCTGTGCAGCGATTTGTCACCCTTGGGTTAAAAGCGCTCTGGAAGTGCAGTTATGATTATTATTAATATCAGATTATTATCACGGCGGGATCTGTGCGTGTGTGTGTGTGTCGCATTAACTCGCTGTAAGCTGAACGCTCGAAGCAGACATCTGTCTGATGATTACAAAACCTTATCATGGCACCTCCAGCGTCATAGTTTGTCATTATTCATAATACTAATGAATATTGTGGACACCTGCTTGCTCGATAAAGAGATATGCAATACCTTGCCCGGAAGGGTGCAAATGTTACATAATTACACACACACACAATACACCACAATCTGTGTCGCCAACCTTTTTCCAACACACACAACATCACTTTGAAATCTAAAGGCATCACAAGAGCTACCCTTAATAATTCTTCTTTACTAAAACCTCCCAAAAATGTACACTATCCATGACACTCGCCTATTCTCAACTGTGCTTGCTGCACACTGTGCTGCACACTACCTCTGAGTGCTGCACGCTGCTGCACACCGTTTCCAGCAGCTTACATATGTGACCTACGGCCACCACAGTTTTAAATTCAACCGCCATACAGAATCTCTGTGTTTCTCCACTCCGTTTCTTTACGGCTGTGTTTAATGTTGAGATCGACTGCTCACGACTCTGGGATCGACCTTTCGATCGCGATGAGCGTCGGTTGAATACCCTTGCTCTATTTACACGCGGCATGCACGCACACACGGCATGTACGCACACACGGCATGCACGCACACACGGCATGCACGCACACACGGCATGCACGCACACACGCGCACTCACCCTCCGGTAGAGCTCATCTCATTGTCAGAAACCGCTTAGTCATGTACAGGGTCGCGGTGAGCCGGAGCCTATTCCGGCAGACACAGGGTGCAAGTCAGGGATATACCCGCGATGAAACGCCAGTCCATCACCGGGCACTGTGGGTAATTTAGTCTGGGAGCCAATTAACCTATGCAGCAGCATGTTTTTTTGGACTGTGGGAGGAAACCGGAGTGCCCGGCGAAAACCCACGCGGACACGGGGAGAGCATGCAAACTCCACACAGAAAGGCACCCGAGCCGAGATTCGAACCTGGGACCTTGTTGCTGTGAGGCTACAGCGCTGCCCACTGGGCCACCGTGCTGCCCTCCCTTTGGTAGATATTTTTTTATAATTACAGCAGTGAGAACCGAGTGAGCTTGAAAGCTCTAGATGCGGGATTCCTGTGACACAACAAACGTCCGCACTGATCGATGTAATAACGCAGAAAGATTAAGAGGTTTCCTATTTATTCTTACACGCCGATGGCATACCTAATTTTAGCAAGCGCCTATTAAGGCTTGCCTCGCGCATTAGGGGGTGGTGGCATGGTGAGCACCTCACCCTGCCGAATTTGTGTTCACAGCGCAAATGCTGAGACACCACAAATCACACCAGGTACTCAGTTATTAGTTTAGTCGACTTTGGGGGGTGGGGGTGGGAGGCCTGGGGCCTCTTCAAATATTCGCCACCGTTATTGGTCTTGGGCAGGAATCAAGGACGGGTCACTGGATTCGTAGTGTGGTGCGCAAACCATTTTCTACCGCTCCCCTTTGCACACCCGCACGCACACTCGTTTACGCTGGCTTGTACAGTCGGACCTTTGCCACTGCAGTGTGCCCTGGACATCGCACACAAATATGTTTGTTTCGCTGCCACACGTCATGTCAGCGATAAATATAAACTGGCCGCTCAAGCCGTAAGAATTACAATCAGTTTACAAGTGACTCGCGCAGGATTTAGTTCTTCCATCATGCACACGTGCGTCACAATCCACTTTCACAAAATGCCCCGAATCCCTATATTCTCTCTCTCTCTTGCGTAAGAGCGTGACTATTTAGAGTTTGCTCGGTGTTAGTGCAGTGAGCAGATGTTGTCGGGAGTTTTATTTCTTTCAAAAAAGGTGACCAAGCATGCATTTTATTTTTGTCATTGTCGTTTGTTTTCAAAATACCCCCCATTCGAGGGGTACGTACGCACTCCGCCGCGCGCGAGAAGAAGCCCTCTCTGCCGCGAGGATCCCTCGCCGGCCCGAGGGCGCGCGCTTTAAATTATTTCTCGTCCTGATTTCCCAAATTGATGGGCACTCGGGACAAACTGCCGTGGGGCAACGCAATCAATGGCCCAGCGAATGGGAGTGCAGGCAGTGCAACTGCATCGGGGGCCGCGGATCTGCGGCTGGCACTTGCACGAGGCTACTAAGAGGAGGGGAAGTGTTGGGTAGGAAGCCCCAATTTTATTCCGCGTAGCAAAGGCCATTCAGGACCGTCCACTCCATGCCACCAAACACGTTAATTGATAAAATACATGTTGTGTTTGTTTGTGGTCTTACGCAGAGTCGAGATTACAACTTCCGGTAATGTTAATTTAAGATTGTGCTGGAGGATGTATTGCATCATCTAAAAATACAAGCCGTAACGTAAGTGCCTTTACAAAGAATAATTGTTTCATACGTCAAGAGTTCAAGACGTTAAATAATAGTAAATAACTGTGCCACGTTATATGTTATTCAGTGGTCAAAAGACGCCACGTATATTGAACATTATGGCGGACACTTTGAACAATTTCTGTAAAACTAGTAAATATTATTCCTTACAAAGTGATGTTATTATTCTTGATAACGCGACCTATGCCGCACCATGTGTAACCCTGTTCCATTGGCAAACAACGGCCTGTAATGAAATGCTTTTTGCTGGGTGTATGGCAAGTGTGGGCCCGTAGTAAATGTGTGACATTTTGTTGCCGTTGGATAAACACACATCCCTATGCATCACGACTTCGGATACACCTTGAATATACGGTAGAGATGTCACTGTGAACCCAGGAAACTTGGTTAGGCTCCCGGCTGTGGCTAACAGTGGTGGTGAATGAAATACAATCCATTCGTGCCCCTGCCCTAGGGCTGCTTCATGAAATATTTACTGAAGCATAATTTTGTCTGTGTCCGTAACCCACCTACCCCCCCCGCTGTAACCACCCTGACCAGTGTGGTCAAATAGCGAATGCCATCAACACGCGGCGCTGAGGCTTTTATCCAGCAGTGGAATAGGAAATTGACTGAGAGGGATGAAAGACCACGTGGGCAAAGGCCCTGTCCTTGATCTTGCGTATTGAGTCAATCTTAACTCGGCGGGAGGTCACGCCTCCTCTGCTGGTCGTCCTTGTTGCAGACTCCCCGTGGCTATTCACGTGTCTCGTCCTTTCTATGAATAGCTTCATTTATTGTACATATAATATATACTTTTTGAGTGGGGTAATGGTTCATTGGTCACCGTACTTCACTACTATCTCAGCCATGTGAATTTGCTTCCCAGCCACAGCTAACATCGGTACAGCTCGCACTGCCCAATATGGTGAAGTATGGCCGAACAACGCACAATACGTATACGGTGTGTTAAGCCCTTCACATCGCGGTGGCTCAACTGAAGGCTGCAAAATGATTACATCGTTCCGTACAAATTCCTTCAATTTTCCTCCTGATGCACTTGTCCAATGTTATTCTGGTTTTAGCGTATCAAGGTGCAGTTGATGGGTGGCGCGGTGGCCCAGTGGTTAGCGCTGTCGCCTCACAGCAAGAAGGTCCCGGGTTCGAATCTCTCGGCTCGGGT
>JAZEWT010000006.1:16817193-16841975 GCA_036362905.1 Mordacia mordax
AGAGTTCGATATCTGCACATGGCCAGCACCAGTGACGATTTTATGAAACGACCCTGGCTCTCCCCTAGGTAGATTCGGCCTCAAATGAGTACCTGGTTTTGTGTGCAAACGTCGCCACTAGGGTAACAAATGCAGCCAGGTGTGGCTCCCACGCTCTCCTGTACCGTCATCATCGTCATCATTATGAATACCCACTTAATCTTGTACAGGGTCACGGGGGGGGGGCCGGAGCCTATCCCGGCAGACAGAGGGCACAAGGTGGCGCTATACCCAGGATGTGACGCGAGTGCATCGCAGGGTACTTAGGGTAATTTACTCAGCAGGCCGATTTACCTAGGCAGCAGCGTGTGTTTGAACGGTGGGAGGAAACCGGAGTATCCAACAAAAAACCCACGCACCGGCCTCATTACGTGCGTGCCAACAGCACTTGACGCTGCAGTCCGTTAATGCTATACGGGTGATCTTTGTCTTTTTTTATTCCGCTACTGGTTGCTGGTCCAGTCTTGGTGAATGTGGCTGGACAACAGTGGATTTTGCTGTAGCGCTCTCTGCTGCCCGCAGGGCATCCACGGAGCAGCCTGCAACACCCTGCTTCATGCATGGTGCCGGTCCACAGTCCACATTCTATGCAAGCTCATGGCTGCTTGGCTTCCAAGCTATGATGAGGTCTGACCAGTGATTTGTGCGTGGGTGAATGCCAGAAATAAAACCCGGGTAAAAGCTTAGTATGCGCGGTGGTATTCTCTGTAATTTCAAAGCAAGCCTCTTCAAGTCCAGCAAGCAGTTATGTTGATAAAAAAAATGTGCTTGGTTGTATGCTGGCTTTATCCATTGTATTAAATTCGTTTTTGAAAAATAGTATCCGTGCTTAATTGAAATGTGACTGCATTATGTATTGCGTTTATTACCAGTTAATTAGTTTAGCATTTTGCTGCCTCTTTTAAAAGAAGACACCTTTTACTTGATGA
The DNA here is from genome assembly GCA_036362905.1 of Mordacia mordax. Taxonomy (NCBI): domain Eukaryota; kingdom Metazoa; phylum Chordata; class Hyperoartia; order Petromyzontiformes; family Petromyzontidae; genus Mordacia; species Mordacia mordax. Next base: position 16,818,162 of record JAZEWT010000006.1, read on the forward strand.
GAATTGACGAACAGATGTGTGGAAGTAATGCGTTCAACTTAAATTCATAAAGTGGCATTGCGTGTGTGTGGGCAGCCTGTCCACATCCTGTACAAGTGGCTGTGCATGTAAAGTATTAGAAATTAACGTGAACCATGAATGCTTGTTGAATGTCAATCGTGCCAATTCTATATTTTTTATACGTGTTGCACGGCTCTTTATATCACAGAACGAGGGCTTAAACATGTGGTAGTTTTCCTGCTACGGAATGGTGGGTGTGGAAGCTGATGGGATCTCCAGACTTCAAGCGTTCCCTTCTGTGCAGTTCTCATGCCTTTTGAGCAAATGAAACGGGGAAGGCCACACGAGCGATTACTCAGCACACGTTGCCACCACCATCACCAAGGCGTTCCTCCTACCTTCGTGCATTGTGTACCTGGCATGTCCATGGATGGCCCTTCACACTCTTGTCCCCCCCTTGCTATTTCAGCCGAGCAAGCGGTTGTGCTGGGTTATTTTGTAGTTTTTTGTTGTTGCGACGTTTCGCCTCCCATGTTGGAGGCATCAGGCGTCTGAATGGGCAGTTTTTGAGAGTGCTGGTGCAGTTCGTGAGAGGGGAGCAGTGGGACAGTGGTTTGCACACTGTGTTACAATTCTGACGACTGCAGATTGATTCCCGACCATGGCTCACAGCAGTGGCGAACATTATCTGAACTGATTCTGCCTGACCCCACTACCTCCTCTCCCCCGACAAATGATCACTGTATTAGTAGGCCTTAATCCAGCAGTGGATCATCAAGTTCTCATCTCATTATCTGAAACCGCTTAATCCTATATAGGGTCACGGTGAGCCGGAGCCTATCCCGGAAACACAGGGCGCAAGGCAGTGATACACCCGACGACGGGACGCCAGTCCATCGCCGGGCATTGCGGGACAATTTTAGTCTGCGAGCCAATCAACCTATCCAGGAGCATGCTTTTGGACTGTGGGAGGAAACCGGAGTGCCAGGCGAAAACCCACGCGGACACGGGGAGAGCATGCAAACTCCACACAGAAAGGCACCCGAGCCGAGATTCGAACCCGGGACCTTCTTGCTGTGAGGCGACAGCGCTAACCACTGGGCCACCGCGCCGCCCTGGATCAAGTTCTGATTATTACAATTATATTCCAATTTCGTATCACCGTAGGTGTAATGTAGTTTTTTCTCTGAAATGTGTTTATATTCTGAATGATATTAATGGTCAATCAGTTTTTGGAATGTATGACTTGTGCTTTTTTCTTGTTTAATGAAATTCATTTTCACGTAATTTGTATATGCGCGGTACTACCTCACATTTTACAGGAAGGTGATTTTTTTTATTTTTACGGATGTTGTTTCAACTCATCATCATCAGCCGTGGTTAATAAGTTGGTGAATGTGTAGGCGGCTCTTTACGAGCCAAAGCCTCCATCTCATGTTCTTACGATCCGAGTTTCAACTGTGGAATTGGAAGACACAACCGTTACCATTGTCCTGGCATGCAAATTCTGGTCCATCTGTTGCTCAAATGAGACACGGTTCACGAAGTTTTCGATTTTACCGTCATTGTAAATAAAATGTTAATGTACTCCAGCAGGAAAGGCTCAGCGCAGCCTCTTGTTTAGTTAATTTGTATTTTTAGACTGCACTGTATTTTACCGAACGTTCTTTGCAAAGCGCAAATTCCCTCCTCCCCCCCCCTCCCCAAAAATGCTCAGCCTTATTGGATTATCAGATAATATCCGTGCAAAGAAGGTGGGAGGGGGGACTGCTGTAGCGGGGTGCTAGATAGCCCAGCCAGTCCGACATCCAGGCCATCACTATCCAATTATTTTAAGCTGCTCCACGATGCCCCGGCTTTGGTAATTGGACCTGTGCTCCGCTGTGGAGGGTAAAATTACTGGCCCATTGTACCGAGATGAAATAAAAGCAGTTATATATATATTTACACACATTAGTGGATTTTTTTAACGATTATTTTTCAGCGTTTTTTTTAGATCGGACCTTTTTTTGTTTTTTTTCTATTTATTACGTAAATCTCAGACTTTGGTTACTTGCGTAATGCGGGTGGCTTTGGTACAGTTGCCCTTTGTAAGGTCGTTCCACAAATTAGCCAACATCACATTTCAAAACGTCAGTATTTTTTCGCATCACTACATTTGCACAAGCTCATCAAAAGATACCCCTCCAGGAGGTCAAAATGTGAAATCATTTCCCTGTGACCTTTGATAAATAACGGGAGTGTTTTGCCTGATATTGAACTGTTTGCCTTTATTTTTTGCTGTGTTTGCCTTGGTCTGCCCTGGGATTAAATTTGTCTGGACATGCCCCCATTCGGCATCATCCTTTCGCAGTGAGTCTAAAATATACTTTATTTGCAAGAGTGACCTGGGGTATTAGTCTATCAGCAGGGGGTGTGTAATCCCAATTAAGTAATTTGTCGTGTAATTAATTTTTTTGTGGAAATATGGGCAGTGACGGTGTGCAATGGCTCACTCTTGAAAATTATGTCAGGGGATCTTTTACGTCCACTCTGTGCAAGCACATAGGCTCGTTGTTATTAAAGTATTATGGTTATTACACCGCTGTAATAATCAGCGTGGCCACTGGTTTGAATTAATTATACATTTCAGAAGATTATTTTATTACGTTGAAAAAGATCAATATTCCAGAGCACAGGCCCGACACCTCAAAATGGATAGTGGCCAGCAACCAATTGCACAGCTGATGGTGCAATAGTTACGAGTTTATATGTTGCTTGAATCGAGTAAGCTTGTTAAAACTTGGTTGAAACGAGGCACTCGGAAGGAATTCTAACGTCGAAATCAGCGTGCATTTGTGGCAAAATCCGCACGGTTTTTCAACGCAGTGCCACGACTTCCGGACAAGTCGAATACACAATTTCCAAGCTGCCAGCAGGAAGCGCGATTCTATTCTCTGTTATGTTAATTCATCGCTGGGATGATCGCCGTGCTCTCCGGTTTCCTCCCACAATCCAAAAAACATGCTGCTGCATAGGTTAATTGGCTTGCAGACTAAATTGCCCGCAGTGCCAGGTGATGGACTGGCGTCCCATCGTGGGTATATATCTGCCTTGCGCCCTGTGTCTGCCGGAATAGGCTCCGGCTCATTGCAACCCTGTACAGCACCAAGCGTTTTCTGACAATGAGATAATGATTTAGCAAAATCGTAGGGCGTACACCCGTGACCTGTACGCTCTCATTTGGTCTAAGCGGCGCCGTGTTATGAACTCCGGATTTGGAGCGAAACACGGCCGGCTGTGCGCGATCGTGGCCGCGGTGGAAGTTCGCCGAATCGCAGGGAACTCTTGCCGTGGCCGGCTCGAGGGTGATTCTCTGTGATTTGCAGGCGAGCCAGCGACTGTCGTTTGATGGCGACACTTGCTCCATGGACTGGCGTCCCGTCGTCGGGTGTATTCCTGCCTTACGCCCTGTGTTTCCGGGATAGGCTCCGGCTCACCGTGACCCTATATAGGATTAAGCGGTTTCAGATAATGAGATGAGATGACACTTGCTCCGGGCGTAGTGTCAGCGTGCGGTGTTTTAAGTTTGTCGCTGAACAGCGTGTGTGATTCAGGTGGTCGAGCGTGGTGCTGGTCACCCACCCCCTCCTGTGCCGTGTCGACCTTCACAGGTGCTCGCTAACCGCGCTTGACCCTAGAGGCTATACGGGGCAGCTTTGTCTTTGTCAGGCGTCTCGTAACCTCCGTTCAAGTGACCCCTGACAATTTTTTATTTTCCTTGGCTCCTTCATTTGTGTTCGAAGCAACCTCTACTCATTTATGATATTCAATACTGTGCACAAACGACATTTTATATCTTTTATATCGCTTACACCGCACTGCATTGCACACATTTTTTTAAATTAAGTTGTACAGAATTCAACGAGGACCACAAAATATCTGGACCACGCTGTAGCCACACCGGTGCCTTTATGGAATCGCATTCATATTTCTGCAGGTCCTCTCGTCACCCGCTCGCCTGACGTCACTCTCCATCGCCTGGGGCTGATGCGGATGCATTGTTGCCATAGCAACTGTGATCATTCTCCTTCTATTACAGATTGGATTTTTTTTTTGGTCAGGATGCCGAGTGGAAATTATAGAGTTTTATAAATTATTCATGGACGTCTTGTGTAAATGTGTGTTTAGAGAAAAAAAAGGTGCGTTTTCGAGAGAGGATAAAATTGTGATTTTGTTGTTGTCAAGGGAGTGAAAGTTGCGCTAAACGGTTGTAATCCGAACACCTTGTTCTTGTGTTTTTATATTTTTACCATCATTTGGATGTCTGTACTGCACATCGCTCTGGCATTGTATCACATTCTATAACTTTATATGAACCTTATGCAACATGTTGCATAACACACAATCTGTTGTTTTGAAAGTGTCTATAAAACTGGATGGATATAGAGACAATCATGAAGTTAAACGGGAATTACTGAGTTACCTAATTGTGACGGGACGATTAGTGGTGTGCAGGAGCTCCCAATCGATATGATGAGTAATGGATTCAGAGTCCCCATCAGATAGCTTAACCAACTCAATATCGAGGGTGGTCCGTAAGTCTTGTGTCCCCACTGCCAAGGATAGAAATAGAGCTAAGATTTGGTTCATTGCAAATGCGCTAATCGCTGCGCCACCACTCTGCGCCTTGTAAGCTTGTATGCATGCGTAAGCACAATCCACCGTGGTGCAGATGTTTTGTGACCCCCATTTAGTTGACCACAAACCTTTCTTTGTTTTACTCATCAATGTGTGCTTTAACTAACCGTTGCTAATTTATTTCACATTAATGAAGTCTCATCTCATCTCTCATTATCTCTCATCTCATCTCATTATCTGAAACCGCTTAATCCTATATAGGGTCACGGTGAGCCGGAGCCTATCCCGGAAACACAGGGCGTAAGGCAGGAATACACCCGACGATGGGACGCCGGTCCATCGCCGGGCATTGCGGGACAATTTTTTAGTCTGCGAGCCAATCAACCTATCCAGGAGGATGCTTTTGGACTGTGGGAGGAAACCGGAGTACCCGGCGAAAACCCACGCGGACACGGGGAGAGCATGCAAACTCCACACAGAAAGGCACCCGAGCCGAGAGACTCGAACCCGGGACCTTCTTGCTGTGAGGCGTCAGCGCTAACCACTGCGCCACCACGCCGTGTACACGTGTAATGTTTATATTGGGCACATTTTGTTACACGGATTGACATGCAATCTCTTTTCGAGTTTTAGTTTAAAAATGACTTTGTAGAGCATTAAATGTGGGTCAGAAGACATCCGGACCACCCTTTAAGTTATAAAATTGGACCACGGTAAAGACAGGTAAAATAGTTGCTAGCGCACAATGTTTACAATAGTTTTAAAATCTCTCTCCGTAGCTACTCTTTTTGGATAGCCACGTCGATCGCTCCTCCTCTCTCCTTCGCGACGTTTCGCCTCCCACGTTGGAGTCACCATCAGAAGGCCTGATGATGCCCCCGATGCATCAGGCGAAATGACGAAACACTCGACGCGGCTGTCGCGAAAGAACAGGTATGGCGAGCACTTTTCTCATACATCGAGCCGTCACAAACGTACGTGAGTACAATTGTTTTGTAAACTTTCTCAGGCCGATGTGTTTACGCCTAATACAGTGCAGCACTTAGATTGCAGCATCGCGTGATGATAGTTGCACAGTCACAAGCCATCGTTTGTGAAATGAGAAACTTAATGTGAGTGAAAGTGGCACAAACCTAGCAGCGTACAGATTAAACGCACACGATTTGTGATGCAGCTGGGTGTGCCTCGGTGCCAATTCCGGAACCGTTCCTTCATCGGTCAGACCGTTTTTATTCAACGAGCGTTTAGCCCATTCAGATTTTAGTGGTTATTAGTAATAATAATAATTGCACTTCGAGAGCGCTTTTCACCCGAGGGTTGCAAAGTGCTGTACAGAGCTGTGGAGAGAACGGCATGTCAACAACAACATAGGAGTAGATCAATTTAAGTAAAATAATTGGTAGAAATCAATGGACATAAAATAACAAATAAAATAATAGTTCAATAAATAAAGGAAGAAATAAGTGTGTCTGAGCAGGTGCAGGTCAACAGTGTGACATAACCCAAGCACACAGCAGCGAGCAGCATCAACAGTCCTAGCCAGAGGACATCAAGGTCTTATGGAACAAATGAGTCTTGAGGCGGGATTTGGAGATGCTTAAGGGACTTAGCTGACCGAATTTCCAATGAAAGGGCATTCCAGAGTCTGGGAGCAGTGTGCGAGAAGGCTCTGTCACCCATCAAATGGAGGTGCGATATGGGCACATGCAGTATGCCTGTATTGGAGGAAAAAAAGTTGTGTTAAGGAGGGTACCTGATGTAGGTCACGAATGCATGTCGGAGCAGCACCAGTGAGAGCCTTGTAGGTGAGAAGGAGCGTCTTGAATTCAATCCTGTATTTAACTGGTAACCAGTGTAGGGACACCAGCACTGGAGATATGTGGTTGTGGATGTTTGTGCGGGTGAGGACTCGAGCAGCCGCATTTTGCACACATTGTAGATGATTGATCAGGTAGTTAGGGATGCCAGGGAGTAGTGCATTGCAATCATCGATTCATGAAGAGATTAAGATGTGGATTAGCTTCTCAGCATTGGAGGGTGAAATGATGTTTGGCTATGTTTCTGAGATGGAAATAAGCTGTCTTTGTAACCTCGTTGATGTGTGTCTCGAAAGTGAGTGAGGAATCAGGAATCGCTCCAAGACTCTGGACTGCCTTAGTAACTTCGAGGGTCTGGTCGTCAAGCATGAAATCGATTGGTTCAGCCTTGGACAGTTGGTGCAGGGTTCCGACAAACAAAACTTCTGTTTTGTCGCCATTTAGTTTTAGGAAATTTGAATTGAGCCAGGTTTTCGCAGTTGACAGTGAGGACGACCTTCAGAAACCAGACACATTGATGCATGGCTTTGTGTGGATAAAGGATCAATGCATATATTATCAAACTATGTTGTTTGCCGTCTTAACCACAAACGTGTGTGGTTTTTTGTAACCTTGACACTTTACAAACGTGTCTATTTGGTGTTTTAAGAACGTAAACACTATTATTGCCAGACAAATGGGTAAAGCCTGTTCCTTATTTACAATGCTACACTGGCAAAAAGTACCCATAGAGTCAACATGGATGTTGAAATCGCCAAGCATCAGGATCCTGTCAAAGCTGGGGCACAGCTTAAAAAGCATCTCGTATAGTTCATTGACAAAAGAAGTGGAGGCTCCAGGTGGGCGGTAGAGCAGCACCAACTTTGCAGTTGAGCTGACCTCTAATTCAGAGACATATGTTCTAATTAATGGAAGGTCGGCGACAGAATCGGACGGATGTCGAGAGTAATGCAGTGGAGAACTGTAAGGCCACCACCGCAGCCATGGGAACGAGCCTTATGATGGAGTGGAGTGCAAAGTCCCGCAGTTGAGCCTGATTCAATATGAGAAAATAACTTTGATGGTGCCATGTATCTGTTTGGCAAAGCAGGTCCAAATTGTTGTCCAAAATCATCTCAGTAATGAGTGGAGCTTTTTCAGTGTTCAGAGAGTGCAAATCGAGCAGGGCAAAGTGGGTTTGATTTGCAGAAAATGTGTTTCGTGGAGGGTTAGTGACCCGTGGTATTGTCCATAAGCAACGCTGAGCTGCCAAAGGCTTAATTTGTTGCTTCCTCGGCAGCCGATATGTAGGGCGTAATACAGGGATGGGGGTAGGGAAATTAGTAACGGGCAGGTTAATGAGTCTTTTGTATTCAGCACCCCGATCGATCTAACGAAGGTGCTAAAATACCTCCAGTTAATGACATAACAAGAATGTTGGGAATAGTGAGATGTGATTCAGGACCAAGGCTCAGGAGAGCCGTGCGTGTGTAGTTGATCATGATTGAAGTGCTGGTGTGGTGAATGGATAAGAGGTGAGTAGTTAGATAGTGAGGTAACGCCAGGTAGTGTCAGTATCGTCACCTGCTCAATCCTGCACAGGGCCTCAAGGGGCCGCAATGCACCCTGCCAGACACAGGGCGTAAGACGTGGCCACACCCAGGATGTGACGCCAGCAGATCACAGGGCACCTTCCAGGGGGGCATTTCACTCAGCAGGCCAACCAACCCAGACCCACGTGAGCTGCACACAGAAAGGCACCCAAGCCAGGATCTGAACCAAGAGTCCTGCTGCGAGGCAGTTGGGCCACCCACCGCATCTCCCGTGCACAGTGATGCGTGGGTGGATGGTGAATGGTAGTGAGGAGAGGATTAGTCAGGAGAGTGGTGATAGTTGAGTGAATGCGGTTAAGAGGATGGTTAAATGTGGTCAAAAGATGGTTAGGAAGGTAAGATGGTAATGAGGGGAGAGTGAGTTGAAAAGGTGAGGAAGGTGGTGGCATGCTTGAAGATGTGAGGATATGTTGTGAAGACGTGAGGAAGGTGAGGAGAGGATTACGAGGTGAATTAAAAGGTGAGACCGGTAAGTGAGATACGGTGGTGTGTTAAATGAGGTGAGCAGCTGGTGAGGACAGAGGAAGGTGAGGAAAGACAGCGTAGAGAAGCGGCGAGGTGAGGGAGAGAAAGAGAAAGGTGGTGGATGGTGAGAAGATAACAAGGAGGGTCGTGAGAGGAGAGCGAGGTGAAGAAGGTGAGGGTGAATGTAGAGTTGAGCTATGCGGTGAGTGAGGTGCTGGTACTAGAATGACGATGGCGACTGCTTGCTGCGAGGTGAAGCAAAGGCTTCACTCTCTCAGTTCGTCGAGTAGGCTCCAAGAGTTCATACGAAACATTTTTGATTAATAATACTAACAAGAATTTAAAGAATAGAAATTAAACCAGAATTATCAGATAAAAAAACCGATTAAAACTGTTTCAACTATACTCAGGTATACTCGTAGAGCTCGTAATTCTGGTCTATCCAGCAGTGGTATTTACAATAGCGGTAACAAGCTGTGTCCATTGGGATAGCACTAATGGCACAAGCCTCTTTCTCCATGGTATGGTGATGAAACAGCCAGTGTTGAGTAGCGATTATTTGTCAATGGTACAACATGTACGTAGGACTCTGGCTGAGCTGATAGGCCGACCTGGGGGTCAAAGGATTTTTTTATCATACCTCGTTCACTTTGAGCAGTCGATCAGTTTTTATTTAAGCTGGAAGAAACTGTTGAGCTATGTGGCTCATTTTGACAGTTGTCGTGCTCGGAGATGTAGCAAGTTACAACATCTCAGAGCACCAGTGGCAATTTATTCAGGACAATTAACCTAGGCAGCATGTCTTTGGACTGCGGGCGGAAACTGGAATGCCCAGGATAAAACCGACGCGGACACGGGGAGAACATACAAACTCTACGCAGAAAGCCAGTGTATCGTGGCTTTTGTTATGGGAAATAGCCAGTGGAAAGCCAGGGTCTCAAACTGGCTCGGCTCAGATGTCAGTGGAAGAGGGATATTTATAATATAGAATCTAAGAAACCATCATCACTGGCCTGGCCTCTGCCCCCACTGCTTGTTGCTGTATAGTTGTGGCCTCTGATGAGCCTTGTCAGTGCTGTCTCTTCTGTAAACATGTTCAACCCCTGTCGTGCAACAATAGAAGAGTAGAGTTTCCTACTGCTGCTGGTGGTGAAGAGGCCAGGTAGATTATGACTTCTACTGTGCGCACACCTCTGCTAGGTTTATCGATCAGCGGTGAGTCTTTTGAAAACTTCTTGGCAGCCGCGTATCATCTTGGCACCGGTCTAAATGCCCATCATTTATTAATCCAATAGTCATTCATTTTTTTTTGCGACAATATGGAATGAATGATAACAAAAGGCCTTTTCACAAACAGTGTAAATGCTTGGAATGCCAGGCCGGGGATTACTACGTGAACTACTAAATAATAAACAAGGCCTAATCTGATCACTGTGTGGACGTTTTGTATGAAACACAGTCCATGCAAATTAAACTTGGATTAGGGCATTTACTGGCAGTCATGTGAAGTGCTTGGTAAACCAGCTTAACTGTCCCGATATCCTCTGTGGCATCTGTTATTAAATTGGATGTGGAACGTGCATCACGAATGAAGATTTGTTCTTGGGGCCACCCAACGGACCGAGTCATTACATTGCTTTTCACCTGCGGTTTAGAACGTTAACACATAAATTACTTGCGGTAGCGAGCAAAACGATTCCGTCGAACAGAGCTCCGCACGTTATTCACTCTGTCGATGGATGTGGCGCAAAGTTCAGCTCGTGGGTGTGTTTTTCAGGTTGTTGTCGAGTGCTGTTTTCAGCATCGTACGCCACGCTTTTGCACCACGGGCCGAAAACTACTTCGCGTTTATTGAAGGAACGTGGAGCGAAAATCTGACGTCGTGCCAGGCAGCGCGTCATACGACACGCAAGCGCGTCGAGAGAGTTGCACGGCAACGTATCCAACACAAACTTGCGGAGCAATGTTAAGTTTGACTGTTGTTTTTTTTACCTCCCTTTAAGCGAAGGCTCACAGTGATTTGTTTTCGAAACCACGCTACTTCACGCATCCTGGAGCCCCTATCCGTCCGATTTGGGCAAAGTTCCCCCTTACAACCCGGCCTCCTGTCGAGAGGCCCCCACACCACCAGCTTTACGCGGGGGATGGGTGACCCCATCTTCCTCGAATGTTCCGTCGGCAGAACTCCCGGAACTTGGGCAGAACCCCCGTACTCACATAACCTGTACAAACGCCCCCTTCCCTTTCTGCACATCCGCCTTGACAAGGCCTCCACATGTGCTGGCTGCACACTCGGTGACAATTTTTACGAACATTTTACAGGTCTGTGTAAGGTTAACGAGGAGATTTTGGGTTTAGAATTAGCTGTAATAAGTAAATATGTAAATAATAACTTATATTGCACCGATGTATATTTTCACGGCTCTGTGCATGATGATTGCTGACCAAAATTCTTCTTTTGGGATCGCCGTATCGAGCACTCCTCCTGTCTTTTTGGTGACATATTGCTGTCACGTTGGAGGCATCTTCATGCATTCGACACGAGAGGCAAAACGTCGCGAAGGAGAGAGGACGATCACCCGACACGGCTATCCACAAAGAACAGCGCTGGTAATCGGTCATCAATAAATGGTATATGTTTAAGTGCTTTTCACGTGAATATGTCGCAAAGCACCGAAACATGAAGACTGCTGACATGATCATCTCCACGATGAGCTGGGTGAAATGGGGGCACATTCCAGAGTGTGAACCCACTTTCAAAACGTTGTTCGCCTTGTCATGTGGCATCGAAGTCTGGATAATGTCTCATCGTCTTAAGCCAAATGTCCCCATTGCAGAGTTGGAGCGTGTTTGCTGCTTGTTAAAAATTGGTATTCATTCGTGAGCTTGCAAGCTCGATATAACTGCGACACGGCAAACGTCCGAACTGACCAACGTAGCCACGTATAAAAGAGGTTTGTGGTTCGATTCCGGTGGCTGCCCTGGTTAATGCTGCTGATGAATTAATCATCACCAAGCGCCTTCCTCTTTGTAGCGGTGGCGGCCCCGAACGTCAGCGACCGCATCATCACTCGTGCGGGTTTTGGGTGCGAGTGGACACGCGGGGCGATGGAAAGGTTTGGAGGACGGTTGTCTAATGACGGCGTTACATCTGGCACGCTCCGGTTTTCCGTTTCAAGTACAGACGATCCGTGCAGAGTGTCGCCGTGATGGGCGAATTCATTTAAGTGGGGAGGGACACGCGTCTTGTGTCGGTAAAAATAGCCGCGTTAATGCTTGTAATTGGCTTGAACTGTCAAGTGCGTCAGGTGAATGATGCAGGAAGCACTCTTGCCATATCCGGCCTTACAAGTGAGAGGCAAATATTGACAGAAGATAATATGAATTCAATTGCATCGTGTCATAATATTCGCTTACGGGCTACTTTACCACCCGCGGTAAATGCAAAAAGCTATTGATTTTTTAATGTTTCAGTATTATTCATTCAGTGCTTTGATTGGAGCAAATATTTTTTGTTGTATAGCATCTCTTATGAAGGTCTAAACCGGTTAAAAGCTTGTTTTCCAAACTAAATACACTGTGCTGTTGGACCATATTGGTTTAGAAAGCTAATATTCCAATCGAAATGTACGTTTAAAAATACCGGCCATTACGGAGGCATCCAGTCATCTCGGCCAGACCTGTGCTGACCACTAGATGGCGATGATGCGATTGGCTTTGAGCCGAGAGAACAACCTGCAGCTGATTAGCGATAGCGTGTGCAGAGTTGTCACATGATATGGCCAGCCAATAGCAACACTGAAAGAATCTGTAATGACACCCCAACTGCCACGTTATATATTAAGTTGGAGACACAGATCGGAGTTCTGCGTATGTTTGTGTGTTTTGGTAAGGAAATTAAGGCTGCTGGTGTTCTGCAAGTGCATTAGTGGCACAAAAGAAAAAAAAGTATTTCGAGTAATATCTGTTTCTTATTGCAGTGGAAAGTACTTAGTGAGTTTGCGCGTTCTGGATATGGGATTCCAGCGACGCAACAAAGGTCAGCACTGAGCGATGCAACAACGCATAAATCCACATGGTAAAAAACGTAGAGCAACAATCTGCATGTTTTGTCAGTTGAGCGATGTCAAACGCTGGGCGTTAAGGTGAAACCTCTGTAGGCTGTTTAACATGATGGGAAATTCCTACAGTGACCTGCATCAGCACGTCTGCAGGGGCATTCATTGCCTTCAATAGCAGGCCGATACAGACAGCGATTTAACATTGAGAAATGCTCCATGTTAAATCACTCCAACGCGAGTGGTTGCCGTGTGGGTGATCGAGTAGTGCGTGTGATCCTCAGGCAGCCTTTCTGCCGGTCACTTAAGGCTACAGTTACAAGGACGCAACGCTGCCGTCGTTTCACGCTGCCGTCATTTCACGCTGTCGTCATTTCACGCTGCCAGTCCCTCCTTTCCTCCCTCCCCCACTATCAGACATCTCACGCGAAAGTTGCGACTTCCTCCTTTATTGTGTCCTTCCCTTGTATCACTCCTTAAACGCCAAACAAAGTGTCTCTATTCTCTCATCTCAATGTCAGAAACCGGTTAGTCCTGTACAGGGTCGCGGTGAACCGGAGCCTATCCCGGCAGACACAGGGTGCAAGGCAGGGATATACCCACGATGGGACGCCAGTCCATCACCGGGCACTGAGGGCAATTTAGTTTGCAAGCCAATTAACCTATGCAGCAACATGTTTTTGGACTGTGGGAGGAAACCGGAGTGCCTGGCGACAACCCACGCGGACACGGGGAGAGAACTCGCAAACTCCCCTACACAGAAAGGCACCCGAGCCGAGATTTGAACCCAGGACCTTCTTGCTGTGAGGTGACAGCGCCACCCACTGGGCCACCGTGCCGCCCCGTGTCGCCCTTCTGTGTGGCTGAAACACGTTCATTCATTTTCATGATGTAGGTTTTTACATATCGATGTATGTTAACTGCTCTTCGGAGCCGTTTTTTTTATTTCGGGGTAGACGTGACGTTGACGTTGGTTGGGTTTCGGAAAAGTCTCGCTCCGAGGCAGCGTATGCTTTTCACAGTGACGCGTAAATACCGGTTAAGTTCTGACAAGTGCGTGATGGTGGTGTGTGTGTGTGTGCGCGCGCGCGCAGCCCGTGGTGTTTGTAGGGAGAGCATGGCTGAATAGTAAGAGGCCGCTAGGGCAGGGAGGTGGAAGGGGGTCTCGAGTAACATCAGCAGGCAAAGTCATAACTCTCTTTCCTTAGGTTCCCGTCTGCGAGATGGCTAGGCGGCCCAGAAGAAATCGCTTTGAGCTGTAAAGACTAGAAATGGTTTTTTTTTATAATTTCTGGCAGTTATACAGGCGTTAAAGATCTTAAAACACCAACTAGACACATTTCACAAAGTGTCTAGTTTGCAAAAGCCACACTCTGTGAATAGTGTCAATTTTGGTGTTTTAAGATCTTAACGCCTGTGTAATTGCCAGAAGTGGTAAAAAACTTTTCCTAGTCTTTACATATGTACACTTGCAAAATGTACCTATGGCTTTGAGCTGATATATCTTGGGCTTGAAGCCAGGTTTTAGCCACTGCCCTTAGTTGCTTTGGGTTCTCAAGTGAAGACGGTTGACGAACTCGGTCACCAACAACACTACAAAAAAAACAACATCAGGTTCAATTTGGCACTGGACTTAAAGGCCAAATTCCACCCATTGTTGAGAATCAAAACATCGGTTTGACGGTGATATGACCAACACTGCTGTTTGTGGCAGTGCGGGTGGAACAGTGCTGCCCTGTACTGTGGGAACAGAAGTCACTTGAAGGGCTCTCATGGGGGCAGCTCCCAGTAAATAACCCAGTCTCACAACATGCGACACTGATGGCACAATCCGTATTACATTGGTAACGATGTTTCACGGTTTATTGGCACGTGCCAAACGTGCTTTCGCCGGCCCCGTACGCGGCGGCTTGGGCAGCCTTGCCTGACTTGTTGGAAACTGTGAGGGCAGGCAGCATGCATGCTGATGATGCAGGATCGACCAAGGGAGTAACACTGCCGATAAGCGTGCCGTGGCAAACAGGCGGAGGCTTGCGAGCGCATGCCTGGGCGCTGCGTTATCGCGGTCACTATAAGCGTGCGGCTTTAAGCAGTTAACACTGCCGTTGCCATTGTGTGGGTCTGTTTGGAGTCATTGTGATGTTGGCAATGGGGAAAGTGACTCGCGATTAGGCAGCGCTCTACGGCAACCAGTTGCGTGCAACTTTCGCTGGTAGCAAACGCTTGCTGTTGCTGCTCCTGCTGTTGCTGAGCGGGTTACCTTTATCACGATGATCGCCGGGCACCGCGCGGTTACCAAAGAGTCGACGGTCTGGGTCGGCTGCGCCACCGCCACACAAAACAAAATTCAACGGTGCTCGCGTCACCGGGAGCTTTGGTATGGCTGGGAAGCGGTGGTTGGGGATGGTGGGTGCGAGTGTGGAGGGAGATTAGGGCGAGCGTGGTCAGTGATCGCAGGAGGCCTGGGTCAAGTCGTCGAGAGATGGAGAGCCTGCGTCGGATCCGGGCGGTAGAGAGGCTGGCGGCTGTGGTG
This sequence comes from Mordacia mordax, assembly GCA_036362905.1. Lineage (NCBI taxonomy): Eukaryota > Metazoa > Chordata > Hyperoartia > Petromyzontiformes > Petromyzontidae > Mordacia > Mordacia mordax. The sequence goes on from JAZEWT010000006.1 coordinate 16,833,247, forward strand.
TGCGTGTGTGGAACAGCAACAACAACAACGGTGCATATTTCACAACAGCCGTGCAGTCCAGACACATTGATGTGACTCTTGCGAGTTGGATTAAAAGCATCTTTTAAGACGAACACAATTACCGACTTAGAGAAATTATATTAATCTGGAGGCGTGTGGTCTGCAGCACCGCTGGTGCATCGCAACAACCGCCACCCCTTCTCCCCCCGGCACCGTGGCTCTGCAATGCACGCTGTGTCCTGGAATTCTACAAGCACAGGGCTCTTGATGTCCTCACCGATATTAAGTAGCTTTTCGGCCGGTTCACGGGCAGGGTCATAGGCCTCATCGTAGTGAGGCGCGCGTCTTCCTCTGCTATCATGAAACGTTGCGAGTGCGGGTGGAGTTTGCCTGTCCGCGATCGTCGCTTCAACATTGTCGCTTCAACATCGTCGCTTCAACATTGTCGCTTCAACATCGTCGCTTCCTGCGGACCGAGGCGTCGGGTGCCCAGCGCTGGGTTCGATGGCCCCACGCTCCCACGTGCGCGCAGAGATATCCATCTCAAAACATTCGGACTCGGTTATTCTCGTTGCCGCCGGTTTTTGCCCTGAACTGACGCCGTTGAAAGCCACGCGAGCATACATTGACAAGGAGGCATTAATCATCCTCCTCACCTTTTTAACACCGGACATTTTTCGATTTTGCAACAGTGACCTTAAAAAATAGTAATCGTTGCAAGTAGCGTGTACTTGAGGGCAAAATACACTGTGAGGATAGGTTGACATTCAAAAAGGTGTTGCTTCATCCATATGCCCCAGCGTAGGTGTACAGGTACGTTCTCTCCAATACGAGCCTGCCGTTTAAAATTGTAGTGATTCAGGAAAGTTCACATTTTTAGGCAAATCTAACCAACATTTGCAAGATGACCTTATGCTATTGGATAGCAACACAAAAGTCGTGTTGGGGTTGGTAATTTACACAATTCGTGCATTGTGAAGATGGGGCGTTGTCCGAACGTTCGTATTTTGAGGCCGCAAAGTTATTGGAAAATGTGTTTTTGTGTCGTTTGTTGCTGTGTAGCAGTACTGGCACAATATCACGGAAGATATTGTTCAAGGAAAGGCATAGAAGAGTTGAGGAGGCCGGCGAGGAGGGAGAGAAACTATACCTCGGTTGCAGAGCAGTCGCTTGCAAACCCAAAGCACTATAACATTTATGGATTATGGATTCCATTAAGTACATTGTTGGCACAGAATAAAGAAATTCTGTACGCAGAATTGTGTATATTTGCTGTCGTAAATGAACGAAATCTAATTATCCGTCTTTCATCTTGAACCGATAATGGCACCTGCTGTTGGATGGACAATGGGCCTGCGCTCATAATGCTTGCAACAAATTGCCCCGGGCGGGACGCGTAATATTGCTGCGGCGGGGACGTTTGTGCGCGCTCCGCCGTGCTAATGGACGTAGACACCGCGGTACTGCGAGCGTTTTCGTCGCGTAACAGGATTTCCCTCCGTAGCCGTCCTCTCGGGACGGCCGTGTCGAGCGTCGTTTCTGTTTCCTTGCGCGACGTTTCACCTCCCAGGGCGGAGGCATCGGCGGGCGTTTCTCGCGAGACCGAGCCGCAGCCGAATCTCAAAAGGGGGGTGTAGGAGGGGGGGGCAGCGTTGCCGAATGTTGCCACGCTCTTATGGGTTGGGGAGCTGTTTAATGGGTGAGCACGCATCGGGGAGTGCGTATATGGATCTTGTCTTGGGCCATGTCTAGGTCGACTCAGCCTCAAATGAGCGCCTGGTGCGGTGTGTAAACATCGCCATTAGGGAGATAAAGGCGGCCGACCGTGGTGCTGGCCACCCTTCCCTTTGTGTGCTGTATCAATCTGCATAGGTGCTCGCGAACCGCGCTTGACATGACTGCACGGTGGATTTTGTCTTTTGCGGGAGGGAGGGGGGAACCCTGCTTGGCGTGGCGCATCTAATCGGCGGTGATGGATCGCGAGCGGGAGGAATCCCACGTGGTTTCGTCCGATGGTGGAGCGGTGAGCAGCACAGCCACCTCACAGCGAGAATTTCCTGGGATCAATTCCCATTTTGGATGCCTTCCTGTGTGGCGTTTGCACGTTCTCCCTGTGTCCGCGTGGATTTTCGCTGGGTGTTATTATTATTTATTATTATTTTTCAGATGCCCTTATCCAGGGCGACTGACATTATTGTAGAGTTGTGAGGAATCCATGGAGACAAGGGAAAGCCAGCCATGCAGTTAGCCGGTGCCAACATTTGCCAGACGCTGCATATCCTGGTCGACAGAGGGCGCAAGGCAGGGGAATACCCAGGATGTGACGCCAGTACATCGCAGGACACACTTTTTGGGGAAATCTACTCAGCAGGAGCGTCTCTTTGGACGGTGGGAGGAAACCGGAGTATCTGGCGAAAAGCCACACGGGCACGGTGAGAACACTCAAACTCCGCACAGAAAGGCACCGGAGCCAGAAATCGACCTCGGGTACTCCGCTTTCTTTTCAGAGTCCAAATACATGATGCCTAGGTTAATTTTCCGACTGACTAAATTTCTCCTTGAGATCTTGTAACTCGGTTTACCCTGCCCCGCTGGACAACTGTTATAAAGAGCTGTATAGCTCGATGGTTCCTTCCGGCTTAAATAAAACCTGGCTCACCTGACCGAGCGATGATGCGGCGGTGGAATTGTCCCCCGGCCGATCGGCTACGGGTCGTTACGCCTGATGATGCCTCCCAACGTAGGAGTCGAAACATCGCCAAGGAGACCGAAGGAATACTCAACATGGCTGTCCCGAAAAAACGTCTTCGGAGGGCAACTCCGATGCATCAAGCCGCGAGAAACCTGCATCGGTACATTTTGTATTCCTTCTGCGGTGCAGATAGCTGTCCCCGCTTCTCCGGGTCCTCCAATGTGGCATCAGTGACTGTCATTGACTGATGACTTAGTACCGCCGAAATGAAAGTAAGGCGCAGCCCTGCAATGACATGCGCACACGACTGCTGGCGGAAGGGTCTTTACTAGAGGGAGCTTCGGAGGGCCCCCTCTGCAGGGTGATGACCAGGCTGGCCTTTGAGGATGTGGAGGAATCCACACTTTTCCCCACCGCACGCGGCCTGCCGTTCATACTGCCGGATGGACAGAGGTGTCGTAGGTGGGGGGGGGGAGGGGGCGGTGTTTTCGGAACCTGCACCGTCGTTTCAGCCGGCGCGCCGGGAGATGGAACCGAACCGGCGACCTCCCGATTGCATGTCCAGCGCGCTGCCAACAGCCACCGCCGCGCTGCCAACAGCCACCGCCGCGGCATCTATAAACGGAATAAGCATCGACGTAGAGACCACGCTCTGTGGCTTGCGTGCGGGCAATCTTGCGTTTTCCTCTGCCAAGTCTCCATCCAATGCGATACTTGAGAACAGTAAAACTGTCAGGTGCAGCGATGGTGTTATCGCCTGATGGGAAACTTTCGATGCATTTTAAGCGCTTTGGCAAGACGGCGTGTCTCATCGCACCTGCGTCAATCAAATCTAGATTATGCATCTCATGTGAACGGTGATGTAGATTTTTAACATGTCAACATGGGTTACAAATTATATTGCTCCATCATGAAACCTAAACTGTTATTGATGTGTGCTGTCGTGTCGCTGTCAGCGGCAGAGATTTGACTCTTGGCTTTTGCACGGACGTGTCAGTTCCTGTGAAAGTATTGAATGTTGCGTTCACCATCTTTTTATCTTTCACGACCATCCCAGCAAATTTAAGAGCTGACATTTTTAGTTCCTTTCGTGCAATTATAACTGGACCACACCACGCTCGCTGTTGCGCGTGTACGATTTCTTAACACGTGTACAGTGCGTACTTTTTGTTATAAGGAAACGGCTTGTGTACGTAATGATGTAGGTTTTCACGGCTCGATGCAGCCGCGTCGATGGCTCTCTCTCCTCTCCCGAAGGCTTGTGTACGGTTTGGTCGTGGCAAAACAGAGTTTCCAAGTTCTGCGCACGTGTCGTCTCCGCCAATGTGGCAGCCGGGTGGTGGGGTACATGCGGGAAAGGTACTTAGCCAGAATTGGTCCCCAGTGCTTTCTGCATTCCGGGTGGCAATCATACAAATTTCTACTGAGACTTTTTCCTGCCGCAGCTCCTATTGTTGGCTCTGGTTATTTTTTACTCCAAACCGCTGCAAAGGAATGCAAACTTGCATTGTTGAAGAAGCTAAACTGCTTCCTTGAATTTACTTCCTGCTTCGTGGCCTCCCAAAAAAATTCAAAAACACGGTGACCTCCGAGAGACCCTCCCCCCACCTGTCCCACCCCGTTCATGATGACAGATTTTTTGGTATGTGTGCATCGAGATAGGACAATTAGTTGGTTAAATTCAAGTAATCTAGTGAGCGACTCAAATTATAATTGGCTGTGTTCTTAAACAATTACTTGGGCGCCTTTTAGCAATTCTGGTCGCTCCGTTTAACCTCCCGAAGGCAGGAAATCCCCTACAAGCTAAGCGCATTGTGCACTGACGATGCTGATGATAGACAGGGTTGCACAAGTGGTAACATTGGCCCCGTACAGAAATGAAGTCCTGCCCAAGGCAGTTTGGTTCCCAGCTCGGGCGCCCTTTTCTGTGGAGTTTGTGTGTTCTCTCTCCCTGTTCTGCCTGCGTTTCCTTCGGGTTCTCCAATTTCTTCCCACAACCCGAAAAAATCCACTCATTAATTGGCCGATAACATTAAACTGGCAAATCTTAGCGTCGGCTAACTGCTTGACTGCCTTCCCCGCTGCCTGCCTCTCTGCAGCTTCCTCGCGCCACCTTATCGTACTTTCTTCGAATGAATGCGTGCTGGTTCTAAATTGTATTTGTTATTGTATGACGTCACACAGTCTAAACCCATCGCCTCCCGTCCAGCGGCACGTGAGCATAGAATTTAAACTTGCCCTCGACCCAATTGTTTTTTTTTACTTTAGCCTCTTCGTAATAATGTAGGTTTTCACGGCTCGATACATGAGGATCGTTTCGAAAAGCCGCTCTTTCGGGATAGCCGCACCGCGGAGAGAGGAGGAGCGATCGACGCGGCTATCCCAAAAGAGCAGCTCTTCGAAGCGATCGTCTTTAGCCTCTCTGTCGAGTAATTGAAGTCACAATTGAAATGATGGCTATTTGGCCACTCCGCATATATCCTTGTGTGCCATGGAATAATTTATATGAAGGGTAGGGCCTCCTGCTCAGCCTGTCACGGCTGTGTTGAGCGATCTCGCTGTAATGTGTAGGAATGTGGTCGGCAAAGTGAGGACCTTAATATCCACGAATGCAGATGGCTTTGTGCATGTATACGGGGGATGCTGTTTATTTCCGAATACATTTGCAAGCCAATTGCAACGTTTTCTACGTCGCATGGAGTTAGTTATTGTGCAACTTTCGGGATATACTTGGCATAAATAGAGATCACCAGATGAGTTGTACCAAGTAGACAGAAGTAAGACAGTTGCATAGGGAAACTCTGGTCCCTGTCTGACATGGAAATTGCACACAAGACGGCCAAGAGACGCGAACAAGTCTTGCTTGAGCGGAAATCGACACTCAAGACAACAAGTTTTTGCGTCGTATTTAAAATACTGATAATCTGCATCCCTTTATTAATCCATGGCTGGTTATGTGAGTTATTTATTTGTATTTTGCCACTCTAGCCAATCAAGGCGAGTAAAGTTACGAGCCCAGGAACCCTGTAAGATGCCACTTTTTATCGGTGTTCCTATGTGGCCGGGAATGGAACACTGGCGGCCGGTTTTTTAATCGTAGCGTGGAAACCGCTGTGCCACCGGCCTGCTGCCGCACGCGTGCACATTTGTACCGTTCCCAGAAGACGGGTTTGGAAAACCCGAGAACCGCTTCGAGGGCAAAGACTCGAACAGGAGAGATGCGGTATTGAGAGCTCAATATATAATGTACTTGACGGGCATTGTAACCACCCATGCCCCGTTACGGGCCGACGGCCGTCGCTTTGGCAGGGTGACGATCGGCATACGGACAGTTCCACAGTAGTTTCACCACCGATTGGTATCGCACACAAGCCTGCTTGTTTTATGTTTGGGGCTCTGTTAAAACGAATACAATAAAGCTAAGATTTGAAATGTAAGTCCGTTATTGCAACGTTCATTGGGATGACTCATTGCTTGCTAATCTGTGTGGGGGGAGGGGCCGGGGACTCATCATTGCATTTTGCCTGGGGCCTCAGAATCACTTACACTGCCCTGCTTGAAATCCGTATGCCGTGAGAGCCTATTTTTGCTGTAACATAATTGATGTGGTGTAGGAGGCACTCATAATAGCACGTGTGTCTCTGAGATCATTGCTATCTGGTCCTAAGTGTACAGCAGGACCGCCTGCATTACCCATTTAAAACGTGTTCCGCCATCATATGAACATTCAGCCTGCGCTCCGCTCGGCCGCTCGTGATTATCAAAGAGCTCTCGCGAGAGCGGAAGATTGCGCGTTACTGGCAATACCTTACAGGGCGAGATAGACAGGTGCTTGTTATCACGGCGGAAAGTACTCAGCGAGCTTGCAAGCTCCAGGTGCGGGATTCTTGTGACACGACACACGTCCGAAACGACTAACGTAGCAAGGCGCAAACATCAAAGGGCAGATAAACTCAAGGTAACAACCTGTACACAAATTAATCCCTAACCGTAACAATGAAAGTAATCCGTAACACTAAAGATTGCACAATTTAACAATCTCACAACAATTTCCACAAAGGTGAAATCCCAATAATTTTATCATGAAGTAGTGTTCAAGATGGTCCACTTGTCTTGTGACCCCAATTTCAGAGTTTTCTCTGGTTTCTGGTCCTGCATGAGCTGGTACGTGCACCGCAAGCCATTCTCCAATAGTACAGAACTTCTATCAGCCGCATGATTTAGCATTATTACTTCCCAAGCAAATAAAAAAGTAAGGGTTATTTTAAATATAAATAAATGAGCAAAAGGAACCAAAAATGCCAGGGGTCAAATGGTCGGTGACAAGACATGTGCACCACTCTAAATACCCACCTAAAATAGCACTGCGATATCTCTGCGAACAAAATCTTCGTTCGCTCCGAGCTCTCGTTTTTGTTCCGGGGCGACTGCGTGCGTGCGTGCGTACGTGCGTGGTTGCCACTATTTTTGTCCACGCGCTCGAAGCTCCGCTGACTTTGTGTCCGTCACAGGCAAAGTAATTGCTTTACGTGTTCGCGATCACGGCTCGTCTGTAAAAGTCACGGGTAAGGTCTTAGCTCTCGCCACCCACCACCACCACCACCACCACCCCCCGGGTTAGTGAAGTTCGCTTTTATTAAACGACTGTTTCAGCCACGCTTGACTGCTCGGCACCTAAAAGGTGACACCGTTCAATTCCACGTCGCTAGTCGAACGTGCCGGGTGAATGGCTTTCTTACGAGGAAACACCGGTCGTGCAGAAAAACCCACAGCGCGCCCTTCCTCAATCGTCTTCTGTGACGGTCGGCGACGTTAAAATCCAATTCTGGTCCACGGTCGAGACACTCGCATCTGCAGGTGGACAAGGACTGGTGACCTGATTGTGTTCCACCGGGCAGCCACACCAGAAATAGCGCGGCACCGGCAAGGTGGTTCCAGGTTTATGTGACTTTTCGAAAACGACCTCAGCGCGTGGTTGCAAATTTCATCCATTCGTCTCGCCGTGGGAGTTTTTACATTCTGTCTCGTCAGCATCGGTGTCCCGCCGGCAAGCGAACTCGCGTTGGCGCCCACGCGTGGCTTGCTCTGCAAACAAATCGCGCTCGCCGCCGAGGTTTGTCGAGAGGCTGTCGCCCTCTACCGATGGCTTCGAGGCGTCACGGAAACTGTTCCATGTGGCCGCTGCTGCTGCTGCTGCTGGAAGGTCGCGCGGTGGCTCGGTTGAGCAACGCTGCCGCCTCATTGCAACAAGGAGCCGGGTTCAATTTCGCGTTTTCCCCGTGTCCGCGTGGGTTTCCTCCCACGGTGACATCACATGGCACCACGGCTTAAGTGACCTCGCGAGAGTATGCTGGGTCCTGCCTGCGCCTGCCCAGGATACGCGCCGGTGCACCGGCAACTTGTACGAGATTTAGCAGGAACTGATAACACAGTAATCAGGTCCCGGGTTCCTGGTTCGGATGCCTTTCTGTGTGGAGTTTGCTCGTCTGCATGGGCTTACGCCAGACACTCTGGTTTTCTCTCACCGTCCAAAGACGCGCCGCTGCCTAGGTTAATTGGTCTGCCTAAAATGCCCCCCAGTGCCCTGCGATGTACTTGCGTCACATCCTGGGCATATCCCCGCTTTGTACCCCGCGTTTGTTCCGCCCCCCCCGCGACCCTGTACAGGATTAAGCGGAAACTGATAACGAAGGTCGTTGCTGCGGCTACATTGGTGGAAACGGCACAATAATAAATTAAAAACAGCAATAACGCTGCGGTAGGTAATGACACAGACGGACTGGATGGGAGTTGGAGATAGCGCTCCACAGCCCAAGAAGGATCCGGAACAAATCTGAACGATAACGGAGAGTGATTGTGAAGTACAGTGTAACGCGCGTTTACAGTTTCGCCGTTGTGTGGTCTCATCAGGGTCCCGATTTCTGAATAGCAAATAAAAGTCCATGGGTAATACCTGCGGGCGGCACGGTGGCCCAGTGGTTAGCGCTGTCGCCTCACAGCAAGAAGGTTCCGGGTTCGAATCTCTCGGCTCGGGTGC
>JAZEWT010000006.1:16847244-16859027 GCA_036362905.1 Mordacia mordax
TCCGCTCCTCCGGCGGTCACCGTAGGCGCACGCTATTGTGACCCAACGACTCCCCCCCTGTGCCACCGCCGCCCCGTGCGGAGCGAGCGACCGTTTACGTCTCTCTCGCGTCTGTCTCGGGAAACCGGGCGACGACGCCGCCGCCGCCGCCGCCGCCGCCGCCGCCTCGCTCGGTGCCGGCTTCCCACTCGCTTTCCAATGCCACCGCTAATCAATCGACCGTCATGGCAGAGCGCGGCAGTCTCGCTGCGTGGGCGAGATCGCCGCCCTTGTTGTTGTTGTTGTGGTCGTCGTCGTTGCATTGAAAATCCTACCTTGTTTTCTCATCTCATCTCATTGTCAGAAACCGCTTAGTCCTGTACAGGGTCGTGGTGAGCCGGAGCCTACCCCGGCAGACACAGGGCGCAAGGCAGGGATATACCCACGATTGGACGCCAGTCCATTACCGGGCACTGCGGGTAATTTCGTCTGCAAGCCAAATTAACCTAAGCAGCAGCATGTTTTTTTGACTGTGGGAGGAAACCGGAGTGACCGGCGAAAACCCACGCAGACACAGGGAGAGAACTCGCAAACTCCCACACAGAAAGGCATCCGAGCCGACATTCGAACCCGGGACCTTCTTGCCGTGAGGCGACAGCGCAACCCCACTGGGGGCCACGGCGCCGCCTGCCTTGTTTTCGCCTTTTGTTTTTCCATCGCCGCCTGCTCGGCAAACGCAGGGTCACACGATTGCACAGCCGGTCCAAGCGTCCAGTTATCCTCGCTCACGAGATAACGGCGAGCCGTCTCACCTCCTCCTCCTCCTCCTCCTCGTCCTCCTCGTCCTCCTCGTGTACCGCAACAAAACAAGGAGCGTCACCGCGCCCTTGTGCACACGCGCCTCGTGCTTTGAAAGCAGGTCACTCACGTCACTCACGTCACCGAGGGCAGCTTGCGCTTTAAAACACGGCCCAATTTATTTTACACAGCGACGATGGTGAGAATAAAATGACTTGGACACAGTCCTTGCCCTTTCGAGCCGAACCTTTGCACCGGGGCGCAAGTGGCGAGGAGTTACGGCGCGAGAGCCCGTTAACCCAATGGGGGTTAATTACAAACGTGGTAACGTGAAATGGCATGGCTCTGCGCGGCCGCCCGTTGAATGCAAATGTGTTTTTTTTTTAAACACGCTCTGAGTTAATGTCCTCTCCAGCGCAATTAATGTCACCACCACGAGCGTGGTAATTAAATTAACTTCGAATTATTACGATTGGGCACTTTATCAATGTATATTTTTAAAATATGCATTGACAATTTATTTTAAATTACTTTTCACAGCTGTTGCTTCAGGATTGCCATGTCGAGTGATCCTTCTCTCGTCTTCATGACGTTTCGCCTCTCGTGTTGGAGGCATCACCAGCCAATTCCTGACACGTCGCGAAGGAAAGAGAATGAACAGTTCACGCGGCTGCCCTGAAGCAACATCGTCACTCATTGAGCTGGGAAAACCTCCATTAGTAGAATTCTCAATTAGGCGTGCGCTAGGGTTAGTGATATCGCATTGGGTAGCGCTCTCCGCTGTGAACCGGTCGACCTGCGTGCGGGTCAATGACCCGCGTGGCATGGGGAAACCATCCAGCAGTGGATTGACAGGGCGCTCGTGGCTGTGCACCGCTCAGATGTTGTGAAACTTACTTCCCGTGAGCGTCAAGGTGTAACCCCCAGGTTCACCAGGAGGAGGCGATACCAGCAAATGTGGACCTTGTGTCCCGTCTGTATGGGATCCGGAGTCTTGCCACTTTGCACGCGTGGGTTTTCTCCAGTTGCGCCGGCTTTCCCTCACAAGTATACACTCGTTGATTACGTTATAACGCCTTAATAACGGGTGGTTGCTGTCACCGTCTCACTTGTCCGTGGCTCTTCCTCACCCCCCCCCCAAGTCGTCCCAATTCCCTTGGAGACCAGACGAATGCCTCTACCAGTCAGCGATTGTCATCCAGCACTTGATTGGCATCTAACAGTTGATTGGCAAGTGTAAGTGGCGCCGTAAGCGGTGTGCGGTTATTCGCCGCTGTGACACATGATTAAAAACGATGCGTCACCAGCTGCAAAAGTCAACTCGAACGAGACTGATGGCCCGCGCGTAACGATTAAGCCACACACAGTATTCATAGCGGGGATTTTGTTTTGTTCGCGTGCCTTCCTCCGTGCCTGCCCAGTGATTTTTCTCTTCTCTTCCGCCGTCCGCTTTTGTTACGGCGCGCTTGTTGATCCACTGCTGGATGGGGATCTGCCTCCCCGCTCCACGTGGTCTCGGTTGAAGGCGTTTACTTTTGGCTTTTGCTTCACCAAACGCGGGTCGCTGTGGGTTCGTGATTGAAAGGATCTGAGAAGGGTTCTGGTTTCACTCGCCTCTGATGTTCGCTGTGGCTCTGGAGGCATCCCGGTTGCCATATTCATATTGTAATAGCAATAAATACGATTTATAACACGCGTGCATTACATTTCAAAGGTATTCATTTGAAGAATACCAGAGCGTGTTAACTAAATACATCACCTTTCCAACATTCGTTTTTTTAAATGTACTTACTCGTAATGATTACTCTAATAATTTAGCCATTAAAGCCTCACTGAGTCTTAAGGCTTCGTTGTCAGGAGGGTCCTGCATTGGGATGTTTCGCTCTCCTTGTGGGAGGAAACCCAAAGGACACAATGCGCATATGGCTAACGCTTACAGCGCCACGCGGATAGGGTTAACCTGAAGGAATACCAGCAAATCAAAACAAAAGCCTTTTCCTCCGCTCTAACGGTCGCATTTAAACGCTAATCCTCACCGTGTCGCCGGTGACAAATTGAGATTGATCACACGAACATTAAGGTGAGGAGGCTGTGGCTGCTGTTGCAGTTTTCATCCAGTAATGGCTTGCTGCGTAAGTAGCTCCACACGCACACTTGGGTTGCCACCTGTCCTGGTTTCCACGGAAGTTGTTCTGGTACATTTCTACGTCTTCCCGGGACAGTCATTTCGGCATCATTCTCAGTATCCGCTCAGTCCTGTAGAGGATCGTGGTGACCAAAGTCCTGCTTATTGGCGGCGGTGGCAATCGTCGTGATATTGTTGTGGAGCGGTGGTCTCCAACCTTTTTAAACACATCGCTTTAAGAATCTAAACGCAGCACAAGATCTGCCCGTAAAAAAAAAATTCTAACTTTATTAAAACCCAAGAAAATGTACGCGATGCGTAATACACATTATCAATGTGACACCTGTGTGTGTACTTCCACGATCAGTGGGTGCTTGCACGCGATCTCCAGCAGCTTGCAATTATGTCCCATGGCCGCCACAGTTTAGAATACACCCACCGTACGGAATCTTGACTTTTCTCACGATACTTTCGAAATATTAACATCGACTCTTTAAGACGCTGGGATTGTCCTCTCGATTGCAATCGACTCGTCGGAGGCCACTGACGTAGAGCAACAGCAATAATGTCACGTTGAGGCGCTCAAGCCAGACGATTTTGTCGGCCGTGCAGCATTTCGCTGCAATGACGCTTCTCACATTTGTGAATCGGGCATCGAGTAGCTGTGCGCCGCTATGTCCGTCGATAACACATCGCTCAAGATAAGGCAGTACTGTGTAGCTCTCCCCACGTCCAATATTGTGAGATATACTTTTTCCCCACTGTATTTATCCTGAGGTTTTTTTTGCTTGTACCTCGGGAGAGGTGGAAACTGTGACGCGCGAGCACATGCGCGCGCGTCAAATGGGCCCTGGTCTCGCGGCAATCGTATGGCTATGCTCGACGAAGGGGCTGAGAGCTAGGCTTAGTTTAAATATCATTTATTGCTCACCTTGGCCATGCCCGGGGGATATCTGGTAACAGCAGCAGTGGATAGATCATGGTTTTTATGATGTTGACGGAGTGCAGATGCAGTGCCCACATAGTGCCCCCTCTGCTGCCATGTTGGCGAGTGCTAATGCAAGTCCAGGGTGGTCCAGATATGCAGTGATCCCCATTTAATTCTATAAACTTTAATAGGTTTCTGTACCAATAGGTGTGGGCGGCACAGTGGCCCAGTGGGGTTGCGCTGTCCCCTCACAGAAAGAAGGTCCCGGGGTCGAATCTCGGCTCGGGTGCCTTTCTGTGTGGAGTTTGCATGTTCTCTCCCCGTGTCTGCGTGGGTTTTCGTCGGGCACTCCGATTTCCGTGACCCTGTATAGGACTAAGCGGTTTCAGACAATGAGATGAGATGAGACTAAATTGTCCTCCGTGCCCGGTGATGGACTGGCGTCCCATCCTGGGTATAACCCTGCCTTACGCCCTGTGTCTGCCGGGATTGGCTCCGGCTCACCGCGACCCTGCACAGGACTGAGCGGTTTCTGACAGTGAGATGAGATGAGATCAATAGGTGTGTGCAACGCAAACGATATAACTCGCACAGTATTCGTCCAGCGTCCAAGGTCGTCACTTGAAGGGAGAATGACTGGGAGGCGTGAGGAAATCCGCAGAGAGGTGGGGGGAGGGGAAGGCAGCCATTCGGTTAGCGGGCACCAACATTTGCCAGAAACTGCGTCCCGTGTGTAATGTTGTTGCTGGTGAATTGACGAGCGAGTGGGGGGCTCGGGGAAGCCACACGCAAACTGCACACAGAAAGGCACCCGAGGTGGGAATCGAACCGCCTCTGGCAGGGCCTTCTTTCTGTTCGGTGTGGATGTTGCCACGGCGCCACCGTGCCGCCCAAGTGAGGCTGTGGGGGCCGCCGTCCTGGCCGTGTGGGAGGAGAACACCGCGATCAGCCATGGCCACTTGTTTATTTTGTGTTGTAGTTGCCAGACCTTGGTGCCGCAGGGGGCTGTGAGTCATCCTTAAGCAGAACTCGGCTGCGATAAGAACCGACCGCAATTTTTACTGATACCGTTCGATTATCTTTCATTCCCCGGAGCTCTTGCTTTTCATGAGAAAAATAACGCCAAAGTTGCGCAGCGTTAAACAATTTTAATGTGGCGGTGGCGCAGCGGTTGCGAGCGCTTTCAGATCGGTTCGCGACTGGCATGGCCAACGTCGGTGGCGGATGACGCCGAAACTCGTGTGCCTATTTTGTTGAACCACGCTGGCCAGAGTGGTGAAGTATGGTCAAATTCCAATTGGGGGAGGGGGGGTAGGTCCTCCACGTACCAGTGAATGAGCAGAGGCTTGTGAATTTTAATAATTATCAATATATAATTTACCACTGTAGTCTGCGCTCAGCCAACGGAGGAGAAACAGCAACACCATAGGAGCTGTCTCTCCCCAAGCCCTCTCCTCATGGCAAGCAGACCTCGACGCTGACATTTAACTCCTGAACATTTTGGAATATTCAAGAACAGAATAGGTTTGTTTATTTTTACAACTTGAGTATTCTGGGTTTTTTTTTCAAGGCAGACATGGGTCACAATGGTTACAGATGACACATAGGAAACCGTCAGCAACGCAACATATAACTGTGAAATCAAATATATTTTTATCCACCTACGCTGTCATTTTAAAGAGTTTAGCAGGCTATTGCTTTACAGCATGAAGCTGTATCGTCATTGTGCGTGTGTCTTTATGGAATAGCATTTGTTTTTAAGATAATTTAATCGAGTTGCATTAGATGCCATTGGTACCATCCTGGCAGTGCAATGTGTGTGCTTTCCGGTATAACATTTTATTATAGTTTTCCCCAATCTCAAATTAGAGGCGAGTTAACAATAACAGAAACAATAATTGCACTCTGACTTATTGCGTACATCTTGCTGATGCCAAACATTTTGTAGAAGAATGTGTTCCCAAATATATTTTTTATTTGAAGTGGCGTGTCCATTGGCTCAAAACGAATTTGTGCAGATGTCAAGAATATGCACAGTAAATGCCACGCTGTTTCATAAAAGAATAAGCCTGCATCTCACATGACAAACCATAACTGCTGTCCAGTTGGCATGTGCTAAGGGTGATAAAATGCTCTCAAATTAGTACACATCCATACGCTAAATCCTACAGATGGTACAAGTTTAGTACTATCTGGTATGAGCGTTCATACCAGCGTTAAAGTCACTGAACAGAATAATGCTTGTTACAGGCCTTTGTCAATCTGTTACTCAATTTTAAGATCTTCTCTCACCGTGTGTATCGATTCTGAGTGTTGCTTGACCATACTTCACCACTCCGGTCAGTGCTGGTTGCTGAAGGGTGGGACGCCGACAACCAGTTTCAGATATCAGTCGTGCCTGGCGCTGGCTGGGTCTGGGAATCTGGAGTTAGTCGACCGGACTCGTAACCGAGTGTGCCAACCGCTCCACCTCCGCTCCGCCACCCACTGCACATTCAAATACACACCAGCTGCGGTGCGGGCAATGATGGTGTTTCGATAATCGGAGTAATAATAAAAACAAAACGCTCAAACAGGTTGGCAAGTTTCACCCGACCCGACTGGTTTGTTTTTCCCACCTGCTTCGATTGTTTTTCTGCACACGCGCGCGAGTACGCACACTGCACGCTGCCTCCTGCACGCACGCTGCCTCCTGCACGCACGCTGCCTCCTGCACGCACGCACGCTGCCTCCTGCANNNNGCCTCCTGCACGCTCGCACGCTGCCTCCTGCACGCTCGCACGCTGCCTCCTGCACGCACGCACGCACGCTGCCTCCTGCACGCACGCTGCCTCCTGCACGCACGCTGCCTCCTGCACGCATGCTGCCTCCTGCACGCGTGTGCCCGCTGCGTTCATGCGTGCGTGTGTCCTCTATCTCAGCCTCGGGAGAGATCCCGCCGAGGGGCCCTGCCTAGGATTTGACTTTTTTTTATATATTTGGGATGGCAGGGTCCCTGCCTGCCCCTGAGGCTGTTATATTTATTGTTTGTGAAGTATGGTAGAACAATACAAGAATTCCCCATGGCCAACAGCATGTGGAGGCTTTCATCCAACAGTGGACTGGCTGTTGTACACAGAGGGTGAGGCATTTGTAGATGATACACCACTGGTTTCTGAAGACCTCCCTCTTCTCTTTCGTCTCATCGGGTGGTAAAAATAGTGGTCACGGTGGCTCCCTATCTGACAGCGCAGACCTTTAGAAATGTAATTAATGCATCGAGATGGGTGGCAGATGTGTAGAGGCTTTGAAATTTAATGTTTTCAGAATTATATCTCCTTGTTTTATTGGCATATCTGTAAATGGATCACCCTATACATGCACTACTAAACAACACATGTTGGTTGCACATAGCGTCTGCATGCAGAGCGTCCTAAGGTGTTTTACAATTAAAAAAAAACTCGTATTGATGTAGGTATTCACGGTTCGATGTGTAAAAACTCAGACGATCGTACAAAACATCGGCCAATGAATCCAGCTCTAGCATCATCAAATGCCAACATATATATTATTAGATTTCGCTTAAAGGATTCCAACATGCCAGCATTCCTGATGTCACAGAGTTTGAGAGGCAAGTAGCATAACAAGTAAAGACCTCTGTCCCTCCTGTGTAAAGCACTGAAGTGTTGGGAAGTGAAACGGTTGGTGCATAGTTTTTAAAAAAGCCACGGCCAGGCGGCTGTATTTTAGGAATGGTGGGGGCAAGACCCAAAGCTTGGCACCAGGGCCAGCCTCATTTAATGCCTCACGTGTTCCCAGTAACCTGGAAGCAATGGTCTGGTTTATTAGCTGGCATGTATGGCCCATAGATGTACACCAGCTTGACACACCACTGTTTCCCCCTCTTCCACCCCCCCTCCCAACATTGCCGTTTCGGCTGGGTCAGCGATTGCTCATTGGCAATGCACGCAATGGGTAGATCCGTCTGATCCCTCTTTTGTTGACCGGAGATTGCGCACGGTGTTTGTACATAGAATGTTTCGAATAGGTTCCTGGCGGTTACACGAGAGAGGCCACCTCACAGCCCCGGTGTATGCACGCGTCATCCTCACGACGCACGCGTGGAGGAGACATTTTGAAGGCAGTTATGAGTAATTATGTCAAATCTGGCTTATTTGTGGAATAAGTGATTTTTTTAAACGCAGGCGCGGATATGAACGCATCATCCCAGCGTTGATGAAAAGGTTAGTTCACCCGATATGGAGCTATTTTATGACTGTTTCTCCCGTATGCAAACTACAGGTCAGAGTGACGTCAGCGAGCGTGAATAATCAACGGTTTCGCATCAAGCGGCGACTGAACGGGCGCGATGAAATGGAGGTCAGGAAGGAGAAGCGGTCGCCATGATCGGACGCCGAGTCGAGGTCGTTGACCCTGGGCAGGGATCTCAGTCACACGGTGGGATTTTGTCCGAGCGGTTTTCGTTTAGTCGGGTGTGGACTTGCACGACAGCTGAGGGAGCCGGCCAGAGGGGAAGTGCAAGTGACGACCTCGTGAACAGGATACACGCTTGCTCTGTGTAGACAGCCAGTTAGAATGAGCCACCCATAGCGACCTGAAAACAATTTGTGGGCATTTTTTAGAAGCCCGTTTGGTTCCCCTGTGGGATGAGGCGACTGGCTGTGAGAAGTGAGATTGCGATCGACCGTGAGAGGCGTGCGTTGGGGGGAGCAGTGGTGTAGCTGCTCATGTCTTAGACTCTAAACACGCGGCCAGCCACTGCTAACATTGTTCCAGTCTGGATTGGGAAATGTTTCTCCTGTGGGCATTCTCCGAGTCCTACGGTTTCCACTCGCGTGTGAAAACGTATTAATTGGCTGCGAACACCTTAATGTAGAGGGCGGCAGAGCTTGGGCAACTTGTTGTGGGGCTGACGATGTTGTCGCTGCTGCCGTTCTCTTTGTAGCATCCTTGAGAGTAAAGCGAGTATTGTGATATTTTGCAAGTTGACATTCTTGTTAATCTCTGGTCTGGTCCATCTGGTCCTCAACCACTACCCACAATACTTGCCGCCCCCCCCCGTCCCCCCCCTCGTCTGCCACTGCATGGAAAAGTGTGCTCAAATAGCACCCATAACTAATATGTTGTGTGGAAGCTGTCCTCCAACAACTGATGAACAATATTTAAACTTTCAACTATTCTTTTTACTCTTAGTGGGAATTGCTGTCCATAGTGTTTTTGGGATAGCCCTGTCGAGTGTTCCTTCTCTCTCCTTTGCGATGTTTCTCCTCCCACTTTGGAGGAAGCATCCTCAGGCTTTCTGTGAATGTCCCAGAATGCCAGGGGTGCCTCCTACAATGTGGGAGGCGAAACGTCGCAAAGGAGAGAGGAGTGCTCGACACTGCTGTCCCGAAACAATAACATTGGAAAGCAATCATTTGTCCAGCCTTGAAAACCTACATCAGAACACTTGCGTACCAGTGCTAAGACAGTGAGTTTGTTTAATTTGAAAAATGCTATAACCATCCATTATATAAAGTGTAATAAATGTCTTAGTTTTTTTTTATCGACTTGGGCTTCATTTAATGGTGTGATTTAAAACAACCTTGGCGATGGACTGGCGTCCCATCGTCGGTATTTCCTTGCCTTGCGCCCTGTGTCTGCCGGGATAGGCTCCGGCTTCACCGTGACCCTGTAAAGGACTAAGCGGTTTCAGACAATGAGATGAGATGAGATTTAAAACAGCATAAACTTCACCTGGTCGACTGCAATGTTTGATATTTTTACTGCAGACCGTTATTTCTACTCTGGTCTTGGAAGCTGCTGGTGATGTCACCGTGGACACAGCATCACTGACACGCTTGGTCTTCAGCCATTATTTATACATCTCTTATGATGACCTTCAGCAGACGCGTTCCAGCCACCGCTGGTGAAAGAGCTAAACATGTGTGGGGGGGGGTGGGCGAGTTGAAAGTGGGGGGGCACTAGAGAGAGATCTATAAGATACCTACCTGGTCTACTCTTCCAAATTGACTTGTGAGCGGGACGGTCGTACCCACGCTGTAACCGCACCACACGCGACCTATGCTCCACACGTGTATACCACCCGGTGGACAGAGGCAGTCGTGGGTTTGAGAAACTCTCCCCTCGTCATTTTAACTGGCACGCCGGGAGATCTGATCGAGCCTGTGACCTAAATTTCACGCTGCTGACCTTTAAGCCACGGCAGCTGGCTCACTGTTGGAGCAACCGATATGTGTGTAAAGTACCACGCACACGGCCCCGAGATCTCATTATACAAAGGAAATGCCCAAACATTGACGAGTCGAAGCACGGCGCAATTGAAATGAGCATTCCTGCGGTCTGATATGTTTAAGATAGGGGCGCCAGCGGCTTATGCAACAGGCAAACGTGGGTTGTTCTCCTGCTCAAGAGTTATCAGACTGTCACGGGGGTGTCCATTGTTCGGAGGTCTGTGTGTCTGCGAGCAGGAGGCCGCGTGTAACGCCGATTCCTGGTAAAAATCCTCTGTCCCTTATCTATTTGCACGCTTGAGAAAACTCTGGGCAATCACCGTTACGTAAGCTCACCTTTTTCAAACACTGTATTCAACGAGAACTGCTTTACGATAGTTGTGTTATTAAGGAGAGCCGTGCCTAGCCTTGACAATAGCTATGGAAAGCAATTCCTCACTCATCGAGCCCTAAACACCTAGGTCAGCACAATGTATTCAGTGTTAGCTCGTAGCGGTGAGCTAAGCAATTTCTGTATTCCAGAGGACATGCGTTGTGAAGTGGAGCTATTTCTGGAAACGTCACCGATAATATATGCTGTTTCTTTTAAAGTCACACGGTGTTGTTTGCAACATAATTTGTTTAAATATAGACGCAGAGTATTGTATAGCAGACGGAAGTCACATAGTCGATGATAATAAATAACGGCCCTCGGCGTGAAGAGATGATCTGTCAGAATACAGTAGATGGTTGTTTAATTGCCTTCTGTTATTAACAAAATGTATACGTTATGGAGAATTATAGGTAATACATAAATATAGTACTGTACATATATACCCAGAGTGATGATTGCTTCGAAAAGCTGCTCTCTGGGGACAGCTCTTCGGACAGCCGCGTCTGTCCCGAGAGAGCAGCTTTTCGAAGCAATCATCATGCATCGAGCCGTGAAAACCTACATCATTACATACCCAGAGTTTCCATGGTCAAGAGAGCACTCCTGAATAATATTTACCTTGAAAGCTAAAATGCTGATGGGATGAAAAGTGATTTGTTTTCATTATAGAGATACGAGTTTTGTCTTTATATAGTTCCCATTATTATTCACTGCTAAAGATGCGTATTTATCATGTACTGATGTAGGCGATCACGGCTCATTGTATAAGTTGCTCTCCATTGCTGTTTTTTTCGGGCTTGCCGTGTCGAGCGTTGGGTTTCTCTCCTTCCCGACGTTTCGGGTTAGAGCGCTTGATGATGTCTCCAACGTGGGAGGCAAAACGTCGCGATGGAGAGAGAAGGAACACCCGACACCGCTGTACAGAATGAGCATCTACAGAGAGTAATTCTCATTTATATTAAAGGGCGGCACGGTGGCCCAGTGGGTAGCGCTGTCGCCTCATAGCAAGAAGGTCCTGGGTTCGAATCTCGACTCGGGTGCCTTTCTGTGTGGAGTTTGTGAGTTCTCTCCCCGTGTCCGCGTGGGTTTTCTCCGGGCACTCATGTTTCCTCCCACAGTCCAAAATACGTGCCGCTGCATAGGTGAATTTGCTTGCAGACTAAATTGCCCGCAGTGCCCGGTGATGGATTGGCGTCCCATCGTGGGTATATTTCTGCCTTACGCCCTGTGTCTGCCGGGATAGGCTCCGGCTCACCGCGACCTTGTACAGGACTAATTTGTTTCTGACAATGAGATGAGATAAAAGATAGAGCGGTAGCCCTGCAATTTCTTATTCCCGTCACTGCC
>JAZEWT010000006.1:16864430-16896891 GCA_036362905.1 Mordacia mordax
CTCCGGCTTCACCGTGACCTTGTAAAGGACTAAGCGGTTTCAGACAATGAGATGAATAATAATAATAATTGCATTCATAGAGCGCTTTTCACCCGAGGCTCACAAAGCGCTGCGCAGAGCTGCGGAGAGAATGGAACGTCAACAACAACGACATTAGAACGGAAAATCGGCAACAATAGCATTTTTGGGGGTTTTATTTTCTCAAATCATTCACTGCACTCCGGCAATGCATCCTCCCCACACGCTGTACAAGTCATAAGGCTTGTTTGACCATTACTCACGAAGCGAGTCAGTATGGATCAGCGAAAGGGTGTCCGAGGACCACTTCATTATTAACTCTCACTGATGTTAGTCATGGACAGGAATCGAAACCACACTGGAAGTTCAATACCGATCGACTGTACAGTCTTATAACTACTGTACCACCGCTTAGCCATACATTCCACTGGCCTAAACTTCCGTGTAGTGCCTTAGTTTACTCCAGTCTCTTGAATTTGTGAAGAAACAATAGCGACAACCATTAATTCTAGTTTCACACCTCAGAATTGCTCTCCACAGCTGGTCTTTCAGGATAGCCATCTGACGATGCCTCCAACGTGGGAGGAGAAACGTCGCGAAGGAGCGAGAAGGCACACTCGACACGGCTGTTCAGAAAGAGCAGCTATGGAGGGCGATTTTGATATACCGAGCGGTGAGAGCCGACATGAGTGCCTTACCACACTTCTTAAATTAAGCCTCAAGTTTCAATGTTGTTTGGTCTTTACCCATAACCTGCACACAATCCCTCTTGGCAATTGATTATCTGATTGTACCATTTGCCGTTGAGCAGTAACAGAATTTAACCCATCCCTGTCGATAAGGGCATCTGCTAAATAATAATTCATACTAATAATTTGTGCACGATCCCATTGTCATTGCGAAATGACCTCGAAAGCCACGTTGCCAGCAGAATTAGTTTGTACTCGTCAAACTTTCAGCTTTTCTTATTTTCCCCAAAGTTCTTGAGCTTGAGTCGGTGAAGCGTCTAAATGCTGATTTCTTATATATGTTATTGCTCGTGAAAAAATGATGAAACAAAAAAGCAATTCAGGTTATCAGGCCTGACAACTGACTGATGCCTCTGCAGTAAACTGACAGGGGAAGGTCCAGCGGAGACGTAGCAGGTGACATTAAAACTGACGGACTGACTGAGACCATTCCAGTTGATGTCCGGTGATATCAACGAGACAGACGGTGGAGTGGTAGGGCGAGCGGTTTGTGGCCACGAGGTTACGGGTTCAAATCCTGTTTGAGAGCTAATGCGGTGGCATTTCTCCAGGATGGATTACCCCTCCCTGCTGGACAACTGCTAAAAAGAGCTGCATAGCTCGACGGTTGCTTCCAGCTTCAAATAAAAATGGACCGACGGTGGAAATCCTTGACAGTTAAATTTTGAGAAAGGTCGTCAAAAATTGGGTTCACATTTTTTGTGTGCCCACAAACCTGATGACATGCCCCATGATAATTCCATAATTGTGTGACGATGTTGCACCTAACTTGTGTTTTCAGAGCAGCGTGTGTTCAAAAACTCTCCCCACAACAAACGCAACAGCCATCCTTTCCGAAACACAGCTCCGTGTCTGCGTAGCGGGGGTTTGTGGGCTGTGGCAGCCCCGTCGCGAGCGCACGATGCCATGACCCCGAGTTTGACTCCTGCTCACGACCAAAAAGCAAGTGGTGAATGTATGCACCGGTTTCAAGGCTGCCGAAGTTCCACTCGGCCTTAAACGAGTACTGGCCGTTTGTGTAAAGCAGCAGCATTGGGGAGACAAAGACGGCCGAACGTGGTATCAGCCACCCATCTCGTTGTGTGCTGTGCCAGCCTCGAACACGTGCTTGATACTACCATCGCTTGCTCCAACAGTTCGTTGAAGGCTATACGGGGAATCTATCTTTGTAGTGGGGTTCGGCCAAGCATGGTGTGGTAAGGTGGTCAGATCCACTGCTGGTTTTCTTGTCACCGTTCAAGGGCACCCGAGAAGGCACGATCACTGAACTTATGCCGTCCAATTTGTATTTGAGCCAGGTGGTAGCAAGTGTGTGAGAGCGCGCATGGTTTGCGAGTGGTGGGGCAGCTGTCAGCGAACTTGGGTTCGAGACCCAGTCCCCCCGAGTTCAATTCGTGGCTACTGTGTTTATTATTAATTTAATTGACGGTCAGTAATGCAGCTCGTCCCGGGCCTTTTCTCAATCAAGTCCGCCACGAAATGCGTGCCCGTTGGAGTGGTCTGAACATCAGCACAGGGGAAACAAATGTGGTCGGGCGTGATTCTGTCCGCATCATCCCCTCGTCCGCTGCACCAGCTTTCATATGCGCTCTTCGCTAACGGCACTTGCCCCATGTGAAGGCTAAAGTCGGGGGATCTTTTTCTTTACTTTACTGCATGGTACCTGTGTGAAGGACCTTAATGGTTCGTGTCGCAGCGGCCAGTCGAATCGCCAGAGTCTGCAAAGAGAGTGTGGGTTCCTCTCCGCACTGGTGGCTGTGAGGGTTTGGGTGATGATGGGCGGCCGGCCGGGCGGGCGGGCGGGGGTGGTTGGGAGGTTGGATTTGGACGCCGCAGGATCCGAAAGCGCGTGCGTTTCCCAGTCTCTGTTGGGAGCAGCGGCCGACGATGCCTCGCGTTCATCGTCATCTCTCCCCTGCCGGTTGCCGTGACCAGGGTTATTTCTGTCTCTCGGCGTCGGCGGTGGCGTGCGTCACAGAGTGGCGGCGGCGGCAGGAGCAGCAGCAGCAGGGAGAGGCCGGGGAGAGCGTGACTCACGTCGCCCGTCGCCGCTGCCGCCTCGCAGCCCCAGAGCCCCCTAGTTCCCCAGTGATCTCGAGCGGCGGCGGTTGATAAAGGGACGTTTTGTTGTCGTTTCGTCCGCCTCCGTTGTTGGCATTTTATGTTTATTTGCGGTCAAGCACCGTCATTTTTTTTTGGGCGTCGGGTATCTGTTGCCGTCAACAGAGCGTATTGTTTCATCCCACTCACCCGCTGTGTGCGTGGTATTTAATATAATTATACTCGCGTGCCATACATGGAGTAAATTTAGAAGTACTGTACGCTCGTAGTTAGTAAGCGCGGTGGTGTTGTGCGTTACTGCGGAAAGGTTTGGCACAAAGTGTGCTTAGCACATGAGCGGTAATAATAAGAAACGGGCAAGCAACTCCGAATATTACCCGCAGAGATCAAACCAAACTGCCCGGCTCGCAAAGTGTGGAAAACGACGCCACCCTGGCTTTTTGGTGGAAAATGTAACTCCCGAGCGATGGGACTCGGGTGCAGCGTTTTTCGAAATTTCACCGATTATTTTGGGCCGACCTTTGCAATGCGCGTCGGACGCTTACAAAAAGAGGTACGTCGTCACCCGTCGCCGTTGTGACCTGTCATGCGCGGCATATGCCTGGCGTTTCTCGAGAAGCGAATGATCAATGCTTTCCTTAAAAAGTAACTCTTAATTTTAAAAGGTGCCCGGCTGCTTTTTACGTTCGTCTTTTTTTTTGCTTTGACTTTTACAGTCAGCTCTTAATCATGTGGTGTTTTGGCACCGGAACCTATGGAAACTGAGCTTCGCTTCGATGCCCACTTGCATGTAATAATAATAACCCGTTGTTGAAAAGCAGTTTTAAATCGTGCAGGAATTCCCCATGTTTCGTATAAAGAGTTTGAAATGTTACGAATTAAATAAAATAAAATGTGGCTGCAGCTGCCTGACTTTTTGCGGGACAGGCTGTCGCTTTAAGCCGAAATTGAGGAACTATGAAAATCGAAAAAAAAAGATGAGCTTCCGCTCACCATTTCTCTCTCACTGTTGAGTGTTCAGTTTATTATAAAGCAACCTTCACGCTTGGCCAACATCGTTTCAAATAATGCATGCGGGTTACTTAAAACGCTTCTCAGCTCAATTGCGGCGCTGTTTACCGCGAGCCCTATAGCGGATCATTTCGAACGCGCACGATATGTCACCGCTCGCTCGCCTGTTGTAAATACAGTGCCCTATTGCGCATTTGTTTTAAGTGCCTGCTGTGTTTGCCTTAGTTCTGGGCGGCTGGGTATATTACCTTCTCGTGGTGCTGCCGCCGAGAGTATTGTAGCGGGAAGGAACGTTGGGCCCCGTTGCACCCACCCACACGGCCGGCGGTAATTGTGTGAGAGTTGTAAAATTCCAGGCCCAAATTTGGCAGCGTCCTTCGAAACCGGCGCTTAAAGTGAGCCGTGTTTACGCCTTAGGCTGCGAATTAAAATGTGAAATAAAATGCACGCACGAGGCTTCGCCTTGACGTTAATGGTCCCAAAGCGTTGTCGCTGTCCATGTTTAGCATTTCATCCGACTCGTAAATTACACGCCATTTAGCCGTCACTGTGGATGGGAGCCGGCACAAAAAAAATGCTCGAAAAACCAGACGATTGATGTTTTGGATCGAAGTGTTTAATTTTGGCAGAACCAACGGCCTCTGCGAAACGAATGTCACTCCATTGCTCCACTTTGCCATCGGGAAATTTGACTTTATTTTAAATTTGGAAATCGCCCGGCGATGGACCGGCGTCCCGTCGTCGGGTGTATTCCTGCCTTACGCCCTATGTTTCCGGGATAGGCTCCGGCTTCACCGTGACCCTGTATAGGATTAAGCGGTTTCAGATAATGAGATGAGATGAGAGAAATTTGGAAATCTGGCTGCGTTGGCGTAGGTGGCATTTTCAGTGGAAAGATGAGAAAGGATAATTGCGTTAGAGATCGAGCAAGGAGTGTTTTTATAGCAAGGTCAGATGGCGTCTAGTATAGATAAATGTGGGCCCTTTTATTAATGTACGTGGCTCAGGTGCGTTATTTATTTGGCATTGGCATATATCTCATGGTACTAATAACAACGTTAAATACATAAATGTGGTAGAGTGTTCACAAGTTTTAAAACAAACTAGTAATGCAACACCCGTAATGTAATTAATTTAATATTACCAAAACGTACATGCCACACTTTAACACGAGTGCATGCTCTGCAGCACCGCACTTTGATAGGAAATCTAATTGCATGGTTCGTTAGTTTTTGCATTGTGAAACAAACTCACGTTTACAAACGAGGCATTCAATCGAGAGCACGAGCTAAAAATCAGTCCTCTTTTACCGAACATTCCATTGCGGCTGCTGGATAATACGCAACCAAAAATTCTGCCGTTTTCTCTCCTTTTCGAAAGTCAGCAAGCATTTGCATTTCCGTTGCACTTCCGTCCAATCGCTCACGAGCGCTTTCGTTCCTCCAGTCTAAAGTTCAGGCACGCGCCCACCACGCTGGGCGCTCGCCATCGTAGATGGACGGAGGCTCTTGAACTTCCAACGTTGCGCCGCGGCCCCGTGGGTCATGGAGGCATTCTTCAAGCGACACATCATGCTGCAGCTGCGACGGGCCTCTCGGCGCAAGCGGATCCCATCCAGCGGCAGCGGCGGTGGCCGCGGCAGCCCCGACGGCGACCTCGCTTGCTCCAGTGGCCTCTCAAAGGGCCGCAGGGCCTTGTCGCAGGACCGTGTTCTGTCTGGGCCCCTTGCCCAACGGAGACGCTGTAGCCTCATGGGCCAGGCGCGCTACGCGAAGAGCCGGGCCTGCAAGACGAAAGGCTCGACGCTGCTCTCTCGGCTCATGAAGTCGGGGCCGCGCGGCTCGCGGCAGCGCCGGCGCTCCAGCACGGCACCGCTCTGGGCCAACCCGCGCTTCCTCGTGCCGCCGCACGCTGCCGCTGGCTCCGTGAATGAGATCCGCCGCCACGGGCCAGAGGGGCAGGCCGGCGGTGCCGAAGCCTACCCGGACCGTGACGCGAGCACCAGCGGCAGCGACTGCTTATGCGAGAGTGACTGCGACGATGGCTCGGAAAAGGGCTTCTATTCGGTCCTCAGGACTCGAGCAGACGAGATCGCACGTGGGGAGATGTTTGATTGCGTAGAGGCCTGTCAAGGGCCATCGGCAAGTTCCCCAGAACCTTTATCAGCGTCTCCTCCTCCTTTACCGTTTGCGAATAAATGTGTGCGTAACTCTGGACAAGCGTCGGCGGCGGAGGAAGCTGCGCCCAGTTTGAGAGGAAAGCTCAGATGGAAGTTGGCGCACAAAAAGTCAGGCCGTTGCCTTAAGCGTAAGCCGACCGTGAAGTCGGCCTCTGCTCCTTACGAGGCGCCTCTCGTTGTGCACAGGTTGGTTGCTGGAATTCTGAACCAAATCGTCTCCCGGTTATCGCTATAATTCGTGCAGCATTTTCTGAACATAACCAGGTGTCTATAAATGTATCATCGATTTCAAATTGATTGTAATTCCACAACGGTTTGACTTTGTCTGATACGTTCACACACACCAAGATTTTGTAGTATGGAGGTTGTGTTATAGCAGTGTCCTACTCATCTAAACATCCATGTGCTCCTCATGGCATTGGCAATACACGTCGCATTGAGATTTGGGAGAATTCCTGGTGTTTGCCAGTTTCTCTGATGCCATTGCATGTTTCTCATGCCTATTACCATTGAAGAGTGCCAGATTTTCCTTAGTTTGGGGTGACCTTTTAGAATTTGCTCAGTTCCTAAAATTCGATCACGCAGTTCAGGCTGCTGTCTGGTTGTCATTCTTTAATATCGTTTGGTTCCTCTGTGGACGTTTTGCGACTGGTGTGAAGGCGAATGTGGTCAGTTGTGAAATTTATGCTAGTTGCTCTTTCTGCGAGGGAACGATTTTGGTCTAAAGTCTCTTGACCTCTATCAAAAATTTCTCGATGCTTGGGGAATTTTTTTTTGCTATCTAATGTTTTGTTTTTATGTCTTCTCTACCTTTTCTGCTACGCAAGTGTTTCATGTTTGTACCACATGTATGATATTAACATAGCTGCCACAAATACATATATTCCCCCTATACCATACATGCCAATGTGCATATTTTAGTTTGATACATAGCCGTCTGGTCATTTTAAAGAGAAGGTTTAAAATATTGTAACGTTAAACCAATGTTAATATGGCAAAGTACATATTGTGTTCCAGGAACACACTCACTATGACTCTTATGTACAATATGTACTCTGTACTTTATGTGTGTATATGTAAATGTGTATTTCTGTGCTTTTAATTAGGGAGTTGTAGCTCAGTTGGTAGTGCGCTGGGCTACAAGCCTGGCGACCCGACATCGAATCCAGCTCATGGCCAACACCGGTGACGATTTTCTGAACCAGTCCTGGGCTCCCGCTAAGTCGACTCAGCCTCAAATGGGTACCTAGTGCAGTGTGTAAACATTTTCACTAGCGAGACAGGTGGCCAGGTGTGGTGCTGGTCACTCAACCTCCTCGTGTGCCGTGTCGCCCTTCATAGGTGCTTGCTCACGGCACTTGACCATAGAGAATGTTAAGGCTAAACGGGGGATCTTTGCTTGTGTGATATATGCATGTTCCAATATCTTGGGGAACGGCGGTGTGTAAGTGGTTAGTGTACTCTACTACCAACCCACAAGTTCCTGTTATTGGCCACGGCATATATTGGTGGTGAATATCTAAACATGTTCTGGCCATCCCCTCGTATATTCATAAATAAATAAATCGCCCGTGCAGTGTGTACAAATCACCACTTTTGGGGACAAAAAAGCAGCCAAGTGTAGTTTTCACCAGCCTTCCACCCTCGTGTGCCGTGCTGGCCTTCATAGGTGGTCGCTGACTGGAATTTTCGCAACGTCCAATGAAGGGTCTGGGGGCGATTTTTGTGTGTGTGTTACTGTGTGGGTTTGGCCAGAAATAGGTGACACATTTAAATTTGCACAAGTTTGGAATGTGTCAATTAATTCTGGCCCAGCCTGTAGAAGAGATCCGGGTGCAATGGAGAGAGGAGTCCTGTACAACGCTGACAAACATATCTGCAAGGCAGTCGAGATTTCCCAGCACTGAGTGACCGTCATGAAGCACACGGTCAAAATTGGGTTTTACTAATTGTTTACTTTTTGGGCCACCAGGGTAAGTCAGGGGCAATGGGTTGAGCCTCCGTTCGCAGTCCGTGTAGCCACCACACTTGCAAGCACCATCTGCGGACCGTCCAGTGTGAGAGCTGGCACCAGGTAGTTTGTGCAGAGTACATACAAGCAGAACTTACTTCCGAGTCCCCATGTGTATGTATAAATGTTTGAGTTAATCGGCCTATTGGCTTCCTTTAAATCAACATTATCCGGCAGCATTTGTTAAGCAAACAAAACCTGGCTGGTTTTCATCCTTCTGGGTCTCATCAGTAGTCAGGCTTGTTAATTAAGTGCTGTTTGGTCACGGGACGTTGTTTGTATAAGCACTCTTCGTAAACTGTGCAGCTCGGTTCATTACAAGAATCATCACGACACAAACTGCAAAAATCATCACGACACAAACTCTTGAGTGCGGAGCATTCAGTATTCATATATTAGAACAGAATTTTGATCTTTGTTTCCACGTATCAATAAAATATGTGTTTTTAGTCCCAAAAAAACCCGACATCAATACTTTTTTAAGCCCATCGGCCCATTGGCCTTGCACAGCCACATCATCATGCAGCTGAATTCTGAGCTCCTCACTCGGGGCTGCCGAGCGCCAAGCGCGTTGGAGTTGCTCGCATGAGAAACTGTACCTCTCCCCGCAGGCTGTGTGGAAACTAGCATTTTAATTGTTTATTAAGGAGGCTTAAAAAGAATTAGCGATGTCATCAGGGCCATTTAAAATTAATCAGCCTCATTAAATTTTCAATATCGTCTTGTGTGTCACTGGTTTTCATCGCTCGCTACACTTTATACCGAACGCGCGTTGTCGCGACCGCATCACCACCGGGACCGCTTGTTTGCAGCGCTCGCCGTTAACATTTCAGCCCGCTTAGCGTCGTCGTAACGGAGCGGTTGGCGGAGGAGTGGGATGGGGCCGGCTCAGGACCGTGCCCGCGTGCGGGCGTACGTGGAGCGCGGCCGCAGTACGCGGAGGAGCCGCCTTCGGGCCGTGGAAACGGGGCGGCTGCGGATGTCGCAGGACTAGGTCGTGCTCGGCGAAGCGTGGCTCTCACGTCAGCGAGGAGAGCCTTGAGCCGTCAATCGTCGTGCGTAAACCTTGAGCTGTCAGGAGCGGGCAGTTGGAGTAATAGGTTTAAATGTTTGCCCTTTCTCATTACACGTTAATCTTTGGGTTTCCTCTCACTGGCTTCAGTCTGAGTGCAGATCGCACCTCTGGAGTGGAATTTGAGGGCACCCGTATTTGGTAATGGACCTTCGTTTTGGGGGTGGCAAGCGTGTTTGCTTGAGATTTTTATAGAATTATGACTGAGCCCAGGTACCAAAGTCCGCTTTATGCCGAGCGGCCAGCAACAAACATGTGTCACACGTATAAGTTAGTACTGTACGTCTCAGCTCAGAAATTAGGATGCTGACGAGAGATGAATTCCGCATTCGAGCAAAAGTACTTTGGTGCCTGTAATGCAGCACTGTGAAGGCGAGGGTTACTGGATCTCACGAATGTTGAGATACTCCCACCCGGTGTATGTTAATGGTGCCATACCCTGACTTGCCAGGAAAAGGTGGCAAAGCAAAGTTCAGCCTAAAATCATCCATCCCTTCTGTATGACATTGTTGTCACTGGATGCGGATGTATGGGTTGTCTCCTAGTGCACCTGTTTCTTCCCACGTATATGAACATTGACTGAAAGTATCTTCATATATGGAATATTGCAGAGCTTGGCCAATTGTAGGCACTATCTTTCCATCGAGCCTACTTTCAGCTTGTCTGTGGTTGTTTTGTGATCACCAGATGCAATTTGATCGAATGATGCTGTATGAAACATTATGAACGCAGTGTGCATATGTAACTAAAGAGTTTGACGAATTCATATCATCTTTGTATCACCACCACACTGCAAGTCATATCCCTTTTCTGCTGGCTTCTTCACTATCCCTGCTGCACCTTAACATTCCCCGCCACCATCTCTTTTCTTGGATCTTGTAACTTTGCTGCATGTTCAGTTACGACTCGGTGCTGTTTGTTGCTTACCCTTTGACTTATTGCACCTACTAGCCATTGTTCGGCAACTCTAATGAGAAAAAAAACCTTTCTTTGTCATGCAGGGCTCATGCGCCTTACACGGTTATGTAGATAAATAGGCATACGGATAATGATATATGCGCCGATTGGTGCTTGAGCGTTTACGCCACATCTTTCATCGAAGCAACACATTAGCAAAGTGTTTGAGCAACTCCAGTTGACTTAGAACTAAAGTTGACAAGATGCGAACATTGCCCAGATCAAGAAACGGTTTGAGCGTTTGTGTGTCGTGAATTAGACGGTGCCGCGCACCGCTGGCCACCTGACCTTTTGGGGGCCTTGGGGTTCCTGTGCTTGGCAGCAAAATCACCTCGCGGCGTGTTGAGTTTGCGACGGAGGGCCTCTTGCGTGCGCGCGAGCGGGCTGGTGATCGCGCGTGCGTGCGTGCTGTCTGCAGGAAGGCCATCTCTCGGTCAGGCATGCAGCACCTGGCCCCCGTGTCGCAGATCGCTCCGGGGCCCCCCGCCTGCCCCCCCTCTACCGCCCCCAAGGAGCCCGCGGACAGAGAGGGGCGCAGCCTCGTCGACTGGAATGTACGTCGCCCACGCATCTCTCTTTGCTCCCTCGGCCTGCAGGGATTTAGTCGCCGGGCCAGAGCAGAGGTCGGCACCACTGCGGATGGCGGATGTTTATTGACATTGGTATCTGTGTACGACAAATGAAAACTGGTTCGTGTGGTAATGTATATTTAGCTAATGATATTGGCGGTAGGGTGGCGCAACGGTACCATCTGCGCCTCACAGAAAGAAGGTCCTGTGCGAGGCGGTTCTGTTCCCATCTCGAGAGTCGAGAGCTTTTGTGTGTGGAGTTTGTGTGTGCTCCCCTCTATTCTGCCTGGGTTTTCTCCAGGTTCTTTTCGGCTTCTCTGATTTCCTCCTACAACAGTTAAAAAAACTCGAAATGAATTGGCCGGTAACATTATCAATCGTGTGCAGTGTCTGGCGGGTTGGCACTGGCTAACCATGTTGCTTGACTCCCTCCTCTGTAGATTACCTCGTGTTTCTGAGTCGTTCTCGCTTGGAATGAATCTCATCTCATTATCTGAAACCGCTTAATCCTATATAGGGTCACGGTGAAGCCGGAGCCTATCCCGGAAACATAGGGCGTAAGGCAGGAATACACCCGACGACGGGACGCCGGTCCATCGCTGGGCATTGCGGGACAATTTTAGTCTGCGAGCCAATCAACCTATCCAGGAGCATGCTTTTGGACTGTGGGAGGAAACCGGAGTACCCGGCGAAAACCCACGCGGACACGGGGAGAGCATGCAAACTCCACACAGAAAGGCACCCGAGCCGAGAGATTCGAACCCGGGACCTTCTTGCTGTGAGGCGTCAGCGCTAACCACTGCGCCACCCGCTTGGAATGAATACCTTCGAAATTAAGTGAACATATCTTCATCATTATCAATAACATCTTAATCCTGAACAGGGCTGCAGGGGGTTGGAGACTATCTCGGCGGACAGAGGGCGCAAGGTGGAGCTATACACAGCATGTGACGCCAGTACATCGAAGGGCACAGGGGGCATTTTGCTCAGTGGGCCAATTAACCTCGGCAGCAGCGTGTCTTTGAACGATGGGAGAAAAACGGAGTACCCGACAAAAACCCACGCGGACACGGGTAGAGAACTCTCAAACTCCACAGACACCCGAGCCTTGCATTGAACCGGGGATCTTTTTGCTGTGAGGTGGCCTGCGCTACTGACTGCGCCCGAACATATGAGCAGAAGTCTATTTTTTTTAAATAAACAATGATATTGTTGAAAGTCGCTTTTATCGTGATTATAAATACGTAATTATTATTTATCAGACGTCCTTACGAAGGGCGACTTACATCCGGTGTGAGGAATTGCAGACGTCGGTACAATGCAAGCGTTGTTGTCTCACATGGTACCAACAAATACAACATTCGGTCTGGGCCTGTGGCCTAAGGGTTGTGCTCGTGGTGTCTGATGAAGCGAATATTGGGGAAGCCTTCATTATTGTTGGTGGCCCTGAGCCGTTTATGGAAAGTCAATATTCCTCTTTCGGGGGCCATTATAATGTTGACTGTAGAATGGAATGGTCCTGTATAATACTCAGATGAGAGCCAGCTTGGGTGTAATATTTCTTGTCACTGCGTGGGCTTTCGCTACTGTGCCGTACAGATGTGCGGGTTGAACCGCGCGCTGCTTGACATGATTTCCTGACATTCTGCTGCACGTTCCTGAGAAACTTGCCAGCGTGTGCAGCGCAAAATGTCAGACCCCATATCGATCAACACATGGCCGAACCGGAAAACACATCAGAGAGAACGTACAGTATATATTGTCTAAATCTACATGTATCTTTAATTCATTTGTGTTGGTGAGTTACATAATATTAGGCCTTGAATTTTTTTAGGCGACTGGGTTTCACTGGTCAGTACAATGGGATGGGTAAGTGATAAAACTAAACCTTAGTTTTTATAACTTGCTCTAACATTGAGCCAACTGTTGGATGTTTATGGAATGCGAAAATTCTCACAGAAAAAGCGCATATTCATTTGTACTGTCAGATTAAAAAATAATCTTAAAATGCTGGTGACTTATTTCATATGGCAGTGAGTCTGTCATTTCACACCGCCCAATTTTTTTTAAACGCACAGTATCAAAACAAAAGCCTGTAATTAGTTTTAATGGCCTGTTTTGTAATATATCACTTCGCTGAAGCAGCAGACTTATACGTTAATGTTCGTGTGGGTCCTGTGTGCCTTCCATCCCGTCACCGTGTCATCGGCCCGTCGGTAACGGTGAGTAGCGCTGCCACCTCATGGCAAGCAGAACCCGGGTTCGATTCCCGGCTCGAGTACCTTTCCCTGTGGAGTTTGCGTGCGCGCCCCATTTCAGCGTGGGTTTTCACCGAGAACTTCGGTGTCCTCCCGCCGTCCGAAAACATGCTGATTAGGTTAATTATCTGGATTAAATCGGCCCTCGTGCCCCGAGATATTATTATAACCTGCTTACCTTGTCCCGCTGGAGAACTGTTAAAAAGGTGCTGCAAAGCTCGGCGGTTTATTCCAACTTAAATTTAAAATGGACCCCTCTTCCTGCAGGAGAATGCTTCCAATGGGGAGCATCTGTGGTACGACACGAGCGTGTCAGGCGACGTCTGCTACGTGGGAGAAGAGCGCTGCATGGCGAAGACTGCGGTCAGTACACCGGTCCCCCTTCCCTCCATGCTGTGACCCGGCGGTCAGCGCACTGGGTTTACAAACTTCATCTCATCTCATCTCATTATCTGAAACCGCTTAATCCTATATAGGGTCACGGTGAGCCGGAGCCTATCCCGGAAACACAGGGCGTAAGGCAGAAATACACCCGACGACGGGACGCCAGTCCATCGCCGGGCATTGCAGGACAATTTTAGTCTGCGAGCCAATCAACCTATCCAGGAGCATGCTTTTGGACTGTGGGAGGAAACCGGAGTGCCCGGCGAAAACCCACGCGGACACGGGGAGAGCATGCAAACTCCACACAGAAAGGCACCCGAGCCGAGAGATTAGAACCCGGGACCTTCTTGCTGTGAGGCGTCAGCGCTAACCACTGTGCCACCGTACCGCCCGCCCACCGTACCGCCCGCGTTTACAAACTTGTCGACCCGAGTTCTGGGCCCTCCCGTAGGTCGACCCGGCCTCAAATGAGCGCCTAGTGCGGTGCGTTAGCATTTCCTCCAGGGAGACAAAGGCGGCCGAGCGCGGTGCTGGTCACCCACCCGCTCGTGTGCCGTGTCGACCTTCATAGGTGCTCGCTAACCGGCACTTGACGCCACGGTGTGTTAAGGCTACACGGGCGATTTATCTCTTTACTCCCCACCCCGCTCTCTCGGTCTCACGTCGCGTGCAATGCCGCGCGGCGCAGAGTTGGCTCCACGTGGAACAGCTGGCAGGTGAGGAAAGTGCGGAGAGGCGGAAGGCAGCCGCAGCAAATGGCGATCACGCTTTGTCCGTTACGCAATAATTGACACACAGCCATCATTGACAAGTCTTGACACGTCTCCCTTAACACGTCTCCCTTGACACATCACGCTCGTGAGGTAGATTGCGAAAACACGAAATATTAGTCTGCCATCGTTACGTATTTGGATGAAGCTTATATGTGAGTGATTTTTCCATGTTTGGGATCTCAATTCCAAACATGGCGATCACTCGCACGGGAAGATAATTGGCTATAAAATGACTTTACAATGCTGTCTTCCAGCACGGCTGCACGTCAGATGGTGTACAGGGATGCGTGACCCTCGCACTTGTTTGCAAGGAGGGAGGCGCCATCTGTCTTAGTTTTAGCGCTAACTGCCTTGCCGGCGTGCCTGGGATGTCTTCCAACGTGGGGCATCTGCAGATATTTCAATAACCCTCAGAGGAGGAATGTATGCGCCGAGGAAATCAAATAAATAGCTGTACGTCAGCGAGGAGCTATTTCTAATACGATTAACTAATTTTTCACCGGCTAAATAAATGATAGATGATGTATGTTTTCCTGGCCGGCATGCTGTACATGGATTTGAAAGCGAGGCAATAGCCGCGTGGAGCTCACGGCGTGCGGCGGGCACTGGCGCGTCGCCGGTTCAGCACGTGTGACCTACGGTCTTCTGAAAGCGGTCGCGAGCCAGCAGTGGGCCGCGAGCGCCACCTAGCGGTTCGCGGAGACCCAGACCCACGTGGGCGTGCCTTGAGATGCAGAAGGTTGAGAAGCCCCGGTCTCCTCGATGGCTTGGGCAAAGGTGGCATGCGGTGGCAAGCGGAGGGGTCCGTGCGTGGTCACGCTACGGACTTCGCGACCGCCGCCCTGCGTGGAGCGCGCGGCTGAGCGCCACCATTTACCCGACGGCCTCCAATGCTCTTCTCGTGCTGAATGCACAGATTACAATTAATTAAACCCGCGGCATTTTCATTTTGTAAGGATGTGTGAGAGGTCACCGTGTACCAAAAGGCGTCGTGTTTTTTTGTTGTTGGGATAAACCCCCCCCCCCAGATCTCTTTGTTATGTGTTTTATCCTATTGTGCGCCTTTGCACGATTTCCTGTGAATTATCTTAGGAATAATGACTTGCTTTTCACAACCGTAAGCTTAAAAAAAAATATCAAGGGCGCCTGTGGCATTCTTTGGCAGCTCTTGTGTGCGGTCTGCAAATACGGTTTTGTCTCGGGAAGTTGCCGCCACGTGTGACGCGAGTGCCCTCGTGTGTTTCCTCCGCGTTAAGGCCCTTGTGATGCGCGGTGCCATTTCCACGGACTCCTTCCCTCGACAGCTTTTGTCATTGAAGCGCTCGACTCCGTGTCTGGACGAAATGGCCGGAACGCGTCGCCGTGTCGGTTAGCCTCATTGGCGTGTTGTCTCCACACGAAAATATAACGGACGAGAGGGGAACATTCACCCAACAGCAAGGCATAGAGTCAGGTGTATCGTCTAAACGTATCACGTTATCACGTTGTGCCTAATGGGAGGGATTGAAACGTCCGTTTCAACCACCGTTGGTTTATCCGCTGATAATGTGACCCGGGGAATCACTGTGCGGCCTCTGGTGGCGAATACGATGTTAGTGGCGAAACTTATTGACGTGTCTCTGTGATTGATGTATCGCGGGTCGTTGGTTAATGTGTGCACGACTCTCCTTGTTGCTGCGCGCAGCTCTGCTCACTGTTCTACGTCTCTCCCGTTTGTCGTTTTTAGCAGAAATCTCTGCCAAGGAAAAAGTGCTCCGCGTGTAAGATCGTCGTGCACGTGGCCTGCATCGATCAGCTGGCGAAAGTGAGTGCGGTGCGAGACTGGAGCACGGGTCTGACTCTCCGGGGGAAATGCGCGTGAACCAGTACCGATTGGCTGCAAGTAGATAACTCATGATTAAAAGTTAATTACGATTGATTTGTTGTCACAAATGAGGTGTGCGTTTTTTTATTTTTATTTAGATGCATATTTAACATATACCACTCACAAGCATATATTTTAATACATTCGCAAGGACGTTCACTGAGAGATAGCCGTGATGAAATACTCACCTGAGCGTGTGGTACGTGGATTGCACCGTAATGGTATCGTGAAATATCGTAAGATCTTGCAAAGATTTGGGGAGGCCGTTACCTATTAGTGGATTCTATTTGCTTGCTGCTGATGAAGTAAATGCATAACCGTTTCTGACGGTTTTTCTTTGGACACTCCAGTTTCCTTCCACAGTCCAAATACACACTGCTGCTGTCTGACTTAATTGACCTGCTGACCAAATTTCTGCAGGTCCCCTGCAATGGACTGGCATTCTATCTTGGGTATAGCCCTGCCTTGCACCTTGTGCCTGCCAGGATAGGCCATGGCCGACCCTGTACAAGATTGACCGCGTACTCGCAAATGAACGAATAGTGATTGATCCACAGCGGCTTCGCCTGCTGCTCGACGATCTCAACTCGGCGTTTGACGTCACCCGCGCTTCTCCCGACCTCGCCTCCGACAGCAGCGGCCGCGCTCGACGCGACGCCGACGCACGGACCTGGGTTTGCGCGTCCGGAACCGGCGTCCGGCGACGGAGCGTTGTTTGAACGCGGCTTTAGCGGCACATCCGCTCGCATTGGAGGAGGATGTGTGGGACGCTAGGTGTTTTCTTTTTGTTTCCTGCAGATAAATTTCCGCTGCAAATCCACGTTCCGTGAAGCAGGCTGCAGGAACATCCGAGAGGTGGGTTTGTGCGTTGGCCCCACGCTCGGGAGCTCCTTGTACGTTCAGTCCTCCGTACAATCTGTTACGTGCGCCGGTTTAGACGCGCACACGATACGTGGGCGGCAGGGTGACGCAGCGGTAACATCTGTGCCTCTGAGTCAGTGAGTCAGTCAGTCTTTATTTAACCTGGCTGGAACCGTTCGGCTGTGTATCTCTTTTACAGTTGTCCAGCAGGGAGGGGTAAGCAAGTTATGAAGAAAGATGCCCCAGCAGTAATAAAAACAATTTGATATGAATACAGAAACATTAAACAGGTGAACATAAAGTATTATGATTAAATCTCTCATGCACCTAATATCCCAGAAAAAGAACGAAATAATCCTGTTTGAGGCAGTTCGTATCCCACCTACGGCACTTTTCTGCATGGAGATTGTGTGTTCTCTCCCATTGTTCTGCGTGGGTTTCCTTTGTGTTCTCCGACTTCCTCTCACAACTAAAAAAATGTTCATTTGTTGGCCAATAACATCATCATATACGGGACGCAATGTCTTGCAGGTTGGCACCAGCTGACCCCCCCCCCCGCCAGCCGATTCCCCCCCTCCTCTGCGGCTTCCTTGTTACTCCTCCACATCCATATGTCGCCCATCACCAGGCGTCGACTTTGTGCACCGCGCTATAAATTGTGTCACGGTTGTTATACCCGTGGTTTTGCCGTGTGCGCGCGCTCTCCTGTCTGTACGTGAAAGCGTGTTTGGGCGGAAATGCCACCTCTTCATACACGTAGAAATCAAAGGATGTTTTTGTCAATTGGTCTATTATGTTCCAGCAGACAAGCAAGCAAGCCATGAATTGGATTTGATCTCGAGGGTCTTATCAACAGATATTGAAATAGGAGAGGTCATTGGCAAGAGCACTCAATTTCAAGTCTGGTGGTAGTTTACATGCAGGCAGTATTGTATGAAATAGTATCCATATACATTTACATTGCTGTCTTATGGTCAATGTAGTACATAAGATAGTTAATGCCATGTATGGGCAGTTACACAATTTTGGATTTATATTTTTAGATACATTAAAGACATTAGGGTAATTATTTAGTCTAATTGCAAAGTGGCTCTTAATTTCGGCATAGTTCTAGCAACCAAATGGGAATGATTCAGAGAGAGAGAGATAATGTGCCCAGACTTCTAGATAAGGGATAAGAGCTAATAAATTACCGCGGTGTGAGAATGCTCAGTGATATTTTCAGCCATTCTTGTATGGCAATGGCACGTTTCGTTTAAGTGTCAAACCATCATAATAATTATTATTGTTACGTCAAGCCATATGCTCTCAAAAGTATAATTATAGAATCCTACCATGTATTTATACCATTAGGGTGAATGGAATGTTTACTGTGACGTGGCCTTTTGAATAGGTCTGCCGATCTATGCTTGTGTTGTGGGCCTTATCTGGCAGATTGTGTTGGTGGCAACCGTACCGCTGATTTTTGTGGCTGCGTTAGAGTGCACGGCTGGAAAGACTCACCCACGGTTGGCACCAAATCAAGTCTTAACTTAATAGGCTGAACTATTGGGTGAGGATTACCTTTACAGCACGAACCAGTTCGCTAATGCGATTCCAGTGGCGTGGTGGGTTTTCACAGAATAGAAACTGGTAACCCGAGAAGCGAGTTGCGTGCAACTTAATCGTTTTATTTACGGTACGGTTTGGACTTACAGCGAGTTGTCAACATGCGACGTCTCCAGTTGCTGTACAAAACTGTGCAACGTTTTGTTGACGAACAAAGGCAGTGTATTTGCCTTGCAGACAGCAGTGGCTTGAATAGATGTAAGACAGTTGTCGGTAGAAAGGTAGGGAGGATCAGAACCTTAAACCTGGCCTTGGATAACAACGTAGCATCCACACAGCTCCTTTCAGGAGCGGATATATAGCAACATATAGTATCTATAAAATAAGACAGGACGAACAAAAATCCCGCATTGCGTCTAAAGTTAATGTTAGTAAAAGGCTTTTGGAGCAATTATGTCTCTGGGGGCGACTTAAAGAGGGGCGTTGAATCTGTAGAGCTTACTGAGGTCGGTAAAGGGTTTGAAAGGTCAGGAGAAAGGGCTCTTTGCAAATTGTGAGCCGAGAAAGTCTCCGCAGTCCCAGCGGCGAGTGAACGGAGTGAATGATTCGGGGGCATAACGAAATGAGAACTGGATTAGATGAGGGGGCGTAAGAACAATTGAGTGCACTGCGAGTTAAAAAAGGAACAACTGTGAAGTGCGCTCCAAAACGAAGCCAAAAATTGGAGTAACATGCAGAGAGATGTATCAGAATTTGTTAAAACCCTGGCAGCTGCTGCAAATTGTACATGTAGTAGTCGCTTCAAATCCATTGTAGATATTCCAATAAAGAGAGCACCGTCGCGGTCAAGTCGGGATGAAATAAGCGGGGGTCGATAGCGTGGGTGGCCGTTAGGAGGTAAGTGGGGCCAGCAAAGCAGAACTGGTGACCTCCCTGAAATACGAGGTCACTCCACACCATGTACGTGGCTATTGGGAGGGACATCAGGGGTCTTTTACTTTCAATCACAGCTTGTAGTCGCGGTTTGACGAGGTACCGAGACGCAGGCAGCTCAGTAAATGAGTAAACGAGACACGATGGCAGTGGGTTTTATCAAACCCGCCGCTACCACCAGATGGCGGAATTGAATGCCGTGCAGCTGTCTCATGGGAAATGGGCCATGTTGGATGCCTACTGTTGGAAACCCACTACTGTTGCATTCATCATCCGCAATTATGCGTTGCTCCAGGTTCAAACAATCGATCAGCCGGCGGCGAGCTTTTCACTGAAACTAGAAGTTCTCCGCCGCTGCACGGGTATGGCTGCGAGCGTGGCAGTCGGGGAGCGCTGTGTGCGTCCCTTTGCATGCGGCAGCCGTGTTTTGAGTGGCACTGCAGCCTTGGCAGTTTCGCTGTGCCCGACTGAGGAGAGACGATATAGCCATTCCGCTTTGTGGTGATAACCAAAGGCACCTGATACAACCTGATAAAGTATCACTGAAACCAGAAACTTGTTTTTTTTTTTAAACACTGCTTCCTTTTTGCACGCTGCTGGTGGTGGCCGAGTTGGCTTTTCCCCACAGCAGCTAGCTTATTTCCTACAGCAGGGTTCTTTACCTGCCATGCCACGTAGGCCAAATCTGGCTTGCAAAGGCCCTTGGCAGTGGCCCACGGAGACACGTGGGGCCCACGGAAGGATATGGCTTGCCGAGACACACACAAATTTAGGAGATCATACAGAGATTAATAAAAGATAGCGATGAGTGAGCTTGAGCCAAGACCTATATGTTATTGGTCATGTATTATGTACATGACAGCACCCCAGAGAGTAACGTTGCAACCTCTTTATATCTAATGCTGTTTAGTGGCCTGTCATTCCATGCTCGTTTTATGAAGTGGCTCATCATAAAGTACAGCTGCAGGACCTCGCTTTATAGCGTTGGCGGCCACTACAGAGAATTCTACCAAAACACTGTCATCTGTGCTGGAACAGTTAGCTTGGTCACGTTCCCACCTCTGAACCTCTCACTACTTCTCTGCCCCAAGTGCCACAGCAATGGCCGAACGGGCAGGAGGGCAGACATGGTGGGGATGGGCGGATATGCCAAGCACCGCTCCCAAGGGGGGCACGTTTTTTGCGTTGGTCAGTTCGGACGTTTGCTGTGTCGCAGGAATCCCACATCCAGACGTTGCACGGTCTTTAGGGTACTTTCTGCTCTCAAAACAAACATTTATACTCTCCCCCCTCTCCTTCAATCTCTAGCTGAATTGTTGAAAACTAAGCAAGTGGTTTGGCGACTGGTGGCTCAAATTGTTGGTGGGGCATATCGGTCAAGTGACCAGCCATGTCGCATCGGGAAGCAGTGGTTTTAGCACAGGGTAGTTTTTGTACGGTTGTTTCTGTTGGATATTTTTTTGGGGCCTCCAGTGGCTCATCCGGGCGTTTTACAACACCGCGTCCTGTTTTGAAACGCCGATAAAACCGTAACCACACAACGTCTGCAGGACCCCCCCCCCCCTGTTGGACAATCATTCAGCTAATCGCACCGTGTGCAATGTCTCTGACCACAAATCTCTTATCGCAAACGAGCACTTAATGTGCAGTGTTCCGAACGAGGGTCTTTTTACAAAAGCCATCGGCCTATTGCGTATTTGTTTCTGTTGTACGCTAACAAGTTTGTCCTGAAACAAGTACATTCGTCAAACCCTATTTCAGCTCTCCGGGGTGCAAAGGTTCGTTGCTTTACAACTCCGGCTCCCTTAATGTGGAATGATGTTCCATTAGAAATTAGGACCACAGACATACTTAGGGCGGCACGGTGGCCCAGTGGGTAGCGCTGTCGCCTCACAGCAAGAAGGATCCGGGTTCGAATTTCGGCTTGGGTGCCTTTCTGTGTGGAGTTTGCATGTTCTCCCCGTATCCGCGTGCATTTTCGCCGGGCACTCCGGTTTCCTCCCACAGTCTAAAAAACATGCTGCTGCATAGCTTAATTGGCTTACAGACTAAATTACCCGGGCTGTCGCCTCAGAAAAAAAGCTGCCGGGTTCGAATTTCGGCTCGGGTGCCTTTCTGTGTGGAGTTTGCGAGTTCTCTCCCCGTGTCCGCGTGGGTTTTCGCCGGGCACTCCGGTTTCCTCCCACAGTCCAAAAAACATGCTGCTGCATAAGTTAATTGGCTTGCAGACTAAATTGCCCGCAGTGCCCGCTGGTGGACTGGCGTCCCATCATGGGTATATCCCTGCCTTGCACCCTGTGTCTGCCGGGATAGGCTCCGGCTCACCGCGACCCTGTACAGGATTAAGCGGTTCTGACATTGAGATGAGATGAGTAATAATGACAATATTTTTTGCGTTTCTAAAGCGACTTTCACCCAAAGGTCACAGAGCGCCGTACAGGGCTATGTAGAGAACAGCACGTCAGCAACAGCATCAGAATAGATCAATTAAGTAAAACAGTCACTATAAATCGACGAAGGGCATGAAAGAACAACTGACATAATTGTGAAAACAAATTAAGGAAGGCAGAAGCGTTCCTGAGCAAGGAGCACAAGTCAACCCAGTAGAGGAGCCGGATGCTGCCTCCCCATCACGACGGCGTTGATCTTGCAAC
The DNA here is from genome assembly GCA_036362905.1 of Mordacia mordax. Classification (NCBI taxonomy): domain Eukaryota; kingdom Metazoa; phylum Chordata; class Hyperoartia; order Petromyzontiformes; family Petromyzontidae; genus Mordacia; species Mordacia mordax. Next base: position 16,886,333 of record JAZEWT010000006.1, read on the forward strand.
GTTTGCAATTCGCCAGCAGAGGGCAGGGCTCGCTCATAACCGGACATCGGGTGCAGTCGAGCCCTTTGCAGCGGTGCTGTGCATCCCACGTACAGATGTGTGTGAACTATGTTAAGTAGCGCTTAATTGGTTATGGCCTCCCGAAAACATGCCCGGTGTCAAATTTGGCGTTTCGACGAACGCGTGTTGTTTTTTGTTCATTGTCAGTGTGATTTATTTGATGTCATTCATTGATTTACAAGTTTTTAATTTTACTTAATTGCTCTGGTCTGATGTTGTTGACACGCTGCTCCCTGCATAGCTCTGTGTAGTGCTTTGTGACCTTCGGGTGAAAGTCGCTTTAGATGTGCACATAATATTATTATTATTATTGTGACATTAGCCATGACCACAGGCAGTGGCTTACAGCGCGCAGCAGCCTTGACGAGACCTGTGATGATTTCCGAGATAATGGCCATTGGTGTGGTCTGGCTTGCCATCTCATCACAACAAAACCAGGATGTATTTTGGTAACAAGAATATCTCACTAATAGACGATGGGGGGGGGGGCGAGGAACGGCATGTCATTGTGTTGTCTTCTGTAGTGCGCTATTATTGGCGCCGTGCAAATGATAGAAACTGAGACTCAATGTTCCCAGACTATCGTAGCGTTCCATGGATGGTGGGGCTCGCTGATGAGCTGTGGAAGCTTGTGGTTGGTGCTGCTCAGCTGTTTGATGTGCACGTGGCTGGAAGCTCGTAAATTGGACCACAATGTTTCAATGCTGAAATGCATATCATGCCGAGCGTGTGTGTGTGTGTATATACGTTTCTGAAGTGCTGTACAGCACGTTCTCGCATGCCATTTTAATCGAGCAAAGACACAGCAAAAACACAAGACGCTCTCAGAAGTAATAATAATAATAATTGCATTTTTATAGAGCGTTTTCCACCCGAGGACCACAAAGCGCTGGCCTCCCAATAGCAATATAACCCATTCGAAGACCATTTTCTAACATTAACAAACGGTGATGTAAATGTGAAAAGAAAATCTTTAAAAAAATCTCATCACGCGAAAGTAAATGAGGAACACGTGAACAGGATAGACGAATATAAACGGGCAGATTCTATGTTGCGAACACTTTCCTCCGACCGGTTACTCCATCTCGCTGCTCTGTGTCTTGCGTCGTCCTGGTAACTGTTGCCAAGGTGCAAGATGACGTAGGGAGATCTGTCGGAGGTGTTAGGTTTGGAAGAGCCGAAGAGCCCAAGCTTTATAAGGTGGCTCAGCCGCTCGTGGAAAGATAATAAGCCCGACTTGTACCGTTAGCCGTTTGACCGGTTAGCACCGCAGAATAATACGAGCTTGTTGCTTGATTTGTTCTGTGCAGTCCCGGCGTTAATACATTGTAATTTATGCACACGTTTTGACAGTCGCGGCCACGTTCAAGGTCGTTGAACTTTGCTGACCCAAGCGATGGAGCTCCGCTGACCTTGAACAAAGGGATAGTCTGTGATGACCGTGGAAATTGGAAACTCGGGCATGGCACAATTCGACAGGTTGCATGGCAATATTCTAACGTGAAGAGTGTTATTGTCACCCTTTTACTTAATTGTAGTATTATAATTCTGAAACACGATTGGCGGTTTATGGAAAACAAAGTTCTCATGTGTTTTGTGATTCTTTGCGTAACAATAAATGGGACGCATGTGCAGGAGTTGCTTTGAAAAACCAATGAACTGAGGTTCTTTGTTCATATAACAGCAACTGGTCACGACCCAAAACTTTCAAGGATCTATTCTTGGCAATTTGTGGCGAATAAAAAAAATGCAACGTTATGCATTTCCTAGGTGCCGTGTTCCGTAGACTTTAATGAAATAGGAAAAATGTTAGTCATTTAAAATGAGATGTCGCCTCTAGTGCTTCAGTGCACCCTCTAAACATTCATCTTTGTTTATTTCCTAAAGGGCAGCATGGTATAATAGGGAAAAATTGTAATATTTCCTGTGTGTGTCAGAGTAAATTACGTCTAATTACTAAATTAATATTAAATGACATCACATTACAGTGGCTACTTTTTTACCCTGAATGCACTCAATGTTATCAGAGCTCAGACGCTATGTATGTGTGACCTCCGAGCCATACCAGGTGTTATAGGCACGTTGCTGTGGGTTCAGTGCACAGAGAGACTCTATGCACTTACTAGATCGAGTCTGCCTGCGATTGAATCATCTGTGTGGAGATTTGGGCACGAGCATCATGTGTGCTGATTCTCTGAAAGCATGCTGGGTTTTGTTCTCACGTGCCAAGCACTCGTGGATGGAATAAAAAAATCTAAATGCAGGACGCTCCTGAAAAAGAGTCTTGAGGCCCAGCTAGGCTTTTCTAAGAATATCTTTGGTGTTGAATGTGTGTGTATGCGTGCTTGCATTGGTTATTTGCTTTACGAGTAAATGTGTCCTTGTTATGGGAGGTGCAATGATTTAGAACGCAACTAGATGTATATAGTCAATGGTAAATCTCTTGTCGGAGGAAGACGTCCTCATATCTTGTGTCCTTTGACCATAATGTCACCATGCTGGTGTGGCTTTGGTGAAGGAGGTGCATTCAGGACTGATCCAGATAAAACTCTTCGCTAAGATTAGCCCTGGTAGAGAATCTAACTTTAGGGAGTCGGGTTTATAGTGCGGCATGCTCACCACTATGCTCTCACTTCATCCCAATTGCTAGCACACCCACTTGTGTACACAATACCTATCATGGTCGACACAGCACATGAGGAGGTGGGTGACCAGCACCATGCCCAGCCACCTTTGTCTCCCTGGTGGCGATATTTGCACACTGTACTCATTTGAGGCCGAATCGACTTGGGGTACCAGTTCAGAAAATCGTCACTAGTGGCCATGGATTGGAGTGGAACTCCGGTCGCTGGGTTTGTAGTCCAGCCGTCTTTGACTTTCTATCTCATCTCATTATCTGAAACCGCTTAATCCTATATAGGGTCACGGTGAGCCGGAGCCTATCCCGGAAACACAGGGCGTAAGGCAGGAATACACCCGACGACGGGACGCCAGTCCATCGCCGGACTTTCTATATAATATGATAGTATTGTCTGCAGGCAGGGCAAATTTTGGGGCGTATAATCCCGAAATAATTTGCAGGTAAATTTTCATCTCGATGATATTTGGCAAATCGCAGACCAATCTCCAAATCTCGTCTCAAGACTCACTTGCTCTGTAAGGCTTTCAAGTCCTCTGGCTTGGATTGTTGATGCGACTCACTGTTGTCATGCTAGGATGTTGGCTTGCTGCCAACCTGCGCCTGCTGAGCAATTTTTTTATTTTATCGCTTATTTTATGTCCTCTAAATTATAGCCATTATTTGACTTTCAGTTGAACTGTTCTGATGTTGTTGTTGCTGACATGCCATTCTCTCCACAGTTCAAATTTGCAACAACAAAAACAAGCAAAAAAAACGGTTTTGTTGTTCATTTGCTATTCTTATGTCGTTGTTGTTGCTGACGTGCCGTTCTCTCAACAGCTCTGTGGGGCGCTTTGCGACCCTCGGGTGAAAGCTCCAAAAGTGCAATAATTATTATTATTAATCGTGTGTGTGGAGTTTTTAGCAGACACCTTGAAAGCAGGCCTGTTTTGTCTGATTGTGACTGTTTTTATAATCTACCCACTTTCATGAAGTCCTCACAGAAATGTTGCAGGGTCATAATGCAATGCCCTCCCTTGGCAGGCAATTTCTGAAACGCCCTGAGTCATTACTCATGAGAAATGGCCGCATATATCTGGCATTCTGATGACCGTCGAAAGAGAATCGACTGCATCCCACCGCATTACCCAAATGATGCGTAAAATCGCAAACGTAACGACCTCGGTGTAATTTTGTTTTAATTAACTCTGCCACTTATATCCGCCACCAGGGAAGCTAAGAATAATACTAATTCTTTCGCGGTGTGTGTAAATGTTTAGCGGAGAGGGTCCAATGATCGGTGAAATGTCGTTCGTCGAGCCATTAAATTATCACGATGATCTCACAATGGACAAAGGGGATCATATTAATGATTTTTTTTGTGAACCTGCTGCTCCATTAGCAGGGCCTGTAATTTGCGTAATTAGTGGGCTGTCGTACCAGCCGCGTTGATGGCGTCGCAACAAAATGATTACGGAATTTATATTCCGAGAGTAGAGGTTCTCGGCTTGTGGCGAACGATAGATTTGTGTGACGTCAGGTGGTGTCGCATTTGATTTCCCCCTTCCCCCTCCCCCTGAAAAATATTTACTTTTAATAAGAAAGTCCCGCTCTGATATCATTTCAGCCGTCGTTTGTGCACCACCACTGGGTCCATCGCAGGAGGCAAGACGGAAAGTGTAAACAGTGCGGAAAGGTGAGGGCACAGCAGTTTGGGATCTGGCACTTGGCTTTGCATTATTTTACCGCCGTTTTGTTTTCCTTTCCCCTTCGGCCAATAACGGGTCTGGACTTGCTCAGAGGTTACGCCGGTGTCGCTTTCAAACACCTGGCTTGGAACCATGGTCGCCCCGTGTTGTATGCAGCACCTGGCGAATGTGGCTCAAAGTGCTGAGCTAGGATCAGCGGATGGAATCTAGGATTTGACAAACTGGATCATCAAGTACAGCCTCATCTCATTGTCAGAAACCGCTGAGGCCTCTACAGGGTCACGGTGAGCCGGAGCCTATCCCGGCAGACACAGGGCGCAAGGCAGGGATATACCCACGATGGGGCGCCAGTCCATCACCGGGCACTGGGGGTAAATTAGTCTGCAAGCCAATTAAGTTATACAGCAGTATGTTTTTTGGACTGTGGGAGGAAACTGGAGTGCCCGGCGAAAACCCACGCGGACACGGGGAGAGAACTTGCAAACTCCACACAGAAAGGCACCCGAGCCAAGTGCAGCCATGACTGTGAAAATAAAAACCTCAACACGTTACATTTGGTTCTTTGGTCAAGGTGACAAAAAGTCAACCTTCGATTGTTATACATTTTAGTTTTTAACTGCCGTACAACAAATATCTCTGTTGGGGAAAGTGCAGCATTGTAAGTTCTTGAATAACAAAACGTGTCACTTTATAGCAAGGTTCTCAGATAATAGTTCAGTGATATTCCCTTCCAAAGGTCGTCGTCTAACCTGGGATCACATGCTGCTCATGCTGGAGTTCGAAATGGACTTTTGAACCCCATAACATGACAGATATTGCAATGACTGGAATGCATATTGAGAAAAAGATAAAATAACACACGGATGCAAATGAAAGTGATGTCATTTTGAATAAAGAATCAAATACCGATGCAGGCTGACATTTTTGTTTGTCCCTTGCAGGGTTTCCAACAGAAGTTTGCATTTCACAGTAAGGAGATTGTTGCAATCAGCTGCTCTTGGTGTAAACAAGCGGTATGTACAGGCGGCCATCCGTTCATAGCTCACTTCTAAAATAAGAATTGGAAATTCTTCTGAGCCCCGGGCATTTCTATGGATTTTTGCTATTTGGGGCATCTGTCACAATTCCATTTACATTTTTTTCCCCATTTCGTTTCTTTCATGTTTGTGTCGCCGCTCGCTAGTATATATTTTTTCATTTCTTTTCTTATTGTTAGTACTTATTCATTGGCTTCGTTAGAACGGGTTCGACGTTGCCCCCCACAGGTCCGTTTTACAAATTACGTCGTTTAATATTTGTTATAAGAAGGACGGTTCATAGCACGAATGAACGTCGTAGGTATCAATTTTAAACGATAAAGCAACGTGTCCGTTACATTCTTGGTCTAACGTCGCATTCCGCGCTCGCACAACACCGAGAGGAGTTTTGTCTCAAACCTCAGTGTTGGTTGCACATTCCTTGCGGATGACTCCCGTCTTAATCCTATAAATATTTAAGTATGATGCTTGGTTAGATTTTGTTATGTGATCATAATTACTTCCACCACCTTGATATGTTCGCGCGCAGCGCAAACCCCCCCCATGCAATTTTTACTTATTATAATTAATAGAGTAAGAGTGGAGTGCGTTAGTGAGGATCAAGGTGGATACAATTTCTTTCAGTGATGCCGAAATTCTATTTATGGACCAAGGATAATGAATTCGTGTGTTCATTTTCCTGCCCCCTAATTGGTGATGTGAATGAGGTTTTTCATAATACAAAGGCTATAAATAATGGTTCATGTAATTTCCTTTCATTCATCTTCCGCAGAAGTATAAAAATGTTCAGGATTTAATTGCTTGTGTTAATGTGTATACTTTACCGGGGTAAACAGTTTTGCCAACAACTTTCCCGATGCGGGCTGCACAGTGGCGCAGTGAGTAGCGCTGCTGCCTCACAGCAAAAAGGTCCCGGGTGCGGTACCCGGCTTGAGTGTCTTTCTGTGTGGAGTTTGCGCGCTCTCCCCATGTCCGCGGAGGTTTTTGCCAGATACTCCGGTTTCCTCCCACCATCCAAAGACACGTTGCCGCCTCAGTTAATTGGCCCTGCTGAGTAAATCGACGCAAAAAGTCTTGAGATTATGTCGGTCAACTATTAAAGTCTTATATGCAATGGGTTTTTTGTGCCTACGAGGTGGCAACCACCTTCCACCAACATAAAGCAGACGATGCAAGCCACGGGTTTGCGAGGTACCCAGAAGGTGGCCGTGTCATGTTGGGTTTGGTCCTGCCCGTGATTCGTTAGCTACATCAGTGTGGAATTGTGAATGTCTCGAGGCTCCAGCTTTCCCAAGATAATGAATAAAACAGGGCGGCGCGGTGGCCCAGTGGGGAGCGCTCTCGCCTCACAGCAAGAAGGTCCCGGGTTCGAATCTCGGCTCGGGTGCCTTTCTGTGCGAAGTTTGCATGCTCTCCCCGTGTCCGCGTGGGTTTTCGCCGGGCACTCCGGTTTCCTCCCACAGTCCAAAAAACATGCTGTTGCATAGGTTAATTGGCTTGCAGACTAAATTGCCTTCAGTGCCCGGTGATGGACTGGCGCCCCATCGTGGGTATATGCCTGCCTTGCGCCCTGTGTCTGCCGGGATCGGCTCCGGCTCACCGCTACCCTGTACAGGAATAAGCGGTTTCTGACAATTAGATGAGATGAGATAAATATAACAGCGGTTAAAGTAACTTGCACCCCCTCTGCCATTGCAATAGTGCATGATGACCTTGACTTGTGTCAATCAGGAGTGACGTGTGGCCGCATTCGAGTGCACAGCCCAATGGGTAAATTGTGGGCTGCAGGGCTTAGAGTTCGGGGGGTGGGGGAGGGGAAATATCTGTGAGCCGGCATCAAACCCGCGTTGCCGTGCGTGCTTCGCCCCCGGGTAGCGACGGGGCTGTCGCTATCGCCCTGGAAATCTCCGCGTTCGAATGCTTCTCCGCCACCCCGCTCCGCAGTACCACAGCAAGGTGTCGTGCTTCATGCTGCAGCAGATCGAGGAACCCTGCTCACTGGGCGCGCACGCCGCTGTCATCGTGCCCCCCACGTGGGTCATGCGCATGCGGAGGCCGCAGGTACCCGAATCCCTGCGCGTGCGCGGGGAGCGCAGCGGGGAGCGGTGGCGCAGAGGCTAGCGCGTCGGGTTACAAACCTGGTGACCAGAGATCGAATCCTGCTCACGGCCAACATTGGTGACGATTTTCTGAATGGGTCCTGGACCTCCCCTATGTCGACTCGGTCTCAAATGAGTGCTTGGTTTGGTGTGCAAACATCACCAATACGAAAATAAAGGCAGCCGGGTGTGGTGCTGACCACACACCCTTTCGTGTGCCCTGCTGGCACTTGACCCTATAGTCTGTTAATGCTTTATGGAGGATCTTAGTCGTTGCGTATATTCGCCTATGGAACTTAGGTCTGTCCCATGACCTCCTGTTAGTGGACCTTTGACACTTCACTTGATGGCCTTAAAGTGCATCTGCCCTTGCACAAGCACTGTAGTGACATCACCACCTGTTGGTGGTGAATGATTGTTGTTGCTGTTGTTCTCCGTGTGTGGGTGCGCGCGTGTCCGCGTGTGCACGTGCGCGAGTGCGCGTGTGACTGAGCCAGCGCCTGTGAGTGGGCATGGAGGACTGAGCGTGTGTGAGTGATTGTAATGGATTGTGAGTGAGCGAGTATGCGTGTGCAAGTTTGCGTATGCTTGAGTCAGTGGGTGCGCGTGCGTGCGTGTGATTGAGTCAGCATGATCACGTTGTGAGGGTGAGTTCGAGTGAATGAGCATGTCGCAGTGTGTGTAATGAACGGTAGTGTAGTTAGTACACTGCACCTTAAAACCGGTGACCCAAGTTTGATTCCCACTCACAGCCGACATCACTTATTGTGCATCAGGCCTTTGTTAACACTCCAAGCCCTAATATTTCTCAAGCTCGTGCCTCTGATGCTATCTGTCACCTTTGTGACCTCATTGTGGGATTTAGAGTGCTGTGTACATGATAAGATGCATCTCACTTGTGCATACAAGGATTATGTTTTAGATGAATAAATGAATAATGAATTAGCGAATTGTGTTTCGGAGTAGAGCGGCGAATGCAAATGCCGTCCGCAAGGTCACTATGAAAATAACACTGCTCAATGCGGGCTTACCATCTTGGCGCAAACCCTTTATACGGCCCTCCGAACTGAATTTAGGATTTCGTTTGCGAAAAAGCACCCGACACGCGGGCGCAAACCGTCCTGCGTCATACCGGGCAAGATATTCCGACAGCACGTCGGAGAGCCGTACAGTGTGATGCATCATTGCTGGAAATTTGACGTCTGGCGCTCTGTTACATTAAGCGACCGCCCCTCTTGCTTTTGCAGAACTCCTTCAAGTCCTCGACGAAGAAAAAAAAGCGGACGTCCTTCAAGCGAAAGCCCAGCAAGAAAGGCACGGATGTAAGTAGTGCCGCGCACCTGGGCACGAGGCACTGCCTGCCTTCGCGTCGTGAGCTCCATGTTAACGAGTGGCAGCGCCATGTAAAACACGGCGGCAGTAATTCACTCGCCCCCGCAGTTGTTGCCGCTGAATCGCGTACATAAGTGAATACAGGTATCGTAGTAGAGACTTGCATGAAAAATATAAGCTCCACGCGCACGCACTTGCAGAGGAATCCACGCGGCCCGGTTGCTGTTGAAAGATGGGCGCAGACACCTCGACGCTCGTGCGCGCGTGTCTATTGTGTTTTGAGGAGCAGGAAAGCAAGTGGCGGCCGTTTATTATTAAACCCATCCCCTCTCCGCTCACGAAGCCGTTGCTGATTTTCATCAACCCCAAGAGCGGGGGAAACCAGGTACGACGCGGCCTGACCTCTGTCGTTGTTCGCCCGGGGTGAGTCGGGGCCGCGAGGTGGGACCGCCTCTAGAAGCGGAACGACGGTCCAACAGGGGGCGCGAGTGGATCGCGCTAGGGCCCCGCGTCTCCCGCGGGGCTCTCGCTCGCCTGGGAACCGGGCGAGGAACCCAAAGGAGTCAGTTTTTTTTATATTGAAGCTGGAAGGTAACGTTGATCTATGTAGCTCATTTTAACAGTTGCCCAACTGGGAGGGGTAAGCAAGTTACAACACCTCAAGGCACCGGGGCACAGTTTTAGTTAGGAGGATTAACCTAGGCAGCAGCTTATCTTTGGACTCAGGGAGGAAACCGGAGTGCCAGCCGAAAACCCACGTGGACGGGGGAGAGAGCACGCACACTCTACACAGAAAGGCACTCCGCGCGGGTAATGGAACCCCGGGAACCTTTGTTGCTGTAAGGCAGCAGCGCTACTCACCGCGACGGTGTGCCGTCTAGCGGAGAGCACTGGCTGGCAGATGAACCTTCAGAAGCCACAGTGTGATTGTTCACAATTGCGATGTTGAATCTTCTGCTCCCATCATTTAGATGCCAGTTTGTAATTTCTCTTAACGTTTTATTGGCACTGCTGTGTGTGTCCTTGGCCGTGAGTGCTTTTGAATAAATCGTGAATTAAAGTTCCTTGAAATGCAGTTGATGCTGTGCAAGGATGTAAATAAGTTGTGTAATTGTTATAATCCTTAACACACCTGCTGTCAGTTGCGCAAACGAATTAAATAATAAAAATAATAAATGGTGACACGTGTAACATTGTCTGCGCCGTCACCATATCCTTTTACGAAACAATTTTGTAATGGTTTCAAAATATGTGTTTTGTAATTTAGTTATTGAATCGCTTGCATCACGTCCATTCCGTGGACAAATAAGACATTCAGGAAAAATTTAAGTGAGCTTCGATGATTGTGACAACACAATCCTGTTCAAAATGTACGATACGGTTATCGTAGACCTCACAATATGTCTCATCATCACCATCGCACCCGGCAAGCCTAATGCGGGAATTATTTTATGGCCCTAGCTCTCCGTATGGCAGTCATTGCTGTAGAGCATTGGCTGTAATCGTTTGTTGAGGTCGTTGAACCGGATAGTTTTATCAGGATTCTTCAGGATCTTTTGAGTGACGCAGAGATCTCCAGCGTAGCTCGTAATAATTGCATAACATCGCAGCGGGTCTGATTGATAAATAATGCATCACCCACCGGAGATAAGATTGATAAGTTAAATGTTCTCATGACCTGACAAGTCAATTGCTATGTTCT
>JAZEWT010000006.1:16901594-16912463 GCA_036362905.1 Mordacia mordax
TGGGGGCAATTTACCCAGCAGGCCAATTAACCTGGGCAGCAGTCTGGCTTTGGACAGTGGGAGGAAGCCGCAGTATCCGGCGGAAACCCACACGAACACGGGGAGAACAAACAAAATCCACACAGAAAGGCACCCGAGCCGGGAACCAAACCCGGCACCTTCTTGCTGTGAGGCAGCGGTGCTACTGAAAGCGCCACCGCGCCACCACGCATTGATTCTCTATTATTTTGACCTGCGACCTAAACAGTTACACCACCCACATTCCTCGCAACTCATCTTCCATGTTCCTCCTTTTTGTGATACCTCTTCCACCTTCCGCTGCTCCACCAGGTGGGCTGGATCCTGTCCGTGCTGGACCAGCTGCAGATTAACCCCCAGCCTCCCGTGGCGGTGCTACCTCTGGGCACTGGAAATGACCTCGCACGGACGCTCAACTGGGGCGGGGTGAGTGTCGGTGTCTGTCTCGCCGACACACGGGGTTCAAGGCCGGGGGTGGCGATAATCCCAGGGGTTAAAGTAACTTAAACGTCCTACCAGTACAGTGCTATCGCAACCCCCCACCCTTCCCACCTGCACTGTACGAAATGCGTTTTCCAATTTCTTACCGGTACACCGTATCACATCATATTGGACCTCTGCCCAGCCCCCACTGTAAGTTGGGGGGCACTGACCAGAAACGTCTTCTGAATGTATGACTTGCCCACAAGTAAGGCGGTGGGGCAAGCTAACGTTACTTAGTCGTGTCAGTGTTGTGCTGAGCAAGGTAATAGATTGCTTTCAGTTGCAACTGTTTTAACGGTCCCATCCTCTTTTGTGAGGTTTCACCTCGTCTGGTATTCAAGATCAAGCTGTCATCATCGCTAAAGCCAGTGCAGTAATTATTATTACACATGTAGACTTTGTTATGCATCATTAATAAATCGTAATTGTAATTTTTTTATCAAGCGCTCTCTTTTGGGAGGATCTTGCTGTATTGGGGTTTCAGTTCATGGTGCGGTTTAGTCCTGTGTTCACTTTTTAATTAAACTGGAAGGAATTGTTTATCTATGTAGCTCTTTTTACGAATTGTTCAGCAGGGACGGGTAAGCAAATTACAACATCTCAGGGACCCGGGGGTAATTTAGTTTGCACAGTTAACCTAGGCAACATGTCTTTGGAATGGGGGGAACCAGAGTACCTGGCAAAAACCCATGCGAAGATGGGGAAAAATCAGCAAACTCCGCACAGAAAGGTACCTAAGCTGGGAATCAACTCCAGAACGTTGTGGCTGTGAGACAGTAGCGCTTCTCAGTGCGCCGCCGTGCCGCTTCAATGTCGTCGTGTTTGTGCACGGGAGAGGCGACGGGGGACCAAACCGCTCCGCGTCCCAACCGCGCCTCGCCGGCGCTGCCCGACACCTGCGAGATCCCACAGCCACTGCGCGGGGTCGGCGCGCGACATCCGCGGCCCGTCCTGACGGCATCCGGCCCCTCTGCCGCCGTGCGGACGTTCATGTTTGCCGCAACAGGGCTACACGGACGAACCGGTCTCCAAGATCCTGTCGCACGTCGAGGACGGCCTCGTCGTGCAGCTCGACCGCTGGAACCTTGACCTGCAGAGCAATCCCGAAGTGGGCCCCGAAGAGTTTGACGACGGCGTCCAGAAGGTGAGCGACGCCCCGCGCGGCAAACGGTGACGCGCTCATTAGCCACGTCGCACGCTCGTTAAGTGCGCGGCCTCTCATTAGGTCCAACGTCCCTCGGTAGCCGCTGCGTGCTCGTTAATTGGCATCGCTCTCATTAGCGGTGTCACTCTCGATAGGTCGCCATGCTTCCGGGTTCCTTTTTTTGTCGTTAGCGCTCTCAAACTAATTTGTTTCATCACTCTTATCGGGTGCATCGCTCTGGTGAGGTCCGCCGCTGTCGTGGCATGTTACGTCAGTCTCGTTATATCCGTCAGTCCAGTTACGTCACGCACTAAGGGTAATTGCGTCACTCCCATGCCGGCTCCGCCGAGCCCATTATCTCTGTCACTTGCGGTAGCTCCAGCACGATTTGCCGCCTCCGGTGAATTCATTCAGTCCGTCACGTTCGTTTGCTCGATCTTGCTTGTTAGCATTCTCTACCCGTTGGTTTTCTCTTGACCATTACCATCAGTGGTGGCCTGGACTAGATGACTCAACAGGTGATTATACGGAGCTGAACATTTTTTTCAAGACAATCGAGCGTGATGAAACTTGACACGCATAATTTTTATCGTGTCTACAAGTTATATCCCTGGCGTAATGCCCTTTTTGTAAAATCCATTAGCTCATCCACACGAATGTACTCCCTGTGAGTGTAGTGGTGAGTGTGCACCTTCTAATCTAAACCGACATGGCACTGACCAAGATTGCGAGACCTTGGTGGTATCCTCAATAATAAGCGCTCGGTGTCATCTCACCTCGCTCGAAGGGTCTCACATCTCCATCTGGTTGAGGTTCATCTTTGTACAAGTTGATGTCTAGAGTTTGTTTAATTGCGCAGCCAGTGCTGTGTCATAGGAATCCCGCATCTCCAGCTAGCAAGCTCACTGGGTACTTTCTGCTGCAAAAATAAACATCTCTCCATCGAGTGTTATTGATAGAAGGCAGTGTCAGAGATAGGAGCCAGTGTTAGAGATAAGAGCCAGTGCTGTGTCGCAGGAATCTCGCATCAAGAGCCAGCAAGCTCACAGGGTACTTCCTGCTGTAATAATAAATATCTCTCTGTCTGCGACTCCCCGCATCTCAGCTGCTGCTGCCGAGCCGCTCATCCACACCTTCATTGCTCCCCGACTCGACCCTGTCCTCTCCAGGCCCCCTCTTAAATCCCTCTTCTCCGCGCTGCAGATGCTGCACAGTAGCGGCCAGACTGATCGCTGTTATCCATACACAAGACCACATCGCCCCAATACTCCGATCCTTCCCCCGGCTCCCAATATAATCCCGAATCAACTTTAATATCTCACTCAGTTTTCGAGATCATCCCTGGCTTCACCCCCTTCCATAAGTCTCCCCTCTCATCTCATTCCACTGCCCTCCAGGAACTCTTCACTCTAGCAACCAAAGCTTTTTGTGTTAAAGCGCCCGGTCAATCGTTTATCCAGTGGGAGATCACGCATTCTCCTCTGCTGCTCTCTTAGTCTGGAACTTTCTTCCCTCAGCCGTCCCTGCGGTAACTCCCTGACCATGTTCAAATTTAGCTTAAGACCTCCCATTCCCTCCACCCGCAGCTTTTGACTGACTGCCTCTTTGTATAAAATAAATATGCCTCTTGCGATAGTAGAGCATCTCGAAATGTGTGTTGGTGAAACCTGTACACCAAGTTGGAACCCTGGCCACGTTTGCCTTGGGAAATTGCTATTGAAATGTTCGTATTTGGTTTGCCGATGATCAACGTGAGCACTCGGGAGACAAAGGTGGTGGCCCAATTGTGGCCTCTGCCACTCTTTGCTTTATCAAATGCCACGCTGCCCCATAATAGGTGCTCGCCAACATTACTTGCTGTGACAGTCTGCAAGGCGAGACGGGGGGTGTTGTCCATTTCACATTCTGTACGAACTAGTTTTGCGATTCAAAATGATTTAATATTGATGACATCGGGCCTTTTGTCGGAACATGCGACAGCTGTGTTTGTGCGATGCGCTTGGCATCGTGTTTAATGTTCTAGCTGAGTACACCGAGCAGATGACAAGCGGAGGACAACGTTTTTTGACAATGAGATATAATAAGCTCGTGCAGATTTAGGGCGCTCGTTGCCTTTCACTACCATAACCCTCAACGGTATCTGGTATATTTCTTTGTATGCGGGCTTCTCCTCTGGGCTGACTGAGCCTTCGACATGACGGATCTCATTCATCTGTGCGTCCTCGTGTGTGAAACCATTCCAATCCGTGATCCACAGACTTTGTTGTAAAATTTGCACTGGAATCCTGATTCGGTGGGCTTTCCCTATAAATTGTGTGCACATTCTGGTGTTATGTGTGAAAAAAGGGCCTTTGTGTGGCCTGTGCCAATTTAAATCTCTGCCACACATTGTCTAAAATTTTCTATACCCGACCCATCAATCACCCACACATCCCCCTGGCAATGTTTGGGAAATATTGAGTGGTGTATTTTGTCACCTGGGCTTTTTTTGAACCTGCAATTAGTAAGCAGGAGCTCCAGAATTACATTTTTCCACCGCAGAAAGTTCCACCGCAGGCAAAGGGGAACTGATGCATATTTCAGTAGCAATCTGCTCTTGATAGATAATAATAGTAATAAAATTCCCCGCAGAGATGCAGTGATTGTAGGAGCCCTTCGCTGCGCGTGGCCCCCCTAACAGCTTGTCTCTGAGGTTCTGCTCCCTTCGTGGCCCTTTTAAATGCTTCCGATTCATAATGCATCTGCCTTGCATGTGCCGTGGGCCGTTCTTCTCACGGCGATTGAGTCGCTTGCACGTTTTAACCCAATTTTACGGGCAAGATGGCCTGGGGTCAAGGCTTTTCATAGTTCGCTCTTCTCAAAGTGTCGAGTCGAGGGATTAACGATGCAACCATTGGGCTTTATCTTCTCCATGGCACAACAAGCACAGTTTATGTTTGCTTACCTTGGTAAATAAAACGGTACAGTAGGGAGCAAGCCTGTATACAAAACCACACGTTCAGTTCACGTGGAAGTTATAATGAGAAAAATGGTGATGGTTTGGAATGAGTTTCACCCAGTGGTACATTGATTATGACTGATGATAATGGCGATGATGATAATAATATAATTTCAACAATGTAATATAGAGAAAAGTTTTTTGTTTTACCATTTCTGGCAATTATACGGTATTAAGATCGTGAAACACCAAATAGAGCTTCTGAGCTACTAAAGCATTGATTTTGCATTGTCCTGAGCTGATTGCCTTTTGGCAACGTCTGGCTAACACTGACAATTAGGCTCGAAGGAAAGCCATGTCCAGTGTGGGCCAATCAGATTGAAGGACAATGCATAAATTATTAAAGCTTTATGTTTGCATCTTTTGCCACAAGTCTGTGTAGCTTTTGCAAACTGGACACTTTGTGAAAGGTGTTTATTTGGTGTTTTAAGATCTTTACACCTGTATAATTGCCAGAAATGCTAAAAAAAATTTTTTTCTCTTTTTTACACATGTATACTGGAAAAAGTACCAATAACTTCAACAATATTTACTCGTGTAACGAGTAGAAAAGGTTTTTACCATTTCTGACAATTATACAGGTGTTAAAATCTTGAAACACCAAAATAGACATCTTTGTGGTGAAATATGTAAACAGGAAGCTTTTGCCACAAGTATGTGTGGCTTTTGCAAACTAGACACTTTGTGAAAAGTGTCTATTTTGGTGTGTTAAGCTCTTAACATCTGTATAATTGCCAGAAATGGTAAAAAAAACCTTTTCTACTCATTACATATGTACACTGGCAAAAAGTACCCATAGCTTAAATATTTACTCGCTCTGAAAGAACAAGGGAGAGTGACTCAGAAGTGTGAGCAACCAAAGGCAAGCGGAGGGCAGTCAGGTGGTGAGTCGGTGCCAACAATTGGCCAAGCTCTGCGGTCCTCTGCTCTAGTGTTATCTGCCAGATAACGAATGCTTACACCTAGGCCATTTTCAAGCCTCTGCTAGATTCAGACCGCGTTGGTCACGAGGGGTTCTTGACGACGCAGATTAATTGGGGTTGGTGAAAGGTTAGCCTATGACCACCTCGAATACCATTCATCATTGCTCAGGAATAAAACTCAAAATGCAAGGCGCTGACCACTCCATCACCACTGTACCCCATGCAGTACGATTCACGTATTTGCATTGTCTTCATTTGTACACGTGTGCGATTTAGCCCTTAAAATTAGAAATCACATCAAAGAGATGCTGTGTCTGGCCAATGAAATCTGTTGTTAGGATTTAATTAGAAGGCATTTGGGATGGTCCCATTCCGGATGTCATTAAGGGGTTCACCATTTACCAACATCGTCAGACACCCTGGCTGGTTCAGCAGTCAGGAAGGCTTTCAAGAATTGGAAATGAGACTTTAGCACAGCGTGCTGTGATTAATAATGCACGCGACTCCGTTAGGTTTAAAATAGTAAAATGAAATAAACCCCTGCACATATACAGACGCCTTTTGAACATTCAAAAAAAGCAGAGTCCAAAATGATAGATCTTGCAAGATAAGGCAGTTCGAGCCTGGCTCGTGCTTTTATTGGTGACCATCGAGCACAACAGGTTGTCTGCGCTGCCTTGATGCTACGTGACGTGCGGTGGGCAAGCCGTGCGCGCCACCAGCGCTGTATACCCTCCGCCGCCGTCGGTGGTAGTGCCGTCGGTGGTAGTGCCGTCGGTGGTAGTGCGTCCTCCTGCAGGGTCGGGGGCCACCCGCGGCGCGCTGCGAATGCGGTTTGCGCGCTTGCGAGCGAGCGAGTGGCCCGGGCGGGCAGCGGGCGGTGGGGACGATCGGGAGGCCCCCCCAACCCCCCCAACCTCCCCCCGGTCTGTGCGCGCCGACGCGGTCGAGCACAAAGTGTATGCGTGTATGGAGATAAGCGGCAACGGACAATTTGTCAACCGTCAGGGCCAGTGGACTGGCGAGGGGCGGGCGTGCGGGTGTGGGCTAGCCGGGTGCCGGGTGGACTGGCCCGTTTTCAATCTCGCCTCCTCCCCCCGGTGGCACGCTTTGTTTAATACGGCCGAGATAAACTGAAAATGATGAGATTGACAGGCGTTCACTACGCGCTTGACAGATTACCTTTTGGTAAATCGTTTGTTTATCTGCTCACGTGCGGTTTATACGTGTTCATGAGAAACTAATCCGTGATATTGCAAGGCCACCTTGCGATTTTGCAACATTGAGTTAAAAAGATTCCTGCCGTTGTAATTATTATTACCGCACGTTGGGTGTGCGGAGTGATTTTTGTGTGTGTTTGTCATTTGCGGGTGTCGTTGAGCGAATGAATTTTTTTTCGTGCCTTTGTTTTGATTTCTTCGCAAATTAAGGACGCGGCAATAACCGAGGAAGATGCGGATTGCGGCGTCCCACCGCAGTGTACGTTCCGCTCCAACGTGGCCACTCTGTCTGTTTGTCTGAGCCGGGAAAACAACGGCGGCAGGGAGGGGGGGTGGTGGTGGGTGATGCATTCGTCGACGTTTTAGAATTTTACGATAAAACATGGTACGGTAATGGCACTGTTTGCACGTGTGAATATTTTATTGTTCGCACTGCACGAGCGTGATATCGGGACGTGTCAGCGATGCATTGCGGCTGCATCGGCAGTAATGCCCTGTGGTGGTTTGACCACCCAGTGCGTAGAACCAAATTATACCGTGTTGTGTTTTATCCGTAGCAATGATGAAGCCACTTGTATATATCTTTGTTGAAAACTTTAAGCTCTTGCGAAGGCATTTGACAACAATAGGACTCACTGCCGCCCGTAGGATGGAAGGGATATGCGCAGTTTACTTAGCGTTCTTGTTTGTTTGTGTAAGGGTTAACGCTAGTTAATTGTATCAGTGTTCAGGTTGTAATTTATGGGACACGTTATTTGCTGATGCTCTGTCTGTGGCAGTGAACAATTAACGAAGAACTTGACGTGTTCGTGAGTAACACTGTGGCCTCGTCGGGGGGAGCGGTGGCACAGCGGTTAGTGCACTGGGGCTACAAACATTGCAACCTGAGTTCGAATCCCATTCATGGCCAACAGTAACGTGTGAGGCGAAACGTCGCGATGGAGGGAGAGGGAGCCATCGACACGGCTGTCCCAAGACGAAGGAATCATCACACCAGTGACAGTTTCATTAATCGGTTCTGGGCCTTCCCTTGGTCGACTGAGCCTCGCGTACCTAGTGTGGTGTCTAAACATTGCCACCAGGAAGACAAAGGCGGCCGAGCGTGGTGCTGGACAGCCACCACCTCGTGTGCCTTGCCAACCTTCATAGGTGCTCACGAACGGCACTTGACCCTACAGTCTGTCAAGGTTACACGGGGGATCTTTGTCTTTATTATATAAGAAAAACATATAACGAGTGACGTTTTGGGCAATGTTCCTACTTCATCACGCTTGAGTTTGTGTGTCATTCATAAAGGCGTTGTGTTTTGACAGCCCTGATCTAGCGCAGTGTTTCTCAATCCGCAGTCTTCGTAACCTCGGCACTGCCTGATTACCAATCATCAGGTGCGTGCAGTGTGCAGTGGTCTAATTTACATACAGGGACAAGTATTCGTGGATCACGGAGACTCGTTGAGAAACACGAGTGGAGTCGGACGCCTGCGCCGGGCATAGCAGCAAATGCTTATTGCACTTGGACTCGGAGTTCAGCCGTGCATCTCCCCAGTGATATCAATCCGTTGTTGCGCTTTAGATAGATAGATGAGTGACTCTGTGGTCCCGATTTTTATTGGGGTCTCATTCCACCGCGATAGGGCCAGGGTAGCGTCGCAGCGAGCCTTAGAATCCAGAGTCCAAGTGTGGTGCGACCAGAAGTTCTTGTGCTGGGACAAGCGACGGGGGGGGGGTGTTGCGGGAGATTGTGGAGCAGAGATAGAGTCGAGCCGATAGGCGCAGACAGCCATGGGTAAGAACCAATATTTTGAACTTGGCGCATGCAGCCACTGGCAGCCGGTGGAGAGAGAGAGAGAGAAGTAGAGGAGATGAACGGGAACAGCGAGGATTGCAAATCAATTTAACTCAACCATAAATTACGTTTTTTTTTTAATCTGCTGTAAAGTGGTTGCAGGCGTAAAGTGGCACTGTTATGTACAATATATACAACCTCTATATGAATATGAAATTTAGATTCTTACATCTGTAATTTCATGCATGAATTGAAGTCTCAAGAACAGATGTCAGTGGATGATTCCAGCTATAATTTCAATCAACACCCATTAACTTCTGCAAGCAATTGCCATAAAATACTGGAATTCTTACTGCGTGTCAGCATTTGGGGCGGAATTCTGAGTTTCCCAGCTACAGAACTGTACTTGCTCTCTTGTCCTTTTGCGGAGGCGATAATGGATAACAATTCACTCCGACTGGGTTAAATATGAAGAGGCACTTTGAACGAGTGAACCGCAGCTCATCTCGGGGTGTCAACAGAATTCCCCCCGTAATTTTCCACACATCTCGTCGCGGAACTGCGCGGTCCCAAGAGGCCCCCATATGCGGGGACCGAGGATCTGCTCCTGGGTTTTGGGGGGGGGGGGGCGGGGCGTGTGCACTCGACAGGGCACATTAGCAGCGAGCTCTCACTTTGAAGACGGCGCCACTCGGCTCGTCGTCGCGAGCCGCTGCCGAGGGAGCGTTCGTGCGACGGAGCGGCATTTTCACGACATGGCGCCAGCGCGCACGGGCGCGACGCCGCAGTGGGCGTCTGCAGGGAGGGTTTTGTGTCGCCGGGCTGCCTGATGTGTAATTTATGAACACTCCACTGTAGAATATGTGGGATAGGGTAATACAATTTTTGAAACGCGTGCCAATTCCATTCCTGGTCGTGGACAAGCCGTGGATGCGATGGCGCAAGGAAAACACAATGAGGTGTGGTGATGGCAGCCATGTTGCCAGCCAAAATGCTAACATTTGCCAGACACTGCATCCTACATATTGCGATGTCATCGGCTAATTTATAAACCTTTTTATTCTTTGTGGGAAGAAACCGGAGGACCCGGAGGAAACCCACGCTGAACTGGGCAACAACACAAAATCTTAACATGGAAAGGCACCTGAGGCAGGGCTCAAACTGTCTCAGACGGGACTTTCTCTGAGGCGCAGGTGTTACCGCTGCAATATTATTATTATAATTGTGTAAATTATCGACTCTTTTAAGTCTGTAATGATGTAGGTTTTCACGGCTCGATGCATGATGATTGCTTCGAAAAGCCCCTAACGTGTGAGGCGAAACGTCGCGAGGAGAGGAGAGAGAGCCATCGACGCGGCTGTCCCGAGAGAGCAGCTTTTCGAAGCAATCATCCCTTAAGTCTGTCTTTGTTAATTAAGTTTTTCTTTCTTCTGTGCTGCCCCAAAGGTCTGGAACTCCCTTCTTACAGTTATCCATGTTGTCAACTCCCTCCTCTGTTCCAGTTCAGGGGTCACGTCTTCTCTCCTCTACATTGCAATGCCTCACAGCGCTTCTTGCTCCCTCTATAAAATGAATGCGCCCACACTCTGTGCGCGGCGTTTTGATTTGTTGCTGCAATTAGATGCTATCTGTGTAACTTGCACAGTATTTCTTTTTAATACGGTACAATACATATTGGATTTATATATCAGCAAAATGTCACCCCTCTCCCCCTCCGTTTCAAGTAAGCGTGTTTTCAGAAGAGCTGCTGAATCCGCAGCTATGCAAGACTTGGGGTGGATTAACGCCGGATCACTTAACACACGGGAATTAACTGTGTTGGACCCTGGAGCCTGAGACTTGCCAGTAGACGTCCCATGGTGATTAAGTAATTAGCACTCACCACATGACAAACCACATGACACGCCACATGACTCGCATTTAGATCGACTGTGGTGGTGATAACTCGTTTCACGTCGTGGGAGTTACAAGATATTTCCTTTAGAGCCATGACGGTTGGTCGGTTAAATCGACAAAGAATTACAATAAATTACTTTTCTCACGATATATTTCTCAAGCCTCCGTAAATGCCCACATCCAGTGACATGGCTGAAGATGCTGATGACATCACCAAGCCCTCTAGTTAATCAACGGCACACACATGGAAGACTTTGCTACTCTCCCAACTATGATCTCATCTGTTTATATCCCGAACCAATGATCTCATCTCATTATCTGAAACCGCTTAATCCTATATAGGGTCACGGTGAGCCGGAGCCTATCCCGGAAACACAGGGCGTAAGGCAGGAAAACACCCGA
>JAZEWT010000006.1:16913167-16939955 GCA_036362905.1 Mordacia mordax
TTTATCCGTCTGCAGCAAACACACGGCTGCTCTGTGCTCTTTCTTTCTTGTGGCTATTGTTCTTCCTGTTTGCCTGATGTACACTTCCTCACAGTTACTGCAGGGAATGCAATATATGCCTTCCGTCTGGAATGGCAGGCAGTCTTTGGGTGATTTGAGTATGTCCTGTATCTACTGATGGGTTGTGAAGACTGTTTTTATTTTCAAATTTTCTAGATATTTGCTTATTTTGTCTGTGGTGCCTTTCACATATGGCAGGAAAGCACGGGCTTTGATATCTTTCTCATTTTCTTGCTCTTTCTGTCTAAGTTCTCTCCTTGTGGCACGTTGGATTTCTGTTTTTGTGTATCCATTGGTCAGTAGTGCTTGCTGTAGATGTTGTAGCTCGTCTCATGGATGTTGTTTGTCTGATATTGTTTTTGACCGGTGGGCTAAGGTGTGCAGTATCGGCTGTGTCTGTTTCGCTTGATGGTGAGACTCCGCGTGTAAATACCTGTCCGTAGGTGTTGTCTTCCACTCTGAAATGCGGACATCAGAGGGGATTTACCAAGTGTTTAGGAACTAGGCATTCTTTCATGAGATGCAAACTAGGAGATTAGTCACAGGCAGAACAGGATGGGGTTAATGACAAATAATAATTGGTACATTATTGTAATGATGTAGGTTTTCACGGCTCAATGCATGATGATTGCTTCGAAAAGCTGCTCTCTCGTGACAGCCGCGTCGATGGCTCTCCTCTCCTCGCGACGTTTCGCCTCACACGTTGGAGGCATCCTCATGCGCAGTATGTGTGTGTAGTGCCTGTTGCTCCCTTTATATATGTGGGGACTAGCCACAGACAAAGCAGGGAGGGGGTTAGCGCAGTTCCGGGGGTGGGAATAAGATAAGGAAATTAATGTTAATGTGATTCAGATGTAGACCCTACACAACAAAAGATGACTCGACACATGCATAGTACCGACATATATAAAGGAGCAACAGGCACTACACACACATACTGCGCCTGAGGATGCCTCTAACGTGTGAGGCGAAACGTCGCGAGGAGAGGAGAGAGAGCCATGGTACATTATTGTCAATGGACATACATTTTTATATATGTAATATGTGTATCTATTGGATTACATTAAATAACTTTTATTGTTAAACTTTCTGCCCTCTGTCAGCATTCAACGGTCAACTTTCTTGAGAGAAGCATAGTTGAACTTCAAATGTGTTAGTAATTCCAAGTTATGAGATGCAAAAAACCCCAATAAAAACATTGCCAACTTTAGATATTTTTTGTAAAAAGCTCAGAATGGATTTTGTGATTGTAACGATGGTGACCATGGCAGTAATTGCGGAATCCCAGTTATGCAAACATTTATAAAATACTTAATAACAACGCAACAATTACAATAGCTTTAGATTACACAGTAATGACCATCTTCAACATCATGCATAATCATGTAAGGGTTGAGAATGTCTATTATCGCTTGAATTGGTTAATTAAACCGCCAGCTGCGAGGTCCTGCCACTGAGAAACCTTTGCCGTTTCCAGGAGAGAGTAATTAATGGCTAACGAGCCCTCAATTCCAGAATGGCAGGTGAGGGGGTAAGGTAAAAAGAGCTGGTGCAAAAATCATGAAGACTAATTCATTTGGCTGACTAGCGCTTCAGAGACCACAACAATAATGGTAATGAAACGTTGCCTGGTTTTAACACAGGTTGTTATTCTGATTTGTGATAAATTAGTTTTATTATCATTGCTATTTTCGGGATGCGGACCGCCACATGAAAGCGGGTTAGTTTTACGCGTTTATTAGTCGCGTAGCAGCTGGGCGAAGGCCAGGGGTTATTTTGACTGATACGTTCTCCGCCGTCGAGGCGTCTAGTGTTTCAGAACAAACACGCAAGCGCTGTCAATAACGCTTCTCGTTGGCAGGTGAGAGGGGAAAAGGAGACCTCTCTTACGCATGGCATGGATTTAATTTGTTTATAACCTGACGACAGAGCAATGTAGCGATGCCGGCATAGCGTTGGCGTGAAGCACGAATGATACGAACCAAACCTCATCCCATCTCATTGTCGGAAACCGCTTAGTCCTTTACAGGGTCACGGTGAGCCGGAGCCTATCTCGGCAGACATAGGGCGCAAGGCAGGGATACACCCGCAATTGGGACGCCAGTTCATCGCCGGGCACTGCGGCAATTTAGTCTGCAAGCCAATTAACCTATGCAGCAGCATGTTTTTTGGACTGTGGGAGGAAATCGGAGTGCCCGGCGAAAACCCACGTGGACACGGGGAGAGAACTCGCAAACTCCACACAGAAAGGCACCCGAGCCGAGATTCGAACGAGAGACCGTCTTTCTGTGAGGCGACAGCGCGACTCACTAGGCCACCGTGCCGCCCATGAACCAAACCGATGTTCGAAATATTTTTTTGCAATTGGGTCGACTGACAACAAAACCACTTGTTGCCTTTCATTGCGTGCGCCTGTTTGCACAAATAAAATCGCTTTTAGGGTGTGTGGGTTATTATAATTGCATCGGTCCAAACGCAGAGCAATACGGCGAGCAGCTGTGCAATTCACACAGCATCTGTCCACAGAGTGAATTCATTTATTGGTAGCAGTTGGTAAAGTGACTAAGATTGATATCACAATACGACATGCACAGAGGATTGTACTGGCTTTATAAACTTAGAATATCAAAGCATACAGTGAACAAAAAAACGTGTAAGCAGGATTGTGTATGTTTTCAGAATTTGAGATTGAATAATGTCGTGTTGGCAGGCCACTGCTGGATGAAGGCCCTCCCTCACACTCTGATGTTTGTAAGATTTATCTAATCGCACTTCGTTGCGCTGGTCGGCGCACGTTGATAAAGTGAGTGTCCAGGACCGGTTCAGATAAGCTGCCGCTAGGAATGGAATGCTGGTCGCTGGGTTTATGGCACTATATGGAATAACCACTCCCAACTGACAATCGCATGTCTACCGGCATTTTTCAGATATACGTATTTATTTACAGACGCCTCTACTTCCATATATTGAGGTCCCTGCTGTATTGCTTCTGTCATAAATAAGGGCCTCAGGTGCAAACATTTCATATCGCCAAATTCTCTCTCTCCATCAGTTACAGGCTTTGTTTCTGCATACGTCCCCCCCCCCGCTCTGCAATTGCATATTTCTCGGCGGCGGCAGTGTCGCAAGTTAATAATTCGCTCTGCAGTGCTCTGTTTTGTAGTCATTTGCCGGATTTCTGCCGGCCCCCGTAGGTCATGCACTCGGATGACAGGAACGTCGGCCCCAGCAGCGCATTTTCCACCGCATGCCATTAGGGCTTCCACATTTGCACTAAAGCATCATATAAATACCACCTAGCTCTGGGTTTGACAGCTCTGCTGACATGAAAGAGCATTGCTTTCGGGGGTTATTTTCTGGCAACCAAAGGCAGCAGAATTTAAATGCCACAGCGAGAAAAAAAGGGTGCGCGCGTGTCGCATTTCTTTTGCGGTATTGTAACGGGCCGCAGCCGCAGCCGCAGCGACGGCGGCATGCGCTGTGTTTTCGATTGACGCGTCGTGGTTTTAATGACGGCTGCTGAAAATGTTCGCATGTCTCTAGTGCTATTGCAAATGAAGTTAAATGACTAACTCGGATATTAACAGCAGACTCGGTACAGAGCGTACATTAACCCAAATGTCTACTACTTCTTGCGTCTGCTGGTGCCTGGATTTAATTTCAGCCAGGAAACATTTCCGCGCTGGTACACCACATCTGAGAGATATATAGACGTTTATTATTACAGCGGAAAAACACCCGCCGAGCTTGCAAGCTCTTTACGGGATTCCTGCGATGCAACAAACACATGAGTTGCAAAAAAACCACTTCCATATATAAGTATAAATTTAATATTTGATAAACCTCTTCAGATAGCTGCAGGTACTCGTAGTCACGTGCCTCCTACCCCAGTCTACCAACCAATTGGAAAATGTTTGGTGAGAATTTAAGCTCGGGCGATTCATTGATTTTGATTTTGTGCCTCGGATGTAGTGGGTTCCCTGCGCAGTACGTGGGCTTGGGGTTCAAAGTTCAGAGTTCTGAGCCAGCACTGCTGTAGTTGATGGGTTTAAATGAAGGTAACTCACTTGTGATTAAAGCTGGGTTCTCTAGAATAATGTGTTGATCGTTTCAGCCCAGTTGTCAATGACTGCACACAAAAAGGTCATCTTGACTTCTTGAATTCCTCCAGATCTCACGTGCGGTTAATTACGAGTTTAAAATAACCGTTCAATTGTCAACCGACAGTATAACAGCAGAGTGTATGGGAAAGCGGCTTTACTATTGTGTACGTAATAATATAATAATAATATTTGCACTTCTCGAGTGCTTTTCACCCGAGGGTCACAAAGTGCTGCACGGAGCTGTGGAGAGAATGGCATATAAACAATAACATCAGGGTAGAATAATGACTTTAATAATAATAATAATACATTTTATTTAAGGCGCCTTTCTGGGCACTCAAGGACACCTTTAAATCAATGAAGGACATAAAATAACATATAAAGTACATGGTTAATCCGTCACTTTAAGGATCTTTGCCACATAGAACACCTCTGTGAAAATTCCAAATTGATTTGAGATCTGATGACACGATGCCAATAGCACAAATGGAATAAAATGGATAAAACGACCAAAGCCAAAGAGCAACGTTAATTCCTTTCTCACTCCTCATCTATTCGTGACCTTCCGAGGCCCATGTTTGTCTGTCCCTTGCCAGGGCTCACTGCTGTTATTGCCAGATTTTTATTTCACCATTTTATTTAAAGAAGCCGCTGTTTTTTCAAAAAACGCATCACAAAAACACCCTGTCATCTCTGTATGTGGGCATACGATTTTGAATGAATGAATTTCAGACATAACAATGTTTCAAGTTCATAACAAGCTGCACGTGGTTGCGTTCATCCGATCACACAATTATAATTGGGACGATGCTATAATAGGAATGTGTCCACCGAGGTGAATGTACATGAAACGATATTGAGATGAATAGTTATGAGTTTATTTGGTTTGTAGCATGGAAGGTATGTGATTTGCGCCTGTTAACCTTCTTGAGAGCCCAGTGCTGGCTAAATGAATCGGTGAAATGTTTTTGTAATATTTGAATTCTACGTTTTCGATTAATGTTCCTGGAGTTGTTTAATGTTAGCTCGTTGAGTTGCAAACAGGAAACAGAGTTAACCTCTGCGCATACTTAACATGCGCATACGTGCACAGATTTGACCTTTTATTTTAACCCGACCTCCATCAGAATCATATTCACTGTACTGAGGGTAGCTCGTGTTGTTTTCACAGAAAAAGAAAATCACACTTAATTGGCGTTTTCTATTTACCTATATACCCTGAGCATCAGTGAAAGACGAAACGTTGAGAAAGAGGAGAGGGAGCGCTTGATGCGGCTATCCCAAAAGAGCAGCTTTGGAAAGCAATGCTCATGCATAGAGTTGCGAGCGCCTTCAACAGTACAGAGTTGGTGTCTTTTTGCCGTGCCCTCTCTGCTGAAGGAGCGCAGGCTACGGTGATTTACTATGGGTTGCAAGGCCACGTGGAGTAATGGAACATGCTTTTCTGAAGGGATGACATTAGCTTATTTATTTCTTTATTAGTTTATTTTTTGCCTACTCTGTCCACCCACCATCGTCGTGTAATTTGTTACTCCTAGTTAAACGGCTGTGTGCGCCCATCAATCTGGATAATAGATGCGCAATAATTAAGTTATCGATTTCTTAAAATTGTAATTAACCTTTTGAAATAGCCCCATAGCAAACGCATTACATTGATGATAAGAATAGCATACGATTCGCATAGGTTTGTAGTGTTTCCTAAGACTGTGTGTCACAGTTAAAAGTTTCACATTGTGCATGTCTAGTTTTCCTGTCGTTCTCGTTGTGGCGATCACTTTTTGTTTAGAGTCGTGCGGTGGAGTAGGATGTAGAATAGCTTAGTTCAGAAGCGTTTCATATTTTGGAAATAATTAGCGACGCGTTTAAAGGTTTGCACACGTGTTTGTTAGCACATATTTGTAGCCGCGTTCTATAATCTCAATAATTGTAACAATCTAGAGCTGCGGTTAAAATGTAATAAAATAGGATGAAAGTAAAATGTTTAATGACTCGCTTTTACCGCACTCAAAAGTAGAAAATACATTTTTTGTAACACAAAATCAATCTGTCCAGGGATACAGACTTAAAGCGGGTGGCCAAACACTGACAATATGTGACTTACGATTGATAATACAGTGCGATTTACATTTTTATTGTTTTAGTCATAAATACGTGTTTTTCTAATGTTTTGTAAAAGGAACAACTATCAGTTATCACTTAATATCAGTGTGGTTTAAAGGTTTTCATTAAAGGAAAAGATTATTATAGTCTTATACGGTCAGTGTTTGGCCACCCGCTTTTAGTCTTTATCCCTAGATAGATTGATTTTGTGTTCAAAAATGTTATTTTCTGCTTTTGAGTGCGGTAAAAGTGGGTCATTTAAACTTTTAACTTTTATACTATTTTACTTTCTACTTTTTTTTAGTCTTTGCCACGTACAAATGTCAAGTCAGCTCAGTGCGTGTCTGGCATCGGGAAAATATCGCCCCCATCGGACTCAAAAAATTAAGTAATTTGAAAGGATCGTTTCTAACGGGGGAGGGGGGGTGCCCAGGATCGCCTTGTCACCGGTCTTCAAACTTTTTCCACTACAATGCATTGTCATGCGAGTTATGCCTGCGTGCAAATTTTCAGCTCTCCAGCTTTATCCGAAATGCTTTAATTTTTGTGCTCAAAGATTTTAACCATTACACACATCCCCCCCCAATGTAACCATTACACACATCCCCCAATGTAAGTGAAATAAAAACAGGTATATAAAGCATAAATTAAGCTGTCGACAAAAACACGAGATAACGGCTAAAGTAATGACATCGCTCCAGGATACATTTGCGAGCGCGGTTTCACCAGCTCACGCCTCTGTTTTTCTCTTCCCACAGCTTCCCTTGGACGTGTTTAACAACTACTTCAGCCTCGGCTTCGATGCTCACGTCACTCTGGAGTTCCACGAGTCGCGTGGTGAGCGGAGACGATGCGTGCGTTTTACTTTTTAAAGAAGTCACTGGGCCACTTATGGCTACAGCTGGGTTAATGTTAAATCCTGTCCCTCTGTGTGAGGGCTGTTCACATATTTTAAAGAGAAATTCCCACAAACGTAAACAAATTGCTATCAATTTCAACACATCTCTTTCCAGCACTAATACTCAGACCTCTAGGTTTTCGTGCGATATAGGTAGCTGAACACCTGTAAATATTTATATGTTCTTTTTTATGTACACTGTTTACGAGGTAATTGCCAATGTTCATTGGGGCAAATGTAAGGCAATCGTTGCTAGCAGTCTCTGCCGGCAAAATATATATTTTTTATATCTAAGGAAACAACATCAATTTGGTGTGACAATGGCATATATTGCGAGTTGTGTCTTTATTGGTATTCTTTGGCTATACATAACTCTATGCAGTCGCGGGACATCTATCTGTCATCTGACTGGATAATTACTACCGTGGCAGTTTTTCATGAGGCAGAGCAGCCCAGATTTGAGCAAACATGTTTTTTACAATGGCTATTCGCCTTATTAACAATAATTGGTGCTTCATTTTTAGTTGTTTGTTCACAAAATGAAGTGGTGTTGTGACAGTTACCAGTGAGGATTGCTCTAAGTTGCCCCAGGGAATTGGTGGCCTGAATAGACACCGCGGGAAGGCCACCTCTGCACCGAGTGTCGTGCACTGCTCGCCGCACACGGCGTCATCGCACGCGTGTAACTCCGGTGACGTTCACACTGTTGGCGTGCGTGTGTGTGCGTCCGTTTGTGTGTGTGTGTGTGTGCGCGCACTTCTGTGTTTTTAATTTCCTTAGTTCAGCTGAACAATAGGATGCTCTTCCTTAACGCACTAGAACTCCTTATCCCGCCACGAAGCAACCCCCATAGATGTTATGGTTATCTAACGATATATCTACGGACTTATATATGACAATTCCTAATAACAGCACTTTTTAAATCCATTGCTAGGGGAAAGCCTTCCTACTCTGTTTTCCGTCGAGGGGGTTGCCTTGACCATTCTTCAGTAAGCTGCTTAGTGTGGGTTGGTGAGGGGGTCGTGTGCGGACACGGATTAGTTTAGGAAACACTCGTCACTCATGTGGGAATCTCAACCTGCACACAGCATGGTGCGCTAACCACTGCTACACCCCTCCACCGACATCTCTCGGTTAATGTCACTATAATAGAGAAGACAAAAATACACCAATATGGACATAGTATTAATATATGATTGTGACTGGCGATTAACTTCACATGCGTCTATGGAAGTGAATAATGATTGCTTCAACAGATATCTATGAAAGTGAATGGCAGTTGCTTTATTAGATGTCTGAAAACGAATCGCAGTTGCTTTAGTGTCCATCGCTGAAAGAGAATTACGGTGAACGTAATAGGTTACTGTGGACGTGAGAGGCGGTGGCTTTAATAGAACTCCGTAAGCCTGAGTGCATGTGGCTTTTGAAGGTAGAGGTGGGGTTCTTTTTCCCAGATTCCCACCTCCTCACGAGGCGCTGCGCATTCGTTCCACTGGTTCTGCGTTGCCAAGAGAGGGCGTACGCCGTCTGCAAGCGTGAAATTCGCATCCGGCTATTTTGTTGCTGCTGTTGTTATTTTCACTGTGCGTTCAGCTGTCCCAAGCGCCACGTAATAATAACAACGTACGACCCTTCATCTCGGCCAGATTCTCTAAGCCCTCAAAGGTTATCATTTCCTGTCGGTTACAAATATTCTTTAGGCTTCGCTAAACTTCATCGTTTCGGCAACTGCGCTGCCTGGGGAGGAAAACAAATAAAACGGCGACGCGCGCGGACCCAGAGAAAGAAGGGCTGCGGGATGCGTACGCGGGCTCGGAAATCTAAATTACATTTGAAGGAGCACATAATCAGCTTATAGGGAATCGATCTGGGTTGTAAGGACCCTCCTGAGCCTCGATTGAGCCCTATTATACTGCGGGGTTGGAGAAGCCTGCGTCAGGCTCGAGACATTTCCCCTGAGGTTGGTCCCGGCCCCAAAGTAAGGTCACGGTGGGCATGCTTCAGCGGGTTCGCCATTGTCCCTCGGCTAAAGAGAGGGCCTTGAGTCAATATTGATTGCCCAGTCACAGTGTCGCGCTTTGATATTGAAATATTACAGTGATATCGTTCGTGTGGCGTCTTTATCTCGTTCCTGTGGCGTTGTTTTTTTAAGACACTGTTGTCAGTGTCGGACCAAGTAGCGGATATGATTACGCATATGGAACCGTTATCTTGGCAATGCTTAGGTCACTGTTGTATCGCAGGGCCAGACTACAGTGTACGGTTTTGCAGCACAGTTTCGATATTTTTTGCCGATCCTTCCGTTGAATGGTTAATAAAAGTTACACGGTTCGTTTGGTCCGTGGTCTGAAGTATATGTTTTGTGCGAGGTTCAAAAAAAAGAAACAGCGCAGAGTAAGAAATAAGGGTGCGGTGTTTATCGGAGGTGCAGTGACGTTCTATTTTTTTTATTACGCATCTATTAATGTGTTTGTAAACACTGTGTCTATGGCTTTGTGTGTGTGCTGAGCACGGGAATCAAAAGGCCATTCCGTCTAGTTGACGGGAAACCCTGTTTGCTCAAATGGTGACTAACGACGTAGAGTTCAGAAAATACTTTGCTGCAGTGGGACGGTAATTTGGAGCTGGAGGCATCGTCTGGAAAATATTTCTTTCGAAAATTAAGTTCAGTGTTTACGTAACCACGACTATTCCTGCGGAATGCAGAGATAGATGCTTACCATTGCAACAGAACAAAAAAACCCCAGTGCACTTGCATCTCTGGCTGCAGGATTTCTGCGATGCAACAAACATTCGAACATGACCAACGCAGTAATATATGAAACTCACAAGGCAAATAAGTGAACTCCCAGCACCAAATTGTGCAGAGATGAAACCCTAACTATAATGTTGAGCGGCTGGCTGATGGTGTCACGAAGGCGATGATGTCATCGCTAGGATGGACATCAATGCCGGCACGCGGGGTGGAGAGAAAGTAGGCAGAGTGGGAACAGCGGGAGCCGTCACGTGAGACAGCATTTAATCCAATAAAGCGCTGAGGGTTACCAACACCACATGTCGAAGGAGTCTTGTGTGAGCTGCATAACTATAATCATAGAGTAAATAGTAACATGCAAAATTACACGGCAGAAAAATAACAATTCCCATAAACTGAGAAGGAACGACCGGCGATGGACCGGCGTCCCGTCGTCGGGTGTATTCCTGCCTTATGCCCTATGTTTCCGGGATAGGCTCCGGCTTCACCGTGACCCTATATAGGATTAAGCGGTTTCAGATAATGAGATGAGAGAAGGAACGAATACATGCAACAGTGCAACGATGCGATGGGAATAGAATGCGTACCGCGAAAAATGGACATCATATCATCGCACAGGCGGGTGGTCTATTGATTGCGTGCATGTACAATGTGTGGGCATAATTTCGCTTCATTGCTTTTCCAAAGCCCCGTGGCCTCTGTTGCTGGCATCGCATATTTACTGGCACGGCAAGTTTAAGGCCCACTCGCATACATTCCGGCCTTCAGCAGCCGAGCTCGTGCGGCCATTTTTGCATTGCTTGCACTCTGTCTAGTAGGTGGCGCTGTCAGCCCGCCATCCGGAGCAAGGCCTTGAATACAGAATTTCGGGTCGGCCGCGGGAAATTACAAATCTGATTTGTAATCGCGTACGTCAGAGCAATAAGTTTGTGTCATCTCACCGTGGCAAGAGTGTCTTGGCCCTGTCGGCTTAACATCAATCCTAGTGACTCCGTCACCTGACCTCGTGTCTTCTCAATGATATTTGTGCATTGTTTTTTTTTAATCTCATACTACCAGCCTAAGAGGGTTTGTGTGTTTTTTTTAGTCTAGTGGACGTCGCAGGCTGGCTCAGGGAATATATATATATATAAAAGCATTGAACCAGCACTTTGGAGATACTGTGGTTTGTCCACTTTGGCCACCTGTTATAAAACGCATTGTCTTCCATGAAGAGCATCTGATGCATACACGCATCTGTTCCGTAATTGCACTAATATTTGGTAATTACATTTGAGAAGAAACTAAAGGATAAGGCTAAATAGTGCTGGATACGACAGTCCTGTAAAGCAGGTATTTACAGAATGTTGGATTGAAGGTGTGTCATATTCCCCTTGGAATCATTCCTCGTAGTGAGCTGTGGCTTCAGCTGTCCTAAGGGGCTTCCAAAACGTTCATTTGGTAATAAGATGCTAATGTGGCGCTGCATGATGTCAACTGTGCAACAACTGTACGGCATCTGGCAGAAGGAAGGAAGTTATGGCAAAGTGCGGGTGACATCAGTGGCACCGGCCATGATACTCTTAACCACGACCTTAAGTGAGGGCTTGGATTCAAAATTAAATGTGATTGGTAAAAAAGAAATCTAAATATAGATTTTTTTTTTCCTATATCAGTATTTTATGAAACGGGTGGCATGGTGGTCCAGTGGGTAGTGCTGTCGCCTTACAGCATGAAGGTCCCGGTTCGAATCTCGGCTCGGGTGCCTTTCTGTGTGGAGTTTGCATGTTCTATCCGTGTCCGCATGGGTTTTCATCGGGCACTCTGGTTTCCTCCCACAGTCCAATAAACATGCTGCTGCATAGGTTAATTGCCTTGCAGACTAAATTGCTCGCAGTGCCAGGTGATGGATTGGCGTCCCATCGTGGGTATATCCCTGCCTTGCGCCCTGTGTCTGCCGAGATAAGCTCTGGCTCATCGTGACCCTGTACAGGACTAAGCAGTGTCTGACAATGAGATGAGATGAGTATTTTATTAAACGTACAAATGCACAGCACACTCCAAGAGCTGAACCAGAGAAAGAAGCGAGCAAAACCTGCTTTTCAACAAATTGTGCCATCAGTTTAAATGTAAAATGAATGCCACTTGTGAGTACACAATTGGCTGATTTTTTGGTGGTAAGTGGATTCACAGCTCCATTGTAAATGATGCAAAGAAGAAACTACATCAGTACAAAATGTAGTTTTTTGATTAAAAAAACAACAACAACACTCAATGGAATATTTTTTTTAAAAACAAAAATATGTGTTTTTCATGCAAACACACTTCGTGCAAACGTTGTCCATGCATAACGGGGGAACTGGCTCAACACCGTCGTCGCATGATTGAATAATTGACGCCATTGTCATGTCGCAAAAACCATCGCGGCGTGAGAGACTGCGTCGTGACGCTCACCCGGTGGCTCTTCCCGCTGTAACACCACGGTAATAATCACGAGCAGAGATCAACGGCGACAACCTACAGCGCCGAGGTCATGTTTGCGACAGGCCTCATCGATTTCGTTTTCTTGTTGCTCGTCTTTTTCTTGATGATTTTTTCTCCCTCTCTCTGACGTCATGGCCGCGAGTGTTATTTTTGCGAAGTTCGCTTGCGGGACATTTAACGCGCGAGTACTTTTCGGGTAGCATACGTGCGTTATTTGTTCGCCCCCCCAACCCCCCCCCCCTCTGATTGCTGATGATTTCTCACTCGTTTGCCGTTCTCGTTTCAGAAGCGAATCCTGAAAAGTTTAACAGCAGGTTTCGAAATAAAATGTTCTACGCTGGTGTGAGTATCTTAGAATGTGCACTTGGTAAAGACCCGCACCGACTCTCTCTACACGTAATGCCCGTACATCGACCTGCTAACGGATTGTACTAAGCTTGTGTTATTGCCTATGTTATAATGTGAACAAAACATCATCAGTCTACTAAAATAATGGTGTAATTTTTTCTTTCTCTTTTTTCAAGCATGTGCCTTTAATAATTAAAATCGTATAAAAAGTTAGAACCATTTTTAAATGGACAACTGCATGATGGCCTCACCATGTCCTGTATACTGAGGAGGTTGTTTGACCATTCTTCACAATGCTTGTCAGCGTCGGTTGAGCAAAGTGGCTGCTAGAACCAGTTAATATACTCTATCACCTGCCACTGATTTTAACCATGGGTGGAAATTGAACTTAAACTGAGGTTGGTGGATTAATGGCACTGTAAGAAAACCACTGCACCTCCTCTCCACCTTTTTTTTATAGACCTGTATATCTTTCCATTCCATTATGACCTCATCACAGATTTTCAATGTAACAACTACAAATTTCGAGAAAACATACGCTTCTATAATGATGTAGCTTTTCACGGTTTGATGCATGATGATGCTTCGAAAAACTGCTCTCTCGGGACAGCCGCGTCGATCGCTCCCTCTCCCTCCATCGCGACGTTTCGCCTAACACGTTAGAGGCGCCCGAGGATGCCTCTAACGTGTGAAACGAAACGTCGCGATGCCAGGACAACAAGAAAGAGCGATCAACGCGGCTGTCCCGAGAGAGCAGCTTTTCGAAGCAATCATCAACATACGCTTCTTGTAACATTGTTTTGCGATGTGAATCTTTTTTACGATTTCCCCCCAAAAAAGTAACGGTTTGCTGCAAATAATAAACATTACAATGATTGTGTAATCTTTAGGAGACATTTCATTGTCGTTCAGTGTATCTTTGCAATTTGCTTGCTAATGGTAAACTGATGTCACCGTTTTAACTATGTTCAGCCAAGCAAAATAAAAAAAGGAAGGGTAGCTTTAATGAAGCGGTGATTTAGCTTCAAAAGCAGAGGCAGGGCAAAATTAAAAGCAATTATCATTCCTGTCCATTTGATCTTACAACAAAGGTTGCATTTATGACCCTTGAGGTCTTCTGTCCGAGGTGATTTTATGGCTCAGTAGGTATTGCGTCCAAATTTATTTAATCTTATATTATTTATCCTCGCCTCGGACGTACAGTGCTTCAATGGAATTTCTTTCCAGCGGAGAGTGTTTTATTAATGCCCCTCTTTTTATCTATTTTTTTTTTGTCACCCGGCCCAGGCTGCCTTCTCTGACTTTCTGCAGAGGAGTTCAAAAGACCTGGCGAAGCACGTCAAGGTCGTGGTAAGGCTGCACACAAGCTGCTTATCGGCACAGACCGTCGTGCCGATGCCATGCTTCGCTAGCGGACGTCATTTTTTTTATTAGCCCGTCTTTTCATTTCTTTGTGTGCAGGTTTTATGTGTGTGTGTGTGTGTGTTACGCTTCCCAGCGTCAGTGGTCGCCGCATCCTCCTTAGTCCAATCCTCTGCCCAAAATTCACGGAAGAGATTCGAGGCCTCGATTGGCAATGTGTTTCCCCACGATAACGAGGGTCCGCGGGGTCGCTGCGACGTTGGACGTTCAGAGGTCGTTGGTGTTTCGATAAAAAAAAAATAGCGGGCAAAATATGAAAATTGATATAGGGTGTTGCGCTGTGTGGAAAATATCGTATTGTTTTATAATGGCGGCCATTGCATCGTTTCAAAATATTTTGCATAGTACGAAGATGTATTTTTTTAGGTGTTCTCCTTCAAAGGGGGCTGTTTCCTCAGTGATCTTTCACCTAGGTTTAAATGTCTTCGTTGGTTGGTATTCTACACAAGGCCATGGATTTCAAACGGCAGCATTTGTGCCGCGCCGCGGGGAATCTTTCCATGTTTGCCAATCGTATCCTTTCAAATGCAAATAGGCTCAGTACTCGGTAAAAGCCGGCGGTGCATCGCTTGTTTGGAGGCATCACCGGCAATCATAGCCCCCCCCCTGAAAAAAATAGATCATGAGGCACAGCGAGGCTTTCCTGGGTAAACAAGTGTAATAAATATTAAAGATGAGCCATGAGGACTGGCTTGTGCGAATCTCTGGACAAAGCAGTGTGAGGCTACATTGGTGGACACAGATGTTCATGATGGGAATTAGGTGGAGGAACACCAAGGTGGGAGGTGCATTATCACCATGTACCCTAATTGTAGTCCAGTCCTTAGTTATTATTTTTAATAATTATTGATCAGAACCCTTAGCCAGGGCGACTTGCATCGTTATAAAGTTGTGAGGAAACCACAGAGCGGCGACGGGAAGGCAGCCATGCTTTCATCCGGTGCTAACATTTACCAGACACTGCGTTATATTACGATGTTATTTGCCAGTTAATTAATGAGTGTATACTTTTTTTGATGTCGGAGGAAACCAGAGAACACGGAGGAAACGCACGCAGAACAGGGGGAGAACACACAAACACCACATAGAAAGGCACCCTAGGTGGAAATCGAACCGAATAGGGTAGGAATTTATTTCTGTGAGGCGCAGATGTTACCACTGTGCCACCCTTTAATGCTCGCACAAATGCATAGCTCTTTGTCTCAAGCACGAGTACTTGTGGTTATTTTTTTGTATTACTCTTGCCTGCTCACTTAGCCTTACATCCATGGGTGGTTCTGCTGAGCTACGGTGCACCGTAGCACAACACGCATTTAGAGGTCCATCGCCATGGTTACAGCTGACTGTGATTTGATACACGTTTGAATTTTGCTAGTTGTTTTTTTTTAGTTTGTTAAATATTTGGCAATGAAAAATTTACATCCATTTTTCGACGAAAAATTATGAATTTGGAGACCACCGCGAATAATCAGCAAGCGTGCCATTGTTTATGGAATGTTTTGCTCGTGTTGTTTTGCTGTGGTGACGTAGTAAAGGGTAACCCTGTTGACCCTGTTGGTAATTTGAGTGTGAAACGACAGACAAAAGACTCAGACTATGTCGGGGATATGTGAAATGGTAAGTTGTAAAAATTAATGATGTCTATAAAATGTGTTGGTCGCAGAGGCCTTGTGGCTCACGCACTGCAACATAGACAAAGTAATTGTGAGGAATATTTGCTACAACCGAACAAATGAAGCAAATAAAAAAATTCGTAAAGTTTAAAAAACACATTTCGCTTGTAAGGTGCAACAAAAATAAATATTTCCCTGACACCCAATTGGTGTTAAATGTGCGCACATTAATATGATGTGCTAATTTATTTTGCACAAATTAATTTATTTACCGCACTGGGCATGAATTGCCTGCAGTTCTTAATGAACGACTTGAAGAGTAACGTCTCTATGTTGTATTGCAGTGTGACGGAACGGATTTGACGCCAAAAATCCAGGAACTCAAGTTTCAGTGCATCGTTTTTCTCAACATTCCGAGGTCAGTGTGTGATGCCAGAGTGTCACCTGCTTCAACAACGGGTGTGGATTTGAAATGGTCACAATGTAATAATAATAATAATTGCATTTATAGAGCGCTTTTCACCCGAGGGTCACAAGGCGCTTCACAGAGCTGCGGAAAACAACGGCACGAGAATGTAAAATCTGCAGCAATAATTTTTTTTTGTTTTTTTATTTAAATCGTTGCAAAGCAACAAGTAAAGTAGGCTCTAGGTGTGTAACCATGCATTGATCGTTTATCGAATCGTGCTCGTCAGCGTTAATTATATAATCTATGTATAGTAATAACACGTTTTACCTTTTACGTCGTTTCACAAATACGTCGTCGCTCCATTAATACCATTACCTGATTTCCATCGTCTCAACCCACGCTTACGGCACTAACAACATCCGTCCTTTCTCACATCTGTCGCCTCCTCAGCCTTTACCTCCATCCCCCCCACCCTGCCCCCTGTCCCTAGAGATGACATCATCCACCGCGTTCCTAACTCGTTTTGTTAATAAAGGGCCCTTCTTTTCGGTTAAATGAGCAAACAAAGTGGATCAAATATAATCCCCCCCAAAAAAGAAAAATATCAATACTATTGGAGGATGTAAAAATGGACAAAAATTATTATTATGACAATATGTCAAAAAAGTAATTTGTCATATATCTTGAACTACACACTCACTGCCTCTGCATCACCCAATTGACTTTTAGATGTTCTAAAACGTTACTAGCAGTCTGCTGGAGATTTATCTTAACAGTAGCTGGGTACCGTTATCAAGCTTGGATAATGTAGGGTGACCTCTAACTAGTCCAATTGACGCGACCCTCTTTCAAATTCGTTGAGTTGGAGTGGCAGCTGATTGGCCTTTAACGGCAAATGCCTGGGATGGTGCGAAATGCTATGACCCACCTGGAGTTTATGGGAACAACAGCGGTGCAATTGGCAAATTGCAGAGAGCTTGGGTGACCTTCCTTGCCAGCTCAGTAACAAGTCACTCTCTCACGATCATCTCTTGTCAGAAGTGACAGCTGACCTCTAGACAGCCCAACTTAGGCGGTTGTGAAATGTTACAGCTACCCCTCTGTCAGCAACAGGCTACCATTAGTTTGAGCACTGGGAGTCTCTCAGTGAAATCGAAAGTTATACAACGGGAGTTTAAAAAGCCAAGGCAACCTGCGTAGGTCACGTGTTCGGAGCTTCGCGTGTTTCTCAGACAAAACCTGAGCAGGACATACGGCTGGATATCCTCCAAGTTTCTGTTCCTTTGACGATGCTTTGGAGTGTTGTTGCTTGCGTTCTTCTGCTCACCCTGGTGGGATGCACAGTCCCTTCCTGTCTTCATCCATGCGGTCTTTGATCGAAGGAAAGTTTTTTTTCAGTTGCGCGCGGCCCGTATCATCTCTCCAGGGTCATTATGTCGCCCATTGTTGATGAATTATTGAAAGATTCTTTTATTAATTTAATCAATGAATTTTATTATCATGGTGTGGGAGATTGGGGCAGTTGGTGTTCCACAGTTAATTGGGTTTAAATATTCATATTTTCAATTCACAATGGGATGCTCCTTATTATTTGCTTGCTTTTCTGCATGTCGTGTTAATATATAATGGCCTTTGATTGTGCGCGGCACACATTGATTTACTTGTGTCGCTAATCAGCGGACGAATTTTTATTTCTTTCATGCTAACAGGCGAGAGTAATGCATTGTTTGTGTGAACAATCATCTCATTTAGATTTACGCGGCATCGAGCGTCACTCTTCCGAGCGGATTAAACATTTTTAAGTTGTGGAAGCAACCACTGGCCTTGATTTTCAAATATTTAATAAATACACACACTGCCTGTACACAGAATCCAAATGATTTTGTCTCATCTCATCTCATTATCTGAAACCGCTTAATCCTATATAGGGTCACGGCGAGCCGGAGCCTATCCCGGAAACACAGGGCGTAAGGCAGGAATACACCCGACGACGGGACGCCAGTCCATCGCCGGGCATTGCGGGACAATTTTAGTCTGCGAGTAAATCAACCTATCCAGGAGCATGCTTTTGGACTGTGGGAGGAAACCGGAGTGCCCGGCGAAAACTCACGCGGACACGGGGAGAGAGCATGCAAACTCCACACAGAAAGGCACCCGAGCCGAGAGATTCGAACCCGGGACCTTCTTGCTGTGAGGCGACAGCGCTAACCACTGGGCCACCGCGCCGCCCATGATTTTGTGCAGTTTAATATGAAACCACCAAATTAGCTGAGTAACTTGTATGTGAATTGTTCAATGTTGTGGTGCACAAATTCATTACCGTGAAATTACTTGAGCAAAGTGAACAACTTAATAATAGGGACTCCAAACTTAAAAAGTCATGCTCGTAAATTATATTATATTGTTATTGCATATAGCAGGTCGATGGGAATAAAAGTAAGAAATGATATGCGCGAGTTCTGGTAATTGGTGCAAGATATTCTAATTTTGGGTTGCTTGTAGTGCCACAACACAATTAATGTCCCAAAATTGGCTATGAAATTTGGATGCATGAACGGTTTTAATTTGACACGGGAGAAACGTGAAGCCTACTTCCTACCGAGTGAGCATGCAGTGTTGCTTATGAGAGATTAAGTCAGGGTCTCTCATCAGCCAGTCCTCCATGCTGTGCCAGCATGAGGTGTCGTGCGTTTCATTGAGGTTTTAATTTTGTTTGGTGAGTGTTATTTTTTTTCTGGCGACTGGGTAATCAACTCGTAGCCAACATTTCACCATAGCGGTCTCTTTGATAAACCATCGTGTGTCAGTAATCACTGTTGGGTTATGGAGAAGCTAGTGCAGCCTTAGATTCAGTGCCAGGACCTACGAGGTGGACCGCCACAAAGTAGAGATCTAAAGGTTGCAGTCAAATAGTGGGCGGCGCGGTGGCCCAGTGGTTAGCGCTGACGCCTCACAGCGAGAAGGTCCCGGGTTCGAATCTCTCGGCTCGGGTGCCTTTCTGTGTGGAGTTTGTATGCTCTCCCCGTGTCCGCGTGAGTTTTCGCCGGGTACTCTAGTTTCCTCCCACAGTCCAAAAGCATGCTCCTGGATAGGTTGATTGGCTCGCAGACTAAAATTGTCCCGCAATGCCCGGCGATGGACTGGCGTCCCGTCGTCACGTGTATTCCTGCCTTACGCCCTGTGTTTCCGGGATAGGCTCCGGCTCACCGTGACCCTATATAGGATGAAGTGGTTTCAGATAATGAGATGAGATGAGTCAAATAGTCAAGGCTGATGTTGAGGCTGGGAACCTATTATATGGAGGCCTTTGTCTCGACTGATGCCTCTAGACAGAGTCCTCTGACCAACGCTACACCCCTGAGGTCAAGGTAAGGGGTTGCAAAAGATGTCCTTGAGCTGTTCTCAAGGCCTACACCTAGCCAAGCAGACCTAAGACAGGGATGTTGTGTCTGTGGCTCCTTGCTGAGCATAAATGACGTCATTTGCAATTGGACCTTGCAAAAATTATGCGACAATGTGCTTAATTGGTGTTCATGGTTGAAATGCATCCACGGGGTAGGTAAGCTACTTTTCGAGCTGTCGGTACAGCCGCTATAAAATTAATTGACGTGACACATGAGAAAGGATTAGAGATTTAATGAACTTCTGACGCGCTGCCTGTCGCCTTAAGGAACCAATCAACGTTTATAAGTCACTGGTCACCAATTCGACCGTGCCAACTTTATGCACATCTTTTGTAGATAATTAGTTTGTCACAGCACGCGACGGTATTATGGAAGTCAAAAATTACACAGTACCTGCCACAGAAGTTGAGCCAAGTTATTCAAAGTAGGTGTTTGGATTTTCATTCTACGTGTAATCTCATCTCATCTCATTGTCAGAAACCACTTAGTCCTGTGCAGGGTCGTGGTGAGCCAGATCCTATCCCGGCAGCCACAGGGCGCAAGGCAGGGATATACCCACGATGGGACGCCAGTCCATCACCAGGCACTGCGGACAATTTAGTCTGCAAGCCAATTAACCTATGCGGCAGCATGTTTTTTGGACTGTGGGAGGAAACCGGAGTGCCCGGCGAAAACCCACACAGGCACGGGGAGAACTTGCAAACTCCACACAGAAAGACATCTGAGCTGAGATTAGAACCCGGAACCTTACTGTGAGGTGACAGCGCTACCCACTGGGCCACCGTGACGCTCTACATGTAATCCGCCATGTGCAATTGCATCTAATTTGCGGGTTTCTCTGTTTCCGTTTCCTCCCACAAATAACTAAAAGAGCACGCATTACTTAATTGACTGATGTGGGCTTTGGGAAATGTTGGCGCCAGCTGGCTGCATGGCTCCCTTCCCCTTCCCTCCCTCTTTGTGGTTTCCTCGTGCCTCTATATCCATGTCTCGTCCCTAACCAGGCGTGACATTTGCGTGCATTACAAATTCTATTATTTTATTATAATAATGGTTAGAGAAATCTGTATATTATTTTCATAACAAAGTCCCACAAAACTTTTGCAACCCCTATGACCTTTTGTTGGATGTTTTTTTTTAAATTAAGAATGGGGACAATCGGCAGACAATTTATGTTAACGAATACCCAAAATTAGAGACTCAGTGCTTAACCTATGCCCATTAAATAGATAATTAAGAATGAATGGATATGCCTACGGCCCACATTCCTGAAATACGTGGTGGTCATTGTAAAATGTGGAGATGTACTGGTGCTTGGGAGGAAAGGAGACATGCACAGGATGTCTCATTGTCAACACTGCTCGATAACAGACATGTCTTAGCCTGAAATTTTTGGAAAGGATACTTCTTCATAAAGATGAGAGGCTACAATGACTGACTGAGATTATAATTGGAGATTTGTCTTTACGTGGAGGTTTACCGGGAGGAGTACGAAATTGTAAGGGAGTTGACGTGAATGGGTTTTGAATTATAATTAGCAGTTTTCCTTTGATAGACATTAAGTAGTGAACAAACGATTACAATTTGTAATTTCTTAAAATTGTTCTAGTGTTCTCAAGGATGTGCAGTACAAAGTGCAGTCTCCAATTATATAGTCAATCTTTCCCATTGCCTTTGCTCTTTCTGAAGACAGGCGGTTGCCTGAAATGTCAGCTTACGGTACATTTATCTCTTAAAAAGCAGCGTTCATGACGAAAGTGATCAAGTATGTATGTGTATATGATTTGTGCATGCACACAACTGAACAATCAGTATTGCGATGTTTTGTCCCATTGTTGAATGCGTAAAAAAATGTGCGTAAAAGCGCATAGGCGCTGGCTAACGGCACTTGCAGTCTGTTACACCTGCACGGGGAATCTTTGTTTACACATGGAGGTGGAGTGATGCAATTGGCTCGTGCACGCGAGAGCTTGGTGTATTGTCGGAGGCATCCTCAGAACGGCTGAGGATGCTCTCATTTTGGGAGGTGATATGTTGCAAAGGAGATAGAGGGAAAAGGATATCCCAAAAGAACAGTTTTGGAAAGCAGTCCCCATACTCTAAGCTGTGATAATCTCTGTCGTGCGATGCCATATGATAATCTCTTATCTCATTGTCAGAAAACGCTTCGTCCTGTACAGGGTCGCGGTGAGCTGGAGCCTATCCCGGCAGACACAGGGCGCAAGGCAGGGATATATCCACGATGGGACGCCAGTCCATCACCGGGCACTGCGGGCAATTTAGTCTACAAGCCAATTAACCTATGCATATTTTTTGAACTGTGGGAGGAAAACGGAGTGCCCAGTGAAAACCATATGATAATAATGGTGATATATGTTAATTCATTGCCATCATCGTCAGCTGTGATGCACTATAATGGAGCAGCCACACTGAAATTACACGATCCAGTATGTGTCCCAAATGGAGTTAGGACAAGGCGACACACTTTTGCCATGTAGATTCAGTGATCAACAATCGGCTTTTTTGAAATGTTATGACACCGCCATTATGTACTTTGCGCTTTTAGGCCACAGTGTTATTGACAACAGCGTTGAGTTTCAGAGTTGTTGTTACCTGCGCCTACGCGTCATCGCCAATGCAGTAGCCGTGGCAGCATCGCCGGATAATTTGTGTCGCGAATTTATCGACGTAAGCGTCCGTGTTCGATGCGCGCTATCCTTGAACATCTTCACCTTCGCCACCAAAGGGATGACCCTTGAACCCCCCTGTCGTGCGTGGATGACAGGTATTGTGCTGGCACAATGCCCTGGGGGACGCCCGGCGAGCACCACGACTTTGAACCGCAGAGGCACGATGACGGTTACATCGAGGTGATCGGCTTCACCATGACCTCTCTGGTACGACGCCATCACGCGGCTCTCCCCGTTGAGGTCATCGCCCGACATGTCCGGTCGCGTTCCTGCGATGCTTCCGTGTGACTCCTTCTCGATGAAAGATGACCCCCCCCCACCCCAAGAGTGCCGTTCGCTAATTTGTACGACCACCTGTTAAGACAAAACGGTTTCTGTCCAAGCCTCCAATCCACCTTTTGCTCTTTCTNNNGGGGGGGGGGGGGGAGTACCCTGACACATCAAATTAATCTAATCAATCCCCCCATTATTTCCATTAAAACCCAAATCCGCCACATTTACATATTGTAATGTTGTTTATAACGGACTTCACAGGGGACTGTGGTGGCCTATGCCAGATGTGTGCTAACCGCTAGATAGCGATGATGCAGTCAACTCTAAGCCAGTCAACAAATGAGAGCCAGGAAATTGTTAGTAGCCTTTCACACGCCAAGTCTTTATGTATAACGATATATAGATTTCATTATCATATTGCGAAAGTTTGAAAGTACAATGTAAAACAAACATTAACACCTCCGAAACCGCATACACTCACTAGTGAATTCCGTAGTGCACAATCCAGTTCTGCAGTAGTTGCTGCACAGTGCAGCTTTAAAACTGAGACTGCACAGGTGCTTGACGTTTAT
The DNA here is from genome assembly GCA_036362905.1 of Mordacia mordax. Lineage (NCBI taxonomy): Eukaryota > Metazoa > Chordata > Hyperoartia > Petromyzontiformes > Petromyzontidae > Mordacia > Mordacia mordax. Next base: position 16,936,278 of record JAZEWT010000006.1, read on the forward strand.
TATCAGTGCGGGGATGGATCTGACAGCGAGGTAGCTTCAATTTGTACGCTCTTGCTTTTGAGCTTTGGCAGTGCGAGCTTCCTACCTTTATTGTTTATCGGTGCAGGCTCAAGACCTTCCTTCTTCTGCCCATCACCGACTGCCTCTGTATATTAGATAAATACGTCCTCTATTTCTGTACAAACACCTGATACGTTGTTGTATTGAGATACATTATGAAATCCACAATGTTTATAGTGTAGTTGTGTTGCTGTCTGCAAATGTAATTGGCTTTTTGTAATTTATAGAGAAAAAATACACATTGAGGTTCAAAGAAAGTCATTTATATCAAAGTTTTAATTGTAATTAAATCTAAAGCTTAAGTTCCTGTCAAAACGTTTTTAATTTCAAACAGTCTTGTGGCATTGTTTTTCTTACACAATAGCAATTTACAAATTAGATTTATGTAGTATTTAAATGGTACCATCTCACCATGTGTTCTATAGAAACTGTTACAAAATACATTCACTTTCACAGTTTTGTATGGAAATTGCCATGTTTCCATATTTATTTACACCCGGTCTCCTTTGAAAAAGAGATTTATGGTCTAAGTGGACTCTGTCCTGGTTATAAATAAAGGCCGCCTTTTGATCTAAATTCAAATCGTTGAATAATAGTGATAATAGAATCAACGTGTAAACGAGTTCGTGCTGGAAATATCACATCCTTACGGTTGGTTCTCAGTCATTCTATAGGACAAGCATAAATGACTTCCCACAAAGTGGTGCCAATTTTATTCACCTCAACGGGATTGCAAACAAATTAGAAGTCTAGATTTTTTTTTATGTTACTATGTTAAGTGGCTGGCCAGAGTGGTCACCATGCTTGTCACTGCACCAGTTGGTATCAGTGTGACAGTTAAATTTTCCCAGCTGCCAGGTAATGCAAGAGGACATTATTATCCAAGTTTGCCGCCTACTTTACAAATGACTTCATACAACAACAGCCCCTGACATCGTTCACACGCACAATTATGCATCCGTCTGTGGCCTTATTCTCAGAGTTAAAGATTGCTCCCAATTAAGTTGTGACAATGTATCCATGTCTTTATTGCAATGTGGACATTTTTTCCAGGTAAGATAACAAATCAATGTCGTTTCATTCTCGTAGCCATCCCACTGGGAAGGGGAAGCATTGATGGAGTCGTTAGCAGTTTGCCTCCTGAACTTTGCTCAATCCAAGTTGTATTCTTGACCATAGCTAACATCAGTAGTGAGTGATATTTGAACGGGGCCTGCCCATCCACTTCTTCCTCCCGTTCATCAACCAGCGCAATAAAGTATGATCAAACAGCTCGTATGACTGACATAACGCGGTGAATCACAGCAGTGGATTGACAGTGGGCTGTACGTTTTTATGTTAAGGGTCCCATATGTGTCGTTAGTGTTATTTTATGCCGTTTGGTTTTGACGCCAAGCTACGCACCGTGTTTATTGCGGTCGAAAACCATCCCCCAGCCGCACGTTCGTTTTCCACCTCTAAAATGGAGCGGCGGTGGCGTCCATGATCCAAACCCTCAGGGAGCTCACAATGAAAGCAAACGCGAATTTATATCACTGTCAATGGCCATCTCGTTGTCATCTGACCTGGAAATGACGAGCAGATGAACCATCCAACTGCTCCCATACAGATTGTCAACACATTTTAGGGGTGTGATTCGATTCAAAGAAAAGTCAAACACCTTGACTGGTAGCGCCTCAATTGACTGGAGGGGTGATGCATGAATATCGTAATATATAAAGCGTTTTAATGTTTTTATTAAGCTTTCATTATGCTGAGCTGATGTAGGTTTTCACAGCTCAATGTATAAGAATGGCTCTAAAGTGCTCTTTCAGGATAGCCATGTCGAGCTTTCCATTCTTTTTCCTTCACGACATTTCGGCACTCACATTGGAACCATCATTCGTCCGTACATTAGCCTGAGGAGGAACGTTGTAACCACGTGATTGTTTTCAAAGGGACATCCGATCGCCTAAGCTGTGCTCCAGTTCTGAGAGGATCCTGATACTTGGCGATTCCAACATCCATGTTGACTCTCTAAAGAGCCCCCTTGCAAGGGATCTCATGGCCACTCTGACCTCACTTGGCTTCAAACAACACGTGACATCTACCGCTCACAGATGTGGCCATACTTTGAGCTTGGATTTCTCAAGTTGCTTATCTGTAACCAACCTGGCCATCACTAATCCTGGTCTGTCTGACCATTCCGCTATGTGGTTTGATCTGCAGATACCGCCACCCATTTCCATCGTAAACACAAAATCTAATTCCACAATCTTAACGTCATCACTCCAAACGTATTCACCACTGCAATCAACAGAACATTGATCTGCAGGTACTGCCACCCATTTCCATCACTAAACACCAAATCTAATTCCAAAATCTTAATGTCATCACTCCAAACTTATTCTTCCCTGCAATCAACAGAACATTGATCTGCAGGTACTGCCACCCATTTCCATCACTAAACACCAAATCTAATTCCAAAATCTTAATGTCATCACTGCAAACTCATTCATCACTGCAAACAACAGATCTTCACTCTCCGCCTCAGCTCACTCTTCCTTTGATACAGTGGTTAAATCTTACAAATAGCTTGCTATCAAGCATCCTGGATTATTTGGCCCCATTTAAATCACGCTGTGTCCCAGGTGAAAAAACATCCCCCTGATATACTGTTGAACTCCCGGACCTCAAGGTGAATGCACGCAGGGCTGAACGGACATGGAGAAAATCTGACCTCACCTTTCACGCTCAAATCTTTAAGGACCAGCTCAATCGCTACTGAAAGGCTCTTCCTTGTGCCCGTGCCAACCACTTTTCCAGCATCCTGGCTGATACCTTGGGACAAGCCCAAGATCCTCTTGTCGATTATCTATTGGCTCCTTCATCCAATCAGTCACTTGCCCTCATTAATAAAGATCAGGAGAATCAGTTGAGTCAGTTTTTCTCAGAAAAAAACAAAGCCCACCGCATCTCTACCCAGTCTCAGCCACCAACCAACACCTCACAAATTGTTCCATCTCCTTCCTTGATCCCAAAACTCCTGGAATTTTCCAAGTTTACAGAATCTGATGTTTCTTCATTAGTTACCAGATCTCGGCCTACAAACTGCTCCTTGGACCCCTTCCTTTCCAAAATCATCTGGGCAAATTTCCCTTGCCACTTATGTCACTAATCTCTTTAATAACTCACTTCACTCTGGCATAATTCCCTTACTATTCAAATGTGCCGCAGTTACCCGTTTGTTCAAAAAACCTGACCTCGATTCACAACATCCATGATAATTATCACCCCATCTCAAATTTACCTTTCCTCTCCAATATCCTTGAACATGCAGTAGCCATGCAACTCCAGAAACACGTCCTCAACAATGACCTCCTCGATCCCTTCTAATCCTCGATCCCTTCTAATCTGCGCTGGTCAAAGTAGTCAATGATCTACTTGTCTACTCTCACTGGCGCTGCTCCAACATACATCCGTGACCTACTTCAGGCACCCTCCTCAACACGACAACTTCGATCCTCCAATACGGGCTGCTGCCGCATGTGTCCAGATCGCGTCTCCGTTCGATGGGTGGCAGAGCCTTCTCGTGCGCTGCTCTGACACTGGAACGCCCTTCCATTGGAGATTCGATCA
>JAZEWT010000006.1:16940112-16955058 GCA_036362905.1 Mordacia mordax
TGAGATGTTGTAGCTGCTCATTGTTGCTGTGCTTGGATGATGGTGCTCTGTAGACCTGCGCCTGCTCAGGTATACTCGTTCCTTCCTTCATTTGTTTAACAATTATTTTTTATCTCTTGTTTTTTGCCCTTCTCTGGCTTATAGCCATTATTTTACTTTTAATTTATCTACTCTGATGTTGTTGTTTTAACATGCCGTTGTCTCCACAGCTCTGTGCAGTACTTTGTGACCCTGGGGTGAAAAGCACTCCAGAAGTGGAATAATTATTACCTTGCGCAGCACACCACAGCCGTACGTCTGCATCATGGGGGTTTCCTATCCAAGGGCCTAATGATGACAAATCTCTCCTTAGCGCCTCCGTTTCTCCGTCAGTGCGAACAGCGGTAGCCCCGTAACCTCTAACCCACCCGGCTTTGCTCCGCACTGCAGGCGGCGGTGCAGGTGGGGGGTCACGGCGAGAGGCTTCACCAGTGCAAGGAGGTGACCCTGACCACCTACAAGAGCATCCCCATGCAGGTGGACGGGGAGCCCTGCCGCCTGGCGCCGTCCATCATCCACATCGCGCTGCGCAACAAGGCCAACATGGTGCAGAAGGCCAAGCGGCGCCCCTCCATGCCGCTCCTCAACGAGTGAGTCGCGCGCAATCCCCCCGCTCCCCTCCCCTCTCTCCCTCTTCCCCCCTGGGCCGCCTCGCTTGGCGCCATCGGTCGTGGACATGCCAGCGATCTAGGCCAGGGGTGTTGAGGTCGTCGTCGTGACTTACCGCCAGCGGAAAGCTCGTTTGCTGATTTATAGAACCGGTTTGGTTGAAGCGAGAGTGAGAGTGTCCCCCCTCCTGGCAATCTCATGCCCGCGTGCGGGCCGGCTCGCCACGTGCTGCGGGAGCTGCCATTAGAGGGTCCCCTAGAATGAAAATGCCACGAGCGCAAACATTTCATTACGTTATGGACGCGATGCAAATTGAAGCATTCGTAATGTAATTCGTTTGTATATTTAAGGCACGATGACGGTTACATCGAGGTGATCGGCTTCACCTTGACCTCTCTTGTACAATGCCACCACGCGGCTCTCTCCTTTGAGTTCCATCGCCCGACATGTACGGTCGCGTTCCTGCGATGCTGCCGTGTGACTCCTTCTCGATGAAAGATGACCCCCCCCCACCCCAAGAGTGCCGTTCGCTAATTTGTACGACCACCTGTTAAGACAAAACGGTTTCTGTCCAAGCCTCCAATCCACCTTTTGCTCTTTCTCCATTAATGCTAACCATTTCACCGCTCTCTTTACCATTCTCACTCGACGTGGTACAGGTTGTCCGAGAAACCCAGGATTAACTCCAGGGTGGATGGCACGGGGGGCGGGGGAGGGGAGTACCCTGACACATCAGATTAATCTAGTCAAATCCCCCCATTATTTCCATTAAATCCCAAATCTGCCGCATTTACATATTGCAATGTTATTTATAATGAACTTCACGCGGGACTGTGGCGGCGTAGGCCAGATGCGAGCTGACCGCTGGATGGCGGTGATGCAATCGTCGCGACTTACCGCCAGCGGAAAAGTCTTTGCTGATTAATAGTTGCAGAATTGGATTGGGTTAAAGCGAGAGCGACAGTGTCCCTCTCCTGACAAGCTCATGCCCGCGTGCAGGCCGGGTCGCCACGTGCTGCGGGAGCTGCCATTACAGGATCCCCTAGAATGAAAAGGCCACGAGCGCAAACATTTTATTACGTTATGGACGCGATGCAAATTGAAGCGTTGGTAACGTAATTCGTTTTGTATTTTTAAGGAACTTACCCCACTGCCCGCTGCATGCACCTGATAGTTGTTGGTGACAGAAAGCTGTTCTGTGGGTGGCATCCCAAGGACTGGCATTGAGACACAGTGACGTGCGATGATTATTCACCCTGAAAGCGTTTTGATGAATCGTCACATGTGAGCCTACGACGAGAATTAAGATAGATTGTTTTTGACTCATTCTTAACATCTTATTTCCTTTGTTTTTCTGTGGTTTATCTTATTCCGTAAGCCTCTATGTAACGTTGGCATAATCTACATATTACTTACATACATTTTGAATAATGATACTCTCACACGCATGTGTCACGAATGTGAGTACATTTAAAGGATGTTTTGTTACCGTGAATGTACGTATGTAATTAGCGGAGTACTTTATTGTACTGTACTATGAAGTCTGTTAATCACCTATAACTACTACTAACTGCACAGTGTGAAATGGCAGCATTGTGAGATTTACACGACTGAAACAATTATTATTTATTTTTGAATGCGAGGAAAGATTTGAGGTTTGCACTTTCTCATCTCATCTCATTGTCAGAAACCGCTTAGTCGTGTACAGGGTCGCGGTGAGCCGGAGCCTAACCCGACAGACATAGGGCGCAAGTCAGGCATATACCCACGATGGGACGAGGACCATCACGGGACACTCTGGCCAATTTAGTATGTAATCCATTTAACCTGTGCAGCAGCATGTTTTTTGGACTGTGGTAAGAAACTGGAGTACCCGGCGAAAACCCACGCGGACAGGGGGAGAACATGCAAACTCCACACTGAAAGGCACCCGAGCCGAGATTCGAACCAGCACTTTGTTATTTTCTAATTATACGTTTAATCAAGTCTTTGGTTCACCGTCAGAGTTGCAAACAAGCTGTCTTCTAAGGGCGGCAGAGTGGTGGAGTGAGCAGCGCTGTCGCCTCACAGCAAGACGTTCTCTGGTTGGGTTCCCGGCTTGGGTGCCTTTCTGCGTGGAGTTTGCGTGTTCTCTCGCCCCTTGTCTGCGTGGGTTTTCACCAGGTACTCCGGTTTCCTCCCACCGTCCAAGGACATGCTTCTGCCTTGGATAATTGGCCTGCTGAGTAAATTGTCCCCCGGTGCCCTGCGATGTACTGGCGTCACATCCTGGGCACAGCACCGCCTTGCACCCTCTATCTGCCAGTATAGGTTACGACTCCCCGCGACCCTGCGCAGGATGAAGCGGGTATTGATAATGATGATGAATGATGACGATGCCTTCCATGGTCACCGAGGCACAACGTGTCTCCTCCATGTGAGGGTGAGAGGAGGAAGGCTCCGGCGCCGAGCGTGAGTGTTGCCAATTTTTTTCAGATTAACAAAACCGACAACAGTGAAGTACTCCTTGGGGGCAGTTCTAATGCCATCTGATCATTTCCTGCCACGAACAGAAATAAATGTTTAGAACACAGGCAACGTGTACGTTTGTCGCGGCGTGATTAATCACACGTGATTTTGTCAGGCATGTTTCTGAGCCGGCGACATCACACGAAATAATAAGGAACATTTTCCGAGGAACTGAAGCGTGCCAAACAGACGTTTCAGCAGAGCGATGCAACAACTGTGCCGGGTACATTGGAGCACTCGTCGTGCTTTTAAGCTTTCATATCTCAGTGTACAGCTGGCATTTTCTATTACTTCACATGGGACATTTAATTACTCTACTCGTTGTCATGCTACCTGCTTATTGGATAAATTAATGATGAGAAATATCTAATACTTCGCAATGCACGGCGTCTCTCTCTCTCTCTCTCGTACTGCTGCTGTGACAGTCCCGACTCAATTTCAGCTTCGTTGTCTCCCCGGAACGGTTGACTTCCTATGGAGTGTGGCGAAGATGTATTATCCTAGCGATCGTTTGCATTGCAAGGAGCGGCCAGACTCGGCGTCGGAATGACGCAGAACGAACGCTCAAGCGTAACCGAGCGATTATTTCTGTAATTGCCGAATTCATGTGCTCGGCGGGACCTCGAGATTGTTCGATGGTGAACGCAGCTGGCATTGGAACCAGTTATAAAACCAACGTCTACAAAATGTCACGCACGGGCACCAGGGCGGGATGGACAAATGTACCACGCATGTCTGTGAGTGAACGTGTGTGTGTTGTGAGGGGCGGTGGCTCAGCGGTTAGCGCGTTGGGGGGGGTTCTTTGTCTTTGTGTGCATTGTGAGATGCGGTGCAGTAGTTAGCACTGCAGTACCAACCCAGTGATCAACCTGGGTTCTGTTGGCTTTACAACGATTTACGGCATCCCAGGCAAGCGAGAAAGTCATGGTGGGGCTCTGTCTCATCGTCACGTGTTCATCACCGGTGGAAGCACAACCTCGAGTTCAACAGACTTCGGCAGCAATGGACACTGTCTGCCGCTTGGGAGACATTCGTCTGAATTGGAATTCATGGAAATATAGATATTTTAGTTTGTATTGCTGTTATTAGAGATATATATGACTCCATTTAATGGTGTTCATAACAGCGAGGTTGTCAGAACATATGGTAATTACTCTGTATATAAGATTGCAATATAAACATCCAGATATAATGGACTTCAGGACACTCTTTCCCCCCAGAAGTCTATTAAATCATGGTTTTACTCTAATTAATTTTTTTTACCAATACAGCCATAATGTACCTGTACTGCACTTAATGCTCTGGCCACATTCTTACCAGTGCGTCATGCCAGACCATGCCGTCTTCCTTTCACCTCTGGCATTAATCCAGTGTGTGTTTGTGTCGTTAAACCCTCCTGCTTCGTGACCCTTATTGTTTTTGTACCCTTTTTTTCCGTTGTTTGTCTCCGCAGCCAGCAGCCGATCCCCGAGCAGCTGCGGATCCGAGTGAGCCGCGTGAGCATGCACAACTACGAGGCGCTCTACTACGACAAGGACAAGCTCCGCGAAGCCTGTGAGTCGCCCGGCACAGGGCCCGCGGACGCGGCCCGGCACGCGGACGCCCTCGAACCCCCCGCCCCCCCAAAGCCGTCGGCCACCTTCACAGGGTATCCGGCCCCGTGGCGTTGAGCACGATCTCCTACTCTCAGCCTTGCTCTGGCCCTCTCTATTTTTCCGCGCTTGCCAAAGGGCCATCTACCGAAATCTCGCACGTTATTCCACTGTTGTTATTGCCGGCTCTGTTGAGTTTTTTTTTATCGTTCGTTGGGGTTGTGCGCCGATGCGATGTCGCCGAAACATTTGCTCGCTGGGTGGCGAGGTGTCTGAAGGCCTGCGCTTGTAGGCTTCTCGGTGCTGGAGCGAATATTCGAATTGTCTTTGACTCGTAGTGATCTGGACGGCTTAGCAAACGTGCCTAAAGAAGAAGAATTTTAGGAAAGCGCATCACCTGCTGTGACATGGATTCGAAATATAGAAGACCAAATCATCGTCACGATGATGAAGCTGCAATTTTTGAAGAGAGTCTTGCACCACATAGGTAATAATGCTTCGATTCCCAAGAGGAAATAGACATTTTTATAAAAACGAATAGCATAAATAATAGGTCCTATAAGCGTATCAAAATTCCACTTGAAAACATTGCTCTATGATTGTCAATTGACTAATAGAAGTACATTTCCTTTGACAATATTGTGGGCACTGAAAGGCACGCTTGACTTTTATTTTCGTAACTGTTATCCATTCGCCCTTTGCCTTTCATTGTACGTTTTGTCTCTCGTCTTTAAAGTGTTTTAGAGTTCTTTCTTGGTGACGTTTTGCCTCCCACATTGGAGGCGTCATGTCGATGGCCTCAAAGCAAGATGGTGTCTTGTGCGTGGGAGGCGAAGTGTTGCAAAGGGGGAGGGAATGGACACTCGGCGGCGTCATCGAGATTTAAAATAAAAACATCTTCGTCGAGCATCTCCCTCACCTTTAAGGGCGCGGCTGCGCGTGACAAGCCGGGTACGCTGCAGGCGGCCCTCCTTCGCTTGATGACGTCCCAGCCTCCCTTTGTGGGTTATTAGCAGTTTTGCGTACAGGTTTTTCGGAACAGTGGGTGAAAGTGCAGAGATTGTGGATGATGGGTCAAGCTCGAAGGCTGATGTGTAAAAAAAAAAAACATTTGCGGGCAAGTCAACCGTGTGATTAATTACTGAATTTATGATCTGCAAGTAAAAAAAAAACCTGCTGGAAAGCAAACGTCAGAAGCTCTGGAAACCGAGGGGACAATAAGTCGTGGATCGTTAAAATTTGCACCCGCTTGCCCTCGAACACGGGGTGTTTTTGGCACCAATTGAAGATCCATCATCGTTTCAGGGTGACTGCAGTTCACCCAATAAAACCATCCGGATGTCTTTCTCCTGGAACATGGAATACATGTACCCACAATACTAATGTGATAGTGGTCTAATGGTTGTCACCGTGGCCTCACAATCCAGAGGAAACGAGTTCGATCCCATCTTCTTGCGTGGTAGTTTAAACAAACGTGATGAGTTTAGGTAAATCTTGTGGTACAAGTGGTGCATCACAGTTAGTTGATAGGCAGGTAAAATGTTGTGGGGTAATGTGTGGATACTCTATTATTTCCGAGACGTCCGTTGCGGCTCAGAAGAGCCCCTTTTCACAAGCAGCGTCTTTAGGTGAGCAATTGCAGGGCTGTGCCTTCTTCACATCCCTGCACATTCTCAGGTGCGGCGGCGATTTAAATAGTCCGTTCAATGTATCCGTGGCATTTCAATCAATGGAATAATTGTCAGCGAGTTAGTTGGAAATTGTGGAATCCAATGGATCAGCTTTGGTATTGAAAATTATAATGAACGAATGACATAAATTAGCCACGTCTCTTCATTATATTTCACCGGTGGGGGGGGGGGGGCAATAGTTGGCATTCCAGAGACGAATTTGGCGTAAGCGCTATTATTTTCCTTTTTTTAATAGTATCCCGTTGGAATTCATTAACTGTTAGAATATTGTCTGTGGGAATTACATGTCTATGGAGGGTGGCAAGCGAAAGCAGTTTTTGTTCACGCAAGCTGATGTTATATGCGGATAATTATAATGTGGATTTTTTATTTTTTTGCGATGGAGCACAACCCACAAATTGCATTTCTTTGCAGCTTAGGCTGCTCGCTGGGTGCGTGACCTCCCACAGGTTAGTCCCCGTCGTCTCGTTATTATGAGTCTTGTTGGACAGAATGTAAAGCCGGCTGATGGCTTTGCATTCGCTAAAGGCTCGCGGAGAAAATTGCGAGCGCGTGTTTACATAACGGGCCCTTGATCACAGGAAAGTAGAATGTTGCCTTCACACACACTTAACCTGCTGCAGACAAAATCTGATGATATATTTAACATGATAGCTGGCTGCCTTCAAAACAACTGGTATTGTGTGGCTTTTTAGAAAATATTTTTTATGCCAGAGGTGGCTTGGTGGTTGAGAGGTTCACATTGTTAAGCTGCCATTGCTGAGATCGTGGCTTTGGATTCTGTAAATTGCGTGGGATTAAACCACTATTGAATGTTCATAGCTGTTGATGACACACTCTTGACCTGTGCCTTCGTTTCGTTATTTGTTTTAACAATGCTTTTTTATATAGTTAATGTCCATGATTTATATTCGTTATGTTACTTTAGTGATCTACTCTGATGTTGTTAACATGCTGTTCTCTCCATAGCTCTGTGCAGCGATTTGTGACCCTGGGGTGACTAGGTACTTTATAAAAGCAAATATTATTATTATAGCTGGAACCTAGATAGATTACATGGATGTTTATTATTACAGCAGAAAATACCCAATGAATATTACAGGCTCTAAATGCGGGATTCGCGTGATGCAACAAACGTCCGTATCTCTCATCTCATCTCATTGTCTGAAACCGCTTAGTCCTATACAGGGTCGCGGTGAAGCCAGAGCCTATCCCGGCAGACACAGGGCGCAAGGCAAGGATATACCGACGACGGGACGCCAGTCCATCACCGAGCATTGCGGGACAATTTTAGTCTGCGAGCCAATCAACCTATGTAGCAGCATGCTTTTTGGACTGTGGGAGGAAACCGGAGTGCCCGGCGAAAGCCCACGCGGACACGGGGAGAGCATGCAAACTCCACACAGAAAGGCACCCGAGCCGAGATTCGAACCCGGGACCTTCTTGCTGTGAGGCGACAGCGCTAACCACTGGGCCACCGTGCCGCCCACGTCCGTATCAGTACCTGCTTAATCCTGTACAAGGTCGCGGTGGGACGGAGCCTATCCCGGCAGACAAAGGCGCAAGGCGGGGCTATAGCTAGGATGTGACGCCAGTACATCGTAGGGGACACTTTTAGGGAAATGTACTCAGCAGGACAGTTATTATGCAGTGTTCGGCAAATGTTGGTGCCGGATCAAGGCAGGGCTGCCATCCCCTCACCGCTCTGTGGTTTCCTCATTACACCTCTATAATGATGTGAGTCACTCTGGATAAGGGCAGTCTGATAGATAATAATAATAATAACCTAGGCAGCAGCCTGTTGAAGGAAACCGGAGTGCCCTTACAAGAACCACGCCGATACGAGGAGAGAGAGAACAAACAACTCCACACACAGAGGCACCTGTGCCAGCAATCGAACCCGGGACCTTATTGCTGTGAGACAGCAGTGCTGTTCACTGCTTCTCCTTGCCATCCCTTCAGCAAACTTTGGAAATATATTCAATTGAACTATATATTCAGTCGAACTATATACAATATTTAAAATCACGAGGTATTACAATAACTTTACAGCATAAAATTGTGCAAGATTGAAATCAATTTAGCCAGGTACCCCGCTTTCATCCCATCGTCCAAAGACATACTGCTGCCTAGATTAATTGGCCTGTTCAGTAAATCGCCCCAAATAGTGTGCCCTGCGATGTACTGGTGTCACATCCTGGGTATTACCCTGTCTTGCGCCCTCTGTCGGCCAGGATAGGCTCCAGCCCCTCCCCCCCACCCCGCGAGCCTGTACAGGATTAAGCGGGTATTGATAATGAATGAACCCATCACGATGACCATTATCGTAAGGTAAACAGCAACGCACAGCATTGCACGGGATAATAATGCCCAGAAGTTGCATGTGCAGTCCCAGATTTGTCGTAAGGCTATTTTAGTCATTGGGGACCAGGCAAAAACTATTCAGTCAGTCTTTCTTTCAGCTGGAATGAACTGTTGAGCTGTGTAGCTCTTTTGATAGTTGTTAAGTTATTAACCTACCTACACGCGAGAACCTGGTTTGATTGTCATGCGGCGAGCATTGTGAGCAAGAGGGGCAGGTGGGAAGGAACTTCCCTCCACAGTCTCGACCAGAGATCAATTGAAGGACTTGCAGGGGTAGCTCCGAGGTAGCACCCTGATGTCCACCTCATTCTCTATCACGGACGGTTTGCAGCTCCGAGTGAGAAATCTGCACGGATTCTTTTGACTCGTGACACTACACCGATTGTACAGTTGGATAAAGTGTAGGCGAAAGCAAATGCGTGTGTGATAATGGTAACGGTAAAGCAACGACAAATAAACGCGCCTCGGTGCACCGTTCGCTCACGGAGATTTTTGAGGGAGCGGCAAAATTCCAGGATTATTTTTCGCTTCGCTTCTTGGGGTGATTTTTGTTGGACGATCGCACCTGGAAAGAACAGCAAACATGTTGAATCGTCTCAATTTGTAGACTCTCTACCTGTGTGGTGGAGCCCAAAATCTTCAGAGATGGGTTTGTAACCCTTTCCAGTCTTGTGACCACCGACAACTCTTTTTCTGAGGCCCTCAGAAATCTCTTTTAGTCATTGCATGACACGCTTCCACAAAACTGTGGGATGAACACCAGGCTGTGACGTTCGTCCAACCTCTCGTTTTGTTGGAAAACATCGCCCAGAAGCCTCTCGCTGGGCGCCGTCATGGTGCACCGTTGACGAGATGAGCGCGCCCGCGGTCGAGTCCGATATCAATGAAATCGTCGCCCGAGTGGGCTGCAGCTGTTTTTATCTCGGAGAGCAAGCGACGGAATCGGCATCGGCGCATTCTGGCCGTCGTCACCCGCCAGCGATTGACGGCCAGGTAAAGGAGCGGCTTCCTTTTGACACGAAGCGCTGTGAGCGGTCAGGGGAAATAATTCTTTGCGACGATAAAGTGCGCGCCTACATCACCGTGCGATGGCTGACTCGCGTCGGTGGCACGTTTATTCGGATTGCAATTGTTTCATTCGCGCCAACTGGAAAACCGTGAGCTGGCGGAATCGCCAGACTTTGCTTGCTGTTTCGGTGAGCGTGAACCTTCAGTGGTAGATGCGCCGTGCTCGCAACAGTGGTCTGGGCTGAGCTGCGTCAATTGATCTTGGTGATTGACAGGTGATGCACGGTGAAATATATCTCAGATTGCAGTGTTTAGCGTGCTGCCAACTTGTGTGCGCAATCAAAACAGAGATGATTAACTACGAATGAGCTTGCAGCTTCTGGGCAGAAATAACAAATTATTGGACCCTTCTTAAAACAATGCATATTTTAGGAGTTTTAATTATTAATACATCGTATTAATTGGTAGCCGTTGCTATTTTCATTGACCATACCGCACGAGCTCAATTATTTGACCCACTTACTTTCCATATCAATACATAAATATTATTTCATTTGTCCAATTTGACATCATCTGGACAGAAATAAGATTGAATGTTAATCGTTTTATTAAAGGGGAAATGTTATTTTTGGGAGTTGCCTCGCATGTGTTTTTTTCGGAGTGATATTTTTTTCTCAACGAGAAATTTCTACGGCTCAATAATAGCCTGAAGGTGGGCGCTGCGTGTGTTTTATTTTCCGAAAGACTGTTTGAGAAGTTCACGTTGTTTAGCTAGGCTAGAACTCAAGAAAGACCTTGCCTTGGTGGCATGGTGGAGCTCTGAATCGCGATGCTGCCTCACAACAAGAAGATGCGAGGTTGAATTTCTTGCTCAGGTGCCTTTTTGTGTGGAGATTGCAAGTTCTCCCCATGTCTGCATGGTCTTCGCTGGGTACTTTGGTTTCCTCCAATAGTCCTAGGTTAATCGTCCTGAAAAAATTGCCCACATTGCCCTGTAATTGATCGGCATCCCATCCCTGGTATAGCACAAGTTATCTACTGATATGCCTCTCTCTGCTGGACAACTGTTAAAGAGAGCTACATAGCTAAATGGTTCCTTTTAACTTGAATGAAAAGTGACTGATTTGCATGAGTGGCTTGAGCCACCGCAATGACGACAGCAAAACAAACGAAACAAATACGGAAATAAGAGTAAAGCAAGCGGGCGGCACGATGGCCCAGTGGGTAGCACAGTCGCCTCACAGCAAGAAGATCCCGGGTTCGAATCTCGACTCGAGTGCCTTTCTGTTTGGATTTTGCATGTTCTCCCCGTGTCTGCGTGGGTTTTCGCCGGGCACTCTGGTTTCATTCCACAGTCCAAAAAACATGCTGCTGCATAGGTTAATTGGCTTGCAGACTAAATTGCCCTCAGTGCCCGGTGATGGACTGGCGTCCTATCGTGGGTGTGTCCCTGCCCTGCGCCCTGTGTCTGCCGGGATAGGCTCCGGCTCACCGCGACCCTGTACAGGACTAAGCGGTTTCTGACAATCAGATGAGATGAGTAAAGCAAGCAGAACAAAAATCTAAATGAAAACAGTATTGCCATGTCACCTGAGGAATCAAGCTTGGTGCACAAGCATAAATCAACGTTAAATCGAAATATTTAATTGCAGCGTTTATTGTTCGCATATTTTATTTGAAGACCTACCAGGCACAGCTGTGGTTCATGGCCTTGGTAATGGTTGTGATATTTCCTCGGGTGATGGAGGTGAATTAGACGCTGGTTGTTTTGACTAAATCTTTTGATAAGCGCCTTCTGGAGACACGGTGGGCCCTGGCAACAGAGCAAATTATAAACATCTGAACGAACATATGTGAACACTGTTCACAAGACTGTGACCTTACATGACCCAACGAACTTATTTGATTGGCTGAAGGGGAGAGAAAGGTCTTTTAAGTGGACTTTGGAAGAGACTCGGAATGAGTCTGTGACACAGATGGCCAAGGGAATTGATTACAGAGTTCTAGGGGCACCAGCAGGGAATAGGAGATCACAGAAAGGAGCAGAGCTTGATTGGTGATTTGTGTGGGGGGAGGGTTTGGGTGCTGATTAAGGTGATAGCAAAACCGTATGCAGAGGTGAATCCCAAGTAATCTCAATGTTATAACGGACAAAGTCTTTTTATCCCCAATTTATATGCAAAAGTGCTGAGCAGGAAGTGGCACTTGGCATCATTAATAATGTAGAAATTTGAGCTTTAATGACCACCTCGGTTAGAAAGTGCTTGTAACACTTAATTATAGCACACTCTTTATGGTTTGATTAATGGCATTTCATTGTTTGGGTGGGCAGGCGCACGCAGACGCAGTTGGCCGCTTATTTTAAGTCTCTGGTCGATTGCGAATACAATTTGAATACCAGCTCTGTATGTCCTGATGGTGTCTCATTTTACCATTTACTCCAAATAATGGGCTAATTACTGACCGTGAAGCTGCCCCGTTACATGCCGGGGCAGGTGTATTCAAGGCGATTTCAAAATTATTTATTCTGCACAATGTAATGTAACATGGGCAAATAGCCATCGCCTCGTCCACAGGAAAAGAAAGTATTATTAAACATCTTTAGGGGCTGCCGGACAAGAGATAAGTACCGCTCGCTAAAAGACTGCAAATTGCTTGCTAATACAGTCCTTAAGCGGAGAGTCCGTATCCATTATAAAAAAAAAATCGGTTTGTTTCCACATTGATTCTCTCAGCACCCGCAATAAACTCGCCCCCTCTCCTCCCCCAAATTGATTTGGCAATGCCGAGCCGACTCGGCTCTTCGTGTTCAGCCGGCACGATGCCGGTAATATCGGTCCGGCGAAGGCAGGGCCGTCCATTTTGTGCCGCTAATCCACTTGTTGTGTAACCAAAAAAGTCTCCCATTTTCAAGCCTCTCGATGTGCACTCGCCGCCCAAAAAAAGGGGGGGGGGGAGGTTTGTTCCGTTTAAAACGCGGCACTTAGAATGGGATTTGTGTGGATCATCGGTAGCGAATAGGAAATTTCGGTTGAGCTAACTTTAAAGTTCGTTTGGGGAAGAGCACTGCTGCAGACACGCTTGCCTGTCAATGTAGAAAATTGCTTTAAAGAGGTTCTGGTTGGCGTGAGCTAATGCACAACTTTGTTCGGCAGTACAAGCAGGTTTCTGAATGTGGTTTAATAACATACATACGTATGTGTGAGTACACAGAGTGATAGCTCAGTGGTTAGTGCGCTGCGCTTCAAACCTGGTGACCCGATTTCAAATCCCACTCACGGCCAACACCAGTGATGATTTCATGAACGGGTCCTGGGTCTCCCTTAGGTCGACTCAGCTTCAAAAGAGTATCAAGTGCAGTGTGTAAACATTGCCGCTAGGGAGACAAAGGCGGCCCCGTTGTGGTGTTGGCCATCAACCCCATATTGTGCCGTGTCAACCTTCATAGGTGCTCGCAAACAGCACTTGATCCTGCAGTCTGTTAAGGCTATGAGAGAGATCTTTGTATTTGTATATATGAAGTACGTGTGTGTGTATTTATATATATACACACACATGCACCTAAAAAAGTGACCGCTGTTGTTAGCCCACGTACTGAATACAGGTCTCTCCATCATGCTTCATCAGCCTTAGAGTCAGTGTCCGTACCTGCGTAGTTCCATAGAGGGTTGCGGGGGGCCGGAGCCTATCCAGGCAAATACAAGCCTTGCCTCTACTCAGGATATAACGCCGATACATCGCAAGGCACTGGGGGCAATTTACTCAGCAGGCCAATTAACCTAGGCAGCAGCGTGTCTTTGGACAGTGGGAGGAAATCGGAGTACATGGTAAAAACCCACGTGGGCAGAGGGAGAGAACACGCAAACTTCACACAGAAAGGCACCCGAGCAGGAAATTGAACCTGGGGCCTTCTTGCTGTAAGGCAGCAGCACTACTCACTGTGCCACCATGCCACCCCAGCCTTAGAGTTCGTTTGATTATGCTTCACCACGCTGGCAAGTAAAGGTTTGCGAAGGACGAGCTCGACCGGTTCCCGTATCACTCGCCAGTGATATTTTCCTTGGCTGAGGATCAAACTCTTGGCCATCGGCTTCTCATTGCGGCGCGATGGCCAGAGCGTCACCGCTCCGGTAGATCTGTCGTTGCGCCACTGACAATCTGGAGCTTGCAAAGCGAGCTTCCACAGCCGTACGAGGCAGGCGTTCAAGGGTATGCTTTGATCACCGAGTTTTTTTTTATGGGGCCCTGAGTGACCGGCGGGCGGATTCGATAAAATGGTAATAGAGGTGCTAGACTTCAATGTGGCTTTTCGTTTATAGGCCACTGCTCCCCCAGCATAATGCCCAGTGATTCATGCTTTGTTTCATGGCTCTGGTGGAAACATTAGAGCGCTTGTGTGTGTGTGTGCGGTGTTGTGGTTATCTCACCGGTCCAAGGCATTACCGAGGTTGACTTAACTGAAAACCTGGTGCAGTGTGTAAAACATTGCCACCTGAGGAGCCCAAAGGTCTTGGTCACTCACAACCTTGTGTGCCATGCCGGCCTTCATAGGTGCTCGCTAACAGCACTTGCCCCGACATGCTTTTCAAGGCTATAATGGGGGTTCTTTGTCATTGGCTGGCTTGCCACATTGTGAATCTGGCGACCTGAGTTAGATTCTTAACGACTGCTGACACCAGTGGCACATATATGAAGTGGTCCTGGGCTTCCCCAACATAGACTCTGCCTGGAATACGAGTACCTGGTGTGGTGTGTAAATATCAGCGCTGTTGCCACTCTGGCCTTAATAGGTGCTTGCTAATGGTACGTTTCCAAAAACGTTATAAAGCAACGATGAGCGGTGGCAGAGTGGTTAGCGCGTCGTGACGATTGCGGGTGATACAGTGGCTACATCTGCATCGCGCAGAAAGTTCTGCAAGAGACGGTTCGATTCCTGCCTTGGGTGCCTTTTTCTTGGTTCTCTCTTCGAATGAATGCCATCAGAATTGAAGGAATGTGAGTATTATCGTTATTTTGTATTATTATTACGTGACCACATTCACGGTGGGACAGTAGTAATAATTGAAATTGAAAACGCACGTATATTCGGCGCGGTGGCGCAGTGGTTAGCGCTGACGCCTCACAGCAAGAAGGTC
>JAZEWT010000006.1:16981564-16992612 GCA_036362905.1 Mordacia mordax
CTACCACAGCCGTCGCCAGTGCCAAACCAGACCTCACATGGCTGCACGGCGATAACCACGGCAGTGGATGGGCGGCCGCGGCGCGAATCACATCAACATCTGTGGGCATGGCGCGCCACTGCCAGCGCCCCCAGAGTGTGCGCTGACACCAACCGCCACCCCATTGCATCTGATACGTTAACGCAACAACGAGCGGCAACACGCACGACATAGACAAGGAGTGGGATGGTGTACAGTCGGCACCACACTCTAACAACACGGGTTCTTTATGTTCACACATCCCTCCAGCACCTCATTTAAAGCCGAGAAAGCCTAGGACAGGCCCAGGATTGGTTCAGACCCGGTTGTGAAGTTCCCAATGCACACTGACTGTCTTCAAGCCAGTTCACCTCAATTCACTTTATGCAACCCTTTAAAATTCCTGCCACAATCGTCGTCATCTCGCATCAACTCTTAAGCGCGTCGACTATTAAAACTCGTACAGTGCCGCATGCTGCTGGCAACATTTTGGAGGTGCTGGGCCTGCGCACAGCAACTGAGCGTGGTTGAGAACACCCTCGTGGCCTCGCTGAGAGGCAGCGCCACGATCCGACGCGCAACGCGGATTCGCGTCATCTACACTTACGAGTTCAAGAAGTCACCGTCCATTCAGCTCGGCTCAAACGTCGCGTCGCTCGAATGACACACGTTCTTAATGCAGGGAGCGTAACGGCTAAGGGGGCCTTGTGAAGTACGCTCGTGGGACGCAATGGTGAGCAGGCGAAGGTCGGACGTCGGGACGTGGTAACTGCCAGTCCAACCGGAGCGACCCGTGGGGCCTCCCCCCCCCCGCGAACACAAGGCCAAGGCAGACTGGGCCCACCATGCACCTCGCACGACCTCCTCCTTCGCGCAAATAACAGCAGTCACGTGTACGATTGTGAGATAACAGAACTTCCCCTCGGGAGAGGCGAGCGGCCGCTGGCATACAAACAAGGGACAAAGTGGCATGCATTGATTAATGAGCGGCACTTCTATTGGGCGGGGGCAGGTGGGAAATTAATGCGCTGGTATTAATAACTAACGCTCACGAGCGGCGTGGACGGACAGAAATAACGCGGGTTAGGCGACTGGGAGCGTCGCCCCAACACGCCTACCCTTGCCCATGGCCACAAGCGGCTGTCACGCGAGCGCAAACCTCTACAGACGCTGCCGTCAACACAGCCGGGCCGCGCGAGCCGACAAGGTCACGCGTTCGCGGCGCTGAACGCCGCGATTGACCCTCTCTGCACTCGCGGTGTTCAGCAGCCAGGAGGGACGTCGATGTCTGGGTTGGGGTCATTTCTTTAACTGTTGGCGAAGAGTCGCACTGGAGGCAGAACGGGCGAAATTCGCTTGGCCCGGTTTCACTCAAACCGGCTCTTCCTGGCTTTCAAATGCAAATCAAGGCCAGTCTACAAATGCTAGATTAATACTGTATTATTGTGCACGTTCACGCTGGAAAGCTTGAGAAATTCTCAAGACTCTCTCGTGATGATCCTGATAAGCGGGTAATTTATCAGATTGGTAAAATTCAGACCATGACCTTAAAAGCCAGGGATTCGTGGAGCATCTCGAGACAAGGTGCGCAAAATGCTTAACTCGCATCGCCGGCAGGATGCGGTTTGAAAAAGACGCCGCTGACCCAATATGCGCCGCCAAATGACAGATGAGAGTGGAGCTTTTTATCTGGGTACCTTCATCTTCTCCCGCACACAAACATTCAATAACACGAGCGGGATCATCTTAATACTCGTCGCAGTTTTCCGGTCTACAGGAATGCTTTGGTTATGAAATTATAAATAACCCAACCGTCAACTTTGGACACGATGTGCGATTTACCGTGCGATTATTTCCGTGTGGGTCTCATGCCACAGGAGCCCTTAAGCCTCACACACAAGCGCCACCACCTCGCCCCTGGGCCCCCCCATGCAGGTGCCCACATGTTGGCGTCACGGAGCGGGGAGCGGCTCCGCGTGCACCCCGGGCTCGCGACGCCCGCTCCTTTGGACGTGACGGTCGAGCGGCGACGCCTGTGCCTTCCCACGCTCTCTGCTGCGGAGGGTTTCCAACCCACCGCGGGGCTCACGAGGAAACGCCGCGAGCGCACACGCCGCCCGTGCACTACCGCATGAATGACACAACACTAAAACTGCGGCAGCTTCACATCAGCCACCACCCTGTGGTCAAATACATCCCAAATATAAGGACGAAAGGAAGCCGGGGTGCGGCGTGAAGAACTGCGGATCCACCCCCGTTCCGGAATGCACGCCCGGAACCATGAACATCCACCAGATTACGATGGGTGGAGTGGAGATACAGTGGCAGGCAGGCACACGCTGCGCACTGCAGCTGGAGGGCTGTGTTACATTTATGGCTATGGCTACAGACAGCGGTGAGAGACAGTTATACCGATGATGGGTATCCCACTTCCAACAGCATGAACCACTGTGAAATATGAAGGAAAAAAAAAACCATCCACCACATTTGACAGACCAGGGTGCAGGCAGTCCTTAGTTGTGGATTCATCAACAGCTGATTCACAGTTTCCGATGCCACTACCTGGTTCAGAGTTCAGAGTGCAGTGCACAAACCAGGCCGCCGCCGATGCTGCACATCACCACGAACTGCAGCGTGCGTAATGTTTCCGTCCTTTAGCGACGAGGGCAGAGGTTGGCAGGATGAAGTTACAAAATCATGTTTCCTGCTCCCGCGTGGCACCGGGACAACTGGGTGGCTCGGCCTTTCCCTAGGGGCTCATTTTCAATCAATTAAGCATCCAGAGGAATGAAAGGAAGGGACTGAAGTTGGGGGGGGGGAGGGGGGTGCATATATCGAGGGGCTGGATTGGCTTCAGATGTGGAAACCACCCCCCACCCTTATCCAGGAGCCAGAGAGGGACCTGGATTTACCCCTCCCCTGAACAAGCAGCACGTGGCTGTGGATGTGATGTTTGTGCATGTACAGGTGGCGATCCATTGGGGCTCATTAACAAGTGATGGCTCACGTGGCTTCTGCACAAACCCACATTCTCAACCATGCCCGCACACGCCTCCCCAAAAAAAAAAATCTCTGGTGACCCCTGACCTTCCCCACCGGGACCGAACTGAGGATTCAAAACCGCGACGCGAGAGAAGCCGGACTGACTGCAGGAAACGCGAGCCGTTCCCGAGGGCGCACGGGTCGTCCCACTCTCCGCTTCCCTCCGCGAGGGAAGCACGGCCGCCACGTCAAACTGCATGGACGCGTCCTGCTCGGGCGGCCGGACCTCTGCTGCACCGCATCGGTGTCGGCACGGAACGCATGCCTCGGCCTGCACGTCTTAGCCGGGCCGCGGGGAGGCACGGGGATGCCTCGCGTAGCCTCCTCACGTCGCCCACGTGGCTCCATTATGCACGGAGTGTTGTGAACTCGCCGAGCATCGAGACGGCGGAGGCCCCAGTGGGTGAGAGGCCCGGGGCCGCGCGGGGTGGCGAGGCCACTGTGCTTGCCGGACAACGACCGCGGCGAGACGCTGGCCACTGGGCCGCCTCTCGTCGAGTCGAACTCCGGTTTAACGCGGTCGCCCTCTTTGCTCTGCTGCGCGTCGGTTATGGCCGCTGAGCGTGGGGTTGAGAGCCGAATGATTTGTTTTGCTGCAACAAAAACACAGAACTCTCTCACGCCGGCCCCAAGTTATATTTAGAAGACGCCCCCATGCACACACGCGCGCGGACAGGAGCGGAGAATCCCGCGCCCTGGCGCGACGGGACGTGGCAGCGAGCGCGCCCGTGGCGGCCGCGGGGCCCCGACTGCACCATCGTTATTGCCCTCCTCTAATTACTCCCCATCCGCGTCATCAGACTCACCCCCACCATCACCACCATCACCCCACTCTTTCACCCCACCCCCATGCTTAGCCTACCACTCAGCAGAAGCCAAGGGGATAGCGGGCCCCCCCCCAACTACCCCCACCACGGTGTCACAAGAGGGTTTTATCTTTGAGCACAACGCAGAATCATCGGCAGATCAGAATCTGCCGAGCAGCAGCGGATTGTGCTCACTCCTGCGGGCAGTCACACGCCGCGAGACGAGGGGGTGGGGGCTAAGTGGTGGGGGGCCGTGAAAGGGGTGGTGTGTGGGGGGGGGCAACATTTCCATTCAACCCGAGTGGCCGCCTCCCACCTCCACTGCCCCCGCACCCTCCCCGCAGTGCAACAACACAGCGCCGGCTGATGCCAGCGTGGGCTGCAGCAGCAGCAGCAGCAGCATTCCCATGTGAACGACGCGTGGAACATTTCCTTAGCTCGTCAAAGAGCCTTGGAAATGTATATATAGAGATAAAGCGCACGGCCGCACGCAAACACACGCACGTGTGCTTGCGTGCGTAGACCGTCCTGGGCCGGGTGGCTCACAGCTTACAGCGGTTAATGGCACCGCTGAGAGAATGGGTTTGAAGCCATGTTTCAGCCGCCTAACTTCGGTTACACCGGCTTCTCAAGTGTAGCGCGTGGATGGTCTCACGCCGACCAGCCATGAAGGCGCAAAAAAAAAAAACCATTCCATTACATTCGATTCCGTGCTCAATTTGCAAGAATTGCAGCTCTGATCATTAAGTAAAATCGTGGCAGTAGCTCGACAACCACGCGGATCTCCGCCAGCGCTAACGAGTCGCGAGGGAGGCGCACGCTCACCGTGGCGACCGCTTCCTACACACGAACAAAGGTGGCGGAGGGTCAAAGGTTAAAGGGCATCATCCATATTTGGACCCGGGGGGGGGAACTTGTTTAAATGAACACCAACAGTTTGTTTGCCCAATTTTTTCCATAACCGGCAATTTCAAAACTCCAAGTGACTCAATGGTTAGAAGCCGCCCAACCCCGGCCGGTTGTAAATGCGCGCGCGTTATGGCGCTGACCGAACGGCCCTGCTGATCTCACACCGTAAAACAAGACAAGAGCAAGCGTTTCGCCGGTGGGCTGGGCGCGCAAACGATAATTTGAAACCGCGTGATGGAACACGCACTCGCACCGTAAACCTCTGCGGTGCAGGGAAGCGTTCGCACGCCATGACTCTGGTGTGGGGGGGGGCAGCAAACATTCTGTGTCTACGCGAGCCACAAGCCGAGATCTGGTAATGTAGCTTCTCAAGGCTCGATATCTGAGAACTGGTCTCCAGAGCAGTTGTTTTGGGATGACTGTGTGGAGTGTTAATAATAATGCACTTCTCGAGCGCTTTTCACCCGAGGGTCACAAAGCGCTGCTGGCCTCTCCATTACGATGTTTCATCTCTCACACTGGAGACATCTTCAGGCTTCACAAATGCGTGATGTCTCCAACGTGGGAGGGAAATGTTGCGAAAGAGAAATCAGAAACACTCGACACAGCAATTAGCAAATCGGGATTCTGTACACGGCCCAGGGAAACCGCCGCCACGCGACTGCACTACCGCACCGCCACCGTGCTGCCGTACCGCGCTGCCGCACCATCACCGCACTACCACATCGCGTCGCACAGCGTGCCACCGACAACTGGGCTGGGGAAGCGCGCGCATGCGCACGCACACGAGCACGCGCCCACGTACGCACGCGCGCGCACACACGCCCACGAGCCAGCTGCCAGGGGGGGGTCAAAGCAAAGGGCCAAGGTGAGGGAGCGCCCTTGCGCAGGTCGTTGGGGCCGGGGCGGAGGAGCAGCCGTCACGACTCGCGGCTCAACATTGATTCACGCCCTCAAGATAAACGCAGCTCTGAGATAAACGCGTGGAGTTGTGTCGCAATCAATTACCACCCTCGCCAACAATCAGCAGATGGGTGATAAAGGGTCTCGGTGGAAACGTAAACACGGGGCGCAAGCGAGAACCCACAGCAGCGTGGACCGTGAGACCACACTGGTCAAGCGTACTGTACCGTGTAGGCTTTACGCTCAGCCTGCCCAGAGTGTCTCGTTCGCAACGTCTCCCTCGTAAGGTTTATTTCTGCCCCGTCTACTCTGATCACCGTCCTGGAAGGAATCAGGCCACGGGAGAAGCCACCACTACAAGCGTGTGCCACGCCGGCGTCGCCGCGCCCGCCCACCCCCCCCCCCGTGGACCAGCTCTGCCCCGTTTACCTGCGACGTCATCTTGAGGAAGTCCAGCGAGGGGCGGCTCCACCTCACGTCGTCGTCTCGCCGCCGCTTGAGCCCCGACTTGCGCTCGTTGGAGACGCACGGCTGGGAACGGCACCGGGGCAGTCGGCTGTGGCCACCAGCGGAGGCCGCGCGCGCCGTCACTGCCCTTCTGCTGCTCTCCGGCGTGCCACTGGCGAGGCCCCACAGCAGCGCCTGCCCCGATTCCGTGATGCGCTCTTGTGAGAGCGAAAGCCGGCGCCGCGCCTCCAGCAGGTGGTACGGGGGACCGGCTCTGGCCTCCGCCGAAACGACCGCCACCGCGGCCGACTCGGTGGTGGATCCGAACGGCACGGACGCTGGCGCCCACAGGCACTGGCCCCACGGAGTGCAGCTGCGCTCATCCACGTGGCTGCTCAGGCCCCAGCTGGCGCTGGCCGACGCCGGCCGCGGCACCGGCGACTCGGGAGGGGTCACTGGCGCCGGAAAGCAGGGGAAGCCACCGATGCCGCCGCCGCCGCCGCATGTGCCAACGCTGCCCCAACCTTGAAAGGGCGTCCCGCAGCCAATGCCACCAGCCTGGGAAAATGCGGTGGTGCGGCTGTTAGCCGCCTTAGCCAGGCAGCAGCCGGATCCCGTGTACGTCACCGTCGGCTTGAAGTAGGCCGAGGCCGAGCTGGTGCCGCAGCCCAGGAAAGGCCTCTGCGCCGCGCCAGTGGCGGCGCTGCCCTGGCTGTTGCAGCGCTGCAGCGTGGCACTGCCCCCACTGTGGCACCGCCGCTTGGTGACCGGAGTCCAGATCTTGGAGCCGGGCTTCCAGGGTGAGCGGCAGCGGGACAGCTCCTCAGGCACAGAGAGGGAGCGGCAGTGGCGCTTGCTGGGCGGTGTCAGCGGGCTGCCGCCGCCACCTGCCAGCGACTCGTTGATGTTGAGCTCTTGGATGAGGCCCGTGACGACGGCGGAGGAGGATGTTGCGGCGGCGCCATTGGGCCCCGCGCCGGCATTGGTACCGTGCCGGGGCGACGCATGGCGGCCGCCTCCGTTGGCCGCTGAGCCCGGGCCAGAGCCAGGCACCACCGGCACGGCCACGCTGGTTTTGGGCCGGATCTTGATGGGGCACGTCTGGGAGAACATGTTCCATATAGAGGTCTTCCCTTCTGCGGGGAGACGCACGCGCGCACACACACACGCGCACGCAACGATTACAGCAACGACGTCGCGAGGAATGTCGCGCGCACAAGATTTACACGGCGCCCCCTCCGGCACAAGTTCACCGTCCAAGTGCGGCGCAGCCGGGGCGCAAAGCGACGGCCAGCTCCGAGGGTTCAGAGGTGGCGCAAGCCCCCCATTTACTCTACTCCACCGCCCCCCCCCCCCCATAACGGACACGGCGAAAGTACCGACGCTTGCAAGCTCGGTGGCAGGGTTTGCCGTGCCGAGCATGCGCAGCGAGCCGCACCGTGACCCCGACGACTCGCGTCCAAATCCCGACCACGGATCAGAACCGCACTGGAGAGCGATATCTCAAAGAGTCCCGGTCTCCACGCCCAGCTCTGCGACTCTCACCAGTGGTAAAGTATGGTCAAGCAACCTCCACGACTGGCACGGCGTGGGAAGGCCCGTGAGTCTGCGACTGCACAGCAATGCTCTTCGAGCAAGGAAATGCAAAATTAAAATGATTGAAACCTCTCTATAACATTACTAATTATGATTGAAAACCAATTATTGATACCAATGCAGGCCTCCGAGTCCTGGCGGGACTCAGGAAATGAACTCCGACGTCTGGGCCACACACGCAGGAAGCCCCGGCCTCACTGGGATGAAACTGACTCATTATTTCATTAACTTCGCCTGTAAATTCCCTTGCGATGGAATATCTCGTTTGCCAGGGTGTGAGTGAGCACACACGTGGCAAACATGCAACGACACGCAGACACGCATGTTAGAAGCTCAGTAGCATGAGAGTGGGGCGGGGGGGGGGGAGGTCGCTTGTGCAGCTCCCGTCGGTCACACGATTACCCAGCCATTTTAAAATCCAACACCTTTCGCCGCTCCCAGCCTCTCAGTTACTGCACAAATGCAGGTCGTGCAGGGCGAGAGCAGCGCGGGTGCAGCAGCGCGCGTACGGCACGGCCGCAGATGAAACGTGAGCCAGAGGGGGTCGCGCAGTGACGTGTGAAAGGCTGGCACGGAGAGCCGAGCCCACGCCAGAGGGAGGCGCGACCGTGCAGCCAAGGTGCAGCACGCAGCGGGTGAAATGCCCACGTTGATTCCGCGCTGGTGCATTCACCCCGCATCCCTGCGCTGCTCGATCACTTCGCGCTCAGCGGTGGAGTGACGGCGCCGGTGCTAGCGGCACGAGGCATACACCCACACCTTGCACCGAAATTAAAACACGGCTCCCAACGTCGCCCCGGCACCCATTGCCAATGCACGTACGCAAAGCGGCGCTGTCGCCGATGAGCGCACAACTTACGCCAAATCATAATAATATTAATAATATTTTGCATTTGGAAAGCGCTTTTCACCCCAGGGCCACCAAGGGCTGCATAGAGCTGTGACGAGAACGGCATGTCAGCAATACTTTATCAATGAAGGATGCAAAACAACCATAATTATTGTTCAAACAAATAAAGGAAGACGTGTTCCTGAGCAGGCACAGGCCAACAGCGTGCAATCACCCGAGCACACAACAGTGAACAGCATCAACAGTCCCAGCAAGGGGACTTCAAGACCTTACGGAACAAGTCATTTTTGAGACGAGATTTGAAGAAGCCCAGGGACTCAGCTGACCGAATTTCCAATAGAAGGGAGTTCCAGAGTCTGGGAGCAGCGTGCGAGAAGGCTCGGTCACCCTTCGAACGGAAGTGCGATCTGGGCACACGCAGCAAACCCGTACCGGAGGATCAAAGTTGTCGCGTTGAGGAGGGTGCCTGAAGTAGGTCACCGATGTATGTCGGAGCAGCACCAGTCAGCCTTGCAGGTGAGCTGGAGGGTCTTGGGAATTCAATCATCTAACGGTTTGGTCGTTATGCAAGTGCTGTTGGTGCGATTACTGGGTACAATCCCGGTTGGGCTATTTTTGTTCAGGCTGCGGTTGACCACGGTGATCTGCCCTTATAAAGTTAACGAGAGCGCCGCCGCGTTCTCCACGCTGGCTACGACGCGGAGGCCATCGAGCGGTGCGAGACACGACGAGGAGAAGTCCCAGCATCGGGAGCGCCGGCAGCCGCTGCACATGACATTTTTCCGTGAGGCGTTACCCACACTCCAAGAAAAACAAACAAATGCCCGCGCGGGCCGCGTGCCTCCCTGCGGGGGGGGGAGTGGAAGCCGACGAAACGGCCGCCACTCGCTGGCACCCAAGAGCACGCGGCTTTGGCCCAGGCCGATGAGGAGGAGCAAGTGGGAGGAGCGTGGGCCCACCTCGCAGGCAGCGAGCAATGTGCGCGGCGATACCGGTGTTAACGGTGCGGGTTGAAGGTTCAGGTGCGGTCACGCGCGCGAGCCCGCGTGCACGAGCGCGCGTACGTGCCTGCGCGCGTTCGCGAGCGTTGCGCGAGCCAAAGGAGCAGCGCGGGGGGGGGGAGCGTGGTGCGAGTTGCGAGGCTACTCACTGTTTTTTCCAGCCAAGTCATACAGGAACCACGCGGGGCCCCGGGTCAGCTTCTGTGCGGGATGCTGGTTGCCCGCGGGGAGGGAGGGAGAAGCCGCATGGGATGACAAGAGAGGGAGAGTGGGACAGAGAGAGAAAAAAATTTGTAAATTAAAACAGAAAAACAGGCGGTGCCCCTCACAGCCGACAGAACTTCCCGTGCGTGTGGGGGGGAGGGGTGGACCGGACCGCCACACGCACCGCTTTCCACGGCCCCAAAGTAAATAAAACAACGCTAAAAGCGCACAATTGTTTAACAATAAGGGATTTCGCGCAAAAGTAAGCAAAAGTACATGCAGGGCTCTACAATTAGGGTCACCGAACGCTGACAAAGCCATTCCAACATCCGCCTTGCGGAGCAAGAGGCAGTGCCGCAAACGCTTAACGTGAAGTTAACTTCTCGTAAAGAACGATCAGGTGCTTGATTAGATTTGCACGCTGTACATTTCCACGCGATACGTTAAATGTTCATATTATTCATAACGAAGTTGCTGTGCACAGTTGAAGTTCCTGTGCACATTTGAAGTTCCTGTGCAAAGTTGCACTCGACCACTGCCCTCGACATAACGTGAACTGCACGGACGGGAGCGGTTTGCACTGCGTGCGGCAGCGGCCGGCACCACATTCGCCGTGGTTAAGCGCACCCCAACAGTTGATCACCACCCTCGTTCCACCGTTAACTGGTTGCGCGGTACCTTGTGTGCGCGAGCGTAAACGCAGATCTCCGTGTGGAACAGTGGCACTGTGAATTGATCGTACACTGCTCAGCTTCTGGCAAACCCAAGTTCGATTCCCACCGACAACATCAGTGACAAGTGATCCTCCTTTACGTCATTTTAGCCTTCACACCGTGTAAACATCAGCGCTCGGTAGACAAAGTTGGCCAGGTTTGTTGCTCGCCACACCCTAACATTACGCCGGTGTTACCGGCACTCCTTCCGAGAACTCTGCCGTGTCTGTGCGCGAACGCTCGCACGGTGCGCCGGCGTTCCGCGTCACTGCTGCGCAGCGGAGCTCGCCGCAGCTTTTGTTATCTTGCAAACACAACAACGGCGCTCCGTGGACACGAGCAGCGCACGCGAGCGCTGCCCTCTCCTACCCCTCGCCTCCGCGGGACACACAACCGCGTGGTGCCCCAGGGTCACGCGCTGCAACCCAAGATGCTGTATGAAACCCGATACTCCCAGCACTCCCACGGATGGGCGCGAGCTAAGCTCTGCGGGCACACCAGGCGGGCAGGCTCATTAGCGCCAGCGCAGGCTGCAGAAGAACCATCCACCACCACCACC
>JAZEWT010000006.1:17001736-17020274 GCA_036362905.1 Mordacia mordax
AAACCCTGAAGAGATGATGGGCTAAGTCGTTCTACAACCCTACAGTTGAACTCATAACTTTCACACAGCCAATCTCTCTAGCGCCATGCCACCTCTCCGGATAAGTATATATTTATTTACCATAATAACGTTTTTACACGAGTCACATAAGTCATTGACGGTGTAGTTTGTTTTCTCTTGATGCTGCCAGTGGGTGGGCATTTGCCAAGCACACACTGACACTGTGTTAACACGGTACACAAGTGCCTTCAACAATAGCGCTCCACAGAAGAGAGGGAGAAAAACCCATATTGAGTCTTGCTTCAAGGCAACTATATTTGCGCGTAAATATTACCTTTACTTTAGCCGATTAAAATCTTTGCAAGCAAGGTTGTGGATGACAGCCTTTCGGTTGACACCACCGGGTTTTTTTTTTGGAAAAAAAATCTTAACTCGGGGAAAACAGCTGCTCCGCCTCAAATTGAGAGGAACCTGCCTAAGTGCCTTGCCTGACTGATATGTGTTTACTTTTCTCGTTTATTTTACAGCCACATCTGCCGAACGTTTTTTCCGGATTGACAGGGCGCAGGTACGTACCGCCTCCTCACGCTTTGCCCTCGTCTCGTCCTTTGGCGAGAATATAAATAACAACGCCGCTGTAATGTATGTTCCCGTGTGTGAGCCACGACTTTCTGGCGTTTAGAATGTTTCTCCCGAAGAGCCGGGTTGGAATGCAATTAATAGTGTCCGGGTGTGGGTCTGCTGCTTGCGGCCCTGACCACCGTTTAGTCGGACGAGATTCCCCAGTGGCAGCAGTGGCGGCGGAGTGAGAGAGGCAGTCAATGTATCGCAGTGAAACTTGTAATTGAATTGTAAATCGTGCAGTTGGCTAATGCACTTGAACGGAGGGGAATTGGGTTTGGCCCATTACGGAAGGACAGATGGATCAATATTAATGTGGTTTAAAGCCCGTGGATTGGTTATTTGACTCATAATAGACAAGGGTCTTGACAATTAATGTCTCTGTAATCCTACATTTGTATAGTTGACCTGTACGTTTGAAACTTCTTGCACGATCTCTCATGTTTAAAGGGGGCTCGTAATGAAGGGCAGTTACTCTCTGGGGTGGCATGCGGATCCATTCGTAGACAAAGTGCGAGCGATTTTTAATTTTCACCTCAAAGATGTTTTTGAAAATCGGGTAATTTGGAAGACAAAGATGTGCATTCATTATTCTGTTGCGGGAAGGGCCGAGGAAGGCCCAAGCACTCTAAAGAAAAGCTTTTTTGTAAAGTCTATGCCGCCTTGTTTTTTTCCCCCCAAAATTCACTGAGTGAATAGATGGGACCTCACTGATCGGTGACCTTAGCTGGCCAGCCTCCTGCCTGTTTCAAATAGCGGTTGCTAGACAACGTGCAGCGCTGCAGCGGAGAATGCAAGGCAGCTTCCTCGTGGACTGTGGGCCCGCAGCGAGGCAGCTTTCATCGCAAGAATGAGCTTCTCTTTAACGATCGCAATGATCTAATGCTTCAGTAACGCTCTTTGACTGTATGGATCTCCGGCAGCATCAATCTGGGAGACGGGGTGGAGGGACATTAACAAAACAAACTTGCAGATTCGCTATAAACACTCTGTGTTTGTGAGATTCTGGTTGCAATGTTTACCAGTTCTCGACTTTCATCAGCGAGACTGATGGAAGGTTGCGCTCATTTTCAAAAGAAAATGCCGTCACGTAAACAGGTTGCCTGTTGTAATAACGTGGTCGGCTCATGTGTTGAGTCCGTCTTTGTTTTTCTTTTGCCGTCCTATTACTCTGCTTGGCCTTTGTTGATCCACGATGGTGAACACCCGCGCCTCACGGATAGAAAGTCCTGCCGAGGCGGTTCGATTTCCACCTCGTGCACCATTCTGTGTGGAGTTCGTGCGCCTTCCCCCCCTGTTGTGCGTAGGTTTCCTCCGGGTTCTCCGGTTTCCTACGACAAATGAAAGTACACCCGTTCATTGCCCGCTGACATGATAACATATGGGGCGAAGATTCTGGAAAACGTTCGCGCTGAATGATTGCCGGGTTGCCTTCACCGTGCCACTCTGCGGTTGACTCGAGCCTTGCCCATGACCGAGCGTGGAATTTGCGTGGCGCATTGTAGGTCCATCTTCATCGTTGTTATTATTTTGTCTTTGCGAGCCTTGCCACAATTAGCGCTGCGATAACGTCCCACTGCGAAGGCCTTGGCGCAATGAGCGCATCACACCGTAACAGGACGGTCTGGCCACCAGCGTCTGGGCACTGTGGAATGTCGGCTTAATGGGACTTCTACAATTTAGAGTGTTTCAGATAATTTAAAAAGTACAGTTTATAAATGAGGCAAATTCCACGCCTGTCATGGGAGAGACGCAGATATGGAGGCATAGAGAGAGGATACCGAAGGGGGTGGAGGGGGGGGGTCAGCCAGGCGGTCAGCCGGCACCAACTCGCCAGACATTGCTTGCTATATATTATGATGCTATCGGCCAATTCATGAATCAGTGTTTTTTTTATTTGAGGGGGGTAACCGGAGAACCTGGAGGAAACCCACGCAGAACAGGGGGAGAACATACAAACTCCACACACGAAAGTGCCCAAGCTAGGCACAACTTTGTTTCTGCGAGGTGCAGATGTTACCACTGCGCCACCCTGCCATCGGACATTTACGATGGCAAAGGCAAGTACAAAGGTCACCAAAGTGATTTTTGCAGCGTCCATGATGATATCCACCTAAATGCTGCGGGTTTTTTTTTCACGATGATGAAACAACATTCACATTCAATATGTGCCTAATATCTTTCGGCTTTAGCAAACAAGAAAGTGTCCCAAATATAGTGTGTGAAGTTTTTTACTGTTCTTGACAACGTGTCATGATGATTACTAATCATTGTACGTGGGCAGACATTTCGCTTAAGGAAATTCCTCTGCGCTCTTCACAATATATTGCGGTCGATGTGGCTGATAACTTCAAGGAAGATAATGCAATGTTGGAGTAATGAGCCACTGCTTCTGAGGTCCTGGGTTCAATTCCAGACGGCCACATGTGGTTTAGCCCATTTTTCACGTGAGTTGTTAGTGCTAGCACAGTTGCCAATGACTACAAAAAAGAATATCAAATTAAAATTGTGATTTCCTCTTCAGAGCTCTTTCAGAATAGCCACATCAAACATTCCTCCTCCTTCGCGACGTTTTACTCCCTTTGCTCTGAGGCATTTTCAGGCCTTATCTCAAGAAGAAGGCAAGAAGGAGAAGAGATGGAGCCGTTAATGCCGTCGGTCGCGTAACTCTTCTCGCGAACCGTTTAACCGTGGGCCACGCAGGAGCACCTCCACCTGGTGGTGGACATCTCTGTGGACGAGCTCTTCGTGCTGGACCCGGAGCCGATGACGTGCGGCGGCGACGGCGGTGGCGGCGACGGCGGTGGCGGCGACGGCGGCGGCGGGGAGGGGGCGGCGGGCGGCACGACAGGCACCGGGCTGGGCATGCCGGACCTCGTGGAGCCGACGGCCGGAGGGTCAGTGATTCGCAGAAACCTCGTCCGTCTACCCGAGCCGCTCCCTGCTCGCTTGTTGGCGTCGCGCAGCCGTTTACAGCGACCTAGTGCGGATACCTTGAGAACCGTTCTTTCGTAAATGCAGGTTCTAAAGAACCAAGGCTTAGCGCTTGAACCGGTGGGGGCTTGAACAAAGCGGATGTTCATCTCCCCGCCGCCATGGCCCCCCTGACCCCCCTTCCCCCTGTAAGCCGTCTCACCTGACTGCGCACGAATTCCATTCCCCTGGGAGGCAACTGAGGGCTCTCAACTGCTCAGCCATCTAGCGAGCATCAAAGCTTATCCCAACAGAGATATATAAATAAATAAGAACATCACCAAAAACACAGCTGACACACGAGGAATTAATTATTGGCTGCAATTTTTTATGCTTTTTGGTAAAAAGAAAGCGATACAATGTTTGCGGCTTTTAAAAATGTCACGTTGAAAATGCGATGTCTTTGGCAGCTGCCCACGAAACTTTTTTTGCGCTCGATTTTAAACTGCAATTCATTTTAATTTAACGTTCACCGACACTGGTGTGTGCAGCTATGTGTGGTCAAACAAAGCTTGCGCTTGGCGTTGCCTGGAGCAGTCTTTATCCAGCAGTGGATCAACATTGACCAGAAGCTGTGATTGAACGAAATACGCACGTATTATAAATTGTAATTATTCATCTCATCTCATCTCATTATCTGAAACCGCTTAATCCTATATAGGGTCACGGTGAGCCGGAGCCTATCCCGGAAACACAGGGCGTAAGGCAGGAATACACCCGACGACGGGACGCCGGTCCATCGCCGGGCATTGC
Organism: Mordacia mordax; assembly: GCA_036362905.1. NCBI lineage: Eukaryota > Metazoa > Chordata > Hyperoartia > Petromyzontiformes > Petromyzontidae > Mordacia > Mordacia mordax. The sequence goes on from JAZEWT010000006.1 coordinate 17,006,084, forward strand.
GGGACAATTTTAGTCTGCGAGCCAATCAACCTATCCAGGAGCATGCTTTTGGACTGTGGGAGGAAACCGGAGTACCCGGCGAAAACCCACGCGGACACGGGGAGAGCATGCAAACTCCACACAGAAAGGCACCCGAGCCGAGAGACTCGAACCCGGGACCTTCTTGCTGTGAGGCGTCAGCGCTAACCACTGCGCCACCGCCCTATTGTAATTATTATTATAAGTTATTGCAATGTGTGGGTGGATGTGTCGGAAAGATAGTGTGTTCTCTAACAGCACTTGACCCCACAGTCCGGTTCGGCTGTGCGGGTGATCTTTGAGAGACAGTGCGGCGGTTGAGCGCGCTGCGCCACCATCCCAGTGACGTGAGATCGATTCTCGCTCACGACAAGTAACAGTGCCGAATATTTCAACTGATCCTGGGTCTCCCCGAGGTCGATTCGGCTTTAAATGACTACCTGGTGCGGTGTGTAAACATTGCCACCGCGGAGACGGAAGGCGGCCTGTCATGGTGCGTGCCGTGCCAGCCCCCATAGGTACTCGCTAACAGCACTTCCCCCCAACGGTCTCTTAAGGCTATGTAGGGTGATTATTTGTCTGTTTGTCAAAGGTGTTTGAAAATCCTATTTTAGCCATCAGTCAGTTCAAATGCCATCAATCTTTCCTTAAAAAAACCTCCAAAAATTAATGTTATTGTTGCTGATTTTCTGTTCTAATGTCGTTGTTGACGTACCGTTCTCTTCGCAGATTTGTGCAACGCTTTGTGACCCTCGGGTGACAAGCGCTTTATGAATGCAATTATTATTATCATTCCGCGTTGCTGCTTTTACGGGCGCTATGGCGCTCAGGAGCTGTTGCAGTGGAGAGTTTATCATTGGTGTCCTGTCAAGTTGTTATGCGTATACGCTCACAAGCACAAGGCTCGACTGTTCGATTGAAAGTGTCTTGTATATTGCTTTGTCAATTTGTTTTGCCGGTCCTTAAAAACATATCCGTCCGTAGTCATTTTTAACATTCCTTGGAGATGCGTTTGTTCGTTCGTATTCGTTACGAGTAATCCGATGGTGGGTTGTGTGTTCAACCCCCTCCATCACCTCCCAGTCCCCCGTCATTAAGAATTAGCTGAGAGTTATTCAAACCAATTTGGCTTAAAGAGTCCAGACAGCAATCTGCAGAGACATTAATGCATATCTAACTGGCAAAATGTTTTTCTTGAGACAAACTTAAAAATCCTTAATAGCTCATCATTAGCATAATTATTAGCATAACCACGGTCAGTCGACTGTTGGATTAAAGCTCTTCTAAGGTGATGCCACCTTTAAAATCTTGCTCTGTAATAATCCACCCTAGTTCCTGCACGCGAAATTCTTTCATCACAATCATCCCAGTGGACGTTCTCCTGGACACGTTCCATTCCCTGTTGCCACACGGGCTATATCCTTGATGACTGTCTGTTGTCACTTCTGGCTGCGAGTCGGGCCTTCGTCCTGCTTGTCTTTGTTTTGTTTAATTGAGCACTTTGTGCGCTCGTGTCTTTGTCTCTCTGTCCGTCAGTGTCGTTGCATCAGTGTCACTTCAAGCGTGCATCTCTCCGCGCTTCTTTGCACCGTTCTTTATTTTTATTCGGTGAGCACAGGCACTGGGCACGAGCGCGCAAACGCGATCGTAATCGTAATAATTGTCGTAAAACAAATGTCGAGAGCCACCGTGGCGGTGGCAAACAACAGCTCATATTAACTTAATGACGTAGATTTTTACGGCTCAATGAATGAGAATTGTTTTCCATAGTTGTACCTTCGGGAGAGCCGTATCGAGCGTTCCTCCTCTCTCCTTCACGACCATTTACCTCTCGCTTTGGAAGCATCATCAGGCTTCCAATTAACCTCGATGTTCACCTTTGAATCGCATTCGCCAAACGTTTTGACCGTTTGATGCCGGAATCCAGGAGCCGATTAGCAAATCGCTGGCCGATGAACGAGACCTGAGCAAACAGGGCAGGGCTGCGTAATTGAGTGGCTCATTGGTTTGTGGAAAGCGTTGTTTTGTATCGATGTAGGTAAGATTTGGATATTGGCTCCATTTTCTTTTGTTCCCTGACGCCAGCTCAATACATGTCTGCGTAATGTTGCTTCGAGAAGTGAATGCAGAGTGAAGGGTGGCTTTATTAGTTTATGGGAAGAATACGACTTGAGAAGGCTCATATTCATCAACGTAGTTGTTCTGGCCCTATACCAGACGGTAAGATGTCAACATTAACATACATTTTATCGCCACCTATTTTTCACTTGCATACAGTTTTTATTACGGCCATTAAATACCTACACTCTTGCCGCTGGAGACTTCTCAGCGGAACTCTAAAGTTCTTCAGTTCTGTTTTATAACCGGCTAAAAGCTCCGTTTTTTCTTGGCGCAACCATGAATCGTAACACCCTACGTTTCAATGGAGCTCTTTCCACTGATAACATTGTTGTAATATCTGGTCTCGTGTCTGTCGTGATGTCCACGGTTACTTTATCTAGCCCAAGAGCCTCCCTCTGTTTTCATACCATGGAGGGTAGTGGTTAATTTTTCAAGTCTTATGTCTGGCATTTCTGTCTCACAAAATTGATTCATTTCCTAGGGCATATGATTTCTTTTTTCCATAGACATCTGCAGGAAATTTTCTCCACTGGCTTTCATGATTCTCTATATATCGTGCTTGAGGGTTCCAGTCTGCCTTCTTAAGAGTCATTGTGATTTACCAATCATCAGATTTCTTTTTACAGCTTGCGTTGTTCGTGCCGGTATCGTCAATTATTTCTGCATTGTCTGATGCCTGAGCTCATGCTTTTCATAATGAGTTTTTTTTCTCCAAAGTTCTTCATACCATATCGATTGTTTGGCAGTCGGTGTTTGCGAGCTGCGGGAATCGTTTGCTGGCTGTAACAATAACCGCGTCAGGAATGAGTAAACCATGCAAAGGGAAAAGGAAACTCATCGTAGCAGAAACGCAGTGCAGGCCAGAAAACCGCACTTTTTAAACAGTGCACAGAAACGCGCGAGAAGCCATTGCTCATCGAGCAAAAACGCATTTCTTCAGCAACTGCTGGGCGCTGCAAAGTCCCCGTGCTTTTGACAACTGTTTTACGTGTTCCAGAGCAAAAAAAAAGAAACGTTATCCCAGGCTCCTTGATGCCCGCCGTGAAATCCAGAACGGTGGTTTTGTCACACTAGAACAGGTCTAAAACAAATCTTTGGTATTAATATTTCGCCAGGTAATATAAGCAGAACAGACAAATGCACCTTTATCAACCGCCGTTCATCATTGCCGTTGAGAGTGCACGTTAAAAATTGGAGATCCTGACGACCGCGGTGGGAATGTATTGGCTCGTTTAACGGATTTTTGAGCAGAGTGATCGTCCCATATCAAGCCCGGTTACGGGGCGGGGTCAGGTGTCCAGTGCCGGGGACCACCGTGTCCCTGCGTGACGCCGTGTTCGCACACATCTCTGCCCATCCCACGTTCACCCGCAGGCTCGTAATGAGATTTCTTCCCTCACTCGCTTGCTCACCATCTGTTGCCGTCGCTGCCGGGGCTTGCTTGTTTAAAGCAGCCTCTCCGGTTGCCTTTTCACGTTGAGATGCGGTTCTCCCGTCGTTTCGAGAAAGCGTGGGATCTGAGTTGTTGCTGCCTCCAGACGGCCGCCAATGGAGGCGTCTCCATAATAACAATTGCATTTTTATAGCGCTTTTCACTCGAGGGTCACAAAGCGCTGCAGAGAGCTGTGGAGAGAACGGCACGCCAACATTAACAACATTAGAACGGAAAATCAGCAACAACATGCAAAATAATATGATCTGGATACTCTCATCTCATCTCATTATCTGAAACCGCTTAATCCTATATAGGGTCACGGTGAGCCGGAGCCTATCCCGGAAACACAGGGCGTAAGGCAGGAATACACCCGACGACGGGACGCCAGTCCATCGCCGGGATCTGGATACTGTAGAGGAGTAATCTCTCTGCTCCACATGTGGGCTGCCAGAGATATGTGGCAGCACATTGCATTGATGAGTCCTAATGAAGAGGAAGCCAGGCAGCAGCCATCTGTTTGTTTCACTTTTGCCTATTGGGGATGGTGACCAGAATTCAACGTTTTTTGTTGAGTTGGTTACCGACGTAATGATGCTGTACAAGCACTCGTTCAGTTCCATCGAACCGGTGGCTTAGATAAGACTGAGAGAGCGTTGGTGAGAGACGGTGGCGGAGTCAAGGTGAGGGTGGGAGGTGTGGTGGAGGAACATTCCTCCAGCTAGAGACTTCGAAATTGGATGTGTTTCTGAATGCTTTTCTTTGTTACTCATCTCATCTCACTGTCAGAAACCGCTTAGTCCTGTACAGGGTCGCGGTGAGCCGGAGCCTATCCCGGCAGACATGGGGGCGCAAAGCAGGGATATACCCACGATGGGACACCAGTCCATCACTGGGCACTGCTGGCAATTTAGTCTGCAAGCCAATTAAGCTGTGCAGCGGCATGTTTTTTGGACTGTGGGAGGAAACCGGAGTGCCCGGCGAAAACCCACGCGGGCACAGGGAGAACATTCAAACTCCACACAGAAATGCACCCGAGCTGAGATTCGAACCCGGGACCTTCTTGCTGTGAGGCGACAGCGCTACCCACTGGGCCACTGTGCCACCCCTTCTTTGTTACTGTAGGGCGCTATTTAAAACGCTTCACATTTTACGACCACTCCCCACCGCTCTCGGACCCCTTTGCGAAGTTTGTAAATCCACCCGTGGTGGCGGTTTTCCTGGCTCCCCGTTGTTTGTTAGCTCACCCGAAGGGGGACGCATTGCCACTGAATCTGCACTCTTCTCTCGCCACGGTCACCTTCTCGGTACATTGCTGGTGCAAGGTGTTCGGCTGCTCGTTCCCGAGTGCCTGGAATAATCCCGGGCTGTCACGGTGCCAGACGAGGCATGTCTCGAAACATGCCCACGCACGAGTCTTAAGCTCAAGTGCAGGACAGAGTTTCATTAGTGGAAAGAGAGAAAAAAAGTGCATTTCGCAAAACGCCAAACGGAGCGAGACTTTGCGTGCGCGCAGCGCGCGTTTCATTTTTTTATTTATTTTCAAAGCATTCCGCAGGAAAATATTTCCACGAGTCGGGGACAGACATGCTCTAAGTGGGAGTTATTAATGTGTGCGCTGTCCTCAAAACGTATTATCTTGGGCGAAACAAATATTTCAAATTACATTTTCACTGTCTGGCTCCTTTTTGCCCCAGAATGTTAACCCGTTGCGGTTTTCGCGATATGTTTGAAAAAATGCTCATCGGTTCACTTCAACTCTCATCGCCGTTTTTCACCGCGAGATACATTAACGCTTGCTTGCTTGCTTGGAGTAGGACGATGATTGCGAAAAAGTTCCAGAACGTTCCAGCGCTCCGTTCGCACTCTCACGCCCCTCTGCCACTGGCTATAGCAGTGGAAGGTGATGTGGGTGGGGGAGGGGGCTTAGGGAAGAGTGAGGAAAGGGTAGTAATTTACAGAGCTCAGCCCCGGACAACTCCAGATGATATGAAGCCCTGCTCTGCAGGACGGTTTCACCTTAAGTGGCCGTGCGATGGCATCAACCTCAGCACCCGAAATTATAAAACGTCGGATTTGTCAAAGGGTTAACGTATGTCATGAGGGGAAGCCAGCTGGCCGAGTCACCAGCGGACGTGTTCGGCTGAAAGATCGTACGATGTGACGTCGTGACCATCGCAGCCCGCTCTCATCCCACACCTGTAACTAATTTTCTCTTAATCCCAGAGCATTTATGCAAAGTCACTCAGTTGATAGTGGTGGCTGCCACACGTCCACTGCTATCTGCCATGGGTAGATAAAAGTCTGCGTTGGATGGTGTGGCTGGTGTACAGGTGGGGTACGTGGAGACAGAGCCAGCAGAAACACTTTGTTATTTACGCTGTGTGTTTTTTTTATATTATTCCCCCCCTATTGGTGAATGTTAATGATATTTCAGGAGTGCCATTATTGCATCGCTCGTGTTCAGAAAAAAAACACAAAACGTTCACTACATGGAATTGATTGCAAATTAAAAGGGAGGCAAATATGACTACCGAGAAGAAAATAGTCGCGGAGAAATTGTTATGTACACGAGGGTGTTGTGTGTGTGCGTTCGGGAGCACATACACGGGCTATATTTCATCAGACCTCTCGCTGCAAGCTTCAGTGCCAAGACTTGTTCTGCTTCTCAAAACGCTGAGTTTCATTGTTGGCAAAGTTACAGCCAAGTGTAATTGGAAATGTTGTGCTGTTGTTTGCCCAATAGTTTCAACAAGACTGGCAGAGTATGTGGCAGGGTGGCGCAGCGGTAACATCTGCGCCTCACAGAAAGAAAGTCTTGCCCGACGCGGTTGGATTCCCGCCTAGGGTGCCTTTTTGTGTGGCTTTTGTGTGGCGTTTGTGTGTTCTCCGACTGTTCTGCGTGGGTTTCCTCCAGGTTCTCCGGCTTCCTCCCACTTAAAAAAAATATGTATTAATTAATTGATGATTGCTTCGGGGCGGCGCGGTGGCCCAGTGGTTAGCGCTGACGCCTCACAGCAAGAAGGTCCCGGGTTCGAATCTCTCGGCTCGGGTGCCTTTCTGTGTGGAGTTTGCATGCTCTCCCCGTGTCCGCGTGGGTTTTCGCCGGGTACTCCGGTTTCCTCCCACAGTCCAAAAGCATGCTCCTGGATAGGTTGATTGGCTCGCAGACTAAAATTGTTCCGCAATGCCCGGCGATGGACTGGCGTCCCGTCGTCGGATGTATTCCTGCCTTACGCCCTGTGTTTCCGGGATAGGCTCCGGCTCACCGTGACCCTATATAGGATTAAGCGGTTTCAGATAATGAGATGAGATGAGATGATTGCTTCGAAAATCTGCTCTCTCGGGACAGCCGCGTCGATCGCTCCCTCTCCCTCCATCGTGACGTTTTGCCTCGCACGTTAGAGGTATCCTTAGGCGCTGTATGAATTAATTGATCGATAACATCATAATATAACCCAGTGTCTGGCAGATGTTTGTGCCAGGCTGAATGCATGACTACTTTCCCCTCGTCGCTCTGTGGTTTCCGCAAACCATTGTAATGATGTAAGTCGCCCTGGATAAGGGTGTCTGCTAAATAATAATTAATAATAATTAATAACGCCTTGCCCACTTTTTGCGGTTGTGCCACACAACACTGTGTGTTGCACAAGGTGGCGCAGTGATAAGATCCACGCCTCACAGAAACAAATTCCTGCCCCAGGCGGTTCGATTCTTTGCGTGGGCCTCTTTTTGTGTGTTCTCCTGTTTTGCGTGAATTTCCTCCAGGCTCTTCAGTTTCCTCCCACAACAACAACAAAAAACACTCGTAAATTAATTACCCGATAGCGTCATAATATTTAGAACGCCGTTGCCAAATGGAGGGCGGCACGGTGGCCCAGTGGGTAGCGCTGTCGCCTCACAGCAAGAAGGTCCCGGATTCGAAACTCGGCTCGGGTGCCTTTCTGTGTGGAGTTTGCATATTCTCTCCCCGTGTCCGCGTGGGTTTTCGCCAGGCACTCCGGTTTCCTCCCACAGCGCAAAAAACATGCCTCTGCATAGGTTAATTGGCTCGACGACTAAATTACCCGCAGTGCCCGGTGATGGACTGACGTCCGATCGTGGGCATATCCCTGGCTTGCGCCCTGTTTTTGCCGGGATAGGCTCTGGCTCACCACGACCCTGTACAGGGTCGCGTTAGCTCCGGCTAACCACGTGGCTTGACTCCCCCCACCCATGCCCATCTCTCCCGCAGGTTACCTCGCTTCTCCGAGTCGTTCGAATGAATTCTTTCGAAGGTGAATGAATATTGTGCGAGCTGTGAATTACTTGCGTCATCGGGTCGTGCCGCGCGTTGTGCAGACGACACGGCGAGCGGCGCGCGACCTCCAGCACGTGGGGCGAAACGTCGGACACTGCGCGGGACCGCGAGCGGCGCGTCTCGAAAAAGCTTCGGGAGCACCGAGTCCTGAAAGCGTTTCGTGCCTTTTATAATTTCAGTCTCTGTTCCAGGTTCAAACGGGCTGTGTCATTGTTGTTGCCGTGATCTCAGATCAACTGAATTTTTAATTTGTGTAACCGAGCAGTGCGGTGTGGTAGTCATAGACCGTTAAAAAAAAAACCCATGCCGTTTGAAGCAAATCCCTGCTCTAATTTGTCACTATTATAATTGATAGAGCACTCAGTCTTTTTACGTGCTTCAAGCTGATGTGGCAAAATGCCAGCATCACAGATTCCTATCTTGACCATTTTCTGATTCTCCGCCTCAATTCGTTGGTCCGCTTCCCCTGCCTTGCCATCATCCTCGTTTCGTCATCACGGTTAGCCGTTCGACAGGCCCGCATGCGCTTGGATAAAGTGTGCAAATGCCAACCTTATTCGAGCGTGAGAGAGTAGGCCTAAATATGCTGCAAGAGGAGGCATTCTTGAGCTCTTCTCGTGGAGGTTTTTATCGTCAGCAGTTGGTGTGAGCGAGCAATTGCAGGTGTGCACAAATCTACCTTGCCTTCATCCACATCATTTGGCTCTCGAAGCCGCCCCCACCCTCCCCAAATCAGCCAACACCGCGCGGCTGTCTTAACCGCCGTTGCACAGACATTGGACTCGTGCAGGGTTGTGTCTGAAGCGGTCCTGAAATGGTTCCCCACTGCTGCGCAGATTCTGGCCCGTCGGAAAGTTTAACTGCGTTAATTATGACCGTTTAATTACGTGGCAAAATGAATGTTGCATTCTGCTGATAAGTGTTTTACCGGCTGTAGGAATAATGCAGATTAAGTGGACGTGTTTTAAATTCTAATTAATTTTGTAACGTTTGCCATATTGAATTGTGAAAAGAAGATCTTTTTTTTTTAGAATGTTTTAACACAAACCAGAGTAGACTTTGGCAGCAGAAGAAAAAAAATGGGGAAACATGCACTGTAACCAAAATAATGAGATCTTTTTCAACATATATATACAACTCTGAATAAAAGCCTTTAGATTCAAAGTTACAATTGCAAGTTAAAAATCCAAGTTTTTTTTGCGATAATGTTGCTGCAGAAACTATTTTTAAGAGCAGATTTTTTTCCAGCAGAAAGATTTGGCTTCTTGACGAAAATCAATAAATCCTAATATCAAAAATAGATGCCATGCGTGGTGTGTGCTGTTTCCTTTGCTATTTATTTCTGCTGCATTTAAAGCCGATGGTGATAAAACGTATTTGTAGCCGTGTAAATTACGCAATATGATAATTTCCAAACATGTGGACTTTACAGCCGTGTTTGATTTGGTTCACACCTAAAAATAAAATTATCAGCTTGGCTTAGAGCAATGCTTGGTAACAGTTATTTATTGTCTGTGACGAAGATCCTGTTCTCATGTTTTTTTTGCTCTGAACGCGAATAACGTTGCTTTTATTGAGTCAGAGTAATAGCATCAGATTGTGTTGCCAATATTACAGTATTTTTGTTACATAAATAGTTTAGGCGTACGGTTCAGGCCTGAGTACATGGTTTACGCACACCGTGCGGGTTTGGGGAGAAGCGGGGAAGTACAGATGTGGGAGCATAGTAGTAGAGTACAATAATAACTTTATTTCTGTACTGCCCTCTTCGGCCACCACGTAGCCCCATAGCCTATATCAATTTGTCGCACGTAACGATATTTTATCTGAGCAATTATCTCATCCTTACAGTGCGTGGCTACCGAGGTCTGCCCGAGATCGGGTGAATTCTGGGTGATCTGCTCATCGGCTCTGGCCCACAAAATATGCGCGTTATCAACCGACTTCGAGGATATTGGAACCAGCGATGGCTTGAACAAAAAAAGAGAGGCGGTTAGGGGTGCGGAGAGAAGGGACTGTGTGGGTGGCCGGGCGTAACGCAGGTATTCTCCTCCGGCTGTGGTTATCCAACGTGGCTGCGTGTCTCGCACGCTCTGGCGGGAGGTTGGTGGCTTTTATTTGTACGTGTCCTCTCGTCGACAAAGCGAGCCCGCGGTGCTTGCGTTGCCATCCGATCGCGTATCCGCCGCCCCTCGACGATGTGTTAAGGATCCCGCACGTGGGGGGGATGGGTGGTGGGGGGAGTTACCACCGAGCCTCACGCTGCGTTAATTGTCCCGTGTGTGTGGCAACACTGAGGAATTTCAAGGCGACAATAATGTCCCCTTCTGTTCGTGTAAGCAACGTATGAAGCTCCTGCTACTCATGGTAGAGCCCCCTTTCACAAATGCGGCCGAATTTAGACGCCGTGTAAATCGAAATTGAGTTAAGATAACAATGTGTGTGAGTCTGCGTGGAGAACCATAGGGCCTCCCCTAGGTCGACTCAGCCACAAATGAGTACCTCGGGCGGTATGTAAACATTGCCACTCGGGAGACATAGGCAGCGGAGCGTGGTGCTAGTCACCCACCTCCTCGCTAACGGCACTTGACCCTACAGTCTGTTGAGGCTCTACGTGGAAAATCTTCGTCTTTTTTTGGAGGTCCACGCAGCCTTCAGACGACTTTTTTTTAAACACTTGATACAAATGTGGTCTCAATGTGACTGCGTGTCAAGATGCTCTACAGAGCTCTGCGGTAGGAATATTTCGTTTACAGAGCAGATGCACTCGGTCATAGCCAGAATTGTTTTGCTCGGGCGGTAGGAACAGCTGTGAGCATTGCTTTAAAGAGAATGCTCTTTCGCGATAGCCGTGGCGAGCGCTTCTCCTCTCTCCTTGGCTACAGTCTCTTCCTCTCCCCCCTCACTGGAGGGATCGTGGGGAATGCGCGCGGTACGGCTATAGAAAAGCAAAGCAGCTCTCAATAGCGATTCTCACACGCCGAGCCTTCTCGTACATCGAATCGTGAAAGCCTGTATCAGGGACGGCTATGTGTGAGGGGCCGTGCAAAGCGCAGCGTGCACAGGTATCAGGGACGGCTATGTGTGAGGGGCCGTGCAAAGCGCAGCGTGCACAGGACGGCTGTGCCCTGTGCGCGTCCCCTGCTCATCGCGTCTGTTATCAGTTCTCCGCCGCCGGCCGTCGTTGTCTACGCTTTCATCTGCCAGTGACCGCCAGTCAGCCTCTGCTCCCGCTGAGATAACGTAGAACATCTTGGATTATGTGAACATCTTTTTCTTTCATTTGTGTTATTCCTTCAAATTATTTTTAAAGCTACACATTTTTTTATGGGTTGGGGGGGGGGATTCTCATAGTAATAGCAGTGAAAAAAATGCCCCTTTTCATCCACTGCTGGATTAAGGCCCTCCCCAACAAATGACATTTCTACCATGCGACTGACACGCCGTTCTCTCCATAGCTCTGTGTTCAGCGCTTTTGTGACCGTCGGGTGAAACGTGCTTTAGAAGTGCAATTATTATGGCGTCGATGCTGTGTTTTTGTCTTCTAAGGTGTGCCTCTCCAGGTGGGTTGTGTTGTGACAGCTGCCCGATTGAACGAGTGAGCCGCACACCTCGTGTACGCCTCTCAGTCCCCACCCGCACAAAAGTGGAAAACACCGCCGTGTCACCAAAAAACAGCTGACTGGGTTTAACCTGACTGGGTTTAACCCCCTCGGATGCGGCGAAGTGCTCTGTGTTTGCATTGCCGCTTGTTTTGGTCAAATTCATCGGGGGCCCAAAGCTTGCAACGTAAACTTAGCCCTATCTGGAAACCGCTAATCCCCCTGCGTGGGTGCCTGCTTGCTTAACGGCACGTGTTTATTGATGTAAAGAATGAATAAAAGAAGAGAGGTTTTTTTTCATCTTCCCGAGACAAAATCCAGTTGCATTTTGAACTCACAACTCCCACAGGTTGTCTGACTCGCGGTTGGCAACGCTAAGCCAAAGGCTGTCAGTGTTGTGTGCCGCACTTCGGGACCTGCCCCTCGAACTATTCCTTTTACTGATGGGGTGGGGGAATTCGAAGACGACATTGCGGCGGCGTTGTCGCTGGGGATTTGTTTTGAGAGCGAGCCCCGTTGGCGATGACGGGGCCTGGCTCTCCTCGGCAAGCTGACGTCGACGGGACACAAACACGCACCAGCTGCTGCGTGGGCCTTGCACTTTGCTTGGCGTTTTCGCCAGATATCCACTCCGTCCACCGGTCCGTCAGTCGGTCGTCAGCCCGTTCGTCTGCCCGTTCCTCAGTCCAGATCTCCGTCCTTCGTCTGTTTAACCGTAGGTCTTTGTCCTTGTAAAGAGGTCAGTCGGCCCATTTCTCTGTCGATCCAGTATGTCCATCCATACATCAGTAAACTTGCTCCGTCAGTCATTGCATCCGTCCCGTCTGTCCGTTTCATAATTCAGCGAGTCCAGTCCGTGAATCAGTCCCACCGACCCCTGGCATGTGTCTGTCAACAGTGAATGTTTGCTTGACCCAGTCGTCCCATCAGAAATACCCGCTCAATTTTAAATTGGCTTCGGCAGGCTTTGCGGCGACAACAACTCGCACAGTCTCCCTTAAGCTGAGTCAACAAAGGCGCACGCGCTTTAAACACAAAAAAAACGTTACCTCCTCGTTTGGCTGTAGTCGTATTTCCATAACAATTAAGCGTCTGTGAGAACTTTAATTTACTCCCCCCCCTCCCATCACCCCCCTCCAACATCACCATCCAGCACAGCGTCATTAGACTTAAACAAGCACTTTGGTCACATTAGCAATAGCTGTAATGGGCTCCTGAAGGCAGTGAAGGCTATTGTTATATGTTTTATATAAATAACCGTAAATGAGCTCCGTGAGTGTGCCGAGGAGAGTCGACGGTTTGGGTTTCCATTCCCTGCGTGCGAGGGGCTTCGCGACTAGGCTCGCGTTCGTTTGAAATGTTATTCGCGGCGTGCCTTAAAGCTTTACAGCATATGGCGGTGGGGGGGGGGTGGTTCTGGTCTTGTTAAAGTCATCCTTTGGGATGCATCTATAGGCGTGTTTGGAGTACTCGCTGTGGAAATTAACGTTTATAAACCGATTACGATCGCCGTCGTCATTATAAAAGTCAAGGTCTGTATGAGCTCAGGAGGTGGCGTTCATCTCCGTTGGCAGCAGCGCTGGGCCGGCCGCCCGTGAACGTTCCCACGTTCCCACGTTCCCAGCGACGGCCTCGGCTATCTTCTTAGGGAGGGAACGCTTCGCTTTGCCGTGTATGTGGGACTGGTTTCCTCGTCTTATTCGTCACGCTGACACGATTGGCTGAGCCGAGTCGAGCCCCAGACGGGGATTGAACCGCGGCCACGCTCATTTACCTGGGACCAAGTAACCTGGAGTGCAAGCGATCTCGTAGCACCCGGGAAGCTAAGCAGGCGTTGCGCCTGTATAGTTCTCGGATGGGCGGCTGCTATTTTGCATGAGCAGGTGTTATAGGCCGCTGTGGGGAGTCACTGTGGGTACCAAAGAGCGGTTGAGAAAAACAAATGTTTTACTTCACCTGCATGTTCTCCTCCTGTGCAATTCTCACCGACCTCTTAAGGTGAAGTATGGTAAAACAACACCCATGACTCAGAGTATGTGGAGGCCCTTCACTCGGCAGTGGACAGATCATGAGCGACTGTGACCTGAACCATTTTATTGATGGTGACTTGCTGTATAATGGCCATGACGAAGACCACGACGATCATGATGGTGATGATGATGATGACGATGATGGTGACGTTGATGTTCTGTATGCCGTACCTGCAGGCCGGAGGGAGCAGATGCTGCGGAGGCTGCGGGCGATCGGTTGGACGGCGCTGCGTCCGCTGCCGACCAGCCGGTGCCCAGGTGCCTTCAAGAGAACTCTTCGCACACGCCGGCGCCACCAGTGTAGGTCATCCCGCACGCTCACGGTCACGGCGCGGTGGTTTGGAGCAGTGACGATGATCGTGATGGCAGGGTGTCCACGCAGCGGGAACACTTGCGGTTCACATAATGAAATGTCCTGCACAAGGCGGTTCGATTCCCGCCTTGGGTGCCTTTCTACTGGGGAGTTTGTGTGTTCTCCCCCTCATCTCATCTCATTGTCAGAAACTGCTTAGCCCTGTACAGGGTCGCGCTGAGCCGGAGCCTATTCCGGCAGACACAGGGTGCAATGCAGGGATATACCCATGATGGTACGCCAGTCCAGGCAATTAAGTCTGCAAGCCAATTAACCTATGCAGCAGCGTGTTTTTTGGACTGTGGGAGGAAACCGGAGTGCCCAGCGAAAACCCAC
>JAZEWT010000006.1:17022193-17046087 GCA_036362905.1 Mordacia mordax
CCCGGTTCGGCGCGCAGCGTCCGTCTCCCGCAGTAGACCAGCGGTGGAAGAGTCGAGAATGCGTCCGACGTGATGTCATCTGCGGAGATGAGATGACGAGATCCCCTGCTGAGCGGCTACGGCATCGGTCGCTGCATTACGATGTCTGCGAGGGGTGGCGATGGCCTGGCGAGGCAGCGGATAGAGCGTGGTTGTTAATGATTGTAATGATGATAATTTTTCCAGGTGAATTTATGATTGCCTGAGTAACAAGCCACAGGCTCGCCTGTGCGTCTGTACTTTCTAAGCGGTCATCTTTCTAAACCAAATCTAAACAAATCGCGAGTGTGATACTTTCCTGCCGATAATGACAAACGCGTGTCATCCCAGCCCAGGCAGCTGTTAACATCTCCATCGTTTAGATCTTGCGTGGAATCTCCCACGCGGTTGTTGGCCCGTGCCTCGGCAGCCAGAGCGTTGCGGAGCAGCGCGGCGTGGTGGGTGCGCCACTTTTTCGTCAAGCTGCCGTCGTGCGCGCCGCGTGCCGTGCGGCTTTCGTTACATGGACGCTGTCCCTGGGTGCTCGCCGTCCGGTTGACGAGATCAGTGCCTGCGGGCGAGAAGCTGCGATGCACTTGTGGTGACGCGGGGCTGCGAGCCGGGGCTCGTTTGATGCCCGAAGCCAGCCGTCCTTGCCGTGCGGTTTTAACGGCCGCTATTCCAGTTTCACACGAGTTGGTAGTTGCCACCGAAATATTGGGTTGTTGGAGTAGAATTTTATGGCTGGATGCCCTTCCAGATGCAAACCTCCTTCAGTCAGAGGGTCTTATGATTTGTTATTTGTCTGGAACCTCCCCCCAGAACCTCTTCGCCAAAGGAGTCTGTAGCAGGAGTACTTAACTCCAGCCGTTCACTAAGGAGGACCTATCGTGAGTGCCACACTCCAGACCTTTTCACCCAGGGAGACCCCAAGACCTGTTTACCACCAGAGAAGACTCTAGCAGGAGCGCTGGACTCTCGGTAACATAGTTATGGGGTTCATTGCAACGCGCAGACCGCTGTACCAAGATAAGGGCAGGGCGGTAATTTTCAGTGCGAGTGTTGCTGCTTTGCGACGGAGAGCGATCGATCGATCGGCCCGCGCCGCACCGGCCGTCCGGTGATCTGGACGGCGCCTGATTTTGTTGCCGTGCCACGTTTTCGCTCGCACTTGAGATGCTGACGAAAGGGGGGGGGGCTCCATTCTGAAGGCGTGACACTGGCGTGGCAGATGGCCCGACACCGCGAGCGATTATCCGGCCTCATTCATTTTTCACTGCGAGCTTCATTTAAACTTTATCGAGAGGAATTTTCTTGCTGAGAAAGGGGCACTGCTGCAGATGCAGCCATCTGTCTCCACTGGAGCAGGTGGCAATGCTGCATCCTTTAATCATGCCATTATCATTTGATCTTACAATTATTTTGCGTGCGGTACTGAATGGGAATGCATTATTACCCAAAGAAGACATATATTTGTTTAACAACAAATTCCATGAATTGCTGCAACGTTGCGAGAACGGAAAAAATACATTTCAGTACCAAGTGCCAAGATTCTGTGGACCGTATATGTTATCAGTCTTTTTTCCAGATTGTGCATTGCACAATTGAAATTTTAATTTTTTGCCATTAAAATGTTAAATCACCTCCGCTTTTGTCTGTTGACAATAGATTGTAATTGCGCGATCGTGCAGATGAATCGTGATACGGCTGGGGTATTTTTTTTTATTAGGTGAAGCAGCTGTTTATAGACTCAATGTGCTGGTGGCAGGAGCATCCTCCCGTGATAGCGATTTGCCCGTGTACGCACGGAGCTTTGGAAGGCATCCGGTCGTGCAGACATGCAACCTGCCCCGCGCTTTAAGTCAAGGCGGGCGGCGCGGTGGCGCAGTGGGTAGCGCTGTCACCAGGGTACTTTGGTTTCCTCCCACCGTTCAAAGACACGCTAATGCCTAGGTTAATTGGCCTGCTGAGTTAAATTGCCCCCAGTGCCCTGCGATGTACTGGCGTCACAACTTGGATTTATCTCCCCCTTGCGCCCTCTCTGCCAGGATAGTCTCCAGCCCCCCACAACCTGCTGCAGGATTCAGCGGCTATTGATAATGATGATGGTGTCAGCCGCTGTATCAATTCGCGGTACCACAAACAATATAGAAAAAAACATCCACATTGGTGGCCATAACAAACAGAGTTTTTAAACAGAGCAGGCAAATATTTTCGGTGAGAAAGAGCATGGAAGGACTAAGATCAGATGGGCAGGTGACATCATAAGTATAAACTTTATTCATAATGCTATGGGTACTTTTATGCCAGTATACATATATAAGATTACATCAGGTTTTACCGTATCTGGCGATTATGCAGGTGTTAAGATCTTAACACCAAAATAGACACATTTTACAATGCGTCCAGTTTGCAAAAGCCACGCATACTAGTGGCAAAGTATGCAAACAGGTAGCTTTGATAACCTATGCATTGTCCTTCAACTAACCGACCTTCACCAGGCAGTAGCTTCCTTTTGAGCCTATTTGCCGGTGTCAGCCGGCAAATAACACCTGCATAATCGCCAGATACGGTAAAACCTGTTATAATCTTATTTATTCATAATGTGGAGTGCGTAATGTCTTTTGTCTGCGTATTTGAACCACGTGGGCTATTGGATTTATCAAACGTGTAACTATTTACCGATTACAATCAATTCTTGTGCTCACAGTCATTGCTTCACATCTTGAGCGTAACTTCCAAATGAAACACTGGCACAAGGTGCTTAAATAAATGGCTATGTCCCAGAGTCAGTTGGCGGGTCGCAGGTGGCGCGGTGGAAAGCGTCGTTTAACTCCACCACTTGCGGGGTCTTTGGCTGGCGTGGAAGAGTAGGCAGGAGCCCTGTCGAGGGGACCTCTGGCTTCAAGTTGGCGAGGCTGTTCTCATGAATGATGGGAGAGAGACATTGCGGGGCAATGCACTTAGTTTTGAACAAAACAAAATCATTAATTTAACGATATCGTAATACATAGGATGTAGTATCGAGGAAATGTTGGCGCCGGCTAATTGCGTGGTTGCCTTCCCCTTCCCCGTCTGTCTCTGATAACCGAGTGCCGTAAGAGTCGCTATGTCTTCGACATTGAACGAATATTTTACAGCGGTGCGTTAAGAATTGTAGTTTTTATTATTATGTTGCCAAAATATAAATGTGCTCTCGAATTTGAATTGGGCCTGCAGAGTGTGATCATTGGTGGCGTCAAGAAGGTGGTGAATCGGTGCTGCTGCTATGCCAGCCGGGCATAATGGTCGGTGACAGACATCCGTCTAAAATGCTCGTGGCTACATTCGTGATTCGAAAGGTCAGCCGGGCAATGTTTCGTTGCGGGTTTCGGTGTGGAGCTGACCACCTGGTGATGTCTTGTTTAGCTGCAGATTCTTGAGTAAATGCAATCCCCAGCTCGAGTACACTGAAATATGCTGAGTCTCCACAGCTCTCTGGCTCTGACGGTCGGCTGGGAGTTACGAAAAGTCTTCGTTTTGCTTCCAAGAATTTACTGCTGTCACACAGATTTATTATCAAAAACAAGTTCCACTTGGCTACAGAGTTGTCTTTTACTTTTGTGGCCTTTCGAAGAACGATTTACTCGGCTCGTACCAAATATTTAGCGGGACCTTGTATTACTTTAACATGCTTAATGATGTACTGAATGAAAATAAACGTCGCGAGTTGTTTTCAAAATGTATTTCAGTTCCACAAGTACTGAACGTGGATGCTTGTGGTGGGATTTTTGCGGCCGATTGCTTGCGGGACTAATTAATGGAGTTTTTTTCCAGCGCCCTATAGCCAGGAAATGGTCCACGTGAACAGCTGTCACCTACATTGTGATGGGTCTATTAGCGGTGTTTACAGTGGATTTATAGACCGTAAAAATGCAGCTGCATCTCGCGACACTGTGCAGCGCAGGACCCGTATTTTATTGAGAGAAAAAGTCGCTCAGTCAAAAGGCAGAGGGCAAAAGGCAGGTCTTGAATAGGAGTAGGGAGTCGATAGCATGGACTGCTGGGGGAGGCAGCAGAGGAGAATAAAGGACCTCATCCTAGGCTTGGAGTTAAGTGAGAGGTAGGGAAGAGTGTCCAGGGGAGCGCAGTGAGATGAGAGGGGAGAGGTAGGAGAGCACATGGAGGGGAGTAGAGTGAGTTGAGAGGGGAGAGGTAGGAGAGCACATGGAGGGGAGTAGAGTGAGATGAGAGGGGAGAGGTAGGAGAGTGTTTGGAGGGGAGTAGAGTGAGATGAGGGGGGAGAGGTAAGAGAGTGTTTGGAGGAGAACAGATTGAGATGACAGGGGAGATGTAGGAGAGTGTTTGAAGGGGAGGAGAGTGACATGAGTGGGAAGAAGTAAGAGAGTGTGTGGAGGGGAGTAGAGTGAGATGAGAGGGGAGATGTAGGAATGCATGGAGGGGGAGGAAAGTGAGGTGTGAGCTCGCTTGCTGGATGAGAGGGTGAACTCAATTCTGGCTCTTGGTACTTGTATAACTGATACTAGGCCATAACGTTTCAAACCAGTGGGACTTTCCCACCGTTTCTTTTTGTTTTGCCCTTTCCAAGGGAGCGTAAATCAGAGGGTTTTGTTGTCAGAGGGATTGTTTCCCCTCTCTCGCCAAACGAATGACTTTTAAGAACCAAGGCCACGTTCAGTTTGTGCTTTACTGGAAGTGTGCTTGCTGGATCAACACCAAGCAGCTTCCGCAGATGTTTATATACAGTGCGCACTGTAAATTAGTTGAGATTGTGCTTTAAGTTGAAGTGTGTTTTCACGGCCCGATGAGTGAGGATTGCTCTAAAGAGCTGTTCTTTCCTCTAGCGGGGGCTGAGAGGATGCCTTCAGTGTGGGAGGTGAAACGTCGCGAAGGAGTGAGGAGAAATGCTCACCCTGGCTGTCACTGGAGCTGCAACCTGGCCGTCCCTTTTTCTTGAATTACATTTCAAGCTAAGGGATGGCTGATCAACATCATTGGTGAAGGAGGGGGGAGGAGCGATCGACGCGGCTGTCCCGAGAGAGCAGCTTTCAGAAGCACTCATCATACAGCGAGCAGTGAACACCTACATCAGTACTTTGGTGATCAACATCCTTGACTGATATTTAAAGCAACGAAAGCTACTTATTTGGAAGTGGGGCGTTGATGTCGCTCGAATTCATACTTTCCAGTAGTGAATTTGACTGAATTAATTTCATCTCTAAAACTGCTCGGTGTTTGCTTTCGTTAACCGTTTAATTACATGAACATCAACCCAAATGTGTTCCACTTCCAAGCAACACAAACCACTGAGCGACCGCGTTAAAGGATCGATTTGTTTCACCGTCAAACTGTCCTGGTTGTGGAACACTGCGAACACATTGGGGGCGGGGGGGTTGAATTTTTTGTTGTTTCTCCAGTAAGCGCAGATAAATCTATGTCGGCAAATGTTCTTTTTCAGGGAGGAAGTTCTTCAGACCAAAACTGTTTAACGTCACTGAGGTATCATTTCCAACCTTTATTATGCCAGGAATGGGACGGGTGATGAAACACACGCGCCCTGAACGCATTAGGCCGATTCGACGCGGCTGTTGGGAATGTGGAGAGGATATTTTTTGTTCGCTCTCTCTCTCTGCAGGTTGCGACCAGGGTTGGAGCCGCGTGGGGCATTTTGCCTTCGTCCCGCTGCGGTTCACACCGGTGGTTATTGGTCTCACTGCAGATAGCAAGAGAGGCTTGATGCGTTCGCAAGTTAAGGCTGCCTCAGCGGGGACAATATATAATGGGCTAAATCGTGAGCAATGGGCCTATCGTTGTAGCGCATAAATTCAGGCATTAGAAGTATGAGTTCTGCGTACTCGGTGGCTGCTGCCAATGTTGTTTCGCCAAATGAGATGTTTAAGATTTAGAGACAGGATCGGAGAGATTAACCCCCCCCCCGCCCGCCCCACCTCCTGTTTCATCATGAGTAAAAAGAGTCTGTAATTATATTCGGGCCTAAATTTGCTACCGAATATTTTCCAAGAGTGCCTGAGCCTCCTCTGTATCACACAACAAAGTCGGGCGTGGATTTATTTTCTGCAGTTCAGCTCATGTACAGCTTCAATATCAATTACCCTATAACTGTATGAAAACCACACAAAAACTGCTATTTGCTCGCTCGATACAGTCTCCTGTCTGTGTGCAAAACAGAGAGCTCATTTTTTCGTGGTGAATCGACAGAATCGGCAGAATTGTGTCCGTGTCTGGTTACCGACGACACTCGCGGGTGACTGCACCACCGCTCGTCTCGACACAATGCGTCCCCTGGCCACGTCCGGCTCCAGATCCCTCCTCCTCCTCCTCTCGCCCTGTCTCTCCCCCGTCTCTCTCCCGTCTCTCACCGCGGGCGTTCTGTTTTATTGCCGATCCGTCGTCCGAGGCAGGGCTCTGCGTATTGTTACGCCGTGACAGTTTAACGGGCATCCCTAAGCTCCGTAACTGCGTCGGAATTTTTCCTGCAACAGCCACGTTTTGTGAAGCCCCCCTCCTCCCTCCCTCCCTCCCTCCCTCCCTCCTCCTCGTCCTCCTCCTCGCAACCCCCCCCTCCCTCTCCCAGAGGTCAGCTCGCATCTCTGGAACCCGCCGCATTATATACGGTCGGCATGCCCATGTTGGGACTCGGACAGAAAATCTTCGACCAAGAGACTTTACGGCCTGGAACGCGCACCAGTGCTGGGACGTGGAACACAATACGCTTTGAATCGCGTCCCCCGAAGCAGAGTAAATTATCAGTCGCACGAACCCCCTCCCCCACCCGCTGCCACGAAAATGAATAGCGGTGATATACCTTTTTTTTCTTGTCTTAAAGGATTTAAAGATGCGCCGGCCCATATTTGAGCGGCGTTTGTAAATAATTCATCATGTGACGAGCAGAGCGCCACTGCTGTAATAGGTGTAAATATAAAATGTACGTTTAGGTTACGTTTATTGGTCTGGCGAGTTACACTTTTCTTTTACAGTTCTGTACAAACATTACTCAAAACCGCAGCGAGTCAGCCCTCCCGAATGTACGGTTCATGTTGTGAAGGTTTGCACGGCATTATCACGCAGTACATGCTTCGTTTGACCAAGCCGTTTTGTGTTAATTACGTATTAATTAAAAAAAACTTAATTAGCTCCACTTGCTTTTCCAAAAGGCTGGCGGAGAACACGTGTTTTCCAGGGCATCATTAGGGCCCTCGCTCTCCGTTTAATGTGCAATGTTTACCAACTGATTTTGGTAACGTGTTAACCATTGATCGTGCCGGGTTTGCACAGAGCGAAAGTTAATTACGCTAACACAACTGGATGGGAATCGTGCTGCGTGTTAAGTAAATTGCATTACAGGGCACCTGTGACCTGTGACCCAGGTCAGGTTTCCAATCAGTTACCGGTTTGTTTTCCCAGTTGAAGTGGGGGTCGGGGTGGGACGGTGGACAAACTGGGGGGCAGGGGCAGAGGGTAGCGTCGGAGTCGGAGGGACCACTGCTACATTTAATCACTGTGCACGCGTGCGCGGCCGTGTGTTAATGTTTCGAACCGCGAGCGCACCGCGCAGGCGCCCAGTCTTTGTGCATTTCGCGAAAACGAGCAACGCTTCCCGAGCAACCGCGTTCTTTGGTCCTCCTCAGCTCGCCGTCAAGTTGAATTTGAGCACAGGTGACCGACTCTCAGGCAGCAGCCGTGAAATAGTGATAGACAACTGCAAAATGGTTTTGTCCTTATTGTGATTCATCAGTACATTTCGGTGACCAGTTTTCACTGTGTTTGCACCGCTTAGCTCACTGGATTTGTACTCTAGAAGTTACCGGTTGGGCGGCGCGGTGGCCCAGTGGTTAGCGCTGTGGCCTCACAGCAAGAAGGTCCCGGGTTCGAATCTCTCGGCTCGGGTGCCTTTCTGTGTGGAGTTTGCATGCTCTCCCCGTGTCCGCGTGGGTTTTCGCCGGGTACTCCGGTTTCTTCCCACAGTCCATGCTGCTACATAGGTTAATTGGCTCGCAGGCTAAATTGCCCCGCAGTGCCCGGCGATGGACTGGCGTCCCATCGTCGGTATACCCTTGCCTTGCGCCCTGTGTCTGTCGGGATAGGCTCCGGCTTCACCGTGACCCTGTATAGGAATAAGCGGTTTCAGACAATGAGATGAGATGAAGTTACCGGTGCAGCCCGGATCCCTTTGTAGGGCGGGTTTTCTCTGCCCACCCAGCAGTCTTTAGTCAATCGGCAGGGTGTTATGTGGCGAAGTAAAGTGTGGGGCTCCCACCTCTTACAAGATTCTGGCCAGCGTGAAAAATTCGGCCACAATATTCTCAGCAGCGTTTCCCTTGAGCTCAGCCTAGCAGAAGCCCTCCCACTGGCAGCGGCCTGAGCAAGAATGAGCAGGGCTGAATATTTACTGGGCGGCGCGGTGGCGCAGTGGTTAGCGCTGACGCCTCACAGCAAGAAGGTCCCGGGTTCGAATCTCTCGGCTCCGGTGCCTTTCTGTGTGGAGTTTGCATGCTCTCCCCGTGTCCGCGTGGGTTTTCGCCGGGTACTCCGGTTTCCTCCCACAGTCCTAAAGCATGCTCCTGGATAGGTTGATTGGCTCGCAGACTAAAATTGTCCCGCAATGCCCGGCGATGGACCGGCGTCCCGTCGTCGGGTGTATTCCTGCCTTACGCCCTGTGTTTCCGGGATAGGCTCCGGCTCACCGTGACCCTATATAGGATTAAGCGGTTTCAGATAATGAGATGAGATGAGATGAATATTTACTCACGTGCACTCTGCCCATGCTGAATCCCGTGGCTGGTGATAGGACCCAGCTGGGCAGTCCAGCTCTTAAAGCTATCGATCGCCATCACTATCATTATCCGTTCGATGACTCGACCAGTGCGTAGCGCTGTCGCCCCACAGCAATCATTTTCCGGGTTCGATTCCCGGCTCGGGTGCTTTTTTGTGTGGAATTTGCTTGCTCTCTCCTTGTCTGCGTGGGTTTTCACCGGGTACTCCGGTTTCTTCCCACCGTACAAAGGACACGCTTCTGCCTAGGTTAATTGGTCTGCTGAGTAAATTGTCTCTCCACTGCCCTGCGAAGTACTTATGTCACATCCTGGGTATAGCCCCGCCTTGTCTCCTCTGTCTGCCAGGATAGGCTCTGGCTCCCCACAACCCTATACAGGATTAAGCGGGTATTTGTTAATGATGATTATTCGACCAAATGTAAAAGAGTCTTCTGTTCCCGCGTGCACGCTGCCCAGTGTAGTCATCAGCATCATCACCACCCGCATCACCTGTGTCACGCTGGCCGTGGCTCGGTGGGGGGGGGTGTGGAGGGGTTTAGTGAAGTAATCAACCACGAGACGAGAGTAGTCGATTGCGCTCTGTAGTCTTTAATCACCTCGGTTAGTGTTTGGACGAGTGCGGTACCGTCTGCCGAGAAAACCGCGCTCGTCCGCTCGCCAGCGCCCACGTTATCCGCGTCGCCAGCCCCCCTCTCGAGCGAGGGCAGCGTAGAATGAGCGATTGTCACCTCCACAGTGCTGCGGCTCGGCGAACGGTCCCGAGCTTTTGTGCCCACGAATGGCCGGGTGTTCTCCGCAGGCCACCGCTCGGCCGCTGAATGTTTACAGCGGTGGAGTTGGTAAGAGTGGCCCTCCTCTGCGGCTGTGCGGTCCCACTGTGTTACCCCGTTGAGGAGAGTACGAGCGGTGGTGAGCGGTGGTGAGCGGGTGAGCGGTGGTGCGCTGGTAAGCACACCTTGCTGCGAAGCCGGAGATCAGCGTCACCCACCAGTGATGCTTGCCAGCCGTGGCGAACGTCATTTGCAAGTGACGTCTGCAACGGTTCTGGGCTCCCACTTGCACTACCTTACCAACCCGTGCTGACCAGCTGCGTGAGGTCCGGTCAAATAAATCCCGTCACCGGCACGGCACGGGAAGTGTCAATGCAGCAGTGAATTGGCAATCGTACTGCAGGCCTGAGAGCATGTCCTCTGCGGAGATGGAGCGACAAAATCGGCTCGTGCGCAAGAGCGAGATCGATTACTGTGTCACAAGGCTGTGAGAGTTGGCGAAGTCGTGCAAATGCCTTCATCCAGCAGTGGATATGTCATTGTTGATGACGACGTGCTCATTAGGACTAAAAGTATACATTTCAAGCATAACTTGGTAATGCTCAAATGTAGTCTTTGTTGTTGTGCTTGGTGGTGAGCATAGCTGCCCTTATTGGCTGCAGGAGTAACATGAACTCATTACGGTCAATCTACTTGAATTGTAGATAATTGTTTCTAACAGACATGATTCAGTGCATGTATCATGAGCTGAACAATCGATGCTAATCAATGAAGCCATACATCATTACACAGCTAGTTAAAATCAGGTCCTTCATTGATTTATAGTCACTATTTTACTTAATTGATCTACTCTGATGTTATCATGCCTTTCTCTCCACAGCTCTGCAGCACTTTGTGACCCTCGGGTAACTATCGCTCTAGAAATGCAAATATTATTATTACTGTACAATGTAAAAGCCAAACGCAGATGCTGAAATACAAAGAGGTAACAGAGAAGAGTCGTAAATGAATAAAATTCAGTTGTAAACACAAAGTTGAACATTGGAGTTGCTGGGTGGGTCAGAGGTCAAAACACTTCAGTTATTTTTAATTGAAGTTGGAAGCAAACGTTCAGATATGTAGCTCATTTTAACAGTTGTCCAGCGGGGAGAGGTTCGCAAGTTGCAACATCCTAGCTCACCGGGAGCAATTCAGTCATGAGAATTAACCTAGGTAGCACGTCTTGGAACGTTGGCGCCCAAGTTGGGAATTGAACCCAGGTCTGCTTGTTGTGAAGTGACAGCGCTACTCATCGTGCCACTGTGCCACCTTGAGTTGGTACCTCTGGGTTTCTGGGTTTGAATCCTGTGCAGCCACCTAAGATTGAACCGGATTTTCAAGGATACCAAGCTGATGGTCAGAAGCCGGCCAATCACTCCACAACAAAATCGGCCAACCCGCCTAAAAAACTATAATCGTAATTCGGTTTAAAATTTATCTAAGAATATTAAGTGACGTTCTCGTAGCTGAGTGTGTGGGGAAACAGAACCCCTTGTTGTGGTGTAAAGATTGAAAGGTCACAAAGACGTTACAGAAGAGGTTCTGTGAAAATGTTCTCACATTTCTCTGAGACTTCCGAATTGATTATTTGTCTCTAACGTGCACTGTGAACACTCGTGGTAAATGCACGTGTATTAATTTGCGGCATGGTATTAAATAATAGGATTATTTATACCAGAAGTAAAGGTATTCTCTAAAAACAAAACGGATAGGAAACGCTTAAATACTCCATTTGCCTCTGCCTACATAGGTGAGTCAATGCAAATATTTTATTCCATAGTCAAATCCTTAATGTTCCAAATCGCCTTTGAGAGTTAACATAAAAAAAACCCCACGCAACTTCACATGACGAATTATTTCTTTGTTGCCCGAAGTGCAGCACACACACACATCCACTGTGTATAGAGGGAGACGCTATCTGTAAGTAATCACACTACACTTGATGAATTGTGGCCACTTGGTCGACCCGTGCAGAATTAGCTGAAAAAAAAGAGAAAATTAAAAGAGTCTCCACGGAGTCACGTGAGACGGTTTCAGGCTGCTCATGAGCCGAGGCACCTCTAAACTCAAAATATACGTCTTTGAATGCTCAGGACCTCTTTGGGTGCCACAGCTGCTTTTTGCTCGGTTGATACTTAGTGCTTGGTATTTTTGGCAGGGGCGGGAGATGAGAGGTTGGCCGGAGACGGGGGGGGGGTGTAGGGTGTAGTGGGGCCAGTTTGTGTGATTCACAATTTCTTTGCCAAAAAGTCTTGGCAAAAGTGTTTTTTTTAATCCGGTCGGTTTCGACCAAGTTAAACAGATTTGGAAGGTTCGCATTAAAGAATTTAAGCTGTCGAGAGACAGACGCCCGGTCTGAGCCATAAGTCTTTTGTAAATCGAGTACGCGCACACCAAGAATCGTGTGGAGCTCAGAGCGTCGCGATCGGGTTACACATCTGGTTTTCGCTCCGGGAAATTTTCGGGGCTGACTCGGGTTGCGTCCAGCCCATGGGTGAAGCGGTTATAATGAATAGTGAAACGTGGGGCCAAGAGTAAATATCATTGTAGCAAATTGCGGCCTTTGCGGTAATTGCAGTGGTAATAATTTGGTCCTTTTCCCCAAATAACTTAACACTATAATTAGATCTGGCGATTTTAGAGTATGGGAATCTGGTGTACTTTATTCCCTCTCAAAAAAGCTTTCAATCCAAACGCAATTTGGAAGGTGTCACTGCGAGTTTGTATTGAAATAATTTACTTATAAATGTCATGCAATCCGGGCCGGCTGAAAATGAGGGGGCATTGTCCTCAAGTTGCTTTGGGTTCTCACACAGCCGCCACCGACCAATTTGCGGTGTTTCTCCCAACGGAGTTGATCTGCCGCGCGCGCCGAATGTGTCAAAAGTAAACTTCGGCGCCTGAGTTTATCGCAAATATGTTGCCGCTCGTTTTCCTAGAAATGCGTGAATAGAGAAAAGCCGGTGTGGCGGAGTGGGCCACGCGGCGCCAGACTATTTGGAGGGCCTACTAAATAAGCGAGCCCTCTGCGTGGCTCAAGCTTCATTAACTGTCTCGGAGTTGAATGGAGGTCGAGAGGGGGGGGAAGGAGGTAAAGGCGGAGCGCGAGGAGGCCGCTGTTCACCCTTTACACATGCAGATTCGCGTCAGGATCACGGGGTAGAGAGTG
Source organism: Mordacia mordax (assembly GCA_036362905.1). Lineage (NCBI taxonomy): Eukaryota > Metazoa > Chordata > Hyperoartia > Petromyzontiformes > Petromyzontidae > Mordacia > Mordacia mordax. Next base: position 17,034,985 of record JAZEWT010000006.1, read on the forward strand.
TGGTTTAAGTGCATATGCTCGTGGCTCTCCCATTTGGATTCCAGATTAATAGCGATCTGCATCTCCTGGGAAACGCGAAAAAAATTGCCCTTTGAAAGCCCCACGCTTTTCAGCCTGATTTTAAGTTTCATGTCAAGCCTTTTTGGTGGCATCCGTTGCGCCAAGCCTTTGTTTGTTTTGTTTTGGCTTTCACGGCAGAACTGGCCACAGAGTCGTTGCACTTGTTGTTGCTGTTGCCGGCTTTGTGTGGCCTTTGTACCGGTCGTCGAAGTTTATGTGATGTCCCCTTGATACTTTTTAAACTATTTTCTGTTCGGGTTTGTATATTGATTATTTATGATGATAGAGCCGCAATCTCTCAGCATGGTGCAGCAGTTGTACGCGATACAGATTTTCGCGATGGATTTGCACGGTGCGAAGTTGAAGGCGTTTAAAATTAAACCCTGCCTTTGTGTCCTGAAATGCGTAATTGATCATCAGAGCGATAACTGTGATGCGGCTTCTTGACTAATCTTTTTTTTCATATTCACTTTGGTTTCTAGGATTACTTTCTCTTCTGAAGACTCAGGTAAGACTTTCGTATGTAAACAAACACTTTCACCCCTAAGCGTAATATTTGTTTGTTTTAACGAGTTGTTTTGATTAAAAAAAAACTGTATTCAGTGTTATTTCTCTCCATCCTTCGCACACCCTCTTGCCCTCCCACCATGGTGTAGGTATCATGTGCGCCGCAAAGACGGGCGACTATGAAAAGGTAAGCGGGTCAGCTTTTCTGTTGACACTCAGTGATGGCCATGCACGTGGTCTATGGTCCAGCACTGCGGAGGCGTGGGTTAGAGGATCACTCTGATGTTGTGAAACCACCTTCCCCTGCCCGTCAACATACCATACCCTGGCATACCAGGAGAAAGCGGTACAACAAATGTGCATTCTGGCCATCCCGTATATTGGGATAGAGTATTATGGAGTGTTGCCCTCTTGCACACGTGGGTTTTCCCTGCGTGCTGTGGTTTTCACCCACGTGCAAACACTTTTTGATCTGCTGAAAACATCTATATAACTAAAGGACCGTAGAGCTTAAGGCAGTTGTTGGCCGTGGCTCATCACCTAGCCAACTTTATCGCTTCTCTGTGGTTCCTCCTCTTGCCCGGTGAGTCGTTTGCCCATCTTCGAGAGCGAGTAAATTATTGCAGCGGTGTACGTTTTCAAGTCTCGGTGCATTAGAATTGTTCCCGAGCAGTTCTTTGGGACTCTTTCGGACATTCCTGCGAGGGCATAAATTGTCGCCCGCCGACTGCTCAGTACGTTGGTGCCGGCATCTCTCTCTCTCTCTCCTCTCTCCGCCGGGTCGTGCAGTTCCTCGACGTCTACAAGAGCGGCGAGACAATGCTGATGACGGACTCGGCCGGCTGGACGGTGCTACATCACGCGGCGAGCCTCGGGCACAAGGATCTGGTGCGATTCATCCTGAGCAGTGGTGAGCGCGAAACAAATAACGAACGCCAGCATAAGCGATCTGTGTGCGCACGTGCTTCCGAGCGGTTACTCTTCTGAGTCGATGTCCCCATTTGACAATTGCAGTAATGTTTTATTTTCTTGGGGGTTTTTTCGGTCAGTCATTTTCTGGATCATGGTAGGAGAACAGATGTTTCCTAAATGTACAGGGCTTTTGGTGGAAGTCTGAATAATTCACAAGCGGCGCCTTAGTCTGCTCAGAACATTTTTTTGCGGCGATGGCTGTTTTATCTCTCCCCTTGCGGTCTAGTGTGATGCATAGCACCTTTATCGTTCTCTCTCATTATCTTTCCTCTTTTCGTATCACGTTTCCTTGTCACGTCTCTCAGCAGCTGTAGATCTCGTTTGGGCGCTGCATACGTTTTCATTTCTTTATGCCACTGTTCCATTTTCTGCTCTAATAATTTCTGCACATTTCCTTCCTTAACCCCCCCCCCCGCCTCCCCACGAATGATAGAAGGGCTCCCGGGTAGTTTTGTTCCTCTTCAATCACTGCGTCTGAAACCCCCCTTTGGTGGCCTAAATAAAAGCCAAATCAGGAGCCGCTAGATCAGACTCTCGAGGGATACGCGGTCACAATGCTGCAGACGTGACAGCGGGGGGCATGGCAGCCCCAGCTGACAGGTGAAGCCGGAGAGATTACAGACAGCAGGTCAAAGAAACAGTGTCGTAAACGGTCCGTCAGATTACCAGCACGTCACCACAACCGCCCCAGCCATTTTCCTGCCTCGGGTTTCCTCGAATGAGCTCTTGTTAATTTAATGTAGAGGCGCGTCCTCTTGCTCGCAATAGTTTTGGAAAGGAATCTAACCTTGAAAATAAAGCGGGTGTTTGTTGTCGTTGAGTTCTCTTTACTCAGTGCTTCATTCGACAGTGGCTTAAATGAGGTGCACCCGTCCTCTCCCCAATCCCCCAATGTCTTAATCTCTATCGTTTTTTTGTTAAAGCCCCCCTCCATCCCCCCCCCCCAATTATAGGAAATTATTTTAAGTACATATAAGAATTAAACAAAAACTATTTTTAATTACAGCTGTAGATTGTATTACCTCAAAAACTGATCTCTCGTCTGTCAAATCAGTTTTAAATATTATGGACATTTTTTTCATAGTTAATATTGTCATCTAGAAAGAACGTCTGTTGAACAAATGTCAGTAAATCTTGAACTTTAAATAGCCCTCCAATTAATTCATGTTCTTAAACGCCCCCTCAAAATAGAATGGCTTTCATGCATTATTAGTATATTCTCCTTCTACACCTGCGATGTGAGAATGAAAGACTTGTCCTATTAGGGTACAAATGCCTGCCATAATAATAATAATCGATCTTCTAGAGTGCTTTTCACTCAAAGGTCACAAAGCGCTGCACAGAACTGCGGAGAGAATTTCATTTCATCAACAACAACGACAGAAGAACAGAAAATCAGCAACAATTACGTTTCTGTGGTTTTTTTTACGAATCTGAGCTGTGGCGAGAAAGACATTTCAACAACAACAACATAAGTGCAGTTCAGCTGAAAGTCAAATGGTGGCAATAAATTATAGAAGGACATAAAATAAGCGCTCAAAAATCATTCTTCAACGAACAAAGAAGGAATAAATGTTCCCGAGCAGGCGCAGGTCGGCAGCGAGCCATCATCCTGGCATGAAGACCATAAGCAGCATTAACATTCATAGCTAGAGGACTTGAAAGCTTTACGGAACGAGTGAGTCTTGAGACGAGATTTTTAAGATGCCCAGGAACTCAGCTGATCGAATCTCTTAATGGAAGAGCGTTCCAGAGTCTGGGAGCAGCGCGCGAGAAAACTCTGTCACCCATCGAATGGAGGTGCGATCTGGGCACATGCAGCAGCAGCCCGTATTGGAGGATCGAAGTTGTCGTGTTGAGGAGGGTGCCTGAAGTAGGTCACGCATGTTATGTCGGAGCAGCGCCGGTGAGAGCCTTGTAGGTGACGAGGAGGATCTTGAATTCAATCCTGGTTTTAACCGGTAGCCAGTCAGTCATGCTTTTTGAATGCGTCTCTTAACGCATTAACATCGTCACGTGACTCGATGCCTCATTAAGATGGCACGTGACCGTGCGTGTATGTAAGAGCAAATGTTAGAGGGGGCCAGCACAATCAATATCCCCTAAAAAACATGGCTGCCTGTACCTGGCCTCCATGCTACACCAGTACATTGTGCATCACTGCCATTGGTGAATAACGTCATGTTGGCTTTTAAATAATTTCCGTGTGCGTCTGTCTGTACAACAACAAACAGTAGCTGCCATTTGCCACTCGCTACATGGTGGTGACATCCTTGCAGTAACAGTGCTTGTGCCAGGTTAGGTGCACGTTCAGGCCACGTGACGTGTGGAAGACTCATACTAGGCGGTAACGGAACAAACCCACGGTTGTTTTTTTAGTCGACTGGCATGACCGACAGATGCACCACCCATGCTCCCCGCTGGTGCTTGTACGCTGCATTGTCATCCGCCCGTCACCATTCCACGCTCGCGACCCAACAATCATTTTTCATCTCTCTCCAGGCCCGTCGGAGCTGCTGGACATGGCAGACACCGAAACGTGAGTTCGTCGACCGCGCTGCGTGAAGCTATTCACACTTGAGCGCGATTAGCGTACCCTTCTTCCTCAAACGCTTCCTTCCGGTGTAATCTTTAAATTCACTTCTTTTCAGCTGATACATGATTTTCCCCATCCTTGCCCATCAAGTCTTCCGTACGGTAATTGTGCGGCGGTTATTATATTTTATTATGTAATGGTAATTAGTCTTCCGTGCCTTACCATCAGCAGATTGATGTCACGGTGACACAAGAGGTTTGTGATTTGTTACCTCATTCCTCTTAAGGCACAATAGACACACGGTTTGGCTGTCCGGTCCAAGGATGGGGAGCCTTCACCTTGCTAAGGGCTGCACAGCGCTTGCATTTAGTTTAAATGCAAGAAGACCTTTGCCGTAACACAAGTGACTGAACGCGCTAAAAATGGGAAACAAAGTGTGTGCCAGATGGAGAATCTGCCCCTTAATCACTTGATTACTGTGGACGAGATGCTTGGAGTGACGAATACATAGAGTTTTGTTGGCTTTTTCCAAATGGTAGCCCTCACGTGGGCCCGGGGGGGCCGTGCAAAATGTAGTCGTTGGCCACAGTTCATCCCGTGAGTCACAGCTCGGCACCCCCTGGACTAGGCCAGGGGGTGTCCTCGGCAACTGAAAGTCGGGCCTAGGCCGCGTGCTAAATATCGTGCGTGTGTGTGTGTGCGTGCGCTTGTCTCTCGGGCCTAGGCCTCTCGGGCCTAGGCCGCGTGCTAAATATCGTGCGTGTGTGTGTGTGCGTGTGCTTGTCTCTCGGGCCTAGGCCTCTCGGGCCTAGGCCGCGTGCTAAATATCGTGCGTGTGTGTTTGTGCGTGCGCTTGTCTCTCGGGCCTAGGCCTCTCGGGCCTAGGCCGCGTGCTAAATATCGTGCGTGTGTGTGCGTGCGTGCGCTTGTCTCTCTCGTTGCCGTCGACCGCTTCGTGTAAACGCTCTGCATCCGTATTTCTCTCGCTTCCCCTCCCTGTACATCTCTGCCCTCTCTGTCCCGTTGCATTTCCTCCCTCCGATTCACCGTTCCCTCCTCCTCCTCCTCCTCCCGGCAGTGGCGAAACGGCTCTACACAAGGCCGCTGCTCTCCACCACCGAACAATTTGCTACTACCTGGTGGAAAAGGGTGCCTCGCTAATGAAGACAGACTTGCAGGTGCGGTTCTCATCATCGGCAGTAATATAGGGTGGCCGTATCGAGCGCCGCTCCTCCTCTACTCCTTCGTGACGTTTCGCCTCAAACGTTGGAGGCATCCTCGGTCTCAGTACGCCTCACGATGCCTCCAACGAGGGAGGTGAAACGTCACGAAGGCGAGAGGAGGAGCGCTCGGCACGGATATCCCGAAAGAACAGCTTTGGAAATCAGTCACAGTCAGTTTTTATTTAAGTTGGAAGAGCCGTTGAGCTGTGTAGCTCTTTTTAACAGTTGTCCAGCGGGGAGGGGTAAGCATTGGTGTGGTTCGGCGTCACGAGTTGATGTCTTACGTGGTGACTGTTTTGCATCATGGTGAATGGAATTCCTCTGGTGCAGTGGTTCTTAACCTTGTTGGAGGTACTGAACCTCACCAGTTTCATATGCGCGTTTCACCGAACCCTTCTTTATTGGAAAAATAAAATGTGATCACCTGCAGCCAGTGATGGCCAAGCGGGGCGTGTCATCACGAATCATATGAGTGAGGTGTGTGTCTTGACCTCCACCGAACCCCTGAGATTGACTCACCGAACCCCTGGGGTTCGATCGAACCCAGATTAAGAACCACTGCTCTAGTGGCTGCAGAGATCAGGTGACCCAATTGCATAAAGCTCACATATACACGCAGTCCTTTATTAAGTCTCTGCCAGACAACAGCCTCCCCAATAGTATAGAACGTTTGACCGTACTGCATCACGCTGGTTGGTCATGAAGTTGGGAGCAGTGATGGTGGGGGGCGGGGGTAGGTAGGGCCAGGACTGATTCGGATCTCGCGTGCCGCTGATGTTAGCCATGCCCGATGAATTAAGCTCAAGATGCTGGGTTCAAAGCACATTGTGCTAACCACCTCGTCTTGAAGCCGTATTTGAGACCAATTGTCACTGATACCACTAATACTCTCTCTCTATATATATAAACAATAAAAAAACAAAAGCATCAACTTTCCGCCGGCTGGATTTTCTGAGAAAGTCCCGCTGATACTTTAAAATATATATTACCTCTCGGCAATCAGCTTGTGCATTATTTGCCGAACCAGCGAAAAACTCCACCCCCTCAGCGTATGGGCAGAGTTAGCGCCAGGGTGTTTTTATTTTTTTTCTTCTGAGTGGAAGCGACTCGCTGTGGGTTTTTTTTCTCTCTCATTCCCCGGGACCGTAGCAGTCACAGACGCGCGTAACGCACATTGCTCGCGACGGAAACCGTTTGCCAACTTAACGAGCCGGCCAGGCGACGGCGCGCGGTAATCGATGTGGGCAGCCAGGTGGGCATCGTTCGTGCCAGCGGGGCGCCGCAACCCGAGCCACGAAGGCCGCTTCGGCCAGCGGTGGTAAACCCGCGCACTCGCCTCCCGCGGGCCCGCGCCGAATCCACGAATCTGACCGACTCGTCACCCCGGGCGAGTCTGATAGTGGCAGATATCTCTAAAGCTAAGCAGCGTTGAGCCTGGTTGGTACGTGTGTGGGATTAGATTAATAAGTGGATAGGTGATGGTAGTGTTGGCCTCCCAAATTTCTTTGTGCGGATGTTTGAGTGTTAGCCTTTCGTATGCCTCGTGGGGTTTTTTTTTCTCTGGAGGCTCTCTTCATGTTTTATCGCACACGACGCCAACTCCTTGTTAACGGAAAGAGCGAAATAGGCAAGTGCGGGACACTCCTGAGAAGAAGATTCTTGAGACTCATTAAGGCTCTCGGGCTTCAACTTAATGGACATTTTGAGGATTATTACGATTTTATTGTGGAGTCTTTTAAACCTGTCTAATAGGATAATTGCAGCTCTGTATATAATACCTGCCCCCCCTACACCCAGCCGCTATTAGAACTGATTACTGTAATTTATGAAATTTCTACAATTACAGTTCTGAAAATGCTAAATTGAATCATTACATCCAAAAAGCTTAAAAGGATATAAATAACCTATTTCTAGCATTAAAGTCGTGGTCCTCAAGCTAATAAACTGTGAAATAAAAATATTTATGACACAGGGAATACGAACAGAACCAATTGAAAACAAATGTGACCTTGCTCGAAAAATACTGAAACAGCTTCCTGTCTGAAAAGCCCAGCAATTCGGCCGTCACACAAAGCCACGTGCTTTATTTCATTCTACATTACCACTGTAGTACAATTTCCACACACGCGTTACATATCGTGCATCAGCTAAGTGTTCTGGAGTGGCGATTTAGCATTCGCGTATGGGACACCGTTGGATCGGACCGTTGTTTTGCGGCTGGCAAGAAAACGAAAGTGCAAGGGCGGAATTAAAATAGAACATTTAACCGTGAGTTCCCATGAGTGACTGTACCCTAGGGCGAGGATCGAATGAACAGGATTTGAGCTCGTCCAGTGCACACTCGGCTGGAAAATGACATCGACAAATGCGGCTCTACATGGGTTAGAAAGGAGAGGCATTGTATGCGGTGCAACGCAAGTTCAAGCAATGTCTCAAAAAGTTAGTGATTTCCTGCTCAAGTGAGCATTGAGATGGTTCTTAACGCCTCTCTAGCCCTGGGCTGTGAGTGGACATTTCACAAGCCTATGACCGCGTCGAATCTTTCCGTAGGACACTCACTGTGGAATTGCCCACGCAATGTCGATCGACCCTAAAGTGAAAGAATTTTTAAACATGCGTAAAACGAAACTGTCTAACTCTGATAAATGCTTCCAAAAGCTGTTCTTTCAGGATAGCCGTGTCGGGCGTTCCTCCCCTCTCCTTCGCGACGTTTCGCCTCTGACGTTGAAGGCATCCTCAGGCGTGTTGTAAGCAGCGTAAAGAATATCTCATCTCATCTCATTATCTGAAACCGCTTAATCCTATATAGGGTCACGGTGAGCCGGAGCCTATCCCGGAAACACAGGGCGTAAGGCAGGAATACACCCGACGACGGGACGCCAGTCCATCGCCGGGGTAAAGAATATCAATTCTGTTAAATCACAGCAAGCTTCAGGATGCCTCCAATGTCGGAGGTTGAAACATCACGAGGGAAAGAGGAGGGAGCGCTCGACACAGCTATATTGAAAGAGCAGCTTTTGGAAGCAATCATCATGCATCGAACCATGAAAACCTACATCAGTACACTTTCTAGGTCTATAATATAAACAAAGAACACAACTTTGGAAAGTACGGTTACAGTTTGCAGAAGTGCATGCCGAATATTCTTGGACAAGCTTAAGGCCATTATTATCATCATCATCCATATTTTGCGCTAACAAGCAATGCAATAACTCACTAACAGTTGGCTCTTTTTCAGTGCAGTGTCAGGGTGGCTGGCAAATGCAAAAGCACCCTCCACCCCCCCCCCCCTCCCCATCATCTGTCATTGCGATTGCCATAACGCTCTGCGGTGCTGCACGTTTCTCTGCCCCAACACCGCCCGCCAGGGTAATACTCCGCAGCACAAGGCTCAAGAGGCTGGAGACCCAGAACTGGCCTCCTACCTGGAGAACAGACAACACTACCAGATGATCGTGCGGGAAGATCAAGAGACGGCCGTATAGCGGCGGACCCTGCCGCCGACCGGACGGACGGACGGAAGGACGGACGCGCCGCGTCCCCAACGCGACCGGCGCGGGAGGATGTTCTTACGCGGGGAGCGAGCGTACGTTACAGAGCGACGCCGCGAGCGCTGGGTGTAGCAAGGCACGCACGGTGAAGGGGAGCCGTTTGAAAACGACAAACACAAACGTAAACGTTTACGCGGTGCACTCTGCCGCTAGGGATGGAAATCACTCTTCGACTGTCGTCACACCCCCCCCCCCCGCTAGAACTAGAATCCTGTTTAAAAATGGTGATGCAAAGGCTCCGATGATGATAATGATGGATGACGTGACTCGTTTATTTTTTAAAAACAGAATTAAACAATGTCCTCTTTCTACAGCAGCTTTTATTGATGAAATGTTGTATTTTTATTGCAATGGCGAAGGAAGTTAAATCAAACAAAGAATGACGAGAGCAGCGTAAAGAATGTCAGTTCTCTTAAATCTCTCAGCATTTGTCGATAAAGTTTTATTACAATATTAAGCGGATTTTATTTCAAATTACTTTGATATTTATGTTACCCTGGTGTAAAGTTACATTCGAGTAGGCTAATTATGGTGTTCTTATTTATAAAGTTTAAAATTATTATTTTTTATTTTTTAGGTGATAATTTTGAAATCTATTATACAGTCATCTACTAGCCTGTGCATTTACAGGAAGCGCATTAGGTATTGCTCCGCAAATTGCCTTTCAGGTATAGTTGAAGGATATATAATGTATTGTTCTTATCCATAGCTACTGGTGTACGCTTTGGTGTGAGAATGTTTGGGACCAGATTTATCAAAGGTTCCCGTTGTATAGTGTGTTGCACCTGTGTACATTTTAAAAGAGTGGATCAACTTTTGAAACCTTAGCTTTTTGTCAATGCACATCTTCAATCGTGTTCTTTTAGACAACTTCTACATGATCCAGGTAATTTCGTTTTAAATCAAGTGTAAGTTATTATTATTTTATGACAGAGAAATAGAGAGAGAGAGATTAAAAACTCAACACACTTGAGATAACTTCTTTCGTGTTAAAGGTAAACTTCTCGCTGCCTTGCAGAGGTGGTAACTAGGTTCTCGTTATCCAGGAGCAAAGCAAATCAAATATTGAGTTGCTGATGGTAAACTGGTCCGCTGAGAGGATCCTCGTGGTCCGGGACTGAAGGCCCAGGGCAAATTGCCACATTGGGGCCTTATTGTTCGTGACCACGTGCACATACTTTGTGAAGCCCTCTCTTGTGTGAGACTTGCCTGCTCCTCTGGGTGCCTCTGGTGGCAAAGGTGTGTGGAAGGCACTGAATTCTGTCAAGTCCTCAGGTCTTTTTTTTGTTGCCTCGTTCAAAAACTCGCTGCGTTGGGCCAAAGACCGACCATACGACACCTGGGACGTTTTCTGGCAATCGTATCGAGCGATTGTCACTGGCAGTGCATTTAGTCTGAGCATCTATAGCAAGCTGGTACAGCATGGCATGGAGTGTTTTGTCTCGCCAAGGATCACCGCGACCGGTCTGTGCTGTCTGATTTGAAGTTGCCCACTTTCGGGACCCACAGTCAAATTTATGCACAATTGGGCAACACTGTTTTTTTTTATACACAATAAAAAAAACGTCGCGACAACCACTGCCAGTGATGATTCCTTTCGAATACTGCCCATAAGTTGTCTTTACATACTTTAATAAGACTTTGTATTGATCTGTGCTGTGTTTGAATTCGATTCCAAAGGACACCAGGGTTACGGTGATGGTGTTTTATCCAAGTTTGTGACCCAAGCGGAGCCATGTGTAGCTCCGATGGGCTTAACGAGTGGCAAGTCTATGGTTTTATTCCGCTTGGGAAATCCAAGCAATTGGGCAGCGCCCAATATTCATGGGCTCGTGTCCATCACAGCGGTGCTCAGTGCCGGAATTTTAAACATATTGCGGTGACAGGTTTGAATTTTATTTTGTTGTCATTGCCTTAAGTTGTTTGATGCATATTTAACTGCATATAACTATACACGATGTAATTATTGTTTTTGAACTTTTAACGCATATGTTGGGCTTGTGTCCTTGGGCAAGTGGCGAGTTTTACGATGCATGGATGTCACAGCTAAATGGAATCGAAGTTTTTAATATAAATGCCAAAAGGAGAGATGCGGCGGGGGAGAGCTGCAGTGGGGACACGCGCTACACTGGTGCCGGTAACGCTGTCCTAACTACTTTCTGAAACGCTTGTTGTCGTGACGAGAATTTGCTTTCGAGAGCTGCTCTTTTGGTATAGCCTTGTCGTGCGTTCCTCCGAGACACCACGTCTCCCC
>JAZEWT010000006.1:17060653-17096056 GCA_036362905.1 Mordacia mordax
TGAGGCGTCAGCGCTAACCACTGCGCCACCGCGCCGCCCGCACAGAGAACCGGTTCCGTTAATTCCCCGAGCTCTCGGCCGGAATCGAAACAATGGTGGACGATCCTTAACTCCCCCCTCGCTCCCTGCCTGCTTTTACCTCGACCCAGTAGTGCCGAACAAGCAAGCAAAAGAGTCTGTCGGCACATCGTGTGCGCTGGGGGCAAAGAACTGGCGCTCGCTCCCACCGCCTCCGAGGAGAGCCGCGGGACCACTGTGGCTCGCTTCTGCCAGCAGTGACGCGAGCAAAGCAATTTGCAGCGCTGCACCCACTGGCGGCCTCCGCCGTGCAGCGACACAGGCAACAAACAATTACAGAGGACGATGGACAATCGCTTGGCGACGTTTTCACGTCACCGTGTGAGTGCTTTGTAATTAGTGCCGTGAGTTTTTCAAGCCCTCTGGCTAGGACTGTTGATGAGACTCAATGTTGTCGTACCTGGATGATGGCTCTCTGCCGACCTGCCCCCTACTCGGGAACATTTACTTCTTCCTTGTTTGTTGAAGAATTCTCTTTTTTTCCGCTTTATGTCCGATTATGTATTGCTACTGTTTGAATTTCAGTTGAACTGTCCTGATGTTGTTGTGACATGCCGTTTTTAAAAAAAAAAAAAACCCGCCAAATAAATATTGTTATGATTTTCCATTCTTATGTCGTTGTTGTTTACATGCCGTTCTCTTCGCAGCGCCGTGCAGCGCTTTGTGACCCTCGGGTGAAAAGCGCTCTATATATGCAATTATTATAATAGTGCTGGGTGTTATGGTGGCCTCGTGGGTAGCGCTGTCGCCTCACAGCACGAAGGTCCCAGATTCGAATCTCGGCTCGGGTGCCTTTCCGTGTGGAGTTTGCGAGTTCTCTCCCCTCGTGTCCGCGTGGGTTTTCGCCGGGCACTTCGGTTTCCTCCCACAGTCCAAAAAAACATGCTGCTGCATAGGTTAATTGGCTTGCAGACCAAATTGCTCTCAATGCCTGGTGATGGACTGAAGTCCCATCGTGGGTATATCCCTGCCTTGCGCCCTGTGTCCGCCGGGATCGGCCCCGGCTCACCGCGACCCCGTATAGGAGTAAGCGGTTCTGACATTGAGATGAGATTATTATAGTGAGTGAGAGGGAGAACTCATTGAATTTTGCCTGGGTCCCCAGAGTCGTAACTCTAACCGTAACCGGTGCAGGAGGGCGCCGTGAGTCTCAGAAGACGGACGCCCCCCGATGCAGGCGTTGTTGGCCCAGCCTCTTTCAAAATGTCGAGGCAGGAGATTAATGGCAGACAGCAAAGCCGATAACTGCTTAACGCGCACGGGTTACCGCGATAGCAGCGGCGGAAGGCGGCCGCGGCAGGATTGCCTCGGGTGCCAAGGCCCCCCCCCCCCAAAAAAAAACCGGGCGCTGACCTCTCGCCTTCGAGCGTCGTTTTGCCGCAGAACAGCCGCGGCACCACTTTGTTAATGACTGCCGTGACGATTATTCCCACGTCCGAAGAGGAGTTTGTGGCGACATGCAAGCCAGCTGCTGCTACTGCAGTTGCTGCTGGCTGTGAAGTCTGCAGTAAGCTCTATATAACCGATGGATTGTTTGTATGAATGTATGTCCGCACTCGAGGTACAGGGGCTCGAATTCTTCGTAAACGCTAATTTTCATTTGCACATTACTAAGGCGTTTGTCTTGTTTTCGGTTTGATTCCAACTTAGTAACGATTACTCTTCTGGAACAACACTATTTCAGCTTTGAATTCCCACTTTTGCACGCGTACCATCAAACCACTTAAGCATTATTATTACGTTTCTGCTTTCGTCCTGACGTCAGAAGGACGTGTTACCGCAGGGCGGGTACGCTGCTAGTTTTAAAAATGTTTCCACTGCAGCAATGATTTTAGGCTTCTTTTCTGGCGAGAGCTTAAGCTGCTGAATCCACTGCGTCAAAATTATTTTGCATTCGCTTCCTGCCTTTCTCAATCTCCGATATAATTTGTAATATCACGTGTATTTTCGGACACAATGTACTGGCATGACGAATAACCACCAAGTCATGTCGATTTTAAACCAAGCATGTAATGCCTTCGAACAAGACATAAAAAAAGCAATCCGGCGTCACTGACCGCAATGAGTGGTTACGATATGTGAGAGCATAATTTTCGGGCAGCGCTGAATGCTCAGCGCGTTATCATCGAAATAGCATTTTCAGCTCAACTACCGATGACAACGGAGACTGAAGTCACCCACGTTCTGGCTATTTGCTCAGCAAACATCGAACACGAGAGAACACGTTGGCCAACGCTCGAACCGCTGTGAGCCAAGATAATTTGTTTTGAGAGCAAGCAAGGCGGTTATTTTCTCGTTTTGTTAAGGAACGCAAAAACAAAACGTGGGCTCAGCCATCTGGCAAGAGATCTGTCAGACGAGCAGGATAAATATCCCTCACTCTTCCATCCGCAGCACTTACAAAGGGAAGGCTCCGCTGGTGAGCCAGAGAGCCGGATTATGTGTGGGCGTGCGGGATTGCGAGCCACATCCTCAGCTGCCGACAGCGCCTCGATCCTCCCAGACGTTGCGGCTCGTCTGAAAATTGCTTGAGAGTGCGGCGGGCTTTGCCCGAGTGCGATCGTGGGTGACGCGACATGCCCACGAGAGATTGTCGCGAGGGGATTTTGCTGCTTGAGAAAAGGTGTTGGGCTCAGTCGTCACATGGGATGGCGGGGGTGGTGGTGTTAGAGTCGTGTTTGTCGCACGATTTGAACGTTCGCTTAATTGTTGTTGCCGTTGTTGTTGGCGTGCCGTCCTCTCCGCAGCTCTGTGACGCGCTTGGTGACCCTCGGGTGAAAAGCGCTCCGGAAATGCAGTTGTTATTCGTCATTAATTGCGCGCTGCATGTGCGCCGAGTGTTGTACGGCGGGTGTCGCGGCATCGAGCGACAGAATTACGACCGCGCACGTCTTCCGTGCGAGTCCCCCGTTCGTTCATCACGCCCTGGCGTCGGTGCCCCCGTGCCCCACTCGGCTGTCGAGCTGGAGGAGACGGCGAGGGCTTCGGCGGATCGCAACAACGGCTGTTGCGAAACTCCGCCTCCCGTCGGCGTCGAGGAGAGGCCATACCTCGATTCGCCAGGAGAAGGCGATATAGCAAAGTGTGGACGAATATCATCGTCCCTTCTGTGTGGAATTGTGTGTGGGGTGGGGTATTTTATTCGGCATTAGTTGTCCGAAAACATCTTAATGTATAGAGGACTGCAGAGCTCGGGTAATTGTTGGGGTCGGCTCACTGCCTGACTGCCCTCCACCTTATCATTTGATCCTCAGCAATTGCTTGACGTAATTTGCATGCGCGATACTTTATGTTTGCTGGTTTTGTGTGTACGTATGTAGGGTGAACGTGTGGTGTCGTGGAAGCGTGGTGGCCCAGTGGGTAGCGCTGTCGCCTCACAGCAAGAAGGGCCCGGGTTCGATTCCCGGCTTGGGTGCCTTTCTGTGTGGAGTTTGCGAGTTCTCTCCCCGTGTCCGTGCGGGTTTTCGCCGGGCACTCCTGTTTCCTTGCCACCATTCTAAGACACGCTGTTGCCTAGGTTGATTGGCCTGCTGAGTCAATTGCCGCAAAAAGTATGCCCGACGATGTACCGGCATCACATCCTGGGTATTCCCCCGCCTTGTGCCCTCTGTCGGCTGGGATAGGCTCTGGCCCCCTTCTGCGACCCTGTACAGGATTAAGCATTAATAATGAATGAATGTAGCGCAGTGTAGATCATGTAGCTGCTGATATTGCATTGGCCTGTTGGGGCGAGTACGTATAGCTTGTGGCCTCCTGCTTCTGCATTGCTGCTCACGCATGCTGCAACCTCGTGGTTTATAATTGCTGATTAAATGAGGGAAACCGGAAGCTCGAGGTGACTTGTGTCTGGTGAGCCGGGAGTGAGACGATAACAGCGCTGCGTTACATTTATCATCATTAGCGGTACCCGCTTTTAATCCAGTACAGGGTCACGGGGGAGCGGGGACGAGAGGTACCCTGGCAGGGGGGGGGGGCGCAAGGCAGGGCTATACCCAGGATTGCGCACCAGTCGAATTAACCTGGACGGTGTGGGGAAACCGAAGTACCCGGTGAAGGCCAAGTACTTCGGGTGCCTTTCAACGCAGAAAGGCACCCGAATTAGAAAAACAGTCCAGAGGCTTCTTGCTGTGAGGCCACAGTGCATCTCTCTGCGTCACCGTGCTGGAGGTGAGGAAATGCCATGATAGACATTATTTTATTTTCAGGAAAACTATGCAGTCAGTCACCTATACTCAACATCTTACACAGGTTCACATGACCCTCCTCGAGACCTTTGGGTTTGAGCGATCGCAGTGCTATTAGTATGACTTTTGAAATCTACTGTGCTGTGCTCACTCCTGCGTTTGTGTGGGGTTTTTTTCACTCCGTGGAGTGTGTCTTCTTGCTGGAGTGGAGTGATTGAGAAGGAGTTGTTACCAGACGCTACGAATCCCAATAACCTGAGTTTTTTTTTTCCCAGCCGTGACCAAAGTTTTCGGTGGCAGGTGATGTCCTAATCGGTCCTGTAAGCCTCACACTTTCTGTGACCCGCACTGATGAGCGTGGTGAAGTATGGTCTAACAACCTGCCATGACCGACACGGTGTCGAGAGGCCTTACTCTAGCGGTGGATTGTCCAAGAGCTGCCCTGTGAATGTTTGTTTTATAATTGTTATGTTACAAGCGGAGGGTTTCAGTGATTCAGCATTGGCGCTGAGTGTAAGGTCAATTGCAGCTTGACAAAACAAACGTCGTGTCATGCGGTGTTATTTTTACTTGAAATCGGTCCACTGCTGTGCAAGATCACTGGTCATTACAATGAAGCACAACTAATAATGATAACATAATTATCCTAGTAATAAATAACAGCCCTATGTCAATCCCCTATTGGATTAGAGCCTTGTCAGTAATGTTTGACCATACCGCACGTGGGGCACTCGACTGGTATGGGACTGCGCGATGTGTTTTCAGACGCATGCAACACAACTGCAAAAAAACCCATGCAGCAGGATGTTAAAGCCCTGCTGCTAAAACTTAAATTTGTTTTTTAAAGGCCAAATTGTACGCATAATTGCATTTTATTTTCTCAACGTATTTGGCCCTGGCTGTGGGAAAACTGCAGTTGACGACAGCAACCAAAAAATCACGTCTCTTTGGGAGCGTGTCTGGCAGCAATCACTCTGCGCAGACACCACACGCCAGAAGGCTACCTTGGGACAATTACGGCTGTGGTTTTTGAGAAGCCAAGATTGGGGTATCCATTTTCAGAGATTATAGTTGGGGGTTAACAGTCCCTGTACTACAGAAAGAGATTCCAGCAAGCTCTGTTTTAACCAATAGTCAAAGCCACACACGGCAGGGCATGCGCCAACAGCCCCCTGTGATCGGCCTTCCGTGACCAAGACATGATCAAAAGTCAGTGCCTCTGCATGGGAATGATAACAAAGTAGTGAGTTTTAGCGAGATTATAATTCTGAAATAATACACCGTGTGATTTTTCCGGCCAAGTGTTCCTCGCTGTCCCCAAGTCTGAAATTCCAGATCCATATCTGCATTGTGAAATAAAAAATTCGATTATTTTTTTTAACACGTTGAAGTAGATTTTTCGAAAATGCACAATGCCTTCGTCATGTCGCTGCTAGGATCTTGCAGTTCTGGTGGAGGTGTGTTGGTCAAACGATAATTAAGATTTGATTTTGTTTTACCCCAAATTCATAAAAGTGGGCGAATTACTGAGAGGTAGAATTACATTATCAATTTGTCCCGATGTAGGTTTTGATGACTCGATGCGTGATAATTGCTATCCAAGATTGTTATTTCCAGATAGCCGTGTCAAGCGCACCCCTCTCTCCTTCAAGACGTTTCTCAGGCGCTCTGAATCTCTGAATCTCAGAACGCCTGAGGATGCTTTCAACGTGGGAGGTAAAATGTTGCGAGGCAGAGGAGGAGCACTTGACACAGCTATCCCGAAAGAACAGCTTGGCAAGCAATCCCCATCATCACTTTGGATCCATTTAAAATCTGATTGGATAATTACGCATGTACCAAAGCATCCAACGTCCATCCATAAAATACAATTGGTGTTAAATATCATTGTCAATTATGTTATACGTATAAGAATAGATAACTTTTAACAATGTGATAACTTTACTTAGCCCTGCAGCAACTAGATGGGCTTCATTCACTACAATCGCAAAGGGATAATTATGCCTTTATCGAATCACGACTCTAAATCGAAACAATTCATTGAATAATGGAGCGAAGGCATGTGAATGCGACGCTCAACCCGTTGTCTGCACTATGACCAGATGACCAGTTTATTTTTGATGAGAAATATCTGTAGCAATCTCTGCGTTCCCGTGCCGCCCCTTCCCCCCACCCCTCGACCAACTGGCACTAACCCGCAAGACAAAACATCGTCTCACAACCCCTGTGACTCACTTGTCACAAGCGAGACGTTCGTCTCGCAGCAGATTGATGGAGGATTTTCGAATCACGATAATTATTTCGGATATTATTCCGTTTGGCCAGTTGCGTTCCCTGTACGTATACGGACCCGAGCCACTCACGCATGGCCACTGTACATGAGCAGCGATGCTTTAAATGGGGAAAACCTTCATTTATTGCCAGATTACGATCTTGAAAGGCCGCCTCACGTGGACAGAAATGTCCGTGTGAGTCTTACCGGCCACTTTGTTATAATCTGGCCATTGCCACGCAATGGCTGCAATGACGGGCATAACGTTTGTGAGTGTCGGGCGGAAATCCTTGCACCAGGTGCCACGCAAGCCGTCGATCATCCGTTAATAAAATAAGAGACCCCTGGCAATGCGAGGGTCTCGGCAAACACACCACCCATCCACTCACGTCAGTGTTGAGACACAGATTATGAAGCTGACATTTATATTCAGGTGAAATCGGACAGAATGTAAACAGCCGAAGGATTATGTAGTGAAGCCCATGTTTGCAGATACTGTGATGCAGTGTATTCCTGCTTTACTTTGATATTGTTTTTTTTATTTAAAAAAAAGGGAACTAATTAGCATCCAAAGGTGCTAATCTCTCTTTCTCTATCCTGAGCCACCGCTGCAGATTCCACATTCCCATGGTAGGGATCTGTCAACTCACATAGGAGCCTCTGATGACTTCCCATCAAGGGATGCTTCCTTTACAGATGCCAGGGGGTGATGGGATCTGTGTTGACCTTGGCTGAGATGTAAACCCATAGGCGTTCTTTTGCTTCAATAACTTAGGCACACCACAGCCATATGTGGGCCATATCACATCATCAACTTCAATATAAGCCAGGGTCAATCCACTGCTGCATGAAGGCCTCTCTAATCTGCCTCACATCTTTCACAATCCTGTCATGTAACAATGCACCTAGCACTGCCACACAAACTGATTTTATTCCTTCTTTTCCACAGTGGTTATTCTCTCGGACACGCTCTTTTCTTTGGTTATTCAGGACAGTGTTCAACGCACAGGCAAATGAGGTGAGAAATGCCTTTAGGCACATTCCAATACATCGATTAATCGATTACAATTCACTCCTATGGCTCGCAATGCACGCATCGGCTTGTGCGTGGTAGAGGCGATACTTTTCAGTTCGTACAAATGTTATGTAAATCACATGCTAATCTTCCATGCGGGCCATTTCTAAAAAACATAACAGTCAATCTAGACAGAATATATTTTTGTTTAAACAAGACAATGGAGGGATATTGTTTAGAAAAAAATACTGTGATTCTTTAATAATAATTGCATTTATAGAGCTCTTTTCACCCGAGGGTCACGAAGTGCTGCAAGTCAATAATGACAATGAATTGTCTGTTCACCCGGTAGGGGTGAATCGCTCAATGCCCAATGTTTATTGCTTAGCCACAGGCTGTTCTGTCACGTGCGGGGTGCGTGCGTTAATCTGCGCGCTGCCCTCTGCCACGAAGCTTTGGAGATTCCAGAGGATGCCCTGTGGAGCCGGGCGCTGTTTGTCACCCTTCGGCGCCGTGTG
Source organism: Mordacia mordax (assembly GCA_036362905.1). Lineage (NCBI taxonomy): Eukaryota > Metazoa > Chordata > Hyperoartia > Petromyzontiformes > Petromyzontidae > Mordacia > Mordacia mordax. The sequence continues at coordinate 17,068,721 of JAZEWT010000006.1, forward strand.
TCCGCGCGCCGCCGTTAATGTTCGGCTACGGCGGGCCCACGTACGTGCGCTCGTCCCCGACACAAGAGAGGGTCGTCCAAGCGTGTTGAGCGGTGGGGGAAGGGTTCCGGTGCAAATAGGTTTGCGGCTGCACCCCCCGCTCTCTCTCCCGAGCCCGGTACTAAATGCTTTGCGCCGTTAAGAGCCGTTAAGACGCCCTAATTAACCCTGTGGTTCACTTTGCCTTTTCACCCCAACTATGCTCATAATTGAGGTCATTGCAGCAATAGAGTGCTGTTGGGTTGTTTTTCTTCATCTTCAGGAGTCTTTGTACAAGTCCAGAGCTCCGTTCTGGGGGCAGGGTGGCGCAGTCGTAACATCTACACCACACAGAAAGTCCAGCCCAAGGTGGTTCCATTCCTGCCCTGGCGCCATTCCGTGTGGAGTTTGTGTGTTCTCTCCGCCCGTTCTGCGTGGGTTTCCTCTGGGCTCTCTGGCTTCCTACCACATCTGAAAGTCGAACTCGTTCATAAATTTGCCAATTACCTCGTAATATACTGGATGAAGTGTCTGGCGGGTTGGCGCCGGCTAACCGCTTGACGACTGCCCTCCTCCCTCTCTGCAGTTTCCTCTTGCCTCCGTGTCAGTGTCTCATCCATGGCCAGACATAGAATTCGCATGCGTTGCAAATGTCACGGTTAGCACACGCTAGTCGCGAACCACATGTCGCTCGTTCCATTTCGCCTCCCAGCGTGGACTTGAAGCGTCGGTGTAAGTTTCTCAAATCCTGCCTGCATCTCCCCACCCAGACCGCAGAACCCGGAGGAAATGCATGCAGAACAGAGGGAGAACGCACAAAATCCACACAGAAAGGCACCCTGCGTGGGAATCAAACTGCCTTGGGCAGAACTTTCTTTTTGTGACGTGCAGACTTTACCACTACACCACCCTGCCCAGCAACCTGAGTTCGTTTCCCAGTCAACATCAGTGGTGAGTTTTATTTGAACTCTCATCCCTGCCCCACCGCCCGATCCCCAATCCCACATTCACCAGCACGGTGAAGTATGGTCAAACAACCTTCATGACTGCCACAGCAATGGGGTTGCCTTCATTCAGCAGTGAATGGACAAAGACCTGTACATTTTTTTATTGTGGGTATATGCAATTTTATAAATAAAGAACATGAAGTAATTTGAGCACATGTTATGTCTGGATGTCTTCCAGATGTGCCCTGGAGCCTTCGCCAATATGAGATAATATCAGTCTGGGTCACATTTCTGTGAGACAGTGTGACCCAAAGTATCACACCGCTATTATTTTACAGGGCCTCAGGTCAGGAATGACTTTCTCTCAAGCAGACTTCTCAACATTTAGAGCCATCTGTAAGCAAGTCACCCGAAATGCACCCGATTGCACGAGACCTTCTGAAGCAATGCGTGATAGAGCCGGTTTAATACATGGCAAGACACACTGCTTCCTCGTGCACCAGATGTTGTGGGAGTGTGCTCGGAGGTGTTGGGCGAGGTGGCAGTTGGTTAAACTGGTTCTCACATCGCTCAGCACTGATGTTGACCAGCAGCCGTGGGCTCGTAGTGAAACTCAGGCTGCCGGGCTCGTAGTGCGGTACGCGACGCACCCTGCCGCTACTCCATCCCCGTCCTGTCATACACGCGGATGTTTTTTTTTTGCAAGTCACTCCGCGGCGGCTTCCTCCCACACTCAGCCAAGCACACCAGTTAATGGAGCTGGCCAAAAGTGCGAGTGGCTAAGTACCCTGCAGAAAAGTCTCTCAAGTCTCGGAGGCCCTCGTGGCTGTGAAGGACATTGTCATTCCTTGTGTAGCGTCAGGAAGACCTTCGCGGGAATTGCGCGCACACCGGACGCATCCTCAAATGGGATACGTCCACCTTTTGATGATGTTAAGCGGCCGCAAGGCACCGACACGAAGGTGACCACACGAGCGGGCGGGGAGGGGGGAGGATCGGCGATAACGATGACAGCCGGCCGATGGGTCCTCTAAGCAGTTGTCAAATCCCATCTCGTCCGCTGGCAGCGGGGAGCCAGCCCAGCTGCCGTTCCGCTTTGCTGCAAGGGCCAAAAGTCCCTGTGGGTGCTGGCGCTCAAGATTAATGCCAGGATGTGTGGTATAATGGGGCGATGAGGTGATGCTTTACGTTTGGCAGGAGGAGATGGGATTTTGCCAACAAAGATGCCCTTTCTGTCTCTGTCTACAGTGAGAGCCTTGAGAGCAATGCGCACTGGTGGAGCACACTTGTCTGAGACAGTGGCAACTTTCAAGGCACGGGGGGAAAGGACTTTTAACGTGTGCGTCTGTAAATGGATATAGATGCCTATATGACCACAGCTGGAAGATCAGAGCAGAGGCTAGAGAGGCTCTTGGCTTTATTGATGACTATTAAGAAGGGCAATTAAATATGAAATGGCATTGCAATGGCCTGCTGTAAAATTTAGCTTTGCATGTGTCTTATGAGCAGGTCTGTGTCTACTAATATACTGTTTCTTGAGGTTTTTTTGTAACGTATTAGTCTTATCCTTCTTTGCACAGTGTACACGATGCATTATTAATGCCCATGAAACCGTGTGGGAATTAAATGAAGTGAATAAAGGGCGAGCGAGCCCGCTTTATGCCTTGAATAAAAAAAAACAGATGTTGTTGCTGTAAATTCCACCCTATCTCTACGAATGTTACATCTTTGTCATCGGTGGTCATCCACTTTTTAAAATTTCTGTAAGAGGCCACCCTTTCCACGGCTTATTTAAAGTAAGCTGCCAACTATAGGGACGCAAACAAAGACAAAATCACCCCTTATAGGCTTAACAGATTGTTGGACAAGTTTAGGTAGTGAGTATCTGTTAAAGCTGGAAGAGTGCACGAGGGGGTGGGTAGCTAGCACCAGGGCTGGTTACTTTTGCTTCGCCCGTTATGATGTTCTTCACACCACACCAGGTTCTCATTTAAGGCTGAGTCGATCGAGCGGCAGTCTTGGAACGGAACTCGGATCGCCGCGTTCGTGGTTCAGTCTGCGGGCGACTGGGCCATCCCCACACAGAGAGCCGCGTACAAAAACTTGGATCCCCCGGATAGCCTTAACAGGCTTGAGGCTCACGTGCCGTTAGCGAGCGCCTATGAAGGTCGACACGGCACACGAGGTGGGTGACCGGCACCGTGCCTGGCCGCCTTTGTCTCCCTAGTGGCGATGTTTACACACTGAACCAAGTACTCATTTGAGGCTGAGTCGACCTAGGGGATGCCCAGTATCGCTTCATAAAATGTTCACTGGTGTTGGTGGCCGTGAGCGGGTTTTTAAATCAGGTCGCCAGGTTCGTAGCCCAGCACCCTAACCCCTGAGCCGTGTACACACACACACACGTGCACACACACACACGTACGCACACACGCACAACTAAATAAAGCATAAAATGAGAGAAACAAATGGGAAAGAGGGGCGAGGCAGGAGATCCCTTTTAAGCCGACGGGAATGGGATCCGCGCTTTGTTGGGCTCGGGAATTCTTGGTTCCGACCTCCGGCTGTCAGACGAGGCACTGTGCCGCTGCACAGGAGGCACCAGCGTGAGGCTCCTTTTTTGCGCGGGCGCCGTGGAAAAGCCTGACAAGCGTGATGGATTAGAGCAAGGAGCCAGCGCGACCCCCAGTCCAGATCCGCACTGCCCCCCCCCGCCCGCCCGCCGGCCGGCCGCTACCCCCCCCCCGCTTCGCTCCCCCCACTACCACCACCAAAACTCCACGACCACCACCACTAACCCCACCAACCTCACGCCCTCGCACGGCAATCCCGGCCACAATGCAAACAGGGGATAAGAAAAGACACGGAGGGGGTCAGGACAATGCGGTTATGGTTGTGGGGGGGGGCAGGGGAGGGGGTGGTGACGGCGGGAACGGTGGGCAAATGTGGAGGGGAAGAGTGAAGCGGATTTGAAGGGAGCTGTTTGTTTCAGCCTCAGTGCACCGCAATCGCCCAGGATCCAATGGAGAAAGAAGAGAGAGGGAGAGCATTAAAAAAAACACACATGGCTTCATTGAACTACGCTTGAATTTCAAAAGCGCTGCTAAACTGTCAATGGATCAGACTCAGCCGATGGGTGCACTGGTAGCTGTGGGTGCACTGGTAGCTGTGGGTGCACTGGTAGCTGTGGGTGCACTGGTAGCTGTGGGTGCACTGGTAGCTGTGGGTGCACTGGTAGCGGTGAGATAATTAATAACAATCAATAATAATAATAATAATTGCATTTATAGAGCGCCTTTCACCCGAGGGTCACAAAGCGCTGCACACGGCTGCGGAGAGAATGTCGCGCGAACAACGACAGAGAACGGAAAATCAGCAACATTTTTTTTTAATTGCGGACCTTTGTTTGTCTGCCTGCAACGGCGGAGCGCTGCGCCAAACAAAATGTCATTGTTCCGCGGTTGTTATCACTTCTCATCCGGGGGGGGGGGCGGGGCTAGAGAGGCGTGACCTTGTGCGCTACGGGGTCAGACTGTGATCGGCCGCATGCGTTTACACCCGAAGCCACATGGCTGACCTGGAAACGGGGCACCGCTGCCGACAATTAAATCGCTGCCCTTCACATTAACTCCGGCTGGGTGGCGCTGCGGCCAGAGCACTCCTATCATAATCGCCCGGCTGCGAGTTAGATTCCTGGTAATCTGCTCAGACCATCCTTACCAATCGATAAAAGGAGTCCTCCTTACCCAGTCAGTGTGGAGAGTTGGTCCAATGTTGGTTCAATGGTTCCAATCACGTGACATTTTTGGCACAACGTCAGCATGTTTACTGGCCAGTGGGTTGTTCTGTATAGTCAATCTATACATAAACTGATCTCTGTCACATGAATTTTCACCACAAGGTCAAAGTCCCTTTGGTGGCAATTGGTGGCCCTGCTGCATTGCAAGTGTTAGGCACATGTACATTTCAAGATTTTAATAGTTTCGCTTTTCGTTCCTTCAAGTTTTATTCACATCTGTATGTCAACACGGCACTGGGCAGGTGGTGGTGTGGCAGTGCATCCGTTAGCGCGCTCTGCTGTGAACCTGTAGCACCCAAAGTTAAACTCCCGGCCGCTATTCACAACAGTCGGGAGCGATATCTAACGCTGATCCTGCTCACATACAAACACCGCCCAGCGTGACGGAGGTGTGATCAAACAAACCTCGGGCACAACGCAGCATGGAGGGGCCTTCATCCTTCAGCAGGGGAGTGACACGGAGAGATGTAAATGATTTTTAGTGCGGCTCTGCGGCGGCGTATTGCAGCGTCGATCAAAGAGGAAACCGATTCAAAGGCAATGGTGGTTGGCCGTCAGTGTGAGAAAGATCGCTTCCTGTCCTCTCCTTTTTTTTTCTCCCGCGAGCGTCCGTGCATGACAACTTTGGCTGCGAACCTGGCAGCCCTTTTATCCAGAGCGTGGGCAATAAGGTATACGTTAAGCAGCCACCATGAATAATATCCAGTCTTGGTGCTAGCGGCCAGAAATTTTTTGCGAAACTCGACCACAAAGGCTTTTTTCACCGCTCTCCTAGATTTTATCATCCGCTCTTTTATTAGCTTGGGGAGCTGCATGCATGCAAGCGAGCGCGGGTGCACGCTCACAATCATTTTTCTATTTTGTGGTTGTGGGGAATTTTTTTTTTGGTAGCGGTATAATGTCACGGTTGTTCTCCACTTGACTGGCTCCTCGGCGGTGGGGCAAAGTTGACGTGAATGGCTGAATTCTCAACGACACGCCTGGCAGGATGGAAACAGAGATCATGATGGAGTCCTGGGGATATTTTTTTATTTTATTTTAGAATGGGAAGGGAAACAAAAAAATAAAAAAACGCCACCATTCTAAGGAGCTGACTTTCCATGTGCCCCATGTCCTTCAGTGGGAATGCGTAAAAAACGCGACACTTGAATAGCTTATGTTTTAAACTCATCGCGCTGCCAGGGAGTTAAGTAATTGACCTTCCTCTTGATGGGTTTCTCTTATCCTGTGAGAAAATTTATGATCTGTTGCAAGTTGCAAACCTTTGCCGCATGCAGATCGCTTTAAATTCAGCCGGCGCCGATGATTTACGCCATTGCACCGCTATAAATGATGTCTTATTTCACTTGTGCGCGGTTGATATCCATTGACCGTGATGTATGCCTATTTAACGAGCAGAAATGGAAAGGTGTGTTAAGGCCCGATGACGTGCGGAAGCGCTGCAATGAATACAACGCTGCAGTTGAAACATAGATAAAGACAGGAAATCGCGATTGGTGGCAAAACTTTAGCCCAGTTCTGCGCTTTAAAAAAAAAGGTCGGTTAATTGTTTATTTTTCAACTCAATCTGCACTTGCTTCATTATAGAACAACCCCACGGTGATGGACTGGCGTCCCATGGTGGGTATATCCCTGCCTTTGCGCCCTGTGTCTGTCGCGATAGACCCTGTACAAGACGAGGCGGTTTCTGACAATGAGGTGAGATGAGGCAACCCCACAATGGGATTCATCGGACGCTAAAGCTCTAACCAACACCTCCTGTGGCATCGCACCGTTCCTATCCACATCCGGTGATCTCCCCCGCAAGCCTCTGCTCGCCAATGACGATGATGTCGCAGATGCTGTGATTAAACTCAGAGATATAAAAAAATTAGGGGGTTGTGGGGGCGGCTGATTACAGCGATGGACGCTGTGATAGATCTGCTCTGTTACTGCGGGGCTGCGTGCGACGATATGGCTTCCTCACCGCGAGTTAATGATATTATTTGTACTGCTAGAGCGCTTTTCACCCGAGGGTCACAAAGCGCTGCACAGAGCTGCGGAGAGAACGGCATGTCAACAATAACAACATCTGAACGGCATATCAACAACTCTGCTAGCTCCGTCACGTGGCGTTTGAATGCCACAGCTTGACTTCTGACACATTTCAAAAGGCAGTGTGAACACCCCACTGCAGTAGGTATTGCAGAACTTCACCGGGCATCTTTTTCAAGGGTCCTCTGTTCTGCACTGCAGAGGGCAGCAGCTTCACACCCACTCCGCCACTGAGAGCAGCGTTCGTGGAGTGACATCCAAACCAATATTTTAAATTTCAGAGCTGGAGTTTAGCAGAATTCAGTGCAGAATCAACATCAACCCCGGCGTGCTCGCAGCCCTGTTAATGATGGGTGGCTCTCGCTGAACTCTATCCCCGGGGCTCGATATTGCCGGCTCAGCGCTCTGACCTCAGAACAATCTGCACAACTCCCAGAGCACCGCTTGTCGTTCAAAGTGTTTAAAATATCAAAGCAAAGGTCCCACGAGACACGTGCATAGATCTGCACAATTTCCTTTCACTGGGATGGTGATCTCGTCGCAGCTCTTGTGCCAGACGAGGTGCAAGGAGCTGGATGGTGGTGCAGTGGAAAGATTTGCACTTCACGGAAAGTCCTAACCGAGACGGCTCGATTCCCACCTCGTGTGCATTTCTGGGCGACGTTTGTGCGTTCCTCCCCCTCTGCTCTGCGTGGGTTCCCTCCAGGTTTTCCAGTTTCCTCCCACAAATATATATAAAAAAACACTCATTAAGTTATTGCCTGATGACAGCATAGTGTGCTGGATGCAGTGTGTGGCAAATGTTAGCACCGGCTGGCTGAATGGGTGCCTTGCCTCTCCTTCTCGCCTTTGCTGTTTCCTCGCTACACCTCTCTTCTATTCATGTCTCGCCCATGACCACGTGTGGAATGTTCGTCTGTAACAGCTTGCATATTATGTCTACACAGACACGTACGTGTGTATGTATGCACATACATGCCCGTATGTATGGACACACACGTTTACATTCAAACAAAAGACATGCATACATACACACCTACATGTAAACACACGCAAAGCAACACGCTCGTATGGACACAACACACACATTTATGCAAAGACAAAGACCCTCGTATCGCTTTAACAAACTTCAGGCTCAATTGCTGTTAGCGAACACCTAATGAAGGCCAGCACGGCACAAGGGGAGGGGTGGGTGGCCATCACCAAGCCCGGCCTCCTTACATATGCACACAGAGGCGAGTAACCTAGGATGGAAGGCCAGAACGGACGTAAAACCAAAAACATACGTACGCACACTTACACATACGCACCGATAAATTCAGCGATCTCAGTTGCACACTGGGTCGGCGCGGTGGCCCAGTGGTTAGCGCTGTCGCCTCACAGCAAGACGGTCCCGGGTTCGAATCTATCGGCTCGGGTGCCTTTCTGTGTGGAGTTTGCATGCTCTCCCCGTGTCCGCGTGGGATTTCGCCGGGCACTCCGGTTTCCTCCCACAGTCCAAAAAAGCATGCTGCTACATAGGTTAATTGGCTCGCAGGCTTAATCGCCCCGCAGTGCCCGGCGATGGACTGGCGTCCCATCGTCGGTATATCCTTGCCTTGCGCCCTGTGTCTGCCGGGATAGGCTCCGGCTTCACCGTGACCCTGTATAGGACTAAGCGGTTTCAGACAATGAGATGAGAGAGTTGCGCACGCGACCGAGTCGGACGAGGAGCAGCCGTGCCGGCACCGCTCGCCGTCCGCGATCGCGCCTGGGTTCTACGGCCGGGGAGACGGAGCACCGTGAGAGGTTGGTCGTGGAACGGGAAGATACCGAGAGCTGCGTCGAGAGACTTCTCATCCAGTTCTCATTCTGCCCGACCCGCACTCTAATTAATTACCCCGACATGTGGAATTTGCGCTAACATTTGGTGCTCCCGCGACCCATTGTTAATTAAAATTAAAACAATTCTCGGCTCGTACCTCCACGCCTTCGGCTTTCATCCTGCCGCAGGTACAACAAGCGGAAATGAAGCGCGAGTCAGGGTGTGTTGTACAAGCGTGGCATCTACGTTTTAATGGCTTTTTTTTCAGCACCTGCTGGAAGACGTGCTTGCCGTGCAGTGCAGCGGTGGCTGCTGCTACATGCAGCTGCGAGTTTCTTAAATCCTACTACTCCGACCACGCACTGGGTCTGTAATCCTGAAGTTGCTGCTTCAACCCGATCTCTCCTGCACGGCAGTTTCTCTGTCCACCCTGCAGCAACTCAGGCCATCGGTGGGTCTCGTCTGGTGGGGTAAAGCGTGGGTTTTTCCATCACTTACAAGAAGCCTGGTCAGTGTCAAAATGGACCAAATCATGCAAGAGTTGGTGTGTGTGTGTGGGGCGGGGGGTGACTTTTCAGAGCATCCCGTAGTTGAGACCCTTTCCTCAGCAGTCTTGTGAGCAAGCAATTACAGGGCTGCACCTTTACCTTCGCCACCTTCTCTCGATTTCATCTAGAATCGGTGGCAGCATTTTCTCACCGAGAGAGAGAACAATTAAACAATAATGGAGACGAAACATAACGCCAACCGAGTGCCGTGTCAGCGCACGCTCACATCAGGTCTGACAACGCTGCTCACCGGATGCGGCGAAATGTCCCGATTGGCCTCGGGTCGCGAGCCACGCCGTCTGGCTCGACACAGACGCGAGCGACCGTCGCAGCAAGCAGGGCCTGGCTTGAAGCGGTCGGCGCTCGGCGCGCGAGCGGCGAACGAACGCCAAGGGGAAGCGTCGGACGCTGGCGTGCTCGCCGTGCTCTCTCGCCGCACCGGCTTGCCACGGCTAATTTCCAGCCGCCGACAGCTGCTTATTACGAGGTTGGATGCTGCTGCACCGGGACAGTTAGATAAGCATGCAGGGCGCTGGGAGCGGTGCGGAGGAACTGTTAATTAATTTGGTGCAGCTGCAGGGGCGGCAGTGCTTCGTGGCTCGCAGCTGCTCGCCGGAACACCGGTGCCGGTGCCCGGGCAGTACCGGGCCCCACTTTGTTTTTGGTTCGGTCCTTTGCCCGACATTTTTGACCGCCCCCACTCGCTACGGGGGCCTCGCGTGCGAATGAACGCCATCCGCGCTCGCGCGTCCTCTCCCACAACCTCTCCGCAGCAGCGAAGAGGCATGCGATGTGTGCAATCGCCATAGGTGGCTCATTGCTCTTCATTCTTCTTGGTGTGTTCAGAAAAGTCTAAACGTTTGGATGGCACGATGATGCTACATGCGCCTCGCCTGCTATGCGTGGCGAAAAAAAAACAACCAATCTTCAAAATAGCTTTCTGTACCTATGATATAAAGCATTAAAGATACCGTGGAGATGGTCACTTCATCTCCATGGTAACTGAATTATGTGGCGCCATTTGTGCTTTTTATCTTTTGTAAATGTCCGAGCGCAGTAGGCCACTGGATGCATAAAGGGGCCCATTTTGTAACTGTATCAATGAGGGGCCTGCATTGGTCTTGTAATTCCATTGCTGACAGATCGCTCAATATAGCTGAGGACGCTCCCGTGACGTGGAGAAGCACGGCGTTAGACAGCACGCCAAGCCACACGCGGCATGGCAGGACAATTCACCGTCGAGCCTTAACAAAATGTAACGCCGAGCGCTTTGTTTTAAATGAGCTCTTAACGACAGCACCTTGCCCTCCCCTCCAGTCAAGACCGCCCACACATTCAATAAAACTCGGCGAGCCATGCGCATTGCCCTGATGCGCCGCATGCTGCCTGGCAGGGCCCTTCTGTACGGCGCGTGGGCCGCGGCACATTGCCTCCGGATGAAGCCGGCACTTTGCGGCAAATACGCCATCGAATTTTGCCGTAGGTCACCTGCCCTCGCTGTCTGCGGCCACCCGCGAGTTGCCACAAAAACCCAGCCGCCAGCGCTCACTGGCCATCGATTCTGCTCCCTGCCACTACCCCACAGCGCCTCACCTTAATATCCGTCCATAATAAAACTTAGCACCGACGCCTCTGGAGCGTTCGGCCTCTCACTCGCTTTATGAACTTTCTCACGCCATTGATTTTTCTGCCACGACTGAAATGCAAAGCCATTTTCGGGCCTTGTTATTAATACAGACTATCACGAAAGCAACGCCCCCTCCCCCTTCACCCACCCACCTTCTCGAGCCGCACCGCATCTAAACAAACGCACGAGGGAAGATCGGCGTTGTCTTGGCACCGAACGGTACTTGAGCTCGTAATCTACTTTCTCGAAGAGGAAACGGCGTGGGGAAGATGTGCGGTGCCGACGTTGCCCGTACCCGAATCGAGCGCGCCATCGAGTTGTGGTAACGGGTATTTACAACGCACGTGCGTGCATTCAGATAACAGATAGGAAGAGGTCACGAGGTCACTAGACTTTTCCGGGCTCGTTTGACACCATTTGTTACGATTGAGGATTCAGGGGAATGTTGACGGTCCTTGCAAGGACGGTACACTCAGCGTAATGGTGGCGTGTGGCCCACGTTAGCATAAAATATTAGAGCCGCTCTTGATTGGCCTAAGGAATCCCCATTGCTGGGTGATGGCCGTCCTGCACCATGGCAATCATTAAGATTATTTAACAATACTTCGCCACATTTGTTAGAGCAGGGTGGAAAAGGGGGCTTCCCATGACTGGTTTAGATATAACTCACCACCGATGTGAGTCCTGGCAGTAAATCAAACTTACATTGCCAGCTCAAAGTGCCATGCACTGTTTTGGTTAATTTGAAAAATTGAGATATTCAACATTTCCACTGACATTTCACACGCGTAGCACACTCACTCCGCTATATATAGTCTAGTTAGTGGTGTGCGCACTGGTGTGCGCGCTGCACTATAAACCCTGTGACCTGGACAATCTGCCTTCAACTCCCAGCCACGGCTAATAACAACGGCCCCCCCTCCACCAGTCTGAACTGCCAAGCGTGGTTAAATGTAGTTAAACAAACCTCCACGACCCACACACCAAAAGGAGTGGACTTCATCCGATGAAACACTGAGGGTTGTGAATAATGGTTATAATTAAATGTGTTTGTGCTTCTGCTGGCTCTCAGGATGATTTAAACAAGGACGGCGCTTTGGCAGAGCAGAGGCAGACGGCTTTACGAACATATCTCCATGGCCCGTGTCACAAGCAGCCACGGCCATCATCACCAAAAGCCACTGATTACAACCACCAGGGGCCTCAATAATCTGTGAAGCCCATTCTGACGAGACAACAAAAAAAATATCCTGCCAACTATAATAAACACCAGCTCATAGCGTACGCTTTGCACACTGTAACAGAACGATAGTGTGTGCGCGTTAAACACGCACGTTTTCTCGGCCGCTTGTAACGCGAAGTGTGGCTTCTGAGCTGGACTGCGTGGTGGGTATTGAAGAAGCCCGTGGTAAAAGCTCGAGAGAAGAAATGCTCACTGAGATATCGCGATGTGTGATACGTTGAGGCTGCAGCTCCTGCTGCGGTTGCAGTCGTGCACTGGGCGAGCGCTGGCGCAGCGGTTAGCATGCCGACACCCGTGTTGAAATTCTGAAGTGGACCCGGGACTCCCGTAGGTCGACTCGGCCTTAAAAGAGTACTTGCTGCTGTGTTTAAACATCACCACTAGGGAGACAAAGGTGGCCGGGAGTGATGCCCGGCACCCACCTCCTCCTGTGCCAATCTAGCCTTCACAGGTGCTGGCTAACAATATTTACCCTTCCAGTCTGTTTAGGCTATAGGGGTTTTTTTTGTTTTTGAAGTCGTGCATAGATAACTAAGAGAACGCGAAATATTTGCCAAGAATAAACTGCCTGCACCAAAGCGCAGAGCTCCCTTCTCATCCACTTAATCGCTGTCGTCTCTCTTTTTATGTGCTCTGAGAAAGAGCCATGGCCCCCAAAATGTCGCCTATTATGTACAGGGTGCAGCAGAAGCCGCTTAACCGATAATAATGAAATTGCTTTGGGAGGAATACTACTTGCTAGTCATTACAGAAATTCCTCAAAGTGTCCGCCGTTATATTCAGTGCACGTGGTTGCATTTCGAACGGCTAAAAAACACAGAGCGCGGCAGAGTTTTTATTGTCATTATTCAACGTCTCGGACTCTTGGCGTGTCACGTGATTAATTTTGGTAAAGTGACTTATTCCGTGCCCTGTGTTTTTTGTTCCTTTCAAGGCCGAAGTGTTGTTGACCAATGCATCGAGTTTCGTGGATGGCGCGAGTACGCCTGAGATCGTGCACGGTGGCTGTGTCTCGAGGTGACGCGGTTGTAGACAGTAGTGACGCGGTAGACAGTGGTGACGCGGGAGACAGTGGTGACGCGGTGGACAGTTGTGACGCGGTAGACAGTTGTGACGCGGTAGACAGTGGTGACGTGGTGGACAGTTGTGACGCAGTAGACAGTGATGACGCGGTTGTAGACAGTAGTGACGCGGTAGACAGTGGTGACGCGGTAGACAGTGGTGACGCGGTGGACAGTTGTGACGCTGTAGACAGTGATGACGCGGTTGTAGACAGTAGTGATGCGGTATACAGTGGTGACGCGGTAGACAGTGGTGACGTGGTGGACAGTTGTGACGCGGTAGACAGTAATGAGGTGGTAGACAGTGGTGACGTGGTGGACAGTGATGACGCGGTGGACAATTGTGATGTGGTAGAGAGTGGTGACGCGGTAGACAGTGGTGACGCGGTTGTAGACAGTAGTGACGCGGTAGACAGTGGTGACGCGGTAGACTGTGGTGACGCGGTGGACAGTTGTGACGCGGTGGACAGTTGTGACGCGGTAGACAGTGAAGAGGCGGTAGACAGTGGTGACGTGGTGGACAGTGATGACGCGGTGGACAATTGTGACGCGGTAGAGAGTGGTGACGCGGTAGACAGTGGTGACGCGTTTGTAGACAGTAGTGACGCGGTAGACAGTGGTGACGCGGTAGACTGTGGTGACGCGGTGGACAGTTGTGATGCGGTAGACAGTGGTGACGTGGTGACGCGGTGGACAGTTGTGACGCGGTAGACAGTGGTGACACGGTAAACAGTGGTGACGCGGTGGACAGTTGTGACGCAGTAGACAGTGATGACGCGGTTGTAGACAGTAACGCGGTAGACAGTGGTGATGCGGTGTACAATTGTGACGCGGTAGAGAGTGGTGACGCGGTAAACAGTGGTGACGCGGTGGACAGTTGTGACGCGGTAGACAGTAATGACGCGGTTGTAGACAGTAGTGACGCGGTGGACAGTTGTGACGCGGTAGACAGTAATGAGGTGGTAGACAGTGGTGACGTGGTGGACAGTGGTGATGCGGTGGACAATCGTGACGCGGTAGACAGTGGTGACGCGGTAGACAGTAGTGACGCGGTAGACGGTGGTGACGCGGTAGACAGTCGTGACGCGGTAGACAGTGGTGATGCGGTGGACAATCGTGACGCGGTAGACAGTGGTGACGCGGTAGACAGTGGTGACGCGGTAGACAGTAGTGGCGCGGTAGACAGTGGTGGCGCGGTAGACAGTGGTGACGCGGTAGACAGTCGTGACGACGTCGGTAACGGCTGAGAGAAACCGTTAGAATTGGGACTTTTTTTATGTGACCCACTATAGATGGCACGGAAAAGCTTTAAAAAGAATTTACAGCAATCAGTTGTCTCTTTAAATCGTGTTTATGCTATGTAGAAAATTTATGGGGTCATTAAACACCGTGTATTCATTAATGTCACGATTATTGGCCACTCTGCTTTTTTCAGGGCCTGACGAAGACTTGCTTTGTATTGATTCACAGTGACCCCGATCAAGGCTGGGCTAACTTAATAGAGGCAGTTAACATTCATCTCGTAATTCAGTGACCATCAATAAATATAAATGAAAGACCATTATAGTCAAAAAGCTTTCAGCTATTATATCATATGTGCCGGAGAATTAGTTGCATTTAATAAAATCGTAATCTTTAAGGAGATGTTAAGATGAATGATATCAGACATAAAAATGTAAATCACTGCCAGTGGCTAAATAGCAATGCGTGCAGTTGCCTCGCAGTGCCATCGATAGTGAAAGCAAACATCTTAGCTGTGTGGCCATAGCTGGGAAACGACTGAATTCGAGTTTCCATGACAATTTGAAATGCCCGGCGATGGACTGGTGTCCCGTCGTCGGGTGTATTCCTGCCTTACGCCCTGTGTTTCCGGGATAGGCTCCGGCTCACCGTGACCCTATATAGGATTAAGCATTTTCAGATAATGAGATGAGATGAGATGACAATTTGAAAGTCGTCCTGAGCTACCCGTTCCTGCAACGATGGCCTGTCTTGACCCAAGCCTCTTCCCAATGGGTAGCCAGCGGAGTCTGGCACCTCTCCCTTCCTACCCTTCTGTCCCGACCTTCTCCCCCACCTCCTCCTCCAACCACCCACCCTCCTTCTACCCCCCCACTGCCAGAGGTAAGCGATCATTACCTTGTGATAAGTTGATCTAGGCTTTCTTTACATTTGGGTGATCTTATGATACCCCAAGATAATATTGTTATATTCTTAAATCTATGATACGTGTTTATCTGGTCGAGTGCTTAGCACGTTGGGTTTCAAACCCGGCGACCTCCAGTTCGATTCCCACTTACGGCCAACACCAATGAGGATTTTCTAAAGTGGTCCTGAGCCTCCCCTAGGTTGACTCAGCCTTAAATGAGTAACTGGTGTGGTTTGTAAACATTGCCACTAGGGAGACAATACCGGCTCGGGCGTGATGCTGGTCACCCACTTTGTCATGTGCCATGGTGACCTTCACAGGTGCTTGCTAACAGCACTTGATCCTATCGTCTGTTAGGGCCATACGAGAGATCTTTGTCTATATATGTAATTAAGGCCCTGAATATGACCTATGCAAAAAATGCCATCGACATCTGTATTTACCCCAGAATGCCAAAACTGTTTCAGAGGACAGTTCTTCTGAGAGTGGGCAGCTTCCCTTGGGAAATCAAGCCACGTGGAGGCCTCGGCAAAGCCACGCAAGCTGAATGGCAACTCGCAGTACCACTGCACAAACCAGCCTCTGCCCACCAACCCAGTTAGCGCACTGGGCTCACGGCATATTAGGAGGTTGTGCCAGTGCAGCTTTCAGGCCAGACTCAAAAAGTCGCCTTTGAGCGAGAAGGCTGTGACTCAAGGCAAGGCCTAGGCATCTGGCGGAAGTCATTTAAAGCACACGTGTGCGTCTACACTCTTCCATCTGTAGGACGTAATTGCTCGGCTCTTAAAAGGCTGTGTCACAATCAAACTGCAGACCTTTACAACCCATAAATGGCCCACCTTCATTTCCTCTTTGACCTTTGAAATTCAGGCTTGGTTTTATTTTAACATTTTGCAGCTGCGTCAAAATGTTGCTATAAGTTGTAGCTGTTGCCTTAATTGGGTCTTGTTTGAAATAAATATTTTATTTCCAAATTGTACATCCTGTGATGCCTGCTGAATGTATTTTTGGAGGCATCCTCGGCATTGGTATTTGTTAAAGAATATGGCAAACTGTTGAGATTAAATTTACAACATGTTTTTCTTTTAGCTCGGCTGCAAATAAAGCCTTTTGGAGTCATTTTTAACCGTTTGAAGAAACAAAAGCTATTTTGAATGCATAAAATTAATCACTAATGTAAAATATTACACGTGTAAAATATTACATATTTCACAGTAATCATGTCTGCGAAAGTGGCTTCTTTGACCATAACTATTACCTTGCAGCCGCAACAGGATTAACAACAGAAGGATTAACGCACAGCGCAGTGTGCACTGAGTGAATAGACGATACTGTTCTTATTTTTGGAAAGAACCGCTGCTGCATATTTTCTAGGATATATTACAGGAGATGACAGCATGTTGGCAACCCTAAAAAAAACATTCAATTCACGGCAAGGAATTTTATCTGGAAACACGACACAGTAGTGCTACCACGCATGCACTGCCCTCTACCCCAAAACATTTATTTAATCGGTAAAAGCCCGGCAGGGTGAATTGCCCGAGCTCAGCCGCCGTGTCTTCCTGTGTGCCCGTTTGTCCATTATCCGTCTCCGTTCGTCTGCCCGTGCCACGCACACAGGGGTCGATTGTGCGCCGCGCGGAGGAGCGCCCGGCCGTCCCTCGGTCGCACGCATTCCTTGTGCGCGCTCGAACGGCGCGGCCCGGCAAACGTATCCGCCGTGAGGCGACTCGCCGCCGCGAGGCCGCGGCCAGGTGCGCCCACAGGCGGGAGCGGCCGCCGCGGCGGACGTGGCGGCTGCGGCGGAGGCTGCTTCCACGGCCATGACGAGCCGTCAGTGGCAATGCTGCCCCCTTGGCTGAATCGTCGATAGAGTGGCCTAGGCGAAAATCTGAGCGAAAATCTGACAGGCCCAAAACGATCTAAAGGCACCCCTTGATTCGTACAGAAGATAAAACAGTGCACCGAATATCAGTGCATATTTGAAACCCAAGAATGCATAACGAGATAATTAATATAAAATAATTCAAATGGGTTATCTAGCACCTCTCTCTTGTCTGTCTCTTCTCACATATTACCACATCTCTCTCTTGTCTACCTCGCTCACAGCTCACTAGGCTCGTATCTGTTGGCCGAATCTCTTCTGCCATCTCACTAAGGTTCCACAAATTGAAAGCCCCCCCCCCCCAATAAATGATGTCTGCCTAGGGCCCCAATTGAATTGGTCGGCGCCACGACTGCGCGCAGGCACACGCGTCCAAGTCGCTCACACTGGCGCCAGCCAACCGTCTGCGAGCGTCTAATGAGCACACTCCAAATTGCCCTCGAGCTGATATTTCTATGTCAGCGTTTAAACGACAAATCTATTCGTCGCGATGGAAAGGTAGTGAGTCTTCATCGTTATGAACGTCCCCTTAATCCTGTACAGGGTGACGGGGAGGGCAGAGCTTATCCCGGCAGAAAGAGGGTGCAAGGCGGGGCTATACCCAGGATGTGACGCCAATAAATCGCGGGGCACTCTTTTGGGGCAATTCAGCAAACCAATTAACCTGGGCAACAGCGTGTCTTTGGACTGTGGGAAGAAACTGAAGTACCCGGCGGAAACCCACGTGGACACGGGGGAGAGAACACGCAAACTCCACACAGAAAGGCACCCGAGCCGGGAACTGAACCTGGAGCCTTCTTGCTGTGAGGCGACAGCGCTACTGACTGTGCCAACGTGCCGCCCCGGCAGTGAGTCAGTATTTATTTAAGCTGGAAGGAACTGTTGAGCTATGTAGCTTTATTTAACAGTTGTCCAGCGGAGAGGAGTAAGCAAGTTACAACATCTTATGGGATAGAGTGCAATTTAGTTAGGACTATTAACCTAGGCAGCATGTTTTTGGAGTGTGGAAGGAAGCTGGAATATCTGACGAAAACCCACAAGAACCCAGGGAGAACATGGAAAGCCTACAGCAAAAGTAACCCGAGCCAAGAATGAAACCAGGACATTTTTGCTGTGAGACAACAATGTCCTTTACTGTGCCACCATTCTGCAGGGGGAGAAAAACTCACATTTTATTCTTTCTGTAGTGTCACTACATAGCTATTTGATGAGCAGAGACATTGATCAGTCTCTTGTGCATGATTTTATACCCAGCTTAGCTCAAAGTCAAGATGTTAAACCTTGAACCGAGGCTTAATTTCTCGTGGAATCTTTTCTAGGGTCACTCCAAACACTCAAACAGTTGGGGAAGAGGGATCTGGGTGGGGGGGGGGTCCGCGTAGCTGATCCATCCCCCACGCAGTTCCAGTTGAAATTAAGCCCTGCTCTGAACAGTGGCTGAGGGGTTGGTTTGCATTAACGCTGACACTTTGTAATGAAAACTCTGCAACGAAAAGCTGGCCACGCTTTGCCGAACAGCCTTGCCCTTGGCGCAGCAAGGCGGCTTGCTCTTAACCTGACAACTGTTGTAAGAATTAGACGTGGATTGCCCTTAGGCATCATTCAGGTGAAAAACTTTACAACTCAGGGAACTCGGCTCAGAAATATTCCGACGATCGTTCAAGGCCGCTCGATACCGCCCGTCGCAGTTGTGCTGTACGGTGCTCTGGCGTGTGTTGCACATTGGAGAGTGTGCTGTTCTACACGATGTCCAATGTTCATTTGATGAAATTGGGTTCCTGAAGAAACTCCCAACAGGTGGAACAAAACGTCGGAGCATCGTTCCAAACGGCAGAGCGATCCAGCCAAAAAAACCCATCCGACAGCCGTACAGAACTTCTATTTCCTTAAGTATAATGGCGTTAACAGTAAATTAATTGGAAGCGATTGAAAGGCTGGACCATTTCGAACATTTTATTTGATCACCTATGACGACGTGAGCTTGGCAAGAAGAGGTTTTCAGAGGGTTCCTTCAAAATGAACAGATGCCCAATTAAATGAGCAGTCCATCCATCCATCATCTCACAGTCCCTGGGTTTCTGCCACACTGGGCCCTGATTAATGTGGATAGCGACAGTAGCAGCAGCAGCAGCGCCTTGCCCATGGCTCCGCTCGTCGTACTGTCAGCACTTTCTCATTATTCTCCTGAGCATCGGTTATTTTGGACATCTAAAATATCACCATGGAAACGAGCCTTCGGTCATGACCAGATTTAAGTTCGGGGGGGGAGGGGGAAGAGCTAGGGCAGGAGTGACTGTGGTGTTTTGCACAGACCATCGACCCTTTTTAAAATCTGATCCGTGCGATGTATTCCACCAAAAGTGGTCTTCGTCAGATGCTTGAATTTAACAAGTGGCTGGAGCCTGGTTTCCTCTGTCATCATCATCGGCCATGGTCGATCCACTGCTGCTTGATTATGGCCTCCCCAGGCCACTGCTGCCTCTCACAATCCTGCGGTGAAATCCGGCCGCAGATCTGCGCACGACTCGATGTAATCCCTCCATCTCCTTGGTGAACATGCTGTCAGACGTGTTTCAAATTTAAAGCATAAATATCAAGACTGATAAGAAGCAAAGCTATTTTTAAAAAGTACAACTTTCGACTTCTGAATTCTACGCACGATATGCAAAGTCATTGTGTATTGGCTGAAGTCCCTAATTTAGACCTGAGCCAGACATAATTTGGATTACAATAACATGAAAAAAAAATGCAACAAAACAACAGTTTGCTATTCATATGGAAGCCAACCTGGTTATTCCATGTGGGTTTATCACACAAAACCAATTACGATGTTCCTGACCTTCTCCAGGGCAGCACGGTGGCCCAGTGGGTAGCGCTGTCGCCTCACAGTAAGAAGGTCCTGGGTTCGAATCTCGTCTCGGGTGCCTTTCTGTGTGGAGTTTGCATGTTCTCCCCGTGTCTGCGTGGGTTTTCGCCGAGCACTCCGATTTTCTCCCACAGTCCAAAAAACACGCTGCTGCATAGGTTAATTGGCTTGCAGACTAAATTGTCCTCAGTGCCCCGTGATGGACTGGCGTCCTATCGTGGGTATATCACTACCTTTGCGTTCTGTGCCTGCCTGGATAGGCTTCGGCTCACCGCGACCCTGTACAGGATTAAGCGGTTATGACGATGAGATGAGATGAGACCTTCTCCAGTTGCGATGAGATTCAGTAAAGTTGTAGTACTTGTTGAAAAATTCTATCTAAAAACACGACAAGCCATCTTATGTCAGTTATTTTTAAGTTAAATAATTATACGAGCATGACAAGATGTTGCCCATCTGTTACAAATGACTCACCATTGAAATGTCTATGAATGCTTGTATAATTAGCAAAACAAAAATAAATTCCGGCGATGGACCGGCGTCCCGTCGTCGGGTGTATTCCTGCCTTACGCCCTATGTTTCCGGGATAGGCTCCGGCTTCACCGTGACCCTATATAGGATTAAGCGGTTTCAGATAATGAGATGAGATGAGAAAAATAAATTCAACACACTCGTAAACAACACTGCCTTAAAGGAATAATAATACAATACAAAATCTGTCAGGTAGTTAATTGTGCTCTAGCCATCGCAGCAGCACCAAATAACATGCTTGCATAATTGCTTTTGGAGAGTTTCATGACCAAATTCTCCATGACGAATGCACCACCCAGTGTTTGTCAGTCTTTGGAAGCTAAGCAACGGTTGAGCGTGGACGATGGGCTGTCTGGGAATGCCGGATATTATAGGCCAGTGCTGCACAGTGGCTGGAAATATAGCCTCATCTCATCTCTCATCTCATTGTCTGAAACCGCTTAGTCCTATACAGGGTCACGGTGAAGCCGGAGCCTATCCCGGCAGACACAGGGCGCAAGGCAAGGATATACCGACGATGGGACGCCAGTCCATCGCCGGGCACTGCGGGGCAATTTAGCCTGCGAGCCAATCAACCTATGTAGCAGCATGCTTTTGGACTGTGGGAGGAAACCGGAGTGCCCGGCGAAAACCCACGCGGACACGGGGAGAGCATGCAAACTCCACACAGAAAGGCACCCGAGCCGAGAGATTCGAACCCGGGACCGTCTTGCTGTGAGGCGACAGCGCTAACCACTGGGCCACCGCGCCGCCCTGGAAATATAGCTTCAAATTGAATCCATTTGAGTGTGACACTTTGAGTGTTGTCTTCTCAAATGCGTGAGCATTCTCTGTACACTGCAGTTTCCTTGCACACCCCAATCCTACTGAACAGCGAACTTTTCGACTCTGCGAGACTTTCCTAGAAAGAAGAATGGTATTATTATTGGCAGCTGCCGGCATGAAATGGTTATCACGCTGAAATATAGAGCTCGCTGGTTCAATCTGTTGGCGAGGCAATTGAAACAATCAATTAATCATTCATTATCATTACCCGCTTAATCCTGTACAGGGTCACTGGGGGGGGGGGAGAGCTGGAGCCTATTCCAGCGGGGCTATACCCAGGATGCGACACCAGTATATCGCAGAGTACACCTTTTTTGGAGCAATTTACTCAGCAGGGCAATTAACCTAGGCAACAGTGTGTATTTGGACGGTGGGAAGAAACCGGAGTACCCGACGAAAACCCACGTGGGCATGGCGAGAACACGTAAACTCTGCACAGCAGGCACCCGAACGGGGAATCGAACCCAGGACCTTCTTGCTGTGAGGCAACGGCACTATCCACTGCACATCCGTGCTACCCTGAAACATTGAGTAGGTTTCTTAAATTCCATCGGTCCTGTAGTATAAAAAAGTGCTCCACCAGTGTTAGTCGATTGGCAGGTCACGTGCGGTGATCGATGATAGAATTATAGATGTTTATTATTACAGCAGAAAGTTGCTCGTGAGTTTGCAAGCTCAAGATGCGGATTTCATGCAACACAGCAAACGTTCGAACTGTGTGGGTGCTCTCATCTGTTCCTCAATGACTCACCAGCGGGGACGAGTCTGTCCAAATATCTGCCTAAAGAGGCTGTCGAGCGTGTCCTCTCGTGGAGGCCTCTCCGCCAGCAGCGGCGTGAGCGGGCATTTGCAGGGCTGCGCTCGTACCTTTTTGTACCTTTTACTATCGTTATTACTCTAACGTGATGTGAGCGTGTGTTAGAAGCGTGACATTGCTCAAGCTGGCGTCGTACATCGAGCCTTGATATATTGCGAGCATGATAAAAAAAAATAAGCCGCGGATAAAATGTTGAGAAGGAGTGCGCGAGTTACCTTGGTGGGTCTCTTTAAATTCATTATGCATGCTCCGTGATCCCCATGCAATTTAATGGGATTAAAGATATGCCAGAGTTACACGACCCTCCTAATGCGCTTATGCACTATGTTTAGACTGCCACATCTTTGAGAATGAGATTACACATTTTCTAGCTAGTGTTATTTTTTTGCCCACTTTCCGTTTTTTTTTTGTTTCGTCAGAATTTCACGTGGCTGGGTGTTCATGCTTATATTCAGCGGGTTCATGGAACTTTGGCCGCGTTTTTGTTGTTGCTGTTGTCAACACCGCGAAGGGCCTTGCCTGTGCTGCTACCAGGCGGGAGGTGAATTTTGGTTTTCACATCTCCCGCTTTCCTCCGTATTGAAGCCTTTTCATTTCCACGTTCCCTGCCCTAGTATTAGCTGTTTCAGGCTCGTGCTCAGTCAATCGGGTTTTATTTAAGTTGGAAGTAAGCGTTGAGTTATGTAGCCCTTTTAAACAGTTATCCAGCCGGTGAGGAGTAAACGAATTATAACATCCCAGAGCGCCAGAGGGAATTTAGTCAGGACAATTACGTGACCCTATGGTGAAAAGCGCTCTAGAAATGCAGATATTATTATTTAATCTAGGCAACATGTGCCTAGACTGTGGGAGGAAACTGGGGTACCCAGCGAAAACCCATGCCGGCATGGGTAGAACATGCAAACTCCACCCAGAACGGGAATCGAACCTGGGACCTTCTTGATGTGAGGTGGAGTGCTACTCGCTGCACCACTGTGCCACTGTGCCGCAACTCCCTGCAGTGCTCTCACACAGCGCCCAACAAATTTAAGGATCCCACAGATGTTTTGATTGACTAAGGATATATTGTAAAACTATCACAAGACATAATCATACTGCCATTATTTTATTGAAGGTACGTTTGCTTGTGTCATCCTCATTGTAACTTGCCAACCAAACGTAGTGCAAGGCTGAGCAAATGTATGGAAAAGCTGCCAAAGTGCACCCGTTTTTCCAAAATGCTAACTCGGTTTTTTTTTTGAGAAGTCAAGTGCCTTGACCTGGGGAGCTGACAGAAAAAAACAACCAGGTACTATAGAGCGTGAACAGCTGAGCCACCGTCACGAACGGGCTAGCCTCCAGGAGAGGAAGCACCAGCGGGAACTATGGCGCCTGTGTGGGCAAGAGTGCAGAGACTTTAGACTTTGACATCTGACTTTATTGCTCTTACGAGCAAGTTTGCCAAAACAAAATACACAAGGAATACAATATACAAGCCGTACAACCCTTAACACAAACCGTGACCCACATCCCCTTCAATACAATTGATGACGCGCACGCATTCAAATTACAGATAATGTGAGAGAGAGAGAGAGATGTGGCCTTGGAGAGCGGCGGTAAGACCCGCAGAAAAGAAGACAAATGTAAAGTGTGAAAGGGAGGATCCCCTGAGTGTGCACAGAGAGCCACCCCAGGAGAGGTGGGGAGAGCGAAGCTCGCACCGTCCTTCGTCAGCCGTCCCTTGCGGCAAATGGACGGCAACTGCAGACACGACTATGGGAAAAAAAGCATAGCACCAAAGGCACTGCTGAAGCTGAGCGTAATATCTGAAATTATTACTTTTAAAATCTCCCTTGAAACATGGCTCAATAATGGCCTCCTTAAACCCGCACAGCTCGCAACGAGCGCATAGAAGCCTAGGGGCTTGTGCGTAACGTGGGGCCAACTTTTCATCACTGCGGCGTTCGTCTGCTGCACTGTCCTGCTTCCAGTCCACTCGAGCGGGCCCTCCCGGTGGCCTTCTAAAAACAATTACAACGCACTTCTCTCCGTTACGGTGCGGCTGGTCGTTGTGACTCAAGATGCGGTCTGAACCCTCGCCTAGCAACAACGAGGGGTGCCTTCTTACTGGCTGTTACTGGCTGTTTATTTAGTCTGCTTTGGAAAAGCTATATAGATGAACAACATTTAAAAAAATATCCCAATCGGACATTATTCGCCAGTTCACCAAGTGTCGTGTGCGGACATGCCGTTATTGAGAGCCCGTAACGTGCCACTGTTTGGCGGAGGACTGACTTTTCTATTTTCCTTCTTTCCTTCTGTCGCTTCGTTTTCTCCGGCAACTGTCATTGCCTCTGTGTGCTGTGATTTTGTTTCACCATTGCCACTTCTTCCGCCGTCATCTTGCGTTCGTTTGGCCTTCTTTTGGCCTCAAGTCCCGAGCGAGAGTTGCGTTTCCCGTCAGTCGTTGCCCATTCCCACTCGATTTTTCTTGCTCTCAAAGTGCCTGTGATCAAATCATGGGAGAGTCACATGTTCTGGGCTGACCATTAAGCTAAGCAGGTGTGCAGATTTTGTCTGAGTCCTCCAGCTTATCTACACCCGTCAAACTAAATTGTAGAACTGCTGCACTGAATTTAGTTTTCTCTCATCTCATCTCATTATCTGAAACCGCTTAATCCTGTATAGGGTCACGGTGAGCCGGAGCCTATCCCGGAAACACAGGGCGTAAAGCAGGAATACACCCGNNAAACTCCACACAGAAAGGCACCCGAGCCGAGAGATTCGAACCC
Organism: Mordacia mordax; assembly: GCA_036362905.1. NCBI lineage: Eukaryota > Metazoa > Chordata > Hyperoartia > Petromyzontiformes > Petromyzontidae > Mordacia > Mordacia mordax. The sequence continues at coordinate 17,093,646 of JAZEWT010000006.1, forward strand.
GGGACCTTCTTGCTGTGAGGCGTCAGCGCTAACCACTGTGCGCCTTTACAATATATGTGCACCGAAAGGCGCTTTAGAAACGCAAATATTATTTCACGTCAACAAGTAACACGTTTTGCAATTGATACACACCATCAATCAGCAGCCACTAGGAGGCAGCACACACAGGGTTAATGACAACTTGCCAGCACGTGCCACAATAACAAGCTCGCTCACAACCATCGCGTTAAATCTGCACTTGAAGCTACCCTCAAATAACTATAGATCTCACGATAACAAAGCCAGAAGACTGTAAACATTTGTCGGCCGTGTGACTAATGCACGCGGTTTAAACCAACATCGTAAAGATGAAATTGCTTTTCATATAATTTGTGTGACTTTATTTTTTTACCATTCTCACTTTGTATCGGCTGCTGTCGATATCGTGTGACAAGACAAGGAAATCGTTCAGAACAATTGCACGGTGCAGCTCCGAATGTGAGTGGCAGTGGAAAATTCTACTTTTCGCAAAGATTACTCACGAAAGATCGTTCCAAATGGCCGATTTAGACTTAACGCAGTCGGGAAGCTGCTGAGCTGTGAGCAGCAAGGAAAGGACCTTGAATTGGGGGGCTGTAGCGGTTTATTAAGTAACCACCCCGGAACTCCCCCATGGCGATTCGATGAATTCTCACGATTCAAGGTTCCGATACAGATACAAAAAAAAAATCGCCGATATAATCGCCGATGTTTTTTTTTGTGTCACCTGTCATTTTGTGTTTGCTCTCTCATTTGTCTTCTCATTCGGTCGGTTAGTGTTACGGTTTATTACACACTTTTATGTTACTTCACCTAGTATATATTTAGTTTCAAAATTTTAACCCATATATCTCCCGTCACAGACAAGCTACAGAGCTGAAATGTCACCGGCTGACTATTAACAGTGGACACTTTGACATGTTACATTTCGGGATCCATTGGGCCTCTGGATTAGGCTAATGCAGATCCGAGTGTCAGTTCAGCACCTGTTCCAAACCAAATGCTGGGTAGCCTTGACATTTGTGATTTGTATATAAAAGTTTGTAGAAAATATTTTGATCTTTTTTGTTTATCACATCTTAGTCTCATGCCATTGTCAGAATAGCTTAATCCTGTGCAGGGTCGTGGTGAGCCGGAGCCTATCCCGGCAGACACAGAGCGCAAGGCAGGGATATGCCCACGATGGGACGCCAGTCCATCACCGGGCACTGAGGGCAATTTAGTCTGCAAGCCAATTAACCTACGCAGCAGCATGTTTTTGGACTGTGGGAGGAAGCCGGAGTGCCCGGCGAAAACCCACACGGACACGGGGAGAACATGCAAACTCCACACAGAAATGCACTTGAGCCGAGATTTGAAACCGGGACCTTCTTGCTGTGAAGCGACAGCGATACCCACTGGGCCACCGTGCTGCCCTCTCACATCTTAGTGAATGCAATAATTCCGTATCCTTTGTGCAAATTGGAAAATAATGTCTTCCACATGGGAACTGAAACGTTTATTATTCTTGACACTGAAAATAAATCAATCTATTTTTTTGTCAACGAATAGTCATGTTCCTTCTGGTTCATTATACCCGCATTGAAGCAAAATTAAACAAGCAAGTGACGTTTTATTGGCAGTGGCGGTTCAGGAACAAATCACAGAAACTCATTACATTGATCAATAAATCGGCCTGGCATTGGTGACTATGCTGCACGTGACCGGTAATCCCCAACAATGGAAATATCGACGGTTGGTGGATCACACAATCATTGTCAAATTCCCTTCTGATAGGTGTTGAGGAGTCGTCATACCCTGCCTTGCCAGGAGACGGTGGTACCGCATATGTGGAATCAATCTGTTCCATCTGTAGTGCTGGGGCACACGTGGTTTTTATCCGCATGCTGTGGTTTCCTTACACGTGCAAACACTCATTAATGGCTCATAATGCCTTCTCAAGACTCGTTTGTTCCATAAGGCCTTGAAGTCCTCTGGCTCGGTATGTTGATGCTGCTCGCTGCTGTGTGCTTGGATGATAGTATGCTGTTGACCTGTGCCTGCTCAGGAACACTTCTCCCTTCCTTTATTTGTTTTACAATTATTTTATTTTTAATTGATGTCCTTCATCGATTAGTAGTCATTGTTTTACCTAATTGATCTATTCTAATGTTGTTGTTGACATGCAGCTCTCTCCATATCACTGTGCAGCGCTTTGTGACCCTTGGGTGAAAGGCGTTTTAGAAATACAAATATTACAGATGTGTAGGGGACCTTGGACAATTGTTGGTGGTAGCTCGCCATTCGCCTGCTCTTCTGTGATTCTTCCTCACGAGGCCTGAGCCGATTTTTTTTTGTCAAAAGTAAGCGAATACTGCACGGTGCGTTACGAGTTGCCATCGTTCTTAAAGTCT
>JAZEWT010000006.1:17270582-17305609 GCA_036362905.1 Mordacia mordax
GTGTCTCTGTGTGTATATCTGTGTGTGTGTTTGTGTGCACTTCACCCGAATAGCCTATGTGGGTTATAATTGTCATGTTTGTTTGGGTACACGCTTGTGTGTTGTGTGCAGTTATGTGCGTGTGTATGCAGTTATGTGCGCATGTGTGTGTGCAGTTATGTGTGTGTGTGCATTGCGTTATTGTGTGTGTGTGTGTAGACATCGCCACGAAAGGAGGCAAGGCAGCCGGGCGGGTTCGTGCTTGTCACCCACCCCCTCGTGTGCCCTGACAAAACCTTCATTGCCGCTCGTTAACAACACTTGCCCCAGCGGTCTGTAGAGCCTACAGGGGGGTTCTTGACCTTTGTGGAGAGCGGTGGCGCAGTAGTTGGTGTATCAAGCCGCTCGTAACAGTTTCTCACTCAGAGCACTTGTCCCAACATTCTATGAAGGCTATAGGGAGGGGGAGATCTTTGTCTTTAGCTTTGTGGCCGCTGTCTAAACTCTCAACTACGCTCTCCCTTAATTCTACAGTAGGTCGCGGTGAGCCGGAGCCTATCCTGGTAGACACAGGGCGCAAGGCAAGGCCATACCCATGATAATACGCCAGTCCATCATGGTCAATTTAGTCAGCAGTTCCATTCACCTAGACGGCGATGGCGGCGGTGGTAGCATGTCTTTTGACAGTGAAAGGAAACCGGAGTGCCCGGTGGCTGAGCGGGTGAGTGGGTAAGGGAAAGAGTGAGTGTGTGAGTGAGTGTGTGAGTGAGTGTGTGAATAAGTGAGTGGGTAAGTGTGTGACAGAGTGAGTATGTGAGTGATTGACTGAGATGTTAGTCATGCTTACTGGGTCCATGACACTCTAATCACTGTCGGAGACACCCTATCGTGATGACTAGCTGAGGATGAATAATAATAATAATAATTGCATTTATAGAGCGCTTTTAACCCGAGGGCCACAAAGTGCCGCACAGAGCTGCGGAGAAAACGGCACGTCAACAACATTGTGACCATCGGGTGAAAAGCGCTCTAGAAATGCAATTATTATTATTATTCACAACGACATAAGAACGGAAATTAACAACAATAATGGTCTTTTTTACGTTTTTTTGGTGGACAATTTTGGGTAAAGTTACGTGGTCAGACGTCAGAGCCATTCCCTGTTCATTTAAGGCTGCGACAGCGATGCCCTCTTGCTCCTACGTTATTTACCATCTCTTTTGACAACGTAGTTCGATAAGCTTTCCATGAATGTTCCAGAGCAATTTCCATCTGTTACAGGTACAATGGGAGGCTAATTGATGCCCCGGTGCGGTCAAGGGATGGCTCCCTATTGGCCAACGATGTTATCAATGCCTAGGATTTGTAAATTGCCGCTCTATCTGAGCAGGAGTTGGGGCTCTGATGTTGAACCTGGGGCATTACACAAAGAGGTGGGGTCTTACCATTAGTTCCACCAAACCAAGCAATTGCATAAGTATTTTGTTGCATCAAGCACTCCACCCTATCAGCTTCTTATGAGTGAAGGGGAAGTTGTGGAGAGAGGAATGAAGTTCCCACATGTAGGCTGTATGCTTATGACCATTTCCCTATTTAGCAGCAGAGGTCTCGCTCCGAATCAGTCGGGCAGCATCATTATCGTTTCATAGCTAGGTAACGCTGTGTGGAAGCTGCCTGGCCTGTCGCTACACACGAAGCTTTGAGTCTTCTCAGCTGCAGTCATGCCCTCTCTTCTCTATGCTTGCGAGACGTGGACCCATTGGCCGAGCATTTGCGCCGTTACGAAACTTTCCGGCTGAACTGCCTACCAGTTTGGATTGTGTGAGGAGTTCATAAATTCCCGAAAGATCTGACAAAATACTATTGATGTTTTCCTCTGGCTGGCAAGGCTGTGGTTGGTGGGTCAGGTAGCCCGCATGCCCAGTCACCGCATGCTCAAGCAGTTACTGTTTGTCCGGATAGCGGGGGATAAATGGGCGCGGCACGGGTTAGAGAAGAGATGGACTGATGTCGCACAGGAAGACCGGGAGCTGAGTGGACTTGCTGGAGACTTGCACGAGTGGTGTCAAGATCGACTTCTGTGGAGGAGGATCATGAAGGACGCTACGGGGCAGTTGGAGGCGGTCGCCCTCCAACATCAAGGGAGGGCAGAGGAACGGCGCTCACACCAACGAGCGGTGCACCGGGCAAATAAAACTCAGCAAGTTTGGCACAGTAGGGAGCACACGTGGGCCATCTACTAGTCATCTCTGTCAGGCAGCCCATAACACCTGCATCTGTCCCTATGCCTCTTTTCGGTGAGCCTTCAACACTTCACATAGCTTCAAAGTGCACCTGGCCTGGCACAGGCACCGTGGTGACGTCGCCGCCACTTAGCAGCAAACTGCAGTTGTTGTTGAGGCGCGCCAATCGACCCAGTCAGCCAATGACCCCGGGTTCGACACCAGTGCCGTGAACCAGGCAGTACCCGAACAAACCTCGCGCGGCCACGGGGGGACAACACACAAACCTCTCCCACCACCCGAGTGGAGTCTCGAACCGGGAATGTGTCTCTCCATGCGGCCGGTATAGCTCTCCCCGCCATTCCACCGCGACCCGCCTCTCTCTCTCTCTGCGTGTATGCGTTGGCGTGGCCGATTTGTTTCCTTATTGCTCCCTCCTATCCTCTCGGCGGGGCCGCCGTTTGACCTCTTCGAGGCGTCGAGGATGTGAATCACGGGACCCCTTACAACGCCCAGGAGGTCCAGGGCCACCGCGGCAGGCGCGAGACCTAACGACAATGTTTTCAAAATCTACTGCGCTCGGTCTCGCACCAGCGGACCTTCACAGATTATTGTTTGCTTTTTTTTTAAGATAAAGCGATGTTAATTATTGTCTCATTATCTGAAACCGCTTAATCCTATATAGGGTCACGGTGAAGCCGGAGCCTATCCCGGAAACATAGGGCGTAAGGCAGGAATACACCCGACGACGGGACGCCGGTCCATCGCCGGGCATTGCGGGACAATTTTAGTCTGCGAGCCAATCAACCTATCCAGGAGCATGCTTTTGGACTGTGGGAGGAAACCGGAGTACCCGGCGAAAACCCACGCGGACACGGGGAGAGCATGCAAACTCCACACAGAAAGGCACCGGAGCCGAGAGACTCGAACCCGGGACCTTCTTGCTGTGAGGCGTCAGCGCTAACCACTGCGCCACCGCGCCGCCCTTAATTATTGTTATTATAGCAAACAGTACAGAGTGAGCTTGCAAGCTCTGGATGCGGGATTCCTGCGGTACAACACTGGCTCCTTTCTCTAACACTGGCTCCTATCTCTGACACTGGCTCCAAAGTCTAAAACGAGATAGATAGATGTTTATTATTACAGCAGACAGTACCAAGTGAGCACGCAAGCTCTGAATGCGGGATCCCTGCGACACAACTAACATTAGAACTCATTGACGCAACAATACGGAGAGGAAAACGCAGAGAGGAGGAAGTCATCTAAGCGGTGAGCCGACGTCAACTCGCAAGACATGGCTTTGTATATTTTACGTAATCGGCCAATGAATTCATTAGTGATTTTATGTGTGTGAGGAAAGCGGAGAAGCCGGAGAAAAACCACGCAAAACAGGGGGAGAACACTTAAGCTCCGCACACAAAACGACGCCCGACATGGGAATCGAACCGCCTGGTGCAGGACTCTCTGCGAGGCGCAGATGTTGCCACTGCGCCAACGCTGCCGCCCGAGTGAGACAACTCACAGCAGCAACGTGTGCAGAGATGAAACCCCGAAACTCCTACAGACGAAACCCTAACCCTGTGGAGGAGACTGGGGTGTGCTCGGGAGGAATTGGGAAGAAATCACTGTGTAGAGGCGCACGTTGTCCTCGTCAGTGGGCACCGCCTAATAGTCAGTGGAGACCAGACCCAATGACCTTATTGTGTTACCTTCTGATTTTAAATATTGGTTGGAATTGATTACTTCGAACGCAAACTCGCTGGATATCTTCTGCCATAGTAAAAGTAATGACCATCTACGTTTCTCAGATGTATCCCTAAGTGGGCCGAGTGGGCCTTGAGATGCAGAAGGTTAAGAACAATTGGTACAGGGGGTCCTCAACCAAAAATTGTTACGTTTATGAAACGCGTTTCCTGAATCTGTGACTTCTGAGATGTAGAATTACCATTCAGATTGAAGGCCACGAATCCCTAATACGTTTCCCGTGAGGTTTTCACTCTGAAAACGGCGCTCCCGTCAGTTTCCGCCCAGTTCCATCACTGGGGTTAGAATCCGTCGAACCGCCCTGGTTAATGCTGCGGTCTGAATCAACCGTCGCTCTCGCTTTGCTCACAGCGGGCGTCACCGAACTAGCGACGTCATTCGAAGACGTATAGGCGACTGTGTGCCAGCTTAAAGGCTTCATATCTGGCAAAGTTTAAAACTTAAAGGTCTCACCGCAAAGCACTGCACTGGGACGAGACGCAGCATCTCAATAATAATCGCATTTCTAAAGCACTTTTCAACCGAGTGTCACAGCGCACTGTTCAGAGCTGTGGAGAGAACGGCATGTAAGAGAGAATTGCTCCCAAAAGTTGCTCTTTCGCGACAGCCGCGTCGAGCGTTCCTCAACCTCTCTCCTTCGCTCACTCTCGCCTTCCACGTTTGGAGGCATTGGGCGCCTGATGATGCTTCCGACGTGCGAGGCGAAACGTCGCGAAGGAGAGGGAGCAACACTTGACGCGCCTATCCCGAAAGAGCGATCCTTTAAATTCAATCTTATAACAGATCGCCATTCTGCTCTCCACAGCTGCTCTTCGGGATAGCCATGTCGAGCGTGCGAAGAGAGAAGGATCACATAATCGCTTGTGGATCGCATTGAACACGTGTCCCGTCAGTTTAGACACTGCTGCAATAGTGTGTGGTGGCTGTGTGTAGGGTGACTGTGTGCGTGTGTGTGTATGGTAACCGTGTGTGTGTATGGTAACCGTGTGTGTGTGTGTTTGGTAACCGTGTGTGTGTAGGGTTACCGTGCAGTGGTAATATCCGCTTCTCGCAGAAAGTCCTCGCAAGGACACCTTTAAGTGCGGAGGATGTGTATTCTCCTGTGTATTCTCCTCCTTTTCCGCGTGGGTTTCTTCCCGTCTTTCCCGGTTTTCTCCCATAACTAATACAGACTCACAAATTGTCCGATAACATCATCATATACGGGACGCACCGTCTGACAAATGTTGGCGCCGGCTGACCGCAGGGCTGCCTTGCCCTGCCTGCCTCTCTGCGGTTTCCTCGCACCGCTTCTGAGTCGTTCCCTGTTGTTCCGACGCTGAACGAATGCGTTCTTGTCTACAGCAGCTCTATCTCGGCTCGTATTGCAGACACCAGAGTCAGGAATCGAACCCGGGTATTCTTGCTGTGAGGCATCAGCGCTACTCACGGCGTCACGTAATTCTTAATGTCCTTAAACAATTATCTTTGGTGGCTTATGTGGAGTGTTCTCTGCTGTGGGTTACTCTGAAAATATAACAAGGCTCTCGTTTGGGTATCGTGAAATAGAGAACCATAGATACATAGAGATCTATAGACTCACGCAGAGACCCATGGCTTGACACAGGTAGCCACAGACACATTCGAGATCAATAGACTCAAACAGAGAGCTAGAGATTCACATAGAGACTCATCAATTGTCATGGAGTCTCACACCCACACAGAGACCCATCGACGCACGCAAACCCACTGACTGACATAATGCACTTAGACCCAGGTCACCCGCAGACTCACGCGCGGACACGCAGGCTAACCGTGGAGTCTCACAGACTGAACGAGACCCAAAGACTCACAGAGATATACCCTGAAGATTCATAGCGAGAGAGACCCGGGGAGACCTAAGTGCGCACGGCTTGTCTGTGGCATTTCGAAACACATTCGCTCTGCAAAGCCCCAGTCAAAACACGTGGTGCTCTGTCGGGAGAGCCGTCTCACTAAGGATCCTTCCTTCGTGTCGCCTCCCACGTTGGAGGCATCACTGAGCCTCACATGCACACTCTTGGTCTACCCACCATCGACCGCACTGAAGCGCTTGTCTCGTGTGCCGATGTTTGATATAAAATGGAACAACTATTATTATTAATGACAAGAAGTCAGAGGAAGGCGTTACACGCGTGGAACAAGATCGCGCTTAGAGCGGGCACTCTGCAATTCATCAGCAACACACCATTACCTCCTTGATTACCCCCGAAATCACGGCATCCAGAGGTGCTGCTCAAGTTTACTGCGCTGACTGTGAGATAGAAATCATCGTCAACATCATCATCAGCCTTGGTGGATGCGCGCCTGGATCAAGGCTTCCTCATCCTCCTACCCCAAGATGCTCCGACCGCTCAGGAGCCTTCGATGTAATGCACTGAGGAAGTGTTGTGTCGTGTGCCCTCCTCCACCCGTCACGGCCAAAAATAGGACCGCGAGGAAAAACAAAACCGCCATGCTTGAATCGACTACAGTTCTTTAAATGTTTCACTTAAAGCACTGGTTTTAATGTCACTGCACCATGAAAGCGCTGGGAAACTTATTCACGGAAAAAAACATTTTCAACCTGTTATCTCCATGCGTGTCAAATCATCTGCAGATCTAGAGTCGAACTCGGGTCGCCGTGTTCACAGCACATCGCGATAACCGCTACACTACCGCTCCCCACAGCAACATCACCACCATCTCCTCCGCCACAATTGCCAGAGCCACAACAGCGACGGTGCTGCTTCCTTCGTCCACAGCAACCCGTCAGTGGTAATCGCTACCACTCGCACCGTCACCACCACCACCAACAACTGCAGTTCATCACTAAGCGGCGGTGACTTCACCACGGCCCCTGTGCCAGGCCAGGTGCACCATGATACAACACCATAGGGCGGCACAGTGATGAATAGCGGTGTCGCCTCACGGCAAGAAGAACCCGGTTCGATTCCTGACGGGTTCATTTCTGCGTGAAATTTGCAGTTTCCCGTTGTCCGTGTGGGTTTCCGCCAGGTACTCCGGTTTCTTCCACACTGTCCAAAGACACGCGACCTATGTTAATTGCCCTGAAGAAATTGCCCCCGGTTCCGTGAAATGCTGTAACTCGTTACCCCTTCCTCGCTGGACAACTGTTAAAAAGAGCTACATAGCTCAACCAGCTTAAACACAAAGTGACCGGCTGACAGCTAACCAAGATAAACCTCCTCAATGATCATCGCCACTATCACGCCAGCAATCACCTCCACCGCCTCGACGCGTGGCCTCCCACGGCCGCCACTCACTGTAAGGGCTCTCGCTGTGCACGCCGCTGATCTTCCCATCGGCTGTGACCTGCAGGTGGAAGCCGATGCCCACGTTGCAGTAGAGCCTCCTCAACCTCTTGATGACGCCTCCCAGGTAGGCCGCGCCGCTCTCCCGAGACCTCAGCGGCGTTACGTGCAGTCCGAACGCGAGCCCGAGGCCCCCGAAGGGCCCCAAGCCCCCGAGGCCCCCCAGCCCCCCGCCCTGGCCGCCCTTGGCCACAGGTGTTCCCCAAAATCCTCCGACCTGCTGGGGCAACGATCTCGAGGAGGAAGAGGAGGACGAGGAGGAAGCAGAGGAGGAGGAGGTCGCCTGGTGTCCCGTGGGATTCCACGGTCTCGTTTTCTCTGGCGGAGCCACGTGGAGGCGACGGACCAGCACCGGGGAAGACGGAGGTCTTCTGGGAAGGCCGTCTGAGGAGGCCAGCAGCAAGACTTGGAGGATGAGCCACCATCGCTCGAGAGAGCGGCAGCGCGACGGCATGGTAACCGTTATCGCCATCACCATCACCGCCACCACCATCGCCACCACCACCATCATGTAGTTGCTCGACGGCCCCCTGATGATCTTTCCTCTTTCTGCTACTGAAGCTGTGACCGTGACTTGCGGTGTTCTGCTCCGTTTAATCTGCTGACCGCGTGCCGATCGCTGCGCCGTGGATTCGCGAGACACACGAATCGCAGCGAATAATAAATCGGTGCCTTCCTCGCTCTAATCGTCTGTAACTGTCCAAGACGATGACAATTGACGGATGACAGTTGACTGTTGTCAGTTAACGGATGACAGTTGACGGATGACGATTGATAAATGAGAATTTTCGGATGATCCTTGAGGGATGACGGTCGATGGACTGTAGTTCACGGGTGACGATCGGCTGGTGAGCAAGCGCCCCCCGCTATTTCGGTGCGGTTCACGGGCAAGGCCTCCTATCTGGGGACGGTCATTATGATAATCCGTGTCTCTCGTTCCCTCGGAGAGACCTCGCAAGCGACCGTCTCGAGCACAGAACCTCCTCGCTCGACCACCTCGTCGTCATGGGGCAGCAGGAGGGCATAGCCCCCGCTAGAGGTGGAGGAGACTCCTTCTCGTCACGATGAGCAGCAGCAGCCGCAGGATGAGCAGCATGAGGAGCAACAACCACACGTGCTCGCGTCCACAGCCGACTGAGCGCAGGAGACTCCGCGCCTCCCGCTGGCAACGCGTGTGGGGAGCGGGGGGGGGGGGCGGAGGTGTGGGTGTATGTGTGGGTGTGGGTGTATATATGGGAGCGTGTGTGGGTGTATATGTGGGTGTGGGTGTATATATGGGTATATACGGGGTAGTATGTGGGTGTGTGTAGGTGTCCGTGTGCGTGTGTTTGTGTGTGTATGTGGGTATGTATGTGGGTATATACAAAGGTAATGTAGGTGTGTGTGGGTGTGTATGTGTTTGTGTGTATGTGTCTATATGCGGGGTGTATGTGGGTGTGTATATGTGTGGATATACGGGGTGGGTGTGAGTGTTGTGGGGAGCATTGGCCTAGCGGTCAGCGCGCTGGGCTACGAACGTTGCAACCCGAGTTCATATCCCGCTCACGGCCAGCACCAGTGACGATTTGCTGAACCGGTCCTGGGCCTCCCCTAGTGAGACTAGGGAGACAAAGGGGGCCGGGCGTGGTGCAGGTCACCCACCCCCTCGTGTGCCTTGTCGACCTTCGTAGGTGCTTGCTCACGGCACTTGACCCTAAAGTCTGTTAAGGCTATACGGGGGATCTTTGTGAGAGTGCACGTGTGTGTGTGAGAGAGTATACTGTGTGTGTGTGAGTACACGAGTGTACTGTGTGAGTGTACGTGTGTGTGTGTGAGTACACGTGTGTGAGTACACGTGTGAGTGTGTGTGAGTACACGTGTGTGTGTGAGTACACGTGTGTGTGAGTACACGTGTGAGTGTACACACGTTCACACGGTGAACCCGAGGCGCCCAGTGATTTGCAGCTGACCTGTCTCTCTCTCTCTCTCTCTGTGTCTTCCCACGACCACCCCCCCGCCCCCTCTCTATAAATACCCAGAGCGGGTCTGAGCCCCCCCTAAACGAGCTATTAATATTCAAATCTATCTATTCTAAAACCCACACACACACCTACACAGTTACTCGCAGGTTCCCTGCGATCTCCCGGCGTGGCGACACGATTCCGCGTTGGGGCGACACGTTGTCTGCTCAGACACAAGCGACGCGGTTCGATTCCTCACTCGGGTGCCTTTCTGTGTGGAGTTTGTGTATTCTCTCCCTTTGTTATGCGTGAATTTCCTCGTTGTTATGAGGTTTCCTCCAACAATTAACAAAAATAAATGAATTGGCTGATGACGGTTTCCTCGCTACACCTCAGAATCCATATCTCTTCCATTCGATGGGTGACAGAGCCTTCTCACGCGTTGCTCTCAGATTCTGGAAATCTGTTCCATTGGAGATTCGATCAGCTGAGTCCTTGGGCATCTTCAAATCTCGCTTCGAGACTCACTTGTTCCGTAAGGCTTTTAAGTCCTCCGGCTAGGACGCTTGATGCGTCTCTGTGCAGCGCTTTGTGATCCTCGGGTGACGAGCGCTTTAGAAATACAAATAATTATTATTATACAATAAATGTTATATTAAACAATTTCCGAATATATGTATTTATTATTTATATGTATTATAATATTTGCATTTTAAAATTATAGTTGAAAATCAGATCATATTTAACATTTTGTTCTGCAACGACTTGTATATTTTAAAAAATTCCAAAAATGTTATTATTGCCGATTTTCCGTTTTAATGTCGTTGTTGTTGACGTGCCGTTCTCTCCGTAGATCTGTGCAGCGCTTTGTGACCCTCGGGTGACAAGCGCTCTATAAATGCCATTATTATTCCATGAGCAAAAGTGAAATTTGCGCGGTGCGTTATAAATTATATTATTTTTGCTGCAAGTCTGCCAAAATTCCACTAACCCCCCCCCATCACCATCTGTACTTGCAGAAGTATAACGATAAAGAGCTGCGTATTGGCTCAATATAGATCATCATCATTATCAGTACCCGTTTAATCCTATGCAGGGTCGTGGGGGGCCTGAGCTTATCCTGGCAGAAAGAATGAGCAAGGCGGGGCTATACCCAGGATGTCACGCTAGTACATCGCAGGGCACTGGGAGAAAATTTAGTCAGCAAGCCAATTAACCTCAGCAGCAGCGCGCCTTTGGAGTACCCGGCAAAAACCCACGTGGACACGGGGAGAGAAGTCACAAACTCCAACACAGAAGGGCACCCGAGCCGGGAACCGAACCCAGGTACTTATTGCTGTGAGGCGACAGCGCTACTCAATGCGCAATCTCGCAGCCCCGGGTCAATGTATGTATTTTTTCAACTCATCTCATCTCATTGTCAGAAACCGCTTAGTCCTGTACAGGGTCGCGGTGGAGCCTATCCCGGCAGATACAGGGCGCAAGGCAGGGATGCACCCACGATGGGACGCCAATCCATCATCGGGCACTGCGGGCAATTTAGTCTGCAAGCCAATTAACCTATGCAGCAGCATGTTTTTTGGACTGTGGGAAGAAACCGGAGTGCCTGGCGAATACTCACGTGGACACGGGGAGAACATGCAAACTCCACACAGAAAGGCACCCGAGACGAGATTCGAACCCGGGACCTTCTTGCTGTGAGGCGACAGCACTACCCACTGGGCCACCGTGCCGCCTGTATTTTTTAAACATGAAATTCATAACGTCTCATCTCTCATCTCATCTCATTATCTGAAACCGCTTAATCCCATCTCATTATCTGAAACCGCTTAATCCTATATAGGGTCACGGTGAAGCCGGAGCCTATCCCGGAAACACAGGGCGTAAGGCAGGAATACACCCGACGACGGGACGCCGGTCCATCGCCAGAATTCATAACGTACTCATATTCATTCAATTTTAAAGGTATTCATTCAAATAGAGGCGTAGATCTGCACAGGAAGGCACCCATGTGGTTACGCAGTGCCAGCATTTCCCAGACACCGTGTCCTATTGCCCATGATGTCTTCAGCTAATTAAATAATGAGGCTTTTTTTCGTTGTGGGAGAATCCTATAGATCCCGGAGGAAATCCACGCAGAACAGGGGGGAGGGAGACCACGCACAACTGCACGCAGAAATATGCCTGAGACGGGAATCGAACCGCATCGAGCAGGACTTGCTTTCTACGAGGCGCAGACATCACCGCTACACAGACATGCTGTGAAGGCGTCTCATCCGTGCCGGATGTGTGGCTGCTATGTTCGTGCCATCGTGTTGGAGCTGTCTATCCCGAAAGAGCAGTTCTCAATAATAACAAGGAAGACAATTGGTGAAATGTCACTGCACAGCTTGGTTCAACGAGAGGGGTGAGGAATTCGCGGAGATGTGGAGATAGAAGGCAGCCAAGAGGTAAGCCGGCGGAAACATTTACCAGACACGGCGCCCCATACATTGTGATGTTATCGGAAAATTAATTATATATTTTTAAACATTTAAGCTGTATTAGAAAAGCAGAGCTGGAAAGAAAGCGGCGCAGAAGAGGGGAGAAGGCAAAAAATATATCCAGAAACGTGCCCGAAGCGTGAATCGAGCAGCCTCGAGTAGGACTCTCTGTGCGGATGTTACCGCTTTATAGATAACTTTCTAGCTACAGAGATAGGAGCATTGTTAGTCGCCCGAGCCAGTATTCGAGATAATAATAATTGCATTTATAGAGCACTTTTCACCCGAGGGTCACAGAGCCCTGCACAGAGCTTCGGAGACAATGGCGTGTCAACAACAACGACATTAGAACGGAAGATCAGCAACAGCAATGTTTTTTTGGGGTTATTTTTTTTTTTACAAACCCGACATGTGGAGAGAATGGCATTTCTTTTTCTGCCTGATCTTTATTAGTAAAGGGAGGTGAGGGCGAGTGGCTGGTTGGACGAAGGAGCTGATTAATGGTCGAGAAGCGAATCTTGGGCTTATCGCAGATATCAGCCAGAATGCTGAAAAGATGGTTGGTACGGGCACAGTCAAGTGCCTTCCGGTAGCAATTGAGCTCTTCCTTAAAGATTTGAGCATGAAAGGTGAGGCCAGATTTTCTGCAAATCCGTTCGGCCCTGCGTGCATTCGCCTTGACATCCCAGAGTTCAGGAGCATACAAGGAGGATGGTTTTCCGCCTGAGACATCACGGTATTTTATGGGGCCAAATCATCCCATACGCTTGATAGCATGTTTTTGTAAGTTTCTGCTGTCGCATCAGAGGCAGAATGAGCCGAGGCGAAGAGTGAAGTACTGTTGATTGCTGCTGTGAATATGTCTGGAATGAGGGCGTTAAGGTTTTGAAATTGGATTTGACTCTTAGGTATGGAAATTGGAGGTGGAACTTGAAGATCAAACCACAAAGTGGAGTGATCAGACGGACCTAGATCAGTGACAGACAGGTTGGTTACCGATATGCCCCATGAGCAAACCAAATCGAGAGTATGGCCGCATCTGTGAGTGGCAGATGTCACGATAGGAACATTGTTAGTCACAGGAGCCATTGTTAGAGATAGGAGCATTGTAGTCACAGGAGCCAGTGTTCGACATTGTATTGTTAGTCACGGGAGCCAATGTTAGAGATCAGAGCCAGTGTTAGAGACAAGCCAGTGTTAGAGACAGGAGCCAGTGTTAGAGACAGCAGTCAGTGTTAGAGACAGGATCTAGTGTTAGAGATACGAACCAGTGTTGGAGACAGTAGTCAGTGTTAGAGATAGGAGCCAGTGTTAGAGACAGGAACCAGTGTGAGAGATAGGAGCCAGTGATAAAGACAGGAACCAGTGTGAGAGATAGGAACCAGTGTTAGAGACAGGAACCAGTGTGAGAAATAGGAGCCATTGTTAGAGATAGGAGCCAGTGTTACAGATAGGAGCCAATGTTACAGATTGGAGTCAATGATAAAGGTAGAAACCCGTGTTATACAGGAGCTAGTGTTAGACATAGGATCCAGTGATGGACACTGTGCTCATTTTAAGAGCGACATTGTCACCGTAGTGTCCAGATGAGTGTTCAGATGTAAACGTTGAGGGTGCGTCTTATAATCCGGCATCTGTGCGTGATCAGTGTGTATCTTTACTGGCACCGGACATATAAACGAAACCTCATGAAATCTGTTGTCCCACCTAACCTGGGCGGGCGGTGGTGGTGCAACGAGTGGCTCTACCGTCTCACAGCAAGAAACACCTCGGTTCCATTCCCGGCTCTGGTGTGAAAGTCCATCCCCGAGTCCGTGTGGGTTGTCGTTGGGTACCTTGGTCTCCTCCCACAGTTCAATGATACGCCGCTGTTAACGCGTGTGTGAATTGGACCGTTCACCCGGTGCCCTGAGAGGAACTGGCGTCACGAGAGGTGGTGGTTGGCCAGCATTTCGTGCGGCCTCGTGTCGATGTTCGCACATCGCACCGGGTACTCGTTGGAGTTGAACCTCAGGAGTAGTTGACGCGTTCTCCGCTGTCAAGTGTCGTGAGCGGGAAACGAACTTGTGTCCGTAGCACGCTCTACTACTTCACGACCACTGTTACACAAAGACAAAGATGTCCCATGTAGGCTTGGAACACTGTAGGGTCAAGTGAATGCAGTCCACGCACACGCCTGTCTCCGAGTCCCGTCTCGCACACGTTGACGATACTGCAGCTCTGTCTATGGGGCATTTTGGGCAATGTTACTCTATGGGCAATATTGCTCTATGAGCAATGCAGGCATCTGAGCATTGCCCATGCATATTAATATTAGTAATTGTATTTATAGAGCGCTTTTCACCCGAGGGTCACAAAGCGCTTCACAGAGCTGCGGAGAGAACGGCGCGCCAACAACAATGGCACTAGAACGGAAAATCAGCAGTAAAATCATGTTTTTGGGGGTTTTTTTTTAAATATACACATGGTTGCGGAACAACAAGTAAATTATGACCAGACTTTCAACTATAATTTTAAAATGCTAAATTCTCAATGTATATAATACATATATTGGGAGATGGTTTAATTTAACATTTATCGTACAATAATAATAATAGCATTTATAGAGCACTCATCACCAAAGGGCCACAAAGTGCTACACAGAGCCACTGAGAGCACGGCACATGAAGAGCGAGATAAGAACGGCAAATCAGCAGCAACTTTTTTGGAGTATTTTTTTTATTTTTACAAATCCGAGCTGTGGAGAGAACGGCACGCCAAAAACAACAATAACATTGTTAGTCTATTAACACTGGTAGTCAATGGACAATGTTAGCAAAGGGGCAATGCTAGTTTGTGAGCAACGTTCGTGTAGTGCAATGATCGTATATCGGCACCGTTCGTCTATGGGAAATGCTCATGTATGGGCAATGCTAGCATATAGGAAATGCCCATGCACTAGATTGAGGCAGCCGATTAATTAAGCCAGACAGCAGCAGCGTGTCTTTGGACTATGGGTTGAAACCGGAGCACTCTGTGGGTGGGTTGATGAGTGAGTTGGTGGGTAGGTTGATGCGTGAGCGGGTGGGCAGGTGGGTGCGTTGATGGGTGAGTGGGTGGGTAGGTGGGTGAGTTGATGGGTGAGTCGGTGGGTAGGTGGGTGAGTCGATGTGTGGGTGAGTGGGTGGGTGAGTAGGTGGGTGAGGTGATGGGTGAGTGGGCATGTAGGTGGGTCGGTAAGTAAACGGGCTAATGAGTGGGTTAGTAGGTGAGCGGTTGAATGGGTGGGTGGATGAGTTGGTGGGTGGGTGAATAATTGAGCAGGTGAGCGGGTGAGTGAGTGGCAGCAGCGTGTATTTTGTATGGCGGTATGAAGCCGTAGTGCCCGGAGAAAACCCATGCAGAAACGGGGAGAGAGTACACACAGAAAGACGGCACTGGAACAAGAGCGCTGCTCATCGCACCCCAAAAAATATCCCCCGGCCGAGTTCGACGCCCCCCACTACATCCCCCCCCCCGTGTGTATTTATAAGCGCGCATGTTGCTGTATTGATTTTGTCACAGGAAGGGATGATATATTTAATCCGCGGTTAGGAATACCGAGAGTGATGACGTCACCGACAACCGAGATCCACAAACGAAGCCCGTGTCGGTGGTAGTCAGTGACTAGTCTACACTATAGGCCGCATAGATAATCCATAGAGATACGTAGAGACTCATAGAGATACATAGAGATACGTAGAGACTCATAGAGATACATAGAGACTCATAGAGATACATAAAGACTCATAGAGATACATAGAGATACGTAGAGACTCATAGATACGTAGAGGCTCATAGAAATACATAAAGACGCATAGATATACATAGAGACTTATGGAGATGCATACAGACCCATAGAGATACACGGAGACTCATCGCGACACATTGAGACTCACAGAGATACATAGAGACTCATAGAGATACATAGAGACCCATAGAGATACATAGAGACCCATAGAGATACTCAGAGACTCATAGAGATACATAGAGACTCACAGAGATACATAGAGACCCACAGATATACATAGAGCCCCATAGAAATACATCGATACATAGAAACTCATAGTGATACATAGAAATACGGAGACCTATAAATATCCACATAAATACATAGAGACACATAGAGACCCATAGAGAATTATAGAGACTCATAAACATACGTAGAGGCCGACAAACACATTGAGACCCACAGAGATCCATTTAAAAAACAAAGAGACACATAGAGACCCCTAGAAATACCTAGAGACATAGTAATACATAGAAACTCATACAGATACATTAATACTCACATGTATCCATGTAAAAATATAGATACACGTTTAGACCCATAGAAATTGAGAGAAATACACAGAGATTCATAGAGACTCATAGAGACACACAAACGTACAGAGATTCATAGAGACGCATAGCGATACGTACAAACAAAAATATACATAAAGACACTTCGAGACGCATAGAGAGCCATCGACATAATTCGATAGCCAATAAATACACACGTGACAGTATTAGGGCGGCACGGTGGCCCAGTGGGTAGCGCTGTCGCCTCACAGCAAGAAGGTCCCGGGTTCGAATCTCGGCTCGAGTGCCTTTCTGTGTGGAGTTTGCATGTTCTCTCCGTGTTCGCGTGGGTTTTCGCCGGACACTCCGGTTTCCTCCCACAGTCAAAAAAAACATGATGCTGCATCGGTTAATTGGCTTGAAGACTAAATTTCCCGCAGTTTCCGGTGACGGACTGGCGTCCCATCGTGGGCATATCCATGCCTTGCGCCCTCTATCTGGCGGGATAGGCTCCGGCTTTCCGCGACCCTCTACAGGACTGCGCGGTTTCTGACAATGAGATGAAATTAGTTACAGTAGTGTGACTGCGGCCATGCAGCCCACACGATAGACCCGATAGTAAACCCACAGAGACCTATAGACTTGTATGGAAACCCACTGCGACACCGCGGCCGTCATATTACTTACGGTGCTTTCAATGCACACGCCAAAGGCGCAGCCCCTGCAACTGATTGTCTCACGCCCCTTCTGGTGGAAGGGAGCCTGCACGAGGGTTGAAACCTGTCCTGGCTTCCTCCAAGATCGTCCTCTTCCTTGGGGAGGCTCCTATTTTCCTGTTGGGAAATTCGTTTTTTTTTCCGAAAAGATGACTGTTTATTCGGAGAAAATACTCAGTGAGTTTGCAAGCTCTAGAAACGGGATTCCTGCCACACAAATGTCCGAAATGACGAAAGTAACAAAGCATAGAACGAAAGGGCAAGTAAATGTACAGCAGTAACATTCCGTCTCAAGGGTCACTTGTTCTGCAAGGCATTGAAGCCCTCTGGCTATGACTGTTGATGCTGCTCGCTGTTGTTATGTTTGGATTATGGCTCGCTGTTGACATGCGCCTGCTCAGTAACACTTATTCCTTCCTTCATTTGTTTAAGAATTATTGTATTTGTTATTTAATGTCCTTCATTGATTTATATCCATTATTTTACTTTAATTGAACCGCTCTGATGTTGTTGTTGACGCGCCGTTCATTTCACAGTTCTGTGCATCGCTTTGTGACCCACGGGTGAAAAGCGCTCTAGAAGTGCAAATATTATTACGATTACTGACATGTAAAATGAGTCATTCATTCAAAGTGTGGGTTGTCACACAGTGTGGAGGTCTCACTCTCTATCCCTCGCTTACTCTCTCTCGCTTACCCCCGTATCGTGGTTACACTTCTGTAGTTCAGTCATTTATTGGAACTCTTTGCCACTCTTGTGCCGTGTCATTTTGAGTTTAACTGTTTACTTTATGATTATAATTGGGTTTAATCTTTGCACAAATCTGTCAACTGAGTTAAGATACCTATTGATTTTATGCATTGTTGCGTTGGTGAGTTTCAACGTCGATTGCTTCCTTGGAAACCCACATCTACAGCTTGCAAGCTCACTTCGACCTTTCTGCTGTAATAATGAACGCCTATCACTTTTGTATTTACCCCATGCTCGATATGTCCCCAGTTTTAATAATCCTGTATATAGTTCATCGGTCTGGCACGGTCGATCAGTGTCCAAGGTATTCAAAGAGAGAACGACTTAGAGCGACAGAGAAGTGGGTGAAAGGCAGGCATGCAGTTAACCAGCGCCAACATTTGCAAGACACTTCGTTTAATATACTGTATCGTGATGGTATCAGATCATTTATGGGTGTTCATTTATTTATTTTAGTTTGGGAGGAAAACCGAGGACTTGGAGGAAACAACGCAACACAGGGGATATTTTACACCAACGCTACAGCGAAAGGTGCCCGAGGTGGGAGTGGAGCCCCATCGGAGAGGAGCTGCTCTCTGTGAGAAGGAGGAGTAGACGAGCACGGGTGCTACTGTCGGCGATGGACTGGCGTCCCGTCGTCGGGTGTATTCCTGCCTTACGCCCTGTGTTTCCGGGATAGGCTCCGGCTCACCGTGACCCTATATAGGATTAAGCGGTTTCAGATAATGAATAATGATGAGAGGGGTGCTACTGTTGCACAGACTCCCTACCGCCCTGTCTCCGAGGTGACGAGTGGAGGGTGGCTCAAGGATAACTCGAGAGACTCTAAGAGAGACCCCACTCCACGGACGCTGTGTTTTCGGGCCAGCTCTTGCACTCCGCCACAGCTTGGGGGAGGAGGGAGGTGCCCACGCTTTATCCCACCGCGCGCGCCACCTGTCCATCCTAGGTTTAACTGCTGCTGAGTGGACAGAGGGGTGGGAGCGCGTTAGTGGGTGGACGGATCGCACCGTTGTTAGGTCAACTGCCGCGCCGAGAGATCGAATTCTCAGACTCTCAAGTCGAAGCGTGATGCTGTGTGTATTTGGACTGTGGGAAGAAATCAGAGTACCCGGTGAAAACCCACGCGGACGGACGTGGGGAGAGAGAGAGAACTTGCAAACTCTACACAGAAAGGCACCCGAGCCGGGAACCGAACCCAGGTTCTTTTTGCTGTGAGGCGACAGCGCTACTCACTGCGTGACCACCACGCCACCCTGCTCGCCGCTTCATTAAACTAAATCAGTGAAATCTAAGATGACAATTGTCTTTGCGACATTGATTGGGAGGACTCAGTGGTTTTCAATCAGCGTGTTGAGCGAGGGTGGGGGGGCGGGGGGTTATCGCTGAATTCTGGGGACTCAGAGTAACTCGATGGCCCGCGTGTTGATCGCTGCCCACCCCGGGCGTGTCGCCCAGCCGCTGGCTTTAAGCATGAGCTCATAGCGGGGCCCGGAGCCAGATATATTTACTCGCGCCTAATAAATTAGGGGCATTCACCCGGCAGACGCGAGCCACATATAGCGACTCAGCAGCAAGCCACGGGACCACGGCTATCGTTATCATCATCAACACCATCATCATCGACATCGTCCACTTTGTATTGATATGGGGGTCTTTTCTTTTTTCACGACGCGATGTACGATGGTTGTTTTACAGAACCACACTTTCGGAATGGCCGTGTCACTAAGCGCTTCTCCGCTGTCCTGCGCGACGTTTCGCCCCCCCCCCCCATCTTCAGGCGGCTGCTAAGACTGAGAGAAAATGTGAGAGAGCTGGGATATTTATGTCCGAGGCGGTTCACTGCCTCGCCCACACTCTTTGACCCCTTGTCACGCTCAAGACGACACTATTGTCTGTTCAATGCCTTGGCCCACGCTCTTGATTCTTCATAGTTAACTTACTGGAGCTGGTCACTGTTAATTTTAAAACTGTTCACCACGTTGCGTTTCAGTCTCATTTCTTGGTTGCGATTCACGTTTTTTGCTGCCTTGTGAATCTCTATCGGATTAATGTGGCGGATTGAAGCCAGCGTACGCCTTGTTTCAGAGACAGTCCTCCAGTATGATCATCATCAATATCGTCATGAGCTGTGTATCCATCATTATCATGATCTGCATTATCATCATCATCGTAGACAGTATTATCTTGATCCGTGTATTTTGAGGGTGGGAAGAAGTCGGAGTACCCGGCCAAAAGCCACAGAAATAAAGCCCTGCCCGAGACAGTTCGATTCCAGCCTCGGGCGCTGTGCGTTCGCTCCCCCTATTCTGAGTGCATTTACTTCTGGTTCTCCGGTCTCCCCCCACAACTAAAACTCCCA
Organism: Mordacia mordax; assembly: GCA_036362905.1. NCBI lineage: Eukaryota > Metazoa > Chordata > Hyperoartia > Petromyzontiformes > Petromyzontidae > Mordacia > Mordacia mordax. The sequence goes on from JAZEWT010000006.1 coordinate 17,290,430, forward strand.
CTCATTTATTGGCCAATACCACCATGCCGATCTCTCCAGATCTCTGTGCAGCGCTTTGTGACCCTCGAGTGCAAAGCACTCTAGAAATACAAGTATTATCATTATAATTTATGGAACGAGTGTCTGTGCAGTTGGCGTCGGCTGATCACGTGGTTACCTTCCCCCACCTCCTTGCGCATTGGGACCTCTGGGTGAAAGACGCTATTCTGTAAATGTACTAAACGGCAATCATTAAAAACCATTATGATCATGATGATTACCATCACCACTGCGGCTGGAATCAGCATCGTCATTGACACGATCATCGTCAAATTTTGCCAAATTTTCGGATTGAAAAAGTGCCCCGAGACTCGGTCCCGTCGAGCGCCTCCTCGGTGTTGTTGTGAAGCCGTGTGTTCCGCCTCGGACTTTAAACACGTTTCGTGAAGTCAAATCAAGTGCTTCAGTCGTCAAAAAGGGTGCGAACCAAAGCGGATGGCCCTTAAAGGAAAGCGGTTGCAGCAAGAGCGGCACGCAGAAAAAAAAAACTTCTCATCTGCTCCTACCTCTCCTGGGTCGACGAACGCAACAGCAGGCAATAAGTATGGTGGTGGAAGCTCTGCACCCAAATAATATCAATAGATGCATATATAGAGTGCTCTTTCACATGATGGTCACAAAGCACTTAAAGTATGACTTGCGGTAGGCCGGGAATCGAACCCGCGTCCACTGCTTGGATGGCAGCTATGCTCACCACTATACTACTGTCGCTCACAAATGCCTACACCAACATGGCCAAAGGGAATTTGCGAGTTCTTCGCGTCTCTAACGAAAGGTGGTGATAAAGAAAACCGTGTGCCCGATGAGTCCATCACTGGGAGCAGTGGAGCAAGTTTTAGCAAGCCTCGTAGGTTCTCAAAAGCTGGACCTTCCACCAGCACTTGAAGATTCTGCTGATGATTGATGAAGCACAATAATTTGTTAATTGTGTATATAATATATAATGGTGTTTGCAAATACCCACACCTTTTACAGTATGCAATTCATGTTAACCTTGGACTAATTGTTGACAAAGTTAATTTTGCAAAAAAAGGTTTACCCCTGGCTACCTGATCAATCGTCTCCAACGTATGCATAATGTGGCTGTTAGAGTCCTCACTCGCACACCCATCCACAATCACATATCCCCAGTACTGACGTCTCTCCGCTGGTTATCGATAAAAAGCAGGATTGAATTCAAGATCCTCCTTCTCACCTATAAAGCTCTCACTGGCACTGCTCCGATATACATCCGTGACCTACTTCAGGCACCCTCCTCAACACGACAACTTCAATCCTCCAATACGGGCTGCTGCATTTCCCCAGATCGCACCTCCATTCGATGGGTGACAGAGCCTTCTCGCGTGCTGCTCCCAGGCTCTGGAACGCCCTTCCATTGGAAACTCGATCGGCCGAGTCCCTGGGCATCTTCAAATCTTGTTTCAAGACTCACTTGCTTCGTAAGCTTTCAAATCCTCTGGCTAGGACTTTTAATGCAGCTCACTGTTGTCGTGCCAAGATGATGGCTCACTGCTGTCCTGCGCCTGCTTGGGAACATTTATTCCTTCCTTGTTTGTTGAAGAATTATTTTTTGTCTCTTTTTTTTGTCCTTCTATAATTTTGTTGCCATTATTGGACTTTCAGTTGAACTGTCGTCATGTTGTTGTTCACCTGCCGCTATCTCCGCAGGTGAGATTTGTAACAAAACAAAAAACAAAAAACGTTATTGTTGCTGATTTGCTGTTCTTATGTCGTTATTAGGGCGGCGCGGTGGCCCAGTGGTTAGCGCTGTCGCCTCACAGCAAGAAGGTCCCGGGTTCGAATCTCTCGGCTCGGGTGCCTTTCTGTGTGGAGTTTGCATGCTCTCCCCGTGTCCGCGTGGGTTTTCGCCGGGCACTCCGGTTTCCTCCCACAGTCCAAAAAGCATGCTGCTACATAGGTTGATTGGCTCACAGGCTAAATTGCCCCGCAGTGCCCGGCGATGGACTGGCGTCCCATCGTCGGTATATCCTTGCCTTGCGCCCTGTGTCTGCCGGGATAGGCTCCGGCTTCACCGTGACCCTGTATAGGACTAAGCGGTTTCAGACAATGAGATGAGAGATGAGATGAGATGTCGTTATTATTGTTGCCATGCCGTTCTCGCTGCAGCTCTGTGCAGCATTTTGTGATCCTCAGGTGGAAACAGATCCAGAAGTGCAATTATTGTTATCGGCAGTTCAACCACAACTATCACGTAGCGACTGAAAATGGGGGTCAGTGGTACTAATTCTGGGGCTCAGGCAAAATACAATAATGAATCCCCCCAACCCACCACACACACACACTTATTCAAAACCACGGAGTCATCGTAATTTTCAATATCCGCTGAATTCTATGCAGACTTTGACTTTTACATCTGATTTTATTGCTCTTCCTAGCAAGTTTTACAAAACAAAATATGCAAGGAATACAATACACAATATGTACAACCATTTTCCACAACCTGTGACTCACATCCCCTTCAATACAATTTTTGACGCACACGCATTCAATTTACAGAGAGTGTGAGAGAATGATGGGGTCTTGGAGAGGGGCGGTAAGACCCGCAGAAAAGACAAATAAAAGTGTGAAACGGAGGATCCCTTGAGTGTCTGTGCCCAGAGCGCTGCCCCAGCGCTCCAGGAAAGTAATTGAAGGTGTGCTTCATGTGGAGCCGCACCCTGATGAGGTCTTTGGTCATCGCTAACACGGAGCTTTCATCTGCGTCACCCTGCAGCAGCTCCTTGCGGGTTTTGTAGATCGATAGCCTCGCCTGAGCGAGAACAAAGTTCGTGATGCTGTTGCGGTCTCCCGCGGCTCGAGATGCACAGCCGCACACGATGGCGCTGCTCTGGAACGGCACACCAAGTTTCCTGAAGATGCCGCGCAGGAACCGAAACATTGGGCGCAGTCACCAGCATCCGAGGAACTGGTGATCGAGGTCCTCTCTCTCTCCGCAGTCGCCAAAGCCATCTGATGTCCCGGGGTGGATTCGGTTGGCCCACGAGCCTGAAGGCAGCATGCAATGTGCCAGCCTCCACCACAGGTCTTCGCATCGTTTTGTGGTGGGCGGCCTGTGTATCTGGTTCTATTGAAGAACAACCTCCACCAGCGTGCAGAAGTGTCCCCTCCAATTGAGGTCCGGCAGGCTGTCGAGGTCTGTGGTGCAGTGTTTTCACGCAGTGCGTGTACAGCACCCACTTGCAGACATCTTGTAGTACCACCCCTTTACAGTGCTCAGATTTAAGGAGCTATCCTTGCGCCCAGCGGCCTGGGTGCAGGAGTTTTGCAGGGGGGTGGCCACGTACTCTTCCTTGCCAGGTATCTGTTGGAGGCTCAAACCCAGCCCCTTCATGGAACTCAGCACCTCGCGCAACAGTCTCTCGGTGGCAGGCATAGAGCGCAGGCCTGTGGCGACAGAATGTCTGCCGCACTCCTCACTTTCCACTGGCGCGTGTCCACCAGGTCCTTCACTACTGCCACCCTCACGGAGGCGAAGCGCAGTGCGAGAGTGCGCCCCCGTTCCATGCGTCAAACAGGCTCTTGTAATAGCTAAGCAGCATCGTGCAATCGACCAGCTCATGGTTTGTCAGGAAAAGCTCACGGCCGTACCCCAACTGGCTGCCCACGTCCTGCATCAGGCTGAGGGCCAGGGCCTTCCAAGGCAGTTCTTCTTCCTCATACAGCAGCTGCCTGGCGGCTTCTGTACGTCCACAGGGCTTGGCCGCCCTCGGCCGCCGGCAGACACAGGACCCCCGGTTATTGAGCTTTATTAGCAGCCAAGCAGGGGGCTGAAGGGCCTTTGCTTGTGCCATAGCATCGATGCTGCGAAGCTATTGACCACAGCACTCATCCCTTGAAGGATATCCGTGCTGCGGAGCGTGCTCATGGCCTGAATTTGTTCTCGATTTGTCCAATCAGTTCACTCCAGTTATTTTCTACGTAGTGCGGTTTCCCTAACTGTACTCCCACGTACTTTATTCCATCGGTCTCCCAGTTGACTCCGTCAGGCAGGGCCAGGGAACTCAACACACACTGTGGCCCCATACAGAGCGCTCTGCTCTCTAGCCAGTTGACCCGTGCAGAGGAGACCCTCTCAGGTTAACTGCCCTGCGAAGAGCGGGCACGTCCCGTGCATCGTTGACCACTGTGCAGACATCGTCCGCGTAGGCGGAGACTTTAACAACTACGTTCTCACAGCCAGGGACAGCGAGGCCAGACAGTGTCTGTCATACTTTACAATAATAATAATTGCATTTCTAGAGTGCTTATCACCCATAGGTCACAAAGCATTGTACAGAGCCACAAAGAGAATGGCACATCAACAACGAGATCTCATCTCATCTCTCTCATTGTCAGAAACCGCTTAGTCCTGTACAGGGTTCGCGGTGAGCCGGAGCCTATCCTGGCAGACAGAAGGCGCAAGGTAGGGATATATCCACGATGGGACGCCAGTCCATCACTGGGCACTGTGGGCAATTTAGTCTGCAAGCCAATTAACCTATACAGCAGCATGTTTTTTGGACTATGGGAGGAAACCGGAGTGCCCGGTGAAAACCCACGCGAACACAGGGAGAAAACATGCAAACTCCACACAGAAAGGCACCCGAGCCGAGATTCGATCCCAGGATCTTCTTGCTGTGAGGCGACAGCGCTACCCACTGGGCCACGGTGCCCGCCCACGGAAAAGCATATATATATTTATAAATATATAGAGCCGTAGGAGTGGAAGCGAGGGAGAGAAACGAAAGATGATGATCTGGGGTAGAAACTGGAGTGTGGAGAGTGAGTGAGACGGCCCGTTACACAGTGAAGCTGAACAATGTGTGGAGATGTACAACAGACAACAAGGAAAGTAGGGGAGATGGAGGGACGACTGCTGAGCAGACTGAATGGGAAGGAGTATGTAAAGGAACCCTTAGGGGGTAATCGAGAGTGGAAGATGTAACACTCGCGACTAGGAAAGGCTTAGGATGACGGGTGAGGCAGCTAGGCCACCGTTAAAACGGATGAGAGATGATGGGGCGCGCAGGGAAACAGCCGCGTGGCGAGAGAGTAAGAATCCTGTACAGAGAGAGGGTGTAAGGCCGGACTATACTCAGAATGTGACGCCAGTACATCGCAGGGCACACTCTTTGGGGACATTTACTTAGCAAGCCAGTTCACCTCGACAACAGCGTGTATTTGTACGGTGGGAGGAAACCGGAGTACCCGACGAAAACCCACGCGGACAAGGCAAGAGAACACGCAAACTCCACACAGAAAGGCACTCGAGCCGGCAACCGAACCGGGGTTAATCCTGCTGTGAGGCAGCAGCGCTACTGACTGCTACTCCCCCCACCCCATTGTGGTGTATGGGGGGAGGCTGTTGTTTTCTGCGTTGGCCCGTGGCGAAGAGCGCCTGTGTCTGTTACTCGCGTGGAAGAACATCGCCCCGTAGGACGAGCACTCTGCTAGCCTCCACCCCGCCGGGCGAGTGAAACCCGATCCTAATTGGTGCGGCTCGACGCGCACGCGAAACGTCAACACGCGGCTTCCCATGCGGCTCCACGCGCGGCTCCACGCGATGATCATGATGATGACACCGTGATGATGATGGTGGTGGCACCGTGGGTAGCGGTGCTTCCTCGCAGCTGGAATAATCCGAGTTCGATTCCCGGATCGGGTGCCGCCTCTGTGCAGGAGTTTGTGAGCTCTCTCGCTCTCCGCGTGGGATTTTGCTGGGTACTCCGGTTTTCTCCCACAAAGACTCCTGTGACCTGCGATGAACTGGCGTCACATCCTCTGCGGCCAGCACTGCTCAGCCCTCTTTGTCGCTCTAGTGCCGATGTTTACACCGAGCACCAGCTACTAGTTTTGTGCTGAGTCGACCTAGGGGAGGCCCAGTGCCAGTTCATACAGTCGTCACTGGTGTTGCTGATCGGGAGGGGGGATCGAACTTATGTGGCCCGGTTTCGTAGCAGAGCCTGCTAATTGCTAGAACACTGCTGTCCACAACACCACCTGTAGGTGGTGGTGACATCACCACGGCGCTTGTGCCAAGTCAGGTGCACCTCGAGGCCATAACCTGAAGTGTCGAAGGCTCGCTCGCAGGAAGTCACGGGAGAGACCCAGGTGCCATGCGCTGACTGCTGTGCCAGGCTAGGTATAGGAGGTAGCGGGGCAGACCCAGGTACTATGGGGTTATTGAGATGACTGGTCGAGGCAATACTTGCAGAGTTTTAACCGCCAGGCGCTCCGCTCGCTGTTGTGAGCCTGGCGCCTCCAACCGATCAGCGCCACTCACCAAAGATCCCACGTATAGCCTTAACCCACCGTATCAGCAAGTGCTCTTAACGATCACCTACGATGGCCAGCTCGGCACCGAGGGGTGGGTGGCCAACACCATTCCCGACCGTCTTTTTCTATCCTAGTGGTGTTGTTTACACACCGCAAGAGGTACTCATTTAAGGCTGAGTCGACCTCGGGGAGATCCAGGACCAGTTCAGACATTCACCGCTCTTATCGGTTGGTCACGGTTCAATGTATGAGGATCCACTTCCCGTGGGTGCTCTTTCGGGACGGTCACGGTCTCTAACATGTTTCTTCCTTCGCTCATTCGTTAATGTTTTAAGTAACGCTTTCTTTATTATTTCCAAATTATTGAAGGACGATTGAATAACGATAACTTGGGAGAACAAGACATGTGGACCACCCTGTCGTTTGAATTGGATTGAGTCATTGAAGCATCTCGCTCACAATTTGCTGTTAATCTGGTTTTACAAAAATCCGGTATAATTTGCAGATTCTCCCCGCGTCCACGTGGGATTTTCGCCAGGTATATGCAAAGAAATCACAGCGAAAATGTTTTCACGGAAATAAGATTCCCACACTTCATTGGTGTTGTGATATAATCGGTGCTCTGAGTGAAATACGTTATAAACATAGGCCACTCAAACAAGAGCATCTTTTTTGATGGCCCCATGAATGTATTTCGCCAATGCTCACCAATCCGTGGAGAGCGAAATATTATCCCAAAAGCCTAGATTTCCCCCGCTGCCCCCACAAACACTCATCTTACACACTCCCCTCAAACACTCCCCTCAAACCAATTAGCACTCCGTCTGATACTGGATGTCAACCGAGTCTTCAGCTTCATAATCTACCGCTTTAAACATTAACCCTGAGACCCGGTCTCAAGATACCGAGCCTGAGGCCAGGTTTCTAGATACTGAGCATGAAACCTGGTCTCTAACACTGGGCCTGAGACCAGGTCTCTAGACACTGACCATGAGACCAGGTTTCTAATTTCTAGGAATGCAGGTTGGAATGGGAGTCAAGACATGACCATCGCAATCAGACATTTAATTTACTTTCACCGCTGGTCGAAACGCACTTTTATTTCAAAAAAACCGTTTTGGGATAGCCGTGTCAAGTCTTCCTGTCCTTCTGGACGTTTCGCCTCCCACGTTCGAGGCACCATCAGGCTTTCCACCTCCACCAGGTAAGGCTGGACATGGCTGCCCTTTCTGTGTGGATGCCGTGTGTTCTCTCCCTATTCGGTGTCCGTTTCCTGCCTAATATATGATGTCATCAGTAAATCAACACGCTGCTACATAGGTTAATTGGCTCGCAGACTAAATTGCCCGTAGTGCCCAGTGATGGACTGGCGTCCCATCGTGGCTGTATCCCTGCCTTGCACCCTGTATCTGCTGGGATAGGCTCCGGCTCACCGCCACCCTGTACAAAACTAAGCGGTTTTTGACAATGAGATGAGATCATAATATATGGGGACGCAGTGTCTGCTGGCACGTTGGCGCCCGCTGACCGCCTGGACGACTCAACCCCGCCCGCCCCCCCGCAGCTCCGCACAGAAACCCATCACCCAGCCGATTTTATCCCGTAATCAGCGCTCTTAGCACGTGGTTTAGCCATTCCGGAAGAAGTTAGACGCACCGATACGCCCCGCCGCCTTTGTCTCTCAAGCGGAGATGTCTGCACACACAGCCGGAACTTGTTTGAGGCCGAGTCGATTTCGGGGAGGCCCGGCAGGGGTTTTAAAACGTCACTGGTGTTGGTGGTCGTACGCGGGAATCAAACTCAGATCGCCAGGTTCGCAGCTCCGGCGCGTTAACTGCTGAACCACTAATCTTACCCCCAACAACAACAACAACAACAACCTCCACTCGCCACTCAGTGGCGGTGACGTCACCACGCCGCTTGCAGCAGGCCAGGTGCACCTTGCGGTCACGCGAAGTGTCGAAGGCTCTCTGACAGGTCACGGGACAGACCCAGATGTTATGGCTTGCCTGACTTAGATGACTGGCAGATGCACCACCTCTGTTGCCTATTGTTCCAACATCGTGTTTTAGCCGCCCAACGCTCAACTCGTTGTTGTGAGCGTCGCTCCTCCGCCCTCTGTTGTTCTTGGAAGGCGTTTGCCTCCAACTGCCTGATAGCGTCCTTCACGATCCTCCTCGAGAGGCCAATCTTGACAATGCTGGTATCAGTCTTCAGCAAATCCACTCAGCGCCAGGTCCTCCTGTGCCAGATCAGTCCATCCCTTCTCCAGCCCGTGCCGCGCCCATTTAGCTCCCTCTATAATAATAATTGCACTTCGAGAGCGCTTTTCACCCGAGGGTCACAAATCGCTGCACAGGGCTGTGAAGAGAACGGCATATCAGGAACAACAACGATATATGAACGGCAAATCAACAACAATCATTTTTTGTTTTTTGCTTTTTTTGTGACAAATCTCAGCTGTGGATAGAACGACATGTCAACAACAACAACAACATCAGAGCAGTTCAATTGAATGTCAAATAATGGCTATAATTTAGAGAAGGACACAAAATAAGCGATAACAATAACTGTTAAGCAAACGAAGGAAGGAATAAGTGTTCACGAGCAGGCGCATGTCGGCAGCGAGCCATCGTCCCAACGCAACAGTGAGCCGCAGCAATAGTCATAGCCACAACAATTCAATCCGGCCAAGCAGTAGCTGCTTGGGCATGCTGTGGCTAAGCATGCGGGCTACATGACCCAGCCACCGCAGCCTCACCTGCCGGAAGAGTTCACCAATGGTACTTTGTCCAGATCTTTGAGAATGTATGGGCTCGTCACATACTCCAACCTGGTTAAACCCAGGAAGGATCATAAGCAGGCCAGCAGGAAAGTTTCCACACGGCGCAGATATTCTGTCAAGGGGTCCACGTCTCGCATGCATAAAGAAGAGAGGGCATGACTGCAGAGAAGACCCGACGCTTTGTGTGGAGCGACAGGCCAGGCAGCTTCCACAGAGCGTTACGTAGCTGATGATACGCGAATGAAGCCTGACTGAGTCGGAGCAAGACCTCCGCTGCTTAACCGAAACCGGCCATGAGCACTCTGCATAGGAGTAGAGACTTCTTTGCTCGCTCCACAACTGTCCGATCTCTCATGGAGAGCTGAGGAGGTGGAGTACTTGATGGCATAATATGCCCAGGTCGGGTACTTGGCTTTGGTGCGGCTGATGACAACCCCACCTCTATCTTACATGCTCCAGGTTCAACAGCAGAGCCCCCAACTCCAGCTCAGAGTGAGCAGCAACCACCAAGTCGCTAAAAAATAATTATTAAATAAACGAAGGAAGGAATGATTGTTCCCAAGCAAGTGCAGGTCGGCAGCAAGCCTTCATCCCAGCACAATAGTGAGCCGCATTAACAGTCCTAGCCAGAAGACTTCAAAGCCTTACGAAACAAGTGAGTCTTGAGACGAGATTTTGAAGATGCTCAGGGACTCAGCTGACCGAATCTCGAATGGAAGGGCATTCCAGTCTGGGAGCAGCTTACGAGAAGGCTCTGTCACCCATCGAATGGAGGTGCGATCTGGGCACATGCAGCAAGCCCGTATTGGAGGATCGAAGTTGTGTTGAGGAGGGTGCCTGAAGTAGGTCACGGATGTATGTCGGAGTAGCGCCAGTGAGAGCCTTGTAGGTGAGAAGAAGGATCTTGAATTCAATCCTGTATTTAACCGGTAGCCATTGGAGAGACACCAGTAGTAGGGATAGGTGATCGTGGATATTTGTGAGAGTGGGAACTCATCTCATCTCATCTCATTGTCTGAAACCGCTTAGTCCTATACAGGGTCACGGTGAAGCCGGAGCCTATCCCGGCAGACACAGGGCGCAAGGCAAGGATATACCGACGATGGGACGCCAGTCCATCGCTGCGAGTGAGAACTCTAGCAGCCGTATTCTGCACACGTTGGACACTATTTATCAGGTAGGCAGGGATACCTGGTAGTAGTGAATTGCAATAATCGATTCGTGAAGAGCCTACGACCATATCACCCTGAATACGCCCGATCTCGTCCGATCTCGGAAGCTAAGCAGGGTCGAGCCTGGTTAGTACTTGGATGGGAGACTGCCTGGGAATACCAGGTGTTGTAGGCTTCGGCGATGGACTGGCGTCCCATCGTCGGTATATCCTTGCCTTGCGCCCTGTGTCTGCCGGGATAGGCTCCGGCTTCACCGTGACCCTGTATAGGACTAAGCGGTTTCAGACAATGAGATGAGATGAGAGATTCGTGAAGAGATGATGTGCGTTAGCTTCTCAGCATCAGAGGGTGACAGGATGTTGCGCAGTCTCGCTATGTTTCTGAGATGAAAATAGGCTACCTTCGTCACCTTGTTGATGTGTGTCTCGAAGCTGAGCGAGGAGTCACTCCTAGACTCCAGACTGCCTTGGCAAGTTCGATGGTCGAGTCGTGAAGCAATACATTATCAAAGCGTAGTGTTTGCATGTCTGCCCCAAGCACGTGTGGTTATTGCAACCGTGATGCCGTGTGAAAAGTGTAATTTGGTCTCTGAATTTCATAATACCTCCTGTGTTTCTAACATAATGGGTGCAACCTTTTCTCTGTCATGTCATTATTCATTGTGCTCTTCCGCCTCTCCTAGAGCTCTTCGTGAACTGGCCTTTTTAAAATCTACATCATGATCATTATGAACCGCAGCGCAGTCGGGGACAGTTACAAGAGGCTCCCCGCGATGCGGGGGGAAGGGAAGTCGATGGCCAACTGTCTGACATAAACAGAATCCATAAGTGATGGTTAGGAATACAAGAATGTTGATTTCTTTCAGCTCGGTGCCTCATTATTGCGACATTCATTGGTCGGATTCGGTCATTTTAAACTAATCATTTTGCTGATTGCTTCGAAAAGCTGCTCTCTCGGGACAGCCACATCGATTACTCCCTCGCTCCACCTCGAGACGTTTCGCCTCACACGTTAGAGACCAAGCGTCGCGATGCGTGTGAGCAAGACAATGAATCACATTAATGTGATTCCGGTGTGTGAGCAAGACAATGAATCACATTAATGTGATTCCGGTGTGTGAGCAAGACAATGAATCACATTAATGCACCCCGACCTTCGTCCATTGATCCTGGAATGGAGCGACTCTATAGAAGACACTTAAAACATACATAGTAACTACATATAAATAGGAGTCACACACGACACACGCACAAAGCGCCTGAGGATGCATCTAACGTGTGAGGCGAAACGTCGCGATGGGGGGAGAGGGAGCGATCGACGCGGCTGTCCCGAGAGAGCAGCTTTTCGAAGCAATCATCATGCATCGAGCCGTGAAAATCTAGATCATGAAGTTAATCATTTTGCCAACAACGCGACTTTGAAAACTGTTCCTGACAACATGAAAACGTTGCTAAACAGATAGAGGATTATCATTACAACCAAAAGTACCCCGTGAGCTTGCATGTGGGATTCCTGCCATCTCAAGAATAGTCAAGAGAAAAACCTTTGACGCAAAACGTAGGCTGTATCTGAGCACAAATTTAGGGACACGTTTTCACCGAGAGGTGGGTAAGGAGGGAGTGAGCGAGAAATGGAGGGAGATTTTGACTTTTAATTCCGAGATTCTTGTTCTTTCGGAGCAATTTTTTTTGCCAATAAAAAACCACAAAATATACAACCAAGACAATATACAACATGCACAATTAAAGTTCTCTGGCTAGGGCTGTTGATGTTGCTCACTGTCGTCATGCTGAGATGATGGCTCGTTGCCGACCTGTACCTGCTCGGGAACATTTATCCCTTCCTTTTTTTGTTGAACAATTATTTTTATCGGTTCTTTATCCTTCTCTAAACTATATCCATTATTTGACTTTCGGTTGAACTGCTCTGATGTTGTTGTTGTTGACATGTCATTTGTAACAAAAAAAACGTTATTATTACTGATTTGTTGTTCTTATGTCATTGTTGTTGCTGATATGCCGTTCTCTCCACAGCTCTGTACAGCGCTTTGTGACCCTCGGTTGAAAAGCGCTCTGGAAGTGCAATTATGATTATCTATTATTATTTATACCCCGTGACGTACACTCCCTTAAATATAATTTATAATGCAGAACACACACATATTAATTCATTTCGAAGGTCGTTATGCCCTTACTTAGAGATAGACGTGCAAATTATTTGTTCCACCGTCACAATATATAGAATCAAGACAATATACAATATGTACCAAAACTGTTTACACTTTGTTTGATCAACATCTTCTTAAATACAATGTATCCTTTGTTATTGGCATGTATCAAAACAATTTCGAGAGCGAAGGTGAGACCCGCAGAAATTAAGGCAAATGAAAATGTGAACTAGAACAGCGTGAGAGTCCGCTCCAATTCAATGCTTTTGAAAAGAACGTTAAAGAACTGGTTCTTGTAGGAAATGCGCGTGTTTTGTACTGTGCACGTGACCTCTTCCACTTTAACCTCCGCCACGCATCGAGTAGGCTCTGATAATAGCCTGGCAGTATCGTGCAATCGACCAGCTCATGCCTTGTCAGGAACAGCTCGTGCCCTACACCGGCCACCCACCCGCGTCGCTCAGCAGGCCTTCCAGGAGAGTTCCTCTGCCTCATACAGCATCTGCCTGACAGCTAGGAGTCTGAAGTACAACGCCCTTCCTGTGACATCCACCAGGCCCTAGCCACCTGCGGCCAGTGGTAGACAAAGGACTCCCGGTTTTTGCCAGTGTTTTTGTGCCACACAAAGTGTATGAGCATGCAATTGAGCTTCGTTAACAGCCAGGCAGGGACTGGAGGGCTTTTGCCTTGTGCCATAACATCGACACTACCAAGCCATTGACCACGAGCACTTAACCCCTAAAGAACATTCATGCCACGAATCGCACCCATGGCAAGCAGTTTTATCTCGATTTTTGCAACCAGTTTACTCGAATTGTTTTCAACGAATTGTTGTTTCCCCAGGTGTACTCCCAGGTACTTTACGCCATCGGTGTCCCAGTCAACTTGAGGCAGCAGGGGCAGGGACTACAAAGCACACCCTGGCCTGATACAAAGTACCCTGCTCTTTGGCCAGTTTACCCATGTGGAGGAGGCCCTCTCATTCAGGTCAACCAACCTATGGACAGCAGACATGTCCTGTGCATCTTTCACCACTGCTCATACATCGTCTACGTAGTAGAAACTTCAATAACTATGTGCTCAAAGCTGGGAACTCTAAAGCCAGGCAATGTTCCCTGTAGTTTTACACCACAGCGATTGAATAGACAAGGTATACATGAGCCCCAATAAAGGGCAGCCCTGTCTCACTACCCTCGTCATAGGAAATGGAGCCCTGTGCTGTTGGTTTATCTTTAAAAGGCTAGATACGTCTGCAAACAGGAGCCTGATCTCACCTATGGACTGCTCGGCCAAACTAAATACTTGCAACACTCTGTCCAGGTAGTCGTGACCGACTCTGTCGAAAACTTTCTCCTGATCTAGGATAAGCCCCAGTCGAGGATGCAGTAAGATTGCTCAGGCTGGATCAGCTGCCCCATTACAGACTCAGCGCCATTCAATTCGACGTGAATTTGAAGTCTACGCCCAACAGGGATACAGGTCGCCAGTTTTGATGAGGTGCAGGTCGTTGTTCTTGACCAAAATGGTGACCACTGCTCTCTTGCAGCTCTATGGTAATTGACCCTTTCCCAGGCTCTCTGCCAACACCTCCACCAGGTAAGGCCCAAGCTCAGCCCAGAAAGCTCTGTATAATGCTGCCGGAAGATCATCAAGACCTGGTCCTTGCCCTCGAGCCAACCTCCTCAGAGCTTTCTCAAGTTCTGTAAGGGTCACCTGCTGGTCAAGCTTCTACCTGTCTAAGTCGGTCAGGGTGGGAACCTCTTTAAGTGGCTCATTAGCCTCCTCGACCTGAGTTGTTTCTGTGTAAAGATATACCTAGAAGTCTTGTGCAATTTTTGCAATGTTCAACTTTGTGAAATGTGTTTTGTGGTCTGGTTCTTGTAGACTCGTGATGGTGTTGCGACTGGATGGCGTCCTTTGTTGACTTAAACAGATGTTTGTAGGGGAGTCCGTGTGTGTTGGGTATTGCATGATATTTTATGGGAGGGATTGGTTTGCCTGCTGGTTTGTGACTGCGCTCAAGAGCTGGTGTTTTTCTGGCTGTCCGCCACTGGTTGCTTCTGTTTAAGTCGAGTCCTGCTCCGCCTCCAATGTCATAAGCTCACTCTCTAGTCGGCATACTAGCTCCCCTTATGCTGACAGAGAACCTGGATCCGGGCCTTTCCATTGTCCCATCACTACTGGAGAGAGCTGGGGTCACTGTTGGTTGCATTCCAGGCATCCCGAAAAGTTCTGAAAATAAATATAAAATCCTTATTGTCTAGTAGCAACAAATTCAATCTTCAGTAGGCTCCGTGCTGGGCCGTGCTGGAGGTTTACATTATCATTGCCACTTCATGACGGTCAGCGAAGCCAAATGGGATGATGTCGTTCCCTCCAAGCAAGTTAAAGCAGCTTGGATCAATGTAGAACTGATCCAGCCTGGCAAGACTTGTCACAAGCACCCGCGTGAATGAGTCTTAATGACAATGAGATGGACAGGACACGGGGTAAATGGCTCTGAGAGTGGTGCACGGGGAGGGGATCATCTCCGTGGTCGCGAGAAGAAGGGGAAGTGCGTGGTGAAATGACTGGGCACGAACACAAAAACAAATGTTAAAATCCAAACGTTTGTGAATAGCAAGGCGCGCCGTTGCTCAATGAGAATGTGTTGTAAAGGCACCCGTACTGCGCAATTCTCGGTTGCAATTGTGGAGGCCCACTTCGTGGGCCTCGGAACCACCAGGGACGCTGGCTGTGTT
>JAZEWT010000006.1:17339927-17402821 GCA_036362905.1 Mordacia mordax
TTTCCTTGCACCTCTATTCGTGTCTTATGTCGTTCCGTTTAGTTTTTATTGGCCGACACCAGACATGGCTTTCTTTTGAGCCTGATTGTCAGTGCTAGCCAGATGTTGCCAAAAGGCAATCAGCTCAGGACAATGCAATATCAATGCTTAGTAGTAACGAATGCATTGTCCTTCAGTTTGAAGGCCAATGCATACGTTATCAAAGCTTCCTGTTTGCATATTTCGCCACAAGTATGTGTGGCTTTTGCAAACTAGACATTTTGTGAAAGGTGTCTATTTTCGTGTTTTAAGATCTTAACACTTGTATAATTGCAAGAAATGGTAAAAAAAAAAGACCTTTTCTACTCTGTACATATGCACACTGGCAAAAATACCCATAGCTTGAATCATTTTTATTCAAAACAAGGATTCGCCACTTTCTCGAGAGTAAGACCCTCACTCACCCATTCACACACTGAACCATCCATTCACTCACTCACACACCCCCACTCACACTAACTCATCCATTCACTCACCCACTCACACGCTAACCCATCCATCAATTCACCGCTTCACGCACTCACTCATCCACCACACACAAAATCACCCACGAACCGATCAACAACAACCGCCGTTTGCCACTAAGTGGCAGCGACGTCACCACGGCGCCTGTGCCAGGCCAGGTGCACTTTGAGGCTGTCACGCGAAGTGTCGAACGCTCACCGACAGGAGGTCACGGGATAGACCCAGGTATCATGAGCTGACTGAGATGACTGGCAGATGTACCACCTGTGCTCCCTACTGTGCCAACTCGCTGAGTTTTTTTCCGCCCGGCGCTTCACTCGTTGTTGTGAGCGTCGCGCCTCTTAGCCCTCTGTCGTTGTTGGAGGGCGACTGCCTCCAACTGCCCAGTAGCGTCCTTCACGAACTTCCTCCACAGAGGTCGATCTTGACACCGTTAGTAGCAGTCATCGGCGAGTCCAATCACCCTCACATCCCTCCGCACCGCATCAGTCCATCTCTTCTCCAGCCCGTTATGGGCCCATTTAGCCTCCTCTATCCGACCAAACAGGATAGTTTTGAGCATGTTGTGACGAGGCAAGCGCGCTCTCACTCACTCACCGATTCAGTCAGTCATTCACCCACTAACCCATCCGTTCACTCACTCGCCTACTCACAAGTGCACTCACTGACCCATGCACTCACTCACTCGCACCCAGTCATCCGCTAATTTATCTATGATCTCACTCACACGAGCAATAAAATACCCAGGAACTTATCCATTTACTCATTTACACATGCACTCGCCCACTCGCACACTCACTGATCCACTCAGTCACCCACCCACTCACCCACTAGCGTCCGAAATAGCACACTCAATAACCATACATTCACTCATTTACACACCAATTTCTCACCCATTCACTTTCATTCATTCACTAACCCACTCATTCATTCACTAAACCCACTCATTAATCCGTTCACTAACCTACTCACTAACCCACTCACTCACCCACTCACTCAGTCACTAATCCACTCGCTCGCCTACTCATTAACCTGCTAACTAACCCGCTCACCAACGAACTCACTAACCTACTCGCTCACCACTCACTAACCCACGCACTAATCCGCTCACTAACCCACTCACTCACCCACACACGTACCCACTCACTAACCTGCTGACTCACCCAGTCACTAACCTACTCACTAACCCACTCACTAACCCACTCACCCAGTCACTAATCCACTCGCTCGCCTACTCATTAACCTGCTAACTAACCCGCTCACAAACGAACTCACTAACCTACTCGCTCACCACTCACTAACCCACGCACTAATCCGCTCACTAACCCGCTCACTCACCCCACACTTACCCACTCACTAACCTGCTGACTCACCCAGTCACTAACCTACTCACTAACCCACTCACTCACCCACTCACTATCCTACTCACTAACCCACTCACGCACCAGCCCACTCACTAACTTACTCACCAATCCACCCACTCACCCACCCACAACACTGCAGTTCACCTGCGCTCTCTCTTCGAAATTCAATGAATGTGTGAGCGCTATAAATTACAAACTGAATGTAAGGGGGTTTGGGTTACGGGTGTAAATAATTTTCCATATTGCATTTTGTCTTAATTGTATATTTTGTGATTTTTCATATATTTTGTGTATTTTTCATTTGTCGAAAATAAAATTCGACTTGAAAGTCAAAAGCCTCTCGCTCTCCGGCGACTGCGCCCACTGTTTGGGTTCCTTTCCTGCGCGGCATCTTCAGGAAACTTGGTGTGCCGTTCCAGAGCAGCGCCATCGTGTGCGGCTGTG
The DNA here is from genome assembly GCA_036362905.1 of Mordacia mordax. Taxonomy (NCBI): domain Eukaryota; kingdom Metazoa; phylum Chordata; class Hyperoartia; order Petromyzontiformes; family Petromyzontidae; genus Mordacia; species Mordacia mordax. The sequence continues at coordinate 17,342,240 of JAZEWT010000006.1, forward strand.
CATCCCGAGCCGCGGGAGACCGTAACAGCATCGCGAACTTTGTCCTCGCTCAGGCGAGGCTAGCGATCTACAAGACCCGCAAGGAGCTGCTGCAGGGTGACGCGGGTGAAACCTTCGCATTAGCGATGACTAAAGACCTCATCAAGGAGCAGCTCCGCATGGGGCACGTGTTCTATTGAAACGCCGGGGAGGCGTTCACTTTCCTGGAGCGCTGGGGAAGCGCTCTGTGCGCAGACACTCAGGAGATCCTCCGTTTCATACTTCAATTTGTCTTTTCTGCGGGTTTTACCGCCGCTCTCCAAGACCCCATCATTCTCTCACATTATCTATAATTTGCATGCGTGCGCCTCATAAATCATATTGAAGGGGATGTGGGTCACGGGTTGTGTAAAGGGTTGTACATATTGTGTATTGTATTCCTTGTATATTTTGTTTTAGAATACTTGCTCGGAAGAGCAATACAATCAGATGTCAAAGTCAAAAGTCTCTCTGCTTCTCCCCTCGCACCGCTCCACTTGGGAACTCTCTCTCTCTCTCTCCAATCCCTCCACACACCAAGTTGCTCGGTGCAGGGCACGCACTATTAAACATCACACCTCCAGTCGAGCTCTTTGCTGCTGCTGGCCCGCATTACATTTGGGTGTTTGGGGAGGGGGGGGAGCGTTTCTGTGCGCGCTCAACAACCGTGATGTAAAAGTAGATAGTAGAGTGCCCGCCCTGTGGGCGATCTTGTTCCAAATGTGTAACACGTTCTTCCGACGTGTCATGTTGAAGCCATTTTCTGTTGACGCAACTGCGCTGATCGGGAACTCTTGCTGGATGGTTCTCGTGCAAAAGTGGAAATGTGAATCTGAAAGTGTTACATTTTAGAAGACTAAACAGTAAGTATTAGGTCAAATTGAAATAAGACATATGGGCCTTGGTGTTGTGCCGATACGATTTGCATTCGTGAAGCATTTGAACCCAGCATGGGCGGCGAGGTGGTTGTGCAGTGGGGAGCGCTGTCGCCTCACAGCAAGAAGGTCCCCGTTTCGATTAACTGCTCGGGTACCTTTCTGTGTGCAGTTTGCGAATTCTCTCTCTCCCCCCCCGTATCCACGTGGGTTTTCCTCTGGTACTCCAGTTTCCTCCCACAGTCCAAAAAAACGCTGCTGCCTAGGTCAATATGCCTGCTGAGTAAATTGCGCCAAGAAATGTGCCTTGCGATGTGCTGGCGTCACATCCTGGGTATAGCCCTTCCTTGCGCCCTGTGTTTGCCGGGATAGGCTCCGCCTCCACCGCGACCCTGTACAGGATTAAGCGGGTACTAATACTGATTGACGACTGATAATAACAATGATCCTCAGTGGGGAATTACGCACAACACGTGCTCTAATACACAGGGGGGCGGCATGAGTCGCTTTCCCGAAAACTGTGAAATCATTTTGTGAGGAATTCTATTAATTATTTACGACAGCAATTGCTCAGAGAGTCCTTCATTGCCGTCAATTCACGTGTTGGAGGTTTGCACCAGTGAGTAAATGGCACTGTTCTGTGTAATTAGTCAACGTCTCAAACACTTCGTTATTCAAACCGAATCATTAGTTTCGGCGATGCGTGTAATAAATCGTCCTGTATTACATCTTCAAACCTGATCTTAACGAAACAAAATGCACTCGATGCCTTCAGGATTTTGTCATTGTTTGTACTGCTGTAGACATGATTTGTTTATAAAACTTGAAGTCGAAACGTAACATTTAATGTTAAACTGTTTACAGTGTACTCTATACTAGTTGTTCAGTTGAGTCCCTGGGCATCTTCAAGTCTTGTTTCAAGACTCAAGTGTTCCGTAAGGCTTTCAACTCCTCCGGCTAAGACTGTTGATGCGGCTCACTGTTGTCGTGCTGGGATGATGGCTCGCTGCCGACCTGCGCCTACTCAGGAACACTTATTTCTTCTTTCGTTTGTTGAACAATTATTTTATCACTTATTTTATGTCTTTCTCTAAATTACAGCCATTATTTCACTTTCAGTAGATTTTTTTTTCTAATGTTGTTGAAATGCCGCTCTCTCCACAGCTCAGATTTGTAATAAAAAAAAACCTTTTTATTGTTCATTTGCTGTTCTTATGTCGTTGTTGTTGCTGACATGCCGTTCTCTCCACAGCTCTGAGCAGCGCGTTGTAACCCTCGGCTGAAAAGTGCAATTATCATTATAAAGTAAGTAATGAACGTTCCTGAGTCGAGGACTGCCTGCACTGATGATGCAGACTTACTGATTGGGCATTGCCCTCCATAGCAGCTATTTCGTGATATCCGTGTCGGGTGTTCCTCCTAATGCCGCACCCTGTCCGCACATGCTCGGCAGCTGCTGGTGCTGCTGGGTCACTGACCCGAGCGCCATCACGCTCGCCTGTCTCTCACTTTCTCGTTCGGCTCGAGCCTCACCCACACCCCTTGCTCTGGCGAAGTGGACCCTCTTCCCCAACGAGGTCCGGAGACCGCACCCGCCTCGAAAATCCGCCCATTACGACATCGAATATCCGATGTTGAAACGCGTCTCGTCGCGAGCGTTCGTGTTTGTTTGTCAAGACGAACACTCCCTCTTCCTCGCCCGGGGTCAATGTCCGAGAGGACGAGCGATTTGTGCTCAAACATTGATCCGCGTCCGGCCTCTCTGGGCCCGCGGAGCGGTGAGTCGCGGCCGCAGCCTCGCAGCAAGCAGATCTCGAGTTCGATTCCCGGCTCGCGTGCCGCCTTTCCGTGTTGAGCTTTCCTTCCCATGTTCTCCCCCTATAATGGTAATGTTACGAAAATAATCATACGATTTATAACGCGCTGCGCAAATTGCACGCCTGGTCATAGACGAGATACACGGAGGTGCGAATGGGGGGGGTGGGGGAGTTAGTCAGGCGATAAGGCGGCGCCAACCCGCCAGACACTGTTACCTATATATTATTATATTATTGGTCAATTAATGAATGTTTTCCAGTTGTGGGAGGAAACCAGAGAACTCGGAGGAAACCTACGAAGAACAGGGAGAGAGCTATCCACGTATAAATGTGCCTAAGGGCACAAAACGAGCCTCCTGTGACAGGACGTCCTCTCTCTCTCTCTCTGTGAGGCGCAGATGTTACCACTGCGTAGAAAAGAAACGACGGCTCAGAGGCGCGAGACTACGCAGAGGGACGGGGAAAGTAGCCTCGCAGTTAGGCAGCGCCAACACCTCCTTACACTCGCTCCATACCGCGGAGGGTCTTGCCGCACCCTCCGATGATGACCCCACAGTCCCGAGACACGCTGCTGCTGCTGCTGACCCCAGCGTCCTGTGATGGGCTGGTGTCCCGGACCTGTGTCTGCCGAGATAGGTTTTGGCTCCCCGCTGCCCTCTAGAGGATCGATCGGGTACCGCTAACGATTGTCTCAATAAGTGACAGGACACAGCAGCGACTCTCTTGGTGAGAAATCCCGGGGGGCGGGGCGGAGGTTGTAGAAGTTCCCCCGATGTACGAAGATAAACTATGCGGCGCATAGCCGTCAATGTGCTGTTAGCGAGCAACTGTGCGCGGACGAACACTCACAAAGACAAAGATCCCCCATATAGCCTTAACAGAATGTTAGCTCAGCCACTTTTTCTAAAGGGAAATTTTCCTTCCAATATCCTCGGTCCATTTTGTATTCTCTAACTACCAACTGACATGGAAGCGGACTCTCACGATTATTTCTATCTGGACAGGATCTTCTTTACGGAGTCAAAATTAAGGTCCTCCGAAGAGGTTCCCACAATCCTTTAGAAACGTCAGCTCCTGCAAAAAAGCTGGGAATGAATCCGTGGCATTCTGAATTGCTAATCAGCAAAACATAATCCGCGTACTCGGCATAATAATCCGTGAACTCGGCTATAACATAATCCGTGCACTTGGCTATTTATAATGGAACACGTATTTGTTTGCATGTTTGTCAGCATTAAAGGATCAAATGCTTCCTAAGTGCAAATTGTCTGTGCACAACATCAAAGCTTTCGTGTCACTTATTGATGATTATTATTATTATTCAAACGTTCACGCTTTCATCGTAAAATGTCCACTTTTCCACTGGTACCGTCAACGGTCGTGAAGTGCACCTTCACCATCGTGTCAACAAGGGCTTGCTGCACATTGTAACAAAATCGTCCCAGGGCTGACACTTCGCCAGTCAATACAACAATGTGTGTGATGGGCATTGCTCTCAAGAGCTGTGCTTTCGGGATAACTGTGTCGAAAACTCCTCTCCCCTTGTCGGCACGATCGCGTTTATGCAGACTTACACTGCCCCTATTCGCGGAATAGCTATGTCGAGTGCTCCTCCTCTCTCCGACGAGATAAGGGCGTGAACATTCGACACGGCTGTTCACTAATGAGCAACCACGCAGTGCAAATCTCATCAGACATCGATCCGTGGCAGAACCTACTTAGCACAAGGATAACAACAGAACTCGTGGTTGGCACCACGTGCGGCTGTGCAGGTGGCCGCGCTGCTTTAGAGAGGCCCTCGGTCACAAACCCTGAACACAACAACAATAGCAAGGCACGTGGGTGCAGCCGCGTGTCTTCAGTGTCTGGACCCAGCCCTAGGCACCGCAATGTTCCCATAGTAGCCGGGAGATAGAGGCGGCTATAAAGCGCCGTAATCGGCCGTCTGCTCCCCCTCTCGCCACTAGCTGCAGAGGGTGCCGACGCTTCCGCTTCCCACGTTCAAGGCGGCATCAGTGTTGGGGAGCGAAAGGGGCACACTCGACACGGTCGTCCCGAAAGAGCAGCTAGGGGAGAGGGACTCTCATCACCGCTAGTAGGCCAATTAACCTAGTCAACGACAGCATGTATATGGACAGTAGAGGAAACCGGAGTGCTCGGCGAAAACCAAGTAGGATGAGACGCCAGTACATCGCAGGGAACGAGCAGCAAATTAGTCAGTCAGCAGCTCAATTAACCTTGGCACCAGCGGCGTGTCCTTGGATTGTGGCAAAAAGCATGAGTACCTGGAAAAAAACCCACGCAGACACAGGGAGAGAGAACATGCAATCTCATTCTGCCCACGCAACACACCGTTAATTCAAAGTGAGCGATAAGTTAACAGCGGCTTATCGCTCAAGGAACCGGTGGTGGAACTCCGTACATTTCCACGTAGTCTTTCGAGATAAACGTGGCGAGCAGTCCTCTTCGTCTCTCCTTCGCAAGGTTTCGCCTCCCCCGTGGAATCATGACGTGGAGGAAGAGGAGGAAGAGGAACACTCGATACAATCATCTTGAAAAAGTAGCCCTTGAGAGCAATTTTGTGACGACTCACCTTAACTGTAGCTTTCCATCCGAATGCATCCATGGACGGGCGCGAGACCCTCTTCTACGCGTGTGATGGTGAGAGTGGGATGGTGAGAGGGAGATGGTGAGAGTGAGATGGCGAGAGTGAGATGGTGAAAGTGGAATGGTGAGAGTGGGATGGTGAGAGTGTGTGGGAGTCTTCATTGTGGGGAGCGCACTAACCGCAGCGGTTAGTGCGCTGCGATATGAACCCCGCGACCGAAATTCGATTCTCACACACGGGTACCAATACCAGTGACACTTTTCTGAACCGGGCCTGGGCCTCGACTCAACCTAAAATGAGGACCTAGTGACATGTGTAAACATCGCCACTAGGAAGACAAATGCGACTCGGCGTGGTGCTGGCCACCCACCACCTCGTGTGCCTGGCCGGCCATTATAGGAGGCACAGACAGCACTTGACCCTACAGTCTGGTAAGGCTACACGGGGGATCTTTGTCATTGATCTGGATACATTCTCCATAACTGGCGAGCCTCTCCAGAAGGCGAAGTTGCGTTTTCCAATGCACAGCAAGTTGGCCCAAGAAGGGGTCACATCTGTCCAGCCATCATCCTACCAGTCACTCACTCTCACCTTCCTTCACTAATAAAGATCAGGCAGATCAGCTGATTCAGCTGATCCTCTTTAGTTACCAGATCCCGGCCCACAAACTGCTCCCTGGATCCTTTCCCATCCGAAATCATCTGGGCAAATTTCAAATTCCTTGCATCGTTCGTTATTAATGTGTTTAATAGCTCACTTCGCTCTGGCATCGTTCCCCCGCTATTTAAATGTGCGACGGTAACCCCACTGCTTAAAAAACCTGGCCTTGATTGCAACATCCCTGAAAATGATCGCCCCATCTCAAATCTACCAATCATCTCTAAGGTCCTTGAACGTGCCGTAGCCGCACAACTCCAGAAACACTTTCTTGATAATGACCTCCTCGATCCCTTCCAATCTGGGTTCAGATTCGGCCATAGTACTGAAACTGCTCTGGTAAAAGTAGTTGATGACCTACTCATCGCTGCTGATGAAGGCTTGCCAAGTTTTCTTGTCCTCGACTTGAGTGCTGCCTTTGATACCGTTGACCATCTGATCTTACTTGAGCGACTTGAGGGTATAGGGGTATCTGGCTGTGCCATACATTGAATGAGCTCCTACCTGTCTGACCGGAAGCTGTTTGTCAGCCTCGGAAGACAAAACTAAACTCAGGGTTCAGTTCTCGGCCAACTCCACTTCAGCATTTACCTACAACCTCTTGGCCACATCCTGCGCAGCCTCAATCTCAGCTACCATTGCTATGCCGGTGACATCCAAATCTATATCCATGCAAAGTAATCCATCAATGCGTCTGGTACTTGCATGTCATCCTCACTATCAACTCTGAAGGCCTGGCTCAATTCAAATGTTCTAAAACTAAATGGAAGCAAGACAGAAGTTTTGCTTGTTGGAACCCCGCACCAATTGTCCAAGGCTGAGCCTATCCGATTGATGCTTGACGACCAGACAATTGACGTTGCTAAGGCAGTCCGGAGACTAGGTGTGACTCTTGATTCCTCACTCACCTTTGAGACACACATCAACAAGGTGACGAAGGTAGCCTATTTTCATCTCAGAAATATAGCCAGACTGCACAATATCCTGTCACCTGCTGACGCTGAGAAGCTAATCTACATCTTCATCTCTTCATGAATCGATTATTGCAATGCACTGCTCCCTGGCACCCCTACCTACCTGATTAATCGTCTCCAACGTGTGCAGAATGCGGCTGCTAGAATCCTCACTAGCACACCCATCCATGATCACATATCCCCAGTACTGATGTCTCTCCACTGGTTACCTGTTAAATACAGGATTGAATTCAAGATCTTCCTTCTCACCTACATGGCTCTCACTGGCGCAGCTCTGACATACATCCGTGACCTACTTCAGGCACCGTCTTCAACACGACTACTTCGATCCTGCAATACAGGTTTGCTGCATGTACCCAGGTCGCACCTCCATTCGATGGGTGACAGAGCCTTCTCGCGCACAATCCAAAACTCTGGAATGCCCCTCCACTGGAGATTCGTTCAGCTGAGTCCTTGGGCAACTTCAAATCTCGTCTCAAGACTCACTTGTTCCGTAGAGCTTTCAAGTCCGGCTAGGACTGTTTATGCGGCTCAGTGGGGCTGTGCCGGGATGTTGGCTCTCTTCCGATCCGCACCTGCTCGGGAAGATATGTTCCTTCCTTGTTTGTTTAAAAAAATATTTATTTTTTGCTGACTATATGTCCTATAATTTGTCGCTGCTGTTTGACTTTCAGTTGAACTGTTCTGATGTTGCTGTTGACATTCTCTCCACAGCTCAGATTTGTAAAAAAAAAAACCCATAAAAAGTTATTGTTGCTGATTTGCCGTTCTCTGCCGTTGTTGTTGACGTTCCGTTCTCTCCGCAGCTCTGTGCAGCGCTTTGTGACCCTCGGGTGAAAAGCGCTCTACAAATGCAATTATTATTATTATCATTCCAATTAGTTAGACCAAAGCACCTGGGGCTGTCCCGTGACCTCCTGTCAACCAGCCTTCGCATGCTACACGGTTAGAGAGGGGTCTGAGTGATTCTGAGGACGCGGACAAAATTCAATTGTGACTCCACGCCCCCGAACACACTGATTAAAAGGCACTGCATCCGTCCAATGAGTGTTCCGATAACGAACTTAAATTTTTAATTTTAGATGTAATAGATATTAACAGAGCGCTCAGCAGTAAACACGCATTCTTGTATACGTGCCGAATCGATTGTGAAACAATTTTGGCATTGTCTGTATCGGTCCACAATTCGAACTCTTTTCACTTCGTGTATGTATATCAACTGTTGTGAGAAGATCTTGCATAATGTCCACATTCTGAGCTCTTTCCACGACAATTGGGCTGGGTTTTCTTCGTCTGAAATAGCCTCTAATTAGATGCAGTACAAGCCATGTAATGAGTTGTAATAGGGCAAGAACGTCGGTCGGACAAACGGCCTGGGCTACCCCATGTGCCTGGAGGGTGCCGGGGCCGTTGGGTGATCGTCCGGTCGGAAATTGACCTCTGTACACTGTTTACATTGCTACGTGTTGACGGTGGCCACGTGGAGTGCGGAACGAGACCCCTTCCAACTCGCCGAGCAGAATCGAAGTCAAGTGGTAAAACGGTGAGGCGAGATTAATCATCGGCCCTCTGTACAGTCTAACCCCCTTGCGGAACAGAGTGCGGTCCCGGTGTAATTGTTGGGCGTTAACAGAGTACCCGCCCTGTGAATGATCTCGTCCCAAGCGAGTAACGCATTCTGTCGACATCTCTTGTTACGATGATATTTTACGTTGACTTGATGACGGCTTTTATCTGGATTTCTTCCTGATGGCTTTTTGTAAATATTGCTACCGGCTCTCTGAAGTTTACGGATAAGTAGGAATTGCATTCCAAACCTGTTCTTTAGGAATAGCCGTGTTCGGGACAGAAGGAGGAATAACGATCGATTCGCCTCGTTAGAGTAATGTGGAATGTCCACCACTGACTACAGGGCTGTAAGCCGGACACATCGAGTCGTGAAAAGCCCTGGAACAAAGCATTTGCAAACAAAGCTTACTAATAATATTACTATAATACTCGCTACCCTGTATAACGCGCCACCACGCAGATTCGCTCTGTGTCGGAAACAGAGAGCGACTCAGGGACGCGAGGAAATTGCAGAGAGGCTGGGAGGGGGGGGGGGAAGCAGCGACGAGGGTAGCCGGCGCCAACATTTGGCAGACACTGCATCCTGTATGTTATGATAAAATCAGTCAATTAATGAACAGATGCTTTGTTGTTTGGATGGGAGGATATTGGAGAAGCCAGAAGAAACCCATGCAGAACAGGGGGAGAGCACACAAAGTATACACAGTAACGCTCCCGGGAATCGAGCCGCCTCGGGCAGGAGCTTCTCTCTGTGAGGAGGCGCAGATGTTACCGCGACATTGACCGATAAGCGAAGGGATAGTAGACAGTGTTATAGACAAGAGCCAGAGTTATAGACAGGAGCCAATGCTATTGACAAGAGCCAGAGTTATAGACAGGAGCCAATGCTATTGACAAGAGCCAGAGTTAAAGACAGGAGTCAGAGTTATAGCTAGGAACCCATGTTAGGGAGAGGAGCCAAAGTTACAGATTGGAGCCAGAGTTAGAGACAGGAGCCATTGTTAGAGAAAGGAGTCAGTGTTAGAGATAGGAGCCAGTTTTAGAGATTGAAGCGTGTTAGAGATAGGAGCCAGTGTTAGAGACAGGAGCCAGTGTCAGGGATTCTGCGAGGAGGCGCGGATGTTGCCGCTGGCTCCATGCCAGGAGCCACCGATAGTTGAGCCACAAACTGCTCAGCTGTGATGGAACCAGGCCTTCACTCGGCGATTAAGGAGGATACCATAAGAGAAGGAAAGAGACGAGAGCAGAGTACACAGACAGCCGTGATGCCGCGCGAACGGAATTACAGCTGGGGGGTGTGGGGGGGGGTTTCTCGCATAGGTGACCAACTACACGGTAACGTAATTACGCACGTGGACTGATTATCCAACACAGGGGTCAGCGTCCTCGCAGAAGCGAGTGCCAAGAGCTAACTTAGTCGCTCGCGTTCACGCTTCTAACTCTTGGTCAATGAACTCTCATAGGGTAGCATGATTCATCTTCGAGTGAGAGACGATTTGTCCACGAGCTGCGCGTCAGTGTGGAGCTCCACCAGCCGCGAGAGGCCTTCAGCGCCATGCTCCTCCTCCTGTCTCTCCAAGTCTCAATGTATCTCTGGTTGTCTCTATGAGTCTCTATGTATCTCTATGAGTCTCTATGTACCTTTATGAGTCTCTATGTATCTCTATGGGATTTTTATGGTTCTTGATGGGTTCCACGTATCTTTATGGATTTTTATGTATTTATATGTATCTCTATGAGTTTATGTGTCTCTATGGGTCTCTGTGCCGGTAACCGAACCCGGGTAATATTTCTCCGAGGCATCAGCACTACTCAGTGCGCCACCGCGCCGCCCGTAAATAATAATAGATGGAATAATAATGATCATTTCCCCAGAAGGACCATAGGCTGATAGACTACAATGTCATTTTCTTTGTGGGGCTGAGACAAGGCTCTTTATTTGTGTTTTTGTGTGTTGTTTGTTATCTCCAATATACCGCGATCGTGCACCGCAGAAATTGTTTCATTGGCGGCGCCCATAAGACTGGTGCTGATAGAAATGAGCATTATGGCCTCTAAATTATAGCCATCATTTGACTTTCAGTTGAACTGCTCCAATGTTGTTGTTGTTGACATGCCGATTCCTCCACAGCTCTGTGCAGTGCTTTGTAGCCACTGGGTGAAACGCGCTCTAGAAGTGCAACTATTATTATTACTATCATAATTATGACAATGATTATACAATGAAAAAAATAACAGACTATTAGCAAAATCTGCGTTGTCATATCCCTTAATGTCTGTTTTTGACTCCATGTGTAAAGAAAATTCGTTAATGGTTCGCTTGGCTGTGATTCAGGACCACGTGGTCGACGTGGAGAACCAAGTTGGGAACCGCTGTGGTTCACCTAGAGAACCAGATGGGAACCGCTGTGGTTCACCTAGAGAACCAGGTGGGAACCGATGTGGTTCACCTAGAGAACCAGGTGGGAACCGCTGTGGTTCACCTAGAGAACCAGGTGGGAACGGCTGTGGTTCACCTAGAGAACCAGGTGGGAACCGCTGTGGTCCACTTAGAGAACCAGGTTGGGAATCGCTGTGGTGCACTTATAGAAGCAGGTTGAGAACCCGTGTTGTCTATTTATAGAACCAGGTTGGGAACCGCTGTGGTTCAATTAGAGAACCAGGTTGGGAACCGCTGTGGTTCACTTAGAGAACCAGGTTGGGAACCGCCGTGGGTCACTGAGAGAACCAGGTTGGGAACCCCCGTGGTCCACTGAGACAACCAGGTTGGGAACCCCCGTGGCCCACTGAGAGAACCAGGTTGGGAACCCCCGTGGTCCACTGAGAGAACCAGGTTGGGAACCCCCGTGGTCCACTGAGAGAACCAGGTTGGGAACCGCTGTGTTCCACGACCAGCACCACTAGGCCACCATGGTAGAGCGACAGCTGCTGGCTGGGCCGTACCCGCGAACAGTAGTCATCTCAGCGCAATCGCCGCCTCTGCGCCTGACTCATTACGCCAGTGATTAGTCACTCTGATACTGCTTTTGCCATGACTGGCATTCTCGGAGTGGGGGGCTCGGTGGGGGTGGGGGGACGGGCAAGGAGGATGTGAGGGGAGCTGTAACGAGATGGGATGCGGGCGAATCCGGCCAATAATTAGAGAATGCGTCCGGGTCCGGGTGTGAACTCACGGACCGCGAGTCTGGAGGCCCCGTCTCTGCTCCTCGCCGTCCAGCGCCGCACCTCGTAAAGCAATCAGCAAACAAGCAATTTACCACCCGGCTCCCGGCACGGACAGGGCTATCGCTGCGGCCCCTTGAACTCATAGCAGCCGTTAGCACTAGCAATCAGCTGACTGCACGTCGCCCACACACACACACATATATAGCACACACACACACATAGCATACATACATAGCGCTCACACACATAGCACACACACATAGCACACACACACATAGCACACACACACATAGCACACACACACACATATAGCACTCACACACATAGCATACATACATACATAGTACTCACACATAGCACACACACATCGCACACACACACATAGCACACACACATAGCCCACACACACACACATATAGCACACACACATAGTATACATACATAGCACTCACACACATAGCACACACACACACACATAGCACACGCACATAGCACACACACACAGCACACATAGCACACATAGCACACACACACGTGGCACACACAAGTAGCACACACACACACGTAGCACACACACACAAATAACACACACACGTAGCACACACACATATCACACACAAACATAACACACACACAGACCGCACACAAACCAGCACACAGCACACACACATATAGTACATACAAACACACATAGCACACGCACACACATAGCACACACACACATAGCGCACACACACATAGCGCACACACGCACACAGCAAGCACACATAGCACACACTCCCACATAGCACACACTCACGTATAGCACACACACCCAGAAAACACACATATATAGCACACACACACATAGCACACACACGCACACAGATCGCATAAACAACAACAGCTGTTCGTCACAAAGTGGCGGTGACGTCACCATGACGCTTGTGCCAGGCCAAGTGCACTTTGAGGTCACATGACGTGTTGAAGGTTTGCTGAAATCATGCGATAGATGCCATGATGCCTGACTGAGATGACTGGCCGAGGCAATAAACTGCCCTCGACTTTTTCAACTCGCTGTGATTTAGCAACTCAACGCTCCGCTCGTTGGTGTGAGCGTTACCCTCCGTTGTTTTTGGAGTACGACTCTCTCCAACTGCCCCGTAGCGTCATTCACACGATCTTCCTCCACAGAGGTCGATCTTGACACCGCTGGCACCAGTCTTGAGCAAGTCCACTCAGCTCCAGGTCCTCCTGTGCCCCGTCAGTCCATCTCTTCTGACGCTCGTGCCGTGCCCGTTTACTCTCCTCTATCCGGTCAAACGAAGCTCCTTGAGCAGTCTTGTCTGCCGGAAGAGGTCAGCAATGCGACTTTATCCAGATCTGTCGAGAATTTGTGAGCTCCACACACAGTCCAACCTGGCAAAATCGAGGATGGATCATAGGCAAGCTCAACGGTAAGTTTCAAATCGTCACAGATGTTCCACCATGGGGGTCTATGTTTCGCAAGCATAGAGAAGCGAGGACATGACTGTGGCTGAGAAGACCAGACGCTTCGTTAGGAGCGACAGGCCAGGCAGCTTCCACAGCGTTATGTAGCTGATGAAAGGATAAATGATTTGGGGTGAGACCTTCGCTGTTAAACCGGAATCAGCCATAAGCACACTGCGTCGGTATATAAATTTCTCCTCTCTCCACAACTCCCCCATCACTCATGTAAAGCAGAGGGGGTGGAGTTTTCGGTGGAATAAGATACCGAGGCATGTGTTTAGTTTTGGTTGGGGTGATTGCAAGATCCCACACTTTGTGGCACGCTCCGGGTTCAGCAGCAGAGCCCCAAGCTCCTCTTCACAGTGAACAGTAATTACCTAATCATCGGCATACATAACACGTCTTACAGAGAGCCGTCCTTTGACCGTACCGAGCATCAGTCAGCCTTCTATTAATCTCTACCAGATGTAAATTCCACAAACACATCCATGGAAATCCACCAGAACTACGTGGTCGAAGAATATGTTAAATAATGTAGGAGCCAGAGGACATCCCTGCAGCACCCCAAGATGGACAGGGTTTGGCTATGACTCCTCAACGTGTAGCTTTACCCGGACCTGCCCATCCACATGAAGGTCCTTCATGATTGCGAGCAAGGTGTTATAAACCCTGAATGCACCAAGAATAACGCAGAGCCCTGGTTTACTGATGGTATCATAGACCTTGACCAGGTCAATAAAGCAGAGCTACAAGTCCTGCTGGAATTCCCTACATCTCTGATATAGCAGATAGATAGAGAATATGGCGTCTGTGCAGGACCGATCTGGCCTGAAACCACACTGAGGTTCCGCAGGGATACCTAGCAAGGCGATGTTGACAAATCCTTGCCCAGGACCTTTCACGGCACACTGAGGAGCGAGACGCCCCTGCGGTTGTTTCAATCGGCGCGGTCCCCCATCCTAAGGAGCGTAACCATGATGAAGGCGTTCTTCATATCCTGCGGGGCAGACATACGGACACGTGAGACGCACGCACACGTGAGATGCTGTCATCTGAGACGCGCAGACTCGCACGCGTTCCTGGTCGAACTCTCGTCCGTCCTGTTTGTTCCACAAACTCTGGCACCCGTGTAACAAAGTGACAATTAACGTATGACCCCTTCTAAATTTAGCCACGCTAACTGCATTGCTACCTCCTGTTGCAATTCCCTTGCGCCAGCCAACATTATGGGGGAGGCACGGTGGTGCAGTGAGCAGCGCTGTTGCCTCACAGCAGGACTCCCAGGTTTGAGTCGGCTCGGGTGCCTCTCTGTGTGGTGTCAGCATGTTGTACCCATGTCCGAATGGGCTTTTGCCGGGTGCTCCACTTTCCTCCCATAGTTCAACGACATGCTGCCCATGTTAACTGTCTTTACTCAATTTCCCCAAGTGCCCTTAAATATTGTAACTTGCTTGCTGCTCCCCGCTGAACAACTGTTAAAAAGAGCTGCGGCGCTGAACGAATCCTTTCATCTTAAATTAAAAGCGGAAATAAGTAATTAGGGACCAGAGTTTGATTAACGGAAATAAAACCCGCTATATTAGAAAGTTGTCCACATAATATATAATACAAACGCCGTCATGCGTTTGGATAACTCAATTCGATATACGGACATTCACTTAGCGCAGAGGTTTTAAGAATCATAAAGCGTCCGTAATTCGAGAGGTAACTCTTCCCCGGTGAGTAGGACAGGGTGGTCCAGATGTGTTGTGACATTCTTTAATTGACCCATAACGTGTGCTTGCATTGCTCATTCATTCCGGGTTGGTCGTGTCGAGCGGAAGAATAACGTTGGGCTCTTGAGAGCGGTTTTCACAGGCGGAGCCGTGACGACGCGGTGGCTCAGGAGCAAGACAGTCATAAAACATTCGGAAGAAATTGGGAGAGAAAGATAGAACATCGGAAATAAGTCACGGAAATCTGAACCGCGTATCCCACGGGTAGTGATTGAGGCGGGGGGCGGGAGGGGTGGGGGGGCGGAGGGAGCGGGCGAGGGGGGGTCGCCCCCTCTCGTCCCCCACAGCCCCCTCCCAGCAGTACCCACAACACACTGAACTGATGTAGGGATGTCACTCCTCTGTGCCTGAGGAATTCGTCCCACAGCTGTGCTTTTGGGATCGCGGTGTCACTGGAGACTCCTTCCCCTTGTCCCCTTGCTCGTCTCTCCTAGCATACAGCCGCAAAGGACAGGACGCGCCTGATGAGAGAGCAGAAAGGACAAAGGACCCGCAGAGTACGCTGACATTTCGCGCAGAGCGCCTGAGGATGCCTCCAACGTGGGAGGCGAAACGTCGCGCAGGAGAGACGAGGGACACTCGGGGACGCGGCTATCCCGAGAGAGCAGCTATGGACAGCGATTGTCATCACGCGTCGAGCCGTGACAATAATAAAATGATTTAAAAAACGATCCCATTCATAACTGCTCATAAACGAGACACTTATACGCAGGCGTAGCCAAGAGACTGTTGGCATGGCGATCAACCGGCGCTAACCCGTCAGACACTGGGCGGGAATCGAACAAACCCAGAGGAAATCCATGCAAAACGGAGGAGAAAATGCGCAAACCCTACGCGGAAAAGCGCCCGAGGGGGGAATCGAACTTCGTGCATCTGATGAGCCGCGGACGTTCCAACTCAGTTCTTGCATAATCGCCTCTCTCGAGCCAGGAATCCCCCACCGCCCCCTCCCCAAACGTTCCCCCGGCCCCCCACTCGGCCACTAGGGATGAGCAGCAGAGAGCCAGGGGCAGGCCGCCCGCAGCGAGCCCTCGGTGTTTTCAATTATGATGCCATTCGTGGCACCACTGACAATCGACACCCACCTATTGAATTCATCACGGTGATTACCGCTATGAATCATACCGCGCCGTCACCAATACGCGCTCAATGTCGAACAGAGAGCGAGAGAGACAGAGAACGACTCAGAGTGGCGAGGCGCCGAGTTTACGCGTCGCGCTATAAAGTTCTATCGCTCTTGCAAGAAAGGAGGCGATGGCGGTGTAACTGTCACGATATTTACTTTCTTCCATGACTGGTATCTTGGTTCCATGATATGGGCGACAGGTTGGCGCTGCCTCACACACCTTCACGTTTTCATTGCGCTTACACAAAGCTCCCCCGTATATAGCTCGCACGCGTTCTAGGGGCGAGTGATGTTAGCGAGCACCTGTAAAGGTCGGAACGGCGCACGGGGGTTGTAGAAAGGCCAGGACCACGCCCGGTCGCATTTGTCTCCCTAGTTGTGATGTTATCATACCGCACCAAAGGTGATTTTGATGCTGAGTCGACCTAGGGGAGTTTCAGGACCTGTCAGACATTCGTGACTGACGTTGGCCGTGAGTTGGAATCGAACTCGTGTTTATGCCGGATTAATAGCGTAGCACGCTCACAGCTACACCACCGCTCCCACACACACACACACACAATTACAAAGACAAAGATGCCCCGTAAAGAGTTAACACGTTGTAGGGTCAAGTGCTCGTCGAAAACACCCAATCACACACAAACTCACACCCACTCACATGCACTTCCAAGCATTTACACACACACACACGTAAACATACACACATGTAAACACACACACGCACATCTCACACCCACTCAGCAGCAGCATCACCAACACCACTCCCTGGCCCGCCCCATGGCCGGTAGATTTAAACCCAGTTTTCCCCAAACACAGACACAGACTTTCCTTTCTCTTTCTTCGCTCTGCCGGCTCTCCGCTTGCTCACCCACTCACTCACCCGTTCACCCACTCAACCCACCCGCTCGCTCACCCAATCACTCGCCCGCTCACTCGACATAGCGTGTGTAATGTCACGCACGTCGCTGCGGCTTCGCGGGAGCATTGGGCTGTGCGTCCTGCGCCGCCGCGTGTGCACCGCGCTCCGGTGAAACAGCGCGCGCCGCACGCGTCAAACGCGCCCCGTTCTAACGCGCGATCCTCGCCGCTTAGTAGACCGCATGATTGTTATGGGATCCTTGTGACACGCTAGGCGCTGGCAGGTTAAATGGTTCATTGAAACTCATCGCATCTACTATTCGTGTTAGCGAGCGCCTATCAATGCACGACGTATGTATACTCTCATTGGGGACAGTTGCTATTAACGCGCATTTCTTAAAACGAACACGCTGCTGTTGTTAGCGAGCACCTGTTAAAACCATCAGCGTCATCATACACGCCTCTAAAGTGTCCTCGGCATTCGTTCTATGCGACACGCCTGTGTGAACCCTGCACAGCTGCACACTAAACGCACCTGTACCCCGCACGCCTGCCTGCTCCACGCACTTGCACCCCGCACACCTGCACCCCGCACACCGGCACCCCGCACACCGGCACCCCGCACACCTGCGAGCGAGAGGCGGAGAGACGATGGGAGTGAGCGGAGCGTTGCTGGGCTACTACCTCCTCGCCTCAGTGGCGACCTCACGCGGAGCGCTGGCGGCGCCGCGCCCGCCGATCCCCGCGCGGGACTCAAGCCCCCACCTGGACAACGGCTGGGGCGGCCAGGTGCGCCTGAGACACCTGTACACGGCGAGCCGGAGCGAGCCGGCCTGGGCAGCTCACCTGCGCGTGCGGGACGACGGGAGCGTGGACGGCGTGGAGAGACAGAGCGCGCACAGTGAGTCGGGGGGTTCGTGTGGCTCGGAGATATGTCTGGTGAGTGGTGAGGAGCGGTGGCGCTGCTGTTTGCGCGCTGGCCAGAGTTCTAATCTGACTCACGGCCACCACAAGTAACAATTTTCTAAACCGGTCCTGGTGCCTCCCCTAGGTTGGCTCAGCCTCAAATCATTACCTGGTGCAGTGTGCATGCTCCTGGATAGGTTGATTGGCTCGCAGACTAAAATTGTCCCGCAATGCCCGGCGATGGACCGGCGTCCCGTCGTCGGGTGTATTCCTGCCTTACGCCCTATGTTTCCGGGATAGGCTCCGGCTTCACCGTGACCCTATATAGGATTAAGCGGTTTCAGATAATGAGATGAGTGTGTAAACATTGTCACTTGGGAGTCAAGGACAGCCGGGCATGGTATTAATCACCCAGCTCCTCGTGTGCCGCGTTGACTTTCATAAGGTGCTCGCTAACGAAACTTGACCCTACAGTCTGTTAAGGCTACACGGGGTCTCTTTGTGTTTGGGACGGTGGTGTAATAGAGAGCGGTGGCGGAGCGATTAGCGCACCGAGCTACAAACCCGGTGATCACGGTTATCCAGCGTTCCAAATAGCTAAGTTTGTTCATCTGTCTAATATTATCATTACCTGTTTTGATGTTGCATACACGAAGACACGTGTTGGCAATATCAATAGCCAGGGATATGATCCGAAGGCCTGCAGGAAGTCACGGAAGCATCCTTTCAGAACAAAAATCCGAAATTCCAAATTAGTTTGGATCTAAAACCCAACCGTCAGTGTGAAGATGGTATTTGCTCGCAACTCACTTTGAATGGCGTTACGTTGGTGTGCGCCCTGCCCGTCGCACGACTTGCCCTGAAGTTGCCCCTCCGTTTATTGTCCGAGTGAATTACGCCACTTAACAGTTTATCAGCGCAGTCTACCAGCACATACACACACCACAAACACGGCCACCGCTGTGGATCACGCTGCCGTCCGCCTGACCCCCTGTCTCGGCCAATCATTGTCACCTCGCACGAAACTGGAAGAGATGTGAAAATCAAGATCACATGAGTGCAAGCGAAACAATGGAACTGAAATATCCGACACCTCACAACATCACGAGAATGGCCTCGTGTATAGCAGGTGTACGATGCGACACGATTCAGCTGAACCGTTCAGAACGGCCGATTATGCCTGCAACATGGGAGGCATAACGTCGCGAAGGAGAGGGGAGGATGAACACTCGAAGTGGATACCATGAAAGGACGGCGATGGAGAGCAATTCTCATTACACATCGAGCAACAACGGTCCTGCATCAATACGTCAGCTCTCGTCCGTCTCCTAGCGTTTGGATGTCGCCTTTTAAACAAACCTCGGAACTCCTGTGCGCCCTGATGTCTCCCTCGCCACACGCGGGCTCCCTGCCAACGACCCGACCTCGCGGAACGCGGGACAAACACAACAACAGCGGCCGGTGTCCGCCTGCCAACGCAGCCCAGCCCTTGGCCTAGTGTTCCGTGCCAAGTACAACAACAACACCGAGTGCCGCATGGCACTCTTGCGATTGTGGTGCACGGATAGAGTGGCCTGTGAGCGACAAGGGCTGGGAGGGAGTGCGGGGAGCTGGTGGCACGGGTTGGCAGGAGGTCAAACATAGAGCTGCTAGTATTGGCTCGGCAGCCACGAGTGGTTTAAACCCCATGGGGCAACCCAGGCAATTTCTGAGGGGGGGGGGAGGTCATTTAATTTTGTGTTGGGCCCCAGAATTACTAAAACCGTCTTTGACAGAAAACAATCGTTGTTGAACACAGTTTGGCCGATGTCACGAATCTGTCTGTGGACGTCTCCCCGAGTACCTCGCGGCACGCATCTCCCTCAATCTCTGCGCACAGCCTCAAAGGAATGAAGGGGGTTGGGGGGGGGTCAGCGGTGGGACGTACATAGGGAATCTCGATTGCTAGCATCCTCGTGCAAACCTCGCTGTTAGTAACGTCCTGGTTTTGCCGGGCCCTACCTCGCGATATCTAATTCGTAATTGCTGGCACATGTCCGTCGCGTTATATAATCGACGGTTCCGCGATGGCGGAGATGGAAAGCGCTCATCCACGCCCTTGGCAAACCGCCGCCTCGCCTTCAACTTTCGGTCGAAAAAATGCCTAATGTTTGACGACGCTGTAAACGATGTAGATTTTCACGACGCGATGTATGGGAATTGCTATCTAGAGCTGTTTCTTCTGAATACCCGTGTCGAGTGTTCCTGCTTTCTCTCCTTCGCCTCTACTGGTACTGTGGGTGCTTTTGCCGGTACAAAGATGTAAAAAGATTAGAGGTTTTACCATTTCTTGCAACAATACGGGAAGTGTTAACATCTTAAAACACCAAATAGGCACCTTTCACAAAGTGTCTAGTTTGCAAAAACACACATCCTTGGGGTAAAATTGGCAAACAAAAATGATTTCATAATATATGCATTGTCCTTGAAACGGAATGGTCCACACTACAGATGTCTTTCTTTAGAGTCTAGACTGAGTTGTCTGCCAGGTGTAGTCAAAAGGCAACCAGCTCAGGACAACGCAATAGTAATGCTTTCGTAGCTCAGACGACTTTCTATCTGAAGTAATTATTGACCAGACGTGGATTTGCCTTCATTGTGATTTGTAAGATACTATTCACATCATCCTGGACCGATCCAACCGCGCGAGACGAATTTGAAACATCGTCATATTTTGTCCCTTCATTCCGTTGATACACCTTGGGTGGATGTTTGTGTTTGTTGTGTATGTGGGTGTGAGAAGTCTCTGTGAGTCTCTGTAAGTATTTGGAGGTGTCTGGGTGTCTCCCGTTCAAAGGAGCGGTAGTGTCGATGGTAAGAGCCCAACATGTGTGTTCAGGCTACACAGGGGATACTTGTCTCTTTGGTATTCGCCTACGGTGCCAACTATTGTTGGCACGGTCGGAAGTACGGGGGTGGGTGCACTTGGCACTAATATCTGCCGGCCAAACCATGGCATCTGGATCTATTCGTGTCCTGCTGTCTGCAAGTGACACTCGACTTAATAGAATCAAGGTGCGCCTAGCCTAGCACAGGTGCTGTGGTGACGCCACCATCACAGTCTAAAGACACGCCGCTGTTCCCCAGGTTAATTGTCCTGCTCATTAAATTGCCCCCGGTGGTCTGGCGTCCCATCACGGCTATAACCCTGCTTTGCGCCCTATACCTGTCGGGAGAGGCTCTGGTCCTCGCGACCCTCTGCATCAATGAGCACTTGCCCCGCGTGGCTAGCGGGGGGATCTGTGTCTTTGTGAGCGAACGGTCCGTGGCCCCCCTCCTCCCCCCGTCGCTGCCCAGGTCTGCTGGAGATCAAGGCGGTGTCTCGCGGGATCGTGCTTATCAGAGGGGTAAAGTCTCGCCGCTACCTCTGCATGGACCACAGGGGGAGGCTCTACGGGCAGGTGAGCCAAGGCGACAAGCACCACCCGAGGGTGGGTAGCCAGCACCACGCCCGGCCGCTGTTGTCTCCCTGGTAGCGATGTCTACACAGAGCACTGGGTACTTATTTAAGGCTGAGTCGACCTAGTGGAGGCCCAAGACCGGTTCAGTAAATTGTCACTGGTGTTGGCCGTGAACGGCAATCGAACTCGGATAGCCAGATTTGTAGCCTAACGCGCTGACCGCTGAGTCACCGCTCCCAATACAGAGACGCATTTTTAGTCACACGATACTCATGGACAAGAGGACAAGGAGAGAGAGATGTTTATTATTACAGCAGAGAGTACCCAGTGAGCTTGCAAGAAGCTCTCTTTGAGTGCTTTCTGCGACACAGCAAACGTTCCATAATGTAGGGTCAAGAGACTCTACACACAGACAGAAATAGTCAGTCGAGTTCTATTTACTGTAAGCTGTAAGGAACCGCTGAGTTATGTAGCTCTTTAACAATTGTGTAGCGGGGAGAGGTAAGCAAGTTACAACATCGCAGGATATCGGGGGCAATTTAGTCAGGAAGAGTGACCTCGGCGGCGGCGTGTCTTTGGACTGTGGGAGGAGACCGGAGTAGCCATTAAAAACCCGCGCGGACAGCGGGAACTCGTGCAAACTCGACGTAGAAAAAAACACCCGGGCCAGCAATCGAACCGGTGCAGGTTCTTGCTGTGAGACAGCAGCGCTACTTATCGCTCCACCACCGTGCACTTATCCGTCTATATAATATATAGAGA
Organism: Mordacia mordax; assembly: GCA_036362905.1. NCBI lineage: Eukaryota > Metazoa > Chordata > Hyperoartia > Petromyzontiformes > Petromyzontidae > Mordacia > Mordacia mordax. The sequence goes on from JAZEWT010000006.1 coordinate 17,364,260, forward strand.
CGCGCAGTCTAGAGACACGCAGTCTGTCGATACGCGCAGTCTATAGACAATAATTATAGTGGCAGTATTTATAGAGACAGTCTAAATAGAGACAGTATATATACAGTCAATAGAGACAGTCTATATAGAGATTGTCTATATAGACATTATATATAGAGACAGTCTATATCGAGAGTGTATAGAGACGCTCAGTGTCGACAGCCCATCTATGTGTCGACCTATCTCTTTATTAATTTGCCTATCCGTCTATATATTTATCTGTGTACTTATTTATCTAGTTATCTATTTGTGTGTCTATTTATTTGTTCCTGCCCGTCATCCGCGCGGTGGCGGAGCCGATATCGTGGCTGACCATGAACTGTGATCCAGGTAGACAACTCTATATTTGAGGCATTGACTGACCGGGCGCGCGTTGAGATTTGTAAGGCGCTTTTAACATTGACGCCGTCATTGTGATTTCGGGAGAGTCGTGTCAAGTGTCCCTCTCCTGTGTTAGTGTAAGTTTCATGATGATGATGATGACATCGATCCGTGAGAAACCTCCATCAACAGCCGACAGGCAAGTTCATTACCGACTTTCCACGAGGGGTGGTTGTTTTCCACGAAATGGCCGCGTTTCAAATTCTAAATATCGGAAACAATGTCTCTCGTGAAAATATAAACGCACGCGGGCACGGCGGATAGCTGACGTTCGGTCACCTGGGGGAGAGGTGGTGCAGCGGTTATCGCACTGAACTACGAATCCGGCAACCCCAGTTCGATTCCTTCTCACGGCCACCACCAACAACACCGGTGACGATTTTCTCAAAAGGTTCCTAGACCTCCCCTAGGTCGACTCAGCCTCAAATACGCACCTGGCGCGCAGTATAAACATCACCACTGGAGAGATAAAGGCGGTAGAGCGCGATGCTGGCCAGCTACTCTCTCATACCGTACTGGCTTTTATAGATGCTGTTCGCTAACAGCACTTAACCCGACAGTCTGTAAAGACTATATATGTGATCTGTCTTGACAGGGTCCCACACGATCGCAGTGAGGCACAGAGACTCGCAACGACACCTGTAAACTCGCACGGAGACGATCTCACGGTAGCCTGAGCCGCGACGAATCACTCACTTCCCGACCGCCTTTGTCTCCCCCTAACCAGTTGTCCTTCGACGAGGCAGACTGCACCTTCCGCGAGTCGCTTCTCCCGGACGGCTACAACCTGTACCGGGGCGGAACTCATGCCTCCGTCGTGCTGTCGCTCAGCGGCGCCGTGCCGCGGCACCTCCACCACCGACAGCAGCACCAGCAGCAGCAGCAGCCGCGTGAAGAGGTGGAGAGCGAGCCGCAGGTGCAGCCCGATCATCGACCCCCCGTCCGCGGGCTGCTGCCGCCGCTGTCCCATTTCCTGCCCTTGGTGAACTCCGTGCCGCTGGAGGAGCCAGACCCCGGCCCCCTGTGGGACCAGGAGCCCTGGGCCGAGCGCCGGGCGCCGCACCGGGCGAGGGGGCAGGAGGAAGAGGATGAGGAGGGTGGGGACGCTGGTCGCGACGGCCACGTGGACCTGCTGGACCCGCTGGGTGTTCTGTCCCAGAAGAGTCGCTGGTCGTGGTGGTGAGAGCGATGGTACGAGGTGGAGGAGGAGGGCGGTGACGGTAATGATGATGATCATCATGGTGGTGAAGACAGCGGTGATCGTGATGGTGGTGACCACGTGAGATGCTGACACGTGGAGGGGTCCGTTATGTCACTTGGGTGACATAACGGACCTGCGTTTGGGTTGACTCGGTTCACGTCCGGGAGCGAGGACCTTCAGGCGCCCGGTGAGGAGATAGAGCCGTGCGTCGTCTCGACGCCTCTGCTACATCACGGCCGCGCCCAGCGCACAGGCACCGCGGGCTGGGAGGGCGGGGGGGCGTAGGAGATGACGGGGGGATATTGACTCGACTTCACTGAGATTTGCGCTGACCTACACTGGGAGTTGAACCCTCGCGAACCGTACGCCCAGGCCGGGCCGCCAGCGGTCGATCTTCATAGCAAAGACCTGCACCGAGTGAGCGCTGTGACGGACTGGCGGGTGACCATGGGGTCCCGCTCCTCTCTCAACCAGAACCACGCAGGTTCGAGTCCCAACTAGGGTTTCGACTCGCACGCCTTGTACGCACCGGTTCCAAGGCGCTACGGGAAATAGCAGAAAGGAGGCAGATGCGGCAGCCACGCGGTCAGCCGGAGCCAACACCGCCAGATACTGGGTCCTGTATATTATAGTGTGATCAGACATTTAATGAGTTATAGGAGGAAACCGCAGAACCCGGAGGAAAACGACACAGAACAAGGCGAGAAAACGAATGAACTCTGCGCAGAAAGGCGCCCGATGCGGAATCGACGCTGCACTTAGCCTGAGCTCGTTTGGGACACTTTATAAACGTGTCTCAAATTAGATGCATGTACGTGTGTTGGAGACGTGTGTGGGGAGCAGTGGTGCAGCAGTAAGCACACTGCGCTTCGAACCCGGCCACCCAAATTCAATTCCCAGACACGACCAACATCAGGTTACCTGAAATGCTCCTGTGCATCCACTAGGTCGACCCAGCCAAAGAGCGAGTATCCGGTGAGACGTGTAAACATAGCTACTGGGGAGACGAAGGTGTGATGCTACTGGCCACCCACCCCCTCGTGTGCTGTGCCGGTCTTCATATGTGCCACCCACCCGCTAACAGGACTTGCTTCAACAGTCGGTCAAAGGCTACATACGGGGGGGACCTCAGGACCTCGGCCCGTGTGTATAAAGCCATAACATGGGACGCGTGTGGAGTGTGTGTGTGTGTTTCAGTGTGTTACTGGGGCGAGGGGGGGGGCAGTGGCTCAACGGTTAGTACGCTTGGCTACAAATCTGATGACCCGAGTTCAATTTCCGCTCACGGCCAACGCCAGTGACGATTCCATGAACGGGTTCTGGGCCTCCCCTAGGTCGACTTAGCTTCAAATCAGTACCGAGTGCCGTGTGTAAACATTGGCATGAGGGAGACAGACGGCCCGACGTGGTGCTGGCCACCCACCTCCTCGTGTGCCGTGAAGACCTTCATAGGTGCTCGCTAACGGCTGTTGACCCGAGAGGTCTGTTGAGGCTATACGGGGGGGGTCTTTGTGTTACTGTGTATGTTACTGTGTATTACTGTGTGCGAGCGGTAGAGCGATGGCTAACGTGCTGCACGACGAACCCGGCTACCCGAGTTTGATTACCACTCATGACCAACATCAGATGATCTGATCCGACCCTGTGTCCCCTCTAGGTCGACTCAGCCTCACGTGAGTAATCATGTCGATATGTAAATAATACCAATAGGGAGACGAAGGCAGCCCGCGTCCTCGTGTGCCACGTCGGCTGAACGCAACGGAACCGCGAGTCTGGTCAGGCGATACTGGACATCTTTGTATTTTGCGGGTGCGTGCAGGGAGCGGTGGCGCAGCGGTTAGCGCACTGCGCTATGAACCCGCAACCAGAGGTTATCGCTCGCGCCAAGTCTATAGGAATGTTACCCAAATGTATGGGCGTGTGTACATCACTCTGACAGCAAAAGTCGATGCCAATTACATCATGGGTCTTGGGGATGTGCACTCACACGCGCAAACATTCGCACAGACGAACAAGACAAAGATCCCCCGTATAGCTTTAACAGACTGTATGGTCAAATGCTGCTAGCGAGCACTAATGAAGGCCGACACGGCACACGAGGTGGGTGGCCAGAACCAAGCCCGTCCTCTTTGTCTCCCCAGTGGCACACACTGCACTAGGTACTCATTTGAGGCTGAGTCGACTTAGGGGAGACCCACGACCGGTTCAAGAAATCGTTACCGGTGTTGGCCGCGAGCGGGTTTCGATCTCAAATGGCCAGGTTTTGTTTCCCAGTTCCCCTCCAATAGACATAGATCAGATAGACATGTACTCACACGGACACCGATAGATCCGACAGAGATGCAGCCACGTACGTGTATGGACCGTCGCCAAACAGCAACATTACCCGCCAGCGATGCGGCCGGTGTCATCCGTGGCACCCAACCCACCTCCCCGCTGGCCTAGGTGACGCCAGGAAAATCTGACTGAGGTGCCTCCTGGTCAAACGGCGTCTTGAGATTCCTCCTGGTTAAATGGCGTCACCTGAAACGCACCATTACGTGCGTACACAAAGATCCCGCGCATAGCTTTCGTGGACTTGTGGAGCTATTAGTGAGCCCTGCCTTGCGTGCTGTCTGCCGGAATAAGCTCCAGCGGCCCCGCGACCAGGGAGTGTAAAATCGCAGACAATGTTGGCAACTTCCTCGGCATTAGCGATGCTCGTCGCTGTGCCTATGTAGGTTTGTCATCGCTCGACATAGAATGCGAAATGCTACGAAAAGCTGCTCTTTCGGGATAGCCTTGTCGAGCGTTCCTCCTCCTCCTCGCTCCTTCGCGGAGTTTCGCCTCCTACCTCTGAGGCATCAGCTCCACCAGGGGGTTCTCAACATTCTGCACCTCAAGTCCCACGCGGGTTTGGTCTCAACTGACCAATAGGTGGTGCTCGCGGCCCACTTGATGGGTCGTGACCTACCGGATGATAACAGCTGAACTATAACTGTTCAGAATGCTGACGATGCCTCCAACGTTGGGGGGGGGGGGGGGCGAAACGTCACGACGGAGAGCGGACGAACGCTCGACACGGCTATCCCGAAAGAGCAGCTTATTTATCAGTAATCGGCGGATAGTCGTTGCTACTGGGCCGATGGACTGTGTTTGCTCAGCGTGTTGCTTGAATCATCGCGAGGCAGGCACGATTGTGGCACAAGGCTGCTTCACGCATCAAGAGCGATAGATACCGTATATTTATTGTTAAATTATTTGTTTGGTGTAACGTATCCGTTTTGTATCGTCCTCCGCATAACTTATTTTTCGATATTTATATTTGACTCAGCAGGCACATTCGCCCGTTATGTATGTGCTCGATGATAACTCGCCTTAATAAAAGCCACGTGGTACAATCCGGCATTCAGCACGTCTCTGTGGTAATTACACTCGCAGAGTGCCCGCTCTGCGCAGCGATCTTGTTCCAAGCGTGTGACACGTTCTTCTGACGTGTATTGTTGAGGGCGTTTCCTGTTGACATGGATGCCTTGAACTGAATGTCTCCATGATGCCGTTTGAGATCACTGAAGTTTTAGAAGAGTAAGCGAACAGTTACACTTGGAAAAGCCCTGGAGATAAATGTAGAAATCAAATTGACTGCATTACTATTGACAAAAGATTCAGGAATGCAGTTCAACAATCAAAATCGTACCCAGCGGCTGATTGTGGAAGTGACCATGTACCTGTAGTTTGCACCATCAAGGTAAGGCTCAGAAACTTGCACAACCAAAAACTACAAAGAAACTCCATTATGAAATGCTAATGAAAAATGATCTGATTAGAGGAAGATACACAACAGCAGTCAAAGAACGATTTCAAGAACTTAAAGAGGAAGGAAATATGTCGAAATGGGAAATGTGTGAAGAATCATTGGTTGGAAAATCCAAACAGGTTATACCGGTAAAAGTACAACAAAGGAAACAGAAGTGGATGACGGAAGAGATCCTGGAATTAATGGAGGGCGGATGAAAGATTAAAAACCGTAATAAGACAGAGCATCGGATATTAAATAATAAAATTCGATCGTTATGCAAAATAGAAAAATAAAAAGGGCTTAATGTACAATGAACCGAAATAGAAAAACCAAAAGGAAAAAAAAATGTTACATCATTGTAGAGAAATATCAAAGACATCAAAAGTAAAGGTATGTACACTGCTAGTGGATTCAGAAAAACTAAAAATGGTGACAGTCATAGAGAGAACAAGGTTTGAAAATAGGACAGAATATATTGAAAATGTATTTCACGACACCCAAGAAGGAAAGCCATCGATTAAAAAACGGATGGTTGATTTGAAAATCCTCGTCAGAGGCAAGAACAGTTATTAATAGAATTTTTAAAACAACAAAGCTACAGGAGCCGTTGAAATAGCAGTAGAAAAAATGAAATGTTTGGAAGACTTTAGCGTAGGAAAATTGAGATATTATCAACCATATTTATGACAATGAAGATATACCTGAGGATCTCAGTAAATCGAACTTAAGTGCAATCCCAAAAAGCCTAGAGCTTTTGAATGTGACCTCCATAGAGCCATTATTCTAATGAGCCATGTAACATAGATCCTATTGAAAGTGTTGAGGCTCAGAGCCAGAAGCAGAATAAAACCAGAAGTTGCCAAAGTTCAATGTGGAAGATCGAGGTACAAGAAATGCCATTTTTATCACCTACATTTTTACAGAAAGGGCAATTACAATGAAGATCTCCGTGTTTCATTGACTACAACAAAACATTCGATAGTATAAAACACGAGGAGCTAATGAAAATAATTCGAGATCTGGACATTGATGGTAAAGAATTCTAAGGAATATATGCTGGGGATCAAACCGCAGCAGTAAAGATCAGAAATTAACTAAGCTTTTTCATTCAAATTAAGAGGCGTGAAGCGAAGCTGTGTATTTTCGTCAGACTTGTTTAACTTGTACAGTGAGAAGATCTTTAGAAAAAATGAAGGTTTACCAGGGTTGATAACTGGTGGACTGAATTTGAATAACCTACGTTATGCGGATGATGTAGTTTTCTTATCAGAAACTGCAAGAAATTCTGGATAAGGTTGTTAGTGAGAAGGGTTTAACTATCAATTCCAGGAAAAAAGAATGCATGGTAATTTCAAAAGAGAAAAGTGCACCTGTATGCATCATCAATATAGGTAATGAAAATGTAAAACAGGTCAATACATTCAACGATCTGAGAAACTGGATAACATCAGATGGTAAACATGATCATGAAATCAAACGGAAGATAGATGTCCAAAGATAGCTTTTCAGAACGAACACTCACACAAATAGCACGCTCACTCACACACAGCACACTCACTCACACGGCTCGCTCAAACACAGCATGATCACTCACAGACAGAACACTCACTCACACACAGCACGCTCACTCACACACAGTTCTCTCACACAGCACGCTCACTCACGCACGGCTCACTCACTCACACACGAGATGCTGTTCACACACAAAGACAAAGATCCCCCGTATAGCCTTAACAGACTGTAGGGTCAAGCGCCGTTAGCGAGCACCTATGAAGGTCGACACGGCACACGAGGAGGTGGGTGACCAACACCACGCCCGGCCACCTTTGTCTCCCTAGTGGCAATGTTTACACACCACACTATGTACTCATTTGAGGCTGAGTCGACCTAGGGGAGGCCAAAGACCGGTTCAGAAAATCGTCACTGGTGTTCGCCGTGAGCGGGATTCGAACTCGGGTCACCGGGTTTGCAGCCCGGCGCGCTAACAGCTGCGCCACTGCTCCCCCACATATGTACTCATTTAAGGCTGAGTCGACCTGGAGGGGCGAGGGGACAGGACAGGTTCAGACACCACTTGTCACTGACACACCGGCGCACAAACACCATTTGGCTCAGAACGGGTTTCGAGAGATGACGGATTCCTGTTAAATCTAAAATTACCCTGTTTATGCCATTGGCTACAGACGGTCCAGCACCGCACGCCCCCGCAGCAGCAGCCTTCAAGCCGCGAAGATTACTCCCTGCACCTCTAATTATGTGAACCCCACCCAGGCCCAATTAGTGCGAATTAAACCCCATAGTACGCTTCACACGGGGATGAGAGGCGGGCGACTTCAGCCACAGAGGAAATCCTAATCCGAGCCTGAGGGGACAGCGGTGGAGACGCGCGAGGAGATGCTCTTGTGAGGAGACATTGCCTCAACGGCGAAGAAAAACCACGAATACGCACAGGGGCGGCGTTAGTGAATCTCAGGCCCCGAACAAAATTAATTCGTAACACCCCCCTCTCCTTGACCTCCCGTGTGAAAAACACTGAATCCTCACAAAGAATGTTGCAATAATAAACTTCAATGCTAATGTTAGATTTTCTATAGTAATTTAACAGAACACCAAGCAGTACACCAACATTCTTGTATGCGTAACTAATGCATTGTGAAACGTTTGTGGAATTGTCTCATAGCAAGAAGCCCCAGGTTCGATTCCAGGCTCGGGTGGCACCTTTATGTGTGGAATTTGCGTGTCCTCTCCCCATACCAAGGTGAGTTTCACCGGGCACTCCGGTTTCCTTCCACGGTCCAAAGACATGCTGATGCCAAAGTTATTTGACGTGCTGAATAAATTTCCCCCGGTGTCCTGCGATGGACTAGTTTCCCATCATGCGTATAGCCCTGCCATGAACCCTGTGTCTGCTGGGATAGAATGAATACCACGCCCCGCCTGATTCCGTCACGGTTGATGGAATCCCACGACATTAAGAAGAAAAGCAGACAATTGTAAATCATCAGCACCACTTAAGTCTGTACAGGGTCGCGGTAAGCCCAAACCTATCCCGGCATATACGGGATGCAAGACAGGGCTGTACCCCAGATGGCACTCCAGTCCATCGCAAGGTAACCTGGGAAATATAGCCAAGGCAGGTCGTCATGTGCCGAAAAAACAGTAACACGGTAAACAAGTCGGACGGTGTCACCCCTAATGAGACTCGGGGCTAAGGAGTGATAGTGACGCAAATAGGTGCTCGCTAACAACACTTGGGACTACAGTCTGTTGAGGGATTTTATTTGTCTTTGGAATGGGTCTATGGCGAGCGGTGGCGCAGTAATTAGCGCAATGCTTGCAAACCCGGTGAAACCGCGGTTCCATGCCCACTCACATCCACCAACCCTAGTGACGATTTTCTGAACTGGTCCTGCGCCTCCATTTGGTCGACTTAGCCTCAATTGCGTACCAGTTGCGATGTGTAGTAAACATCGGCACTGGGGATAGCAAAGCGGCCGGGCGTGGTGCTGGTCACCCATCATCCCCTGGTGTGCCGCACTGGCTTTCATGAGTTGCTACTCGCCGCTAACAGCGGTGTGTGAAGGCTACACGATTCATCGGGTAGATACGTGGTGCATACGGTCTCGATACTGAGTGGTAGTGACATGAGAGGCGATAATAGCGGCTTTGCGAGTTGCTGAGACACAGCGACTGGTTACGGAGGCACTCATCTAGCATCGGATACACGAGGGCTCATGCTGATGATGGTGATGCCGTTAAAGTTATCAGAGGCTGCATTTTGGTCACGATGTTAAACGGAGCATGGTTACATTACAAATACAATCCAGTCATCTTGAACAGAGATAGATGTCTCGCAAAGCCGTCAAAAGTACAAGTACTGTTAGCGAGCAACTATTAAGGTCAACATGACACACATATGTGAATGGGTGGCCAGCAACACGCCCGGCCGCCTTTGTCTTCCCAATGGGGATGTTTACACATTGCACCAGGTACTAATTTTAGGCTGAGTCGACCGAGGGCAGGAACGTTATTTCAGTTGTCACGTTCACAACAATGTCGGTGACGTCACGACGGACAATTTTGAGGCCACGAGGAGTCAAAGGCTCATTGGCAGGAGGTCCAGATGTCATGGGCTGCCTTACCGAGATTACTGCCCCGTGCTCCAAACTGTGCTAATTTGCTGAATTCTATCTACGAGGCGATCCGCTTTTTGTTGAGCGTTCATCTTCTTCCCCCCTCTGTTGCTTAAAGGCGATTGCCTCTGCCCAGTAGAATCCTTCACAACACCTCCACAGATGTCGATCTTGACACCGCTGCCACCAGTCTACAGTAAGTCAACTCAGCTGCAGTTCCTCCTGTGCCACATCAGTCGATCTCTTTTCCAACCGTGCCACGCCCATTTAGCCCCCTCTATCCGGCCAAACAAAAGCTGCTTGGGAATGCGATGGCTAGGCAAGGTAGAATACATTGACCTCGCCTACCGGAGGAGCTCACCGATGGAACTATTCCCAGATATATAGGGTACCTTTTTGCCAGTACAATTATGTAAAAAAGGAAAGAGGCTTTACCATTTCTGGAAATTATACAGGTATTAAGGTTTTAAAACACCAGACACCTTTCACAAAGTGTCAATTTTACAAAGACTTACACAAAGACTCACACGCAAAATGCTTTGAGAATGTATAGTCATTGAAACTGATTGGCCCACATCAGACAGCTTCCTTTAGAGCTTAGTCTCAGTGTTAGCCACGTGTTGACCAAAGATAATAATAATAATAATTGCACTTCCAGAGCGCTTTTCACCCAGGTCACAAAGTGCTGCACATAGCTGTAGAGAGAACGGCATGTCAGCAACAACAAGATCAGCTGAAGACACCGCAAATATGAATGCATTAGTAGCTCAGGTTGAGCTGTCACACTTCGTGAAAGGTGTCTATTTGGCGCTTTACAACCTTAGAACTTGTATTATTTCCAGATGTAGTAAAGCCTATTTTCTTTTACTATCCAGATGTTTCACTAATTTATGAGCTCATCACACAATTCAGCCTGGTTACATTGTAGGCAGGCCAACCTGAATATGTCAAACTGACGTAAATATTCCATCAGAAGGGGTCCACGTTCCACAAGTAAATAGGTATGGCGAGAAAACACTAAGGTTCGTGTAGAGAGAAAAGCAAGGTAGTTTCCGTACAGGCTTGCGCAGCCAATGATCAGATTATGCCGCTTGGCTGATTCGTAGAGTAACCTGCACCATCAAACCACAGCCTGCCACAAACAAACTGCCCAGGTATGGAAACGTTTCCACTCTCTCCACAACTATCCCACATCACTCATGGGGGGTTGACAGGGTTGAGTGTTTGCTGACACAGAATACCCAGGTAGGTGGTTCGTTTTTGTGAGGCTAATGGTCAGAACGACCAACTCCTTCTCAGAGGAGTAGTAATCTTCAGATCAGCATGCACAAGCTTAACCAATCGGGAGCGATTCCTAGAACGCACCCAGGCATCGTTGAGCCTCTCACTGTATCTGTACCAATAATAATTGCCCAAGCTATGTAACTCTACTATGTATCGGGATATTTGGCCAACTCCATCACTGATACGTGGGAAGAAACCGGAGCATCTGTAAGAATTGTTAACGTGGGGGCTGGGTGACACTCGATGCCATTACAAAAGGTCCCCCTTGCACTACTGCAACCACTCTGGCAAGCATAGGGATGGCAAACTTAGACCCGAAGGTTGGGGAGCGTCACGGAGTTGCGTGATCCATCAACACCTTGACGACATTGCGAGAATCATTGTAAACTCACGAGCGTCACTAATTTTTAGAGGGCTGCCACACCGTCTATATCAAAAGCAAAATGCAATTCCTAATGCAATTGTTATTTGGCAGTGAGGGTAAATAAATAGAAGCCAAAAAGTACGTGCAATGAAACAAGGGGTTAATTATTTGAAACAAAAACTCTAATGTGAATCCACCTACTCAAGGTGAGTGTACTGTCGGGGGCCACATGGTCAGGGGCTACACTTTAGGCCAACAGGGGCTTGTTAACCGACGTGCTTGTAGTCCGAACACTCGGCTGTGCGGCACAGCCGTGAGCGCGCCGTGAACCCTGCCGTGAACCCCGCCACCTGAGTTAGACTCCAGGCCGCAGCCAGCGTCGATGGCGAGCGATACCTGAAAGGCGGTGGTTCAACGTCAAGGCTCAAAAAAATAAGCGCAACGTCGGTCCGTTTTTATCTAAGCTGGAATGAACCGTTGAGCTGTGCTGCTGTTTTTAAAAGTTGTCCAGCTGGGAAAAGTAAGCAAATTACACTTCAGGGTGCTGGGTCCAATTTAGTCAGGGAGACAGGCGGTGTCCAAACTGAGACAGAGGACCTGTCTATCCCACATTAGCCTCATTAGCGATCCATGGACCCTGAGATACGGAATGCATCGATAGATGACAACCATGCGCTAGCCGAAGATGACTAGCAAAGCACAGGCGGGTCTTCATCTAGCAGTAGAGTGACAAAGGAACTGTAATTTAAGATAATTCACAGGCCGTGAAAGAATGGACATGTATTAATAAGCAACGCGGCGGATGATTTGACGGGCATGGCAAAGTGAGGTTGGTTTTGACAATTTTACACTCATAGGCGGATATGCGAAAATGCGAGATAAGTGAACATCAATACAAAATGTTACGTGCAGTCAGGTTACCGGTTACCGTGCGGCTGCTCTAGACGTGGGGACACGCCTATCTGTACAGCGCCAGGGAATGCACAGATGAGTGAGAACAGATCGCTGGAGGTGGCGCGTTCGGCTGTGAACACCAGTTACACCACACACACACATACTTTCTGGTCCAGTGGTCAATTCATACTATGACTAAAATCGACGTCATCATTACCATCACGGTGGGTTGCGACTGAACATAAAGCCCTGGGTCGCCTGGCTGGTTTAAATTTAATCGTATTGATTTCCAGTAATAAAAGCTCAGCCAAAAATATGTTGTTGGGTCGCAGACATGAGCATGTATTTTCAACTGGGTAGCAAGAATAAAAGTTTGCACACCACTGATCTAGATGGCAGTTTGGTCGACTCTTCCAGAACGGCCAGACGTCTCAGAATATGAGCACCCATACATAAACACCATAGCTTCTTAAAATTTTGCACCTCGAGGCCCACTTGGGCCTGGTCTCCACGGACCACTAGGTGGCGTAAGAAGCCCACTAATGGGTCGCGATTGATAAAAGCGGGTGTAAAATCACACCACATGCAACCTGCCAATTGGCTATGGTGGTGGCGTATTCATGTACACCCGTTGTTATGCGGACATAAGAGGTTGGGGGGATAAATTAAACATGCACCATTATATAAACTGCCGTGTCAGGAAACTGAAATGAACTGGCGGCTAATGTGCCGACCGTTACACCACAGCAGCAATCAACACACACATCTACAACCATCATCATAAGCGCACAAAATGTTATGGACAAAGGTTCGGCGGACCACCCTTTTCGATCTGCCATTTATAAGTCTAAAAATAAAGGGCGGTGCGGTGGCGCAGTGGTTAGCGCTGACGCCTCACAGCAAGAAGGTCCCGGGTTCGAGTCTCTCGGCTCCGGTGCCTTTCTGTGTGGAGTTTGCATGCTCTCCCCGTGTCCGCGTGGGTTTTCGCCGGGTACTCCGGTTTCCTCCCACAGTCCAAAAGCATGCTCCTGGATAGGTTGATTGGCTCGGAGACTAAAAATTGTCCCGCAATGCCCGGCGATGGACCGGCGCCCCGTCGTCGGGTGTATTCCTGCCTTACGCCCTGTGTTTCCGGGATAGGCTCCGGCTTCACCGTGACCCTATATAGGATTAAGCGGTTTCAGATAATGAGATGAGATGAGATAAAAGCGAAAGCGGGCACAAGTGCTTAACAAATACAGACACGGCAACTGTGTTGAGCCGATGCCAGAGGCTGTACCGAAGTTCTTTTATATAATATCGAAAATATAAACCAAATGCACATGGTTAGCACCGAGGTTTCATCAATTACAGCAGCAACTTGTGTGGGGGCCGGGTGGACCAGAGGGCAGAGGCGCTGAGCAAGCACAGCCAAGATCCTGGGTTAGAGTTTGGGTTCAAGCTGCCCAACAGTAAACCGAGTTCTCAACGGGAGTGAGTCGATGTCCTTAGCCTGGTCACCAGTGACTTACATAGAGACCCATAGCCTCACACAGAGATCCACGCTTTCAAAGAGCAAGCTCTGATTAAACCGGGCTTTCAAGTGTGGCGAGTTGAAGGTCTCAGTCTGGCCACCGGTAACTTGTATATAGTCCCATACCTTCACAGAGACCCATAGACTAAGAGCCCCATGCACTCACTCACAAAGAAACCCAGACTCACATTGAGACCCACAGACTAGCATAGAATACTATGCACTCACAGAGATACATGGACTCACATCGAGATCAAATGCTCTTACAAAGACGCACACACTCATACTGACCCTTCGACTCACAGATACCCATTGGCTCAAACAGACACCCATAAACCCAGACTGAACTGTGTTCTCAAGGGTAGTGAGTTAATTGTCTCATCTGTCACCAATGACTACACATCGACAAAAAAACTTATTGTGTTAGAGTTCGCAATTAGTTTGGCTAAACCTCAGTTCTGAGTTTGACCGTACCATGATGGACGTTACTCTGTAGCAGAGCGGGTTAGGTAGTGCGCCCCCCAGTGTGGACAAGAGGCCCTTTAAAGGGCAACCTGGAAGGAATTCCGCAATATTTGCTTCCGCAGACCAGTTTTAAAGGACACGAGGTGAAGTGCTGCTGTGAGAGGTCACATTAGTCGAGGAGCTCTCGCAATCGTGAAGTCACGGGTGTAAAAAAAAAGTCACGGGTATAAAAAAAAAGGTTTTAAAAAACAAGAATATAAAAAAATCATACACACATTGTGTGCAGGCAACTGGCACTAGCAGTGTCGAGATTGGCCTCGGTACAGGAGGCAAATGAGAGATGCAAGCGGGCGGTTAAAGGCAGTTGCCCTCCAGCAACCGCAGAGAGCGGGAGAGAGACGTTCGCGCGCGCGGACAAAACTCAACAAGTTGGCAGTGGGGAGGGTAGGTGGTGCATGTCAGTCATCTCAGTGAACCCATGGTACCTGGACCTGTCCCGTAACCTCCTGCCAGTAGCGAGTCTTCAACACGTTACGAGATGGCCTCAAAGTACACCTAGCCTGGCACCAGCGATGAGGTGACATCACCGCTACTTGGTGATGTTGTTCGCAAAACCGTGCGATCATGCATTTTCAGCTATTCACAAAAACAACTTCTCTCTTAATGATACAGCAAGTGGTTTTATTTCTATTTCCATGTGTGAGAGATTCAATGTTACGACCACAACAACCCCAACCTCGCATGCGTGGATTTTCTCAGGGTACGGTTTCCTCCCGCATGTACTATTACTCATTTATGGAGTTGGCCACGTTACTCAATTGGGAAAGAGAGCAATCACCAGCGCCCTACGGCAAACACTTAGTAGGGACCCTCCTGACAGTGAGACCCGGCAAGACCTTCCCAGGTAAACACACGGGAAAGCCGGGTTGTGCGTGTTGACACGACACCATCTCCCTCCCACGACGGGTGACGCGGAGGACAATTACGACCAGAACGTGCATTGCTTACCAAAATGGGCAAATGGATCTTTGAACAACGCCACCCGCAAGCCCGAAGGAATCGATTTTCCGAACGAGGTATAGCAAATCGGAGATCCTGAGAGGTCAGGTTGTGAGTCTGAATCTTGGTGTAGGATTAACTTTGCCAATCATGCCTCCAAGGTCGACAAAACGAGTATCACTCGAAATGATTTCATTATTATCGTCATCACCACCATTATAGTTAACCCTGCAGAATTGTTAGTAGTCATAATATTTTATCATCTTCCATTGACTCATAACTTTGCAATGCTCATCTCACTCCTCTCCCCTGCACACACTATCCGTTACCTCTCCCCTCTTCCTTTACTCTAGACCCCTCCACACTCTTTCCAATCTGTCCTCTATAGCTACTCCCCTCTCACTCTCCTAGCTCATTCCTTCTCATCTCACTCCACTGCCCTCGTTGCTCTCTGGCATCTGCCATCTCATTTCACTCTCCTCCCCTTCATGCACTCCCACCTCTCCAGCTCTCACCTTTCCTCCTCACCTTGTCAATACCAACTACAGTCAACATCATTACGCATTTTCTCCGTTCACCCTTTGGAAACAAAATGTTCCATCTAAAGTGATTTTTCCCAGTGAATCATCAAAAAAAAATCAATCGGTTTATTTCTACCGATTTAGCATCCAGTCCTGCATGGATTCATTTCACCCAACAACATAGGGTTCCGCAATAATGTCCTTTGCACCAAGAGATGCCAGCCACTGGCCATGGTATTGTGGAATTTCCACCATGACTAGCATCAAAGCGGGATGTCCGCCGTCCACGATGGCTTGTTTATGAGCATCAAGTAGCCCAGGGAGTGCTGACCAACTGTGGCTGTTAGGTCGGCACCTGCTGTGGAGGAACCGCTAGGGTTTCCTGAGCTTCCGGTAAACAAGGTAGAGACTCAGAACCAGGGTGGCCATCTTGACGGTCTGGGACAGGCACGCGGCCCTCCGCACGTACACGATCACCGCCTCCTGCAAAACATTTAGCAATAATAACATTTGCACTTCGAGAGCACCTTTCACCCGAGGGCCACAAAGCGCTACACAGAGCTGTGGATAGAATGGCTTCTTCATAACAACTTCAGAGTAGATCAATTAGAGTAAAATAATGGCTATAAATCAATGAATCACGTAAAATAACAGAAAGAACAATTGGTGAACAAATAAAGGAAGGAATTATGTGTTCCTGAGCAGGTGCAGGTGAACAGAGCCATCATCCGAGCGCAACAACCAGTGAGCAACATCAACAGTCCTAGCCAGAGGACTACAATACCTTACGGAACAAGTGAGTCTTGAGACGGAATTTAAAGGTGCCCAGGGACTCAGCTGACTGAATTTCCAATGAAAGGGCATTCCAGAGTCTCTGAGAAGTGTGCGAGAAGGCTCTGTCACCCATCCAATGGAGGTGCGATATGGGCACATGGAGGATCGAAGTTGCTGTGTTGAGGAGGGTGTCTGAAGTAGGTCATGGATGTATGTAGGAGCAGCGCCAGTGAGAGCCTTGCAGGTGAGAAGGAGGACCTTGAATTTAATCCTGTATTTAGCCGGTAGCCAGTGGAAAGACACCAGCACTGGGGATATGTGATCGTGGATGGGTGTGTGGATCAAGACGCTCGCAGTCACATTCTGCATATATTGGAGACAATTGATTAGGTAAGCAGGAATGTCAGGGGGTAGTGTATTGTAATAATCAATTCCTGAAGAGATAGAGATGTGGATTAGCTTATCAGCGTCGGAGGGTGACAGGATGTTCTGCGGTCTGGCTATGTTTCTGAGACGGAAATAGGTTATCATCGTCACTTTGTTGATGTGTGTCTCGAAGCTGAGCGAGGAATCAAGATCACTCCTCGACTCCAGAATGCCTTAGAAACTTCAATGGTCTGGTCATCAAGCATGAAATGGATGGGTTGAGCTTCGGACGATGGGTGTGGGGTACTGACAAGTGAAATTTCTGTTCTGGCGCCATTTAGTTTTATAAAATTTGAATTCAGCCAGGCCTTCACAGTTGACAGCGAGGACAACATGCAAAGATCGAACGCATTGATAATAATAATTGCATTTAAAGAGTACTTTTCACCCAAGGGCCACAAAGCGTTGGCTTTGTGACCCTGCTGTAATGAATAGCTTTGAGTGAATATAGATATAGATCTAATCGGCATAGCAATGGTAGCAGAGATTGAGGCTGCGCAGAATATGGCCAAGTTGTTTTAGGCAGATGCTAAAGAGGAATGGGCCGAGGACTGAACCCTGAGAAACTCCAGACAATACATGATGGATCTCTGACTTACATCCTCCAAGGCTAGCGAACTGCTTCTGGTTGGAGAATTAGGAGCTCAGCCAGTCCAGGGCACTACAAGAGACCCCTATGCCCTCCAGTCGCTCCAGGAAGGTAGGGTGGTCAACGGTATCAAAGGCTGCACTCAGGTCCAGGAGGACAAGAATATGTGGCAAGCCTACATCAGCAGTGACAAGTAGGTCATTAACTAACTAACGACTGATCTCGGACAAGTCTGTACCTCCTCTGCCTAACACAGACCTGGCATCACCACGATGATTAGCTCACATTGAATCAGGCTCTACCGTGAGACTTTGCATTCCATCAGTAGGCTCGCTCCCATGACCGTGGTGGCGGGCTTGCAGTTCTCTACCACGTGTCTGCCGACATCGGACTGATTCCGTCGCCAACCTTCAATTCATTCGAGCATATGTTTCTGCTTTGGAGGTTGACTCAACCTGTGAAGTTGGTGCTGCTCTCTCGCCCACCTGGAGCCTCCTCTTCTTTTGTCAATGAACTGTCTGAGCTGCTTTCTAAGATGTGCTCCAGTTCTGAAAGAATCCTGATTCTTGGTGACTTCAACATCTTTAAAGAACAAATAGCCCTCTAGCAAGGGATCTCATGGCCACTCTAATCTCACTCGGCTTCACTAAACACGTGACATCTGCTACTCACATATGCGGCCATACTCTCGATTTGATTTGCTCATGGGACATATCAGTAACGGCGATGGACTGGCGTCCCGTCATCGGGTGTATTCCTGCCTTACGCCCTGTGTTTCCGGGATAGGCTCCGGCTCACCGTGACCCTATATAGGATTAAGCGGTTTCAGATAATGAGATGAGATGAGACATATCAGTAACAAACCTGTCTGTCACTGATCCAGGTCTGTCTGATCATTCCGATGTGTGGTTTGAGCTTCAAGTACCACCTCCAATTTCCATCACCAAGCGCCAAATCCAATTTCGAAACCTTAACACCCTCACTCCAGACATATTCACCGCAGCTATGAACAGTACTTCACTCTCGGCCTCGGCTCACTCTGCCTCTAATGCGACAGCAGAAACTTACAACAACGTGCTATCAAGCATATGGAATGATTTGGCTCCATTAAAATGACGCTATGTCTTCGGCGGAAGATCATAACGATACACTGCTGACCTTCGGGATCTCAATGCGAATGCACGCAGGGCCGAACGGACTTGAAGAAAATCTGGCTTCACCATACATGCTCAAATCTTTAAGGAACAGCTCCTCCACTACAGGAAGGCACTTAACTGTGCCCATACCAACCACCTTTTCAACATTCTGGCGGATACCTGTGACCAGCCCAAGATTATTTTCCCTACCATTAATAAGATCATTCCTCCAACCAGTCATTCAACCTCGCCACCCAGCCTCAACCACCAACCAATACCTCAATAAATATTCCTCCGTCTACCTCCACCTCAAAACTCCTGCAATTTTCCGAGTTAACAGAATCCGATGTCTCTTCTTTAGTTACCAGATCTCGGCCCACAAACTGTTCCCTGCACCCCTTCCAGGGAGCAAATTTCAAAGCCCTTTCCACTTTCATCACTAATCTGTTTAATAACTCACTTCGCTCTGGCATCGTTCCCCCACTATTTAAATGTGACGGTAACCCCTCTGCTTAAAAAAAAATGGCCTCTATTACAACATCCTTGATAATTATCGCCCCATCTCAAATTGACTATTCCTCTTGAAGGTATTTGAACATGCACTAGCTGCGCAACTCCAGAAACACGTTCTCAACAATGACCTCCTTGATCCCTTCCAATCTGGGTTCAGATTCGGCCATAATACTGAAACTGCTCTGGTCAAAGTAGTTAATGACCTACTCGATGCTGCTGATGAATGCTTGCCAAATATTCTTGTCCTATTGGACATGAGCGCTGCCTTTGAGACCTTTGACCACCCAATCTTATTTGAGCGACTAGAGGGTATTGGGGTCTCTGGCTCCACCCTGCATTGGCTGAGCTCCTACCTCTCTGACCAGAAGCAGTTTATCAGCCTCAGAGGACAAAACTCTAAGATCCATCCTGTTTTGTCTGGAGTTATTCAGGGTTCAGTTCTTGGCCCACTCCTCTTCAGCATTACACTCAACCACTTGGCCGTATCCTGCACAGCCTCATTCTCAGCTACTATTGCTATACCGATGACATCCACATCTATATCCACGCAAAACCATCCATTAATGTGTATGATCTTTGCTTGTCCTCCTCCGTCAACTGTGAAGGCCTGGATCAATTCAAATTCTCTAAAACTAAATGGCGACAAAATAGAAGTTTCGCTTGTGGGAACTCCGCATCAATTATCCAAGGCTGAACCTATCCAATTGATGCTCAACTAAAAAAACCAATGAAGTTGCTAAAGCAATCCAGAGTCTAAGTGTGACTCTTGATTCCTCACTCAGCTTTGAGACACACATCAACAAGGTGACGAAGGTAGCCTATTTCCATCTCAGTAATATAGCCAGACTGCGCAACATCCTGTCACCTTTATGCTGAGAAACTAATACACATCTTCATCTCTTTACTAATCGATTACTGCAATGCACTCTCCCTAGAACCCCTGCCTACCGGATCAATTGTCTCCAATGTGTGTAGAATGCGGCTGCTAGTGTTCTCACCAGCACACCCATAAACAATCACATATTCCCAGTACCGACGTCTCTCCACTGGTTACCGGTTAAATACAGGATTGAATTCAAGATCCTCCTCCTCACCTACAAGGCTCTCACAGGTGCTGCTCCAACATACATCCATGACCTACTTCAGGCATCCTCCTGAACCCAACCACTCCTATCCTCCAATACGGGCTTGATGCATGTGCCCAAATCACACTTCTATTTGATGGGTGACAGAGCCTTCTTGCGCACTACTCCCAGACTCTGGAATGACCTTCCATTGTAGATTCAATCAGCTGAGTCCCTGGGCATCTTCAAATCTCATCTCAAGACTCACTTATTCCATAAGGCTTTCAAGCCCTCTGGCTAGGATTTTTGATGTGGCTCAATGTTGTCGTGCCGGGATGATGGCTCTCGGCCGACCTGCGCCTACTCAGAAACATTTATTCCTACCTTGTTTATTAAATAATTATTTTCTTTTCTATATATTACTTATTTTATGTCCTATAATTTATTGCTACTATTTGACTTTCAGTTGAATGATCCTTATGTTGTTGTTCACATCCCATTCTCTTCACAGCTCAGATTATAAAAGAAAAACCCAAAACAAGTTATTGTTGCTGATATGCCATTCTGATGTCATCATTGTAGCTGACGTGCTGTTCTCTCCGCAGCTCTGTGCAGCGCTTTGTAACCTTCGGGTGAAAAACACTCCAGAACTGCAATTATTATTTTTATTATTACTTTGACCAGAGCAGTTTCAGTACTATGGCTGGATCTGAACCCAGATTTGAAGGGATCGAGAAGGTGATTGTGAAAGACATGTTTCTGGAGTTGCATGGCTACTGCAGGCTGAAATAACTAAGAGAAGACTGATAAACTGGACATAGAGTGATAATTGTCAGGAATGTTGCAATCAAGGCCAGGTTTTTTTAGCAGAGGGGTAACTACAGCACATTTGAAATGTGGGGGGACAATGCCAGAACGAAGTGAGTTGTTGAAGAGATTAGTGACGAAGGTGGTAAGGGATTTGAAATTCGCCCTGATAAGTTTGTATGGGAAGTGTTCCAGGGAGCAGTTTGTAGGCCAAGATCTGGTAACTAATGAAGAAGCATTAGATTTCATTAACTCGGAACATTCCAGAAGTTTTGAGATAAGGGTAGGAGAAGAAATAATTCTTGAGGTATTGGCTGGAGGTTGAAATTGGGTAGACATGCAGTGGGCTTTGTTTTTTTCTGAGAAAAACGGAATCAGCTGATCTGCCTGGCATTTATCAGTGAAGAGAGGTGAGGGTGAGTAACTGATTGAATGAAGGTACTTATGGATGGTCGAAAAGAGGATATTGGGTTTGTCCCAGGTATCAGCTAGGATGTTATCGGTAGCCACCACGTTATTATATCCCGGCTGACGCAGAGTGCTACTAAAGGTCATCGGCAATCCCCGACTTAGCGAACATCCGACTTATGAGTGCTCGTACTTACAAATAAACACCCATAATATATGAGCGACACGGGGGCACAATGAGTAGCGCGACCACATTACAGCAAGAAGATCTCTAGTTCGATTCCCAGTTCAGATACCTTTCTCTGTGGAGTTTGCATAATCTTCACGAGTCTGTGTGTGTTCTTGCCAGACATTCCAGTTTTCTCACACAGTACAAAGACATGCTGCCTAGGTTTATTTTCCTGACTAAAATTGCCTTCAGTGTCCTCTGATGGACTGGCGTCCAATCCTGTGTATAACTCATGTTATCGACCAACATGCTCACCCATCACCACTAGACAACTGTTAAAAATAGCTACATATATCTACAGTTCCTTCCAATGAAATCCATTTTTGGGCAGGGTCACATAAAAACTTATAAATTATAAAAGTGTCGTTTAACCCCCACCACCCGACACAGCCAATCAGCAAGGGGTTGTCACATTGAACAAAAAACGCACCAATTCCTTTACTATCTCAGCACACCGGTGTGTTGAAAAGCAACCCCATAATATTTCGCTTTTCAACACACCAGTGTGCTGAGATAGTAAAGGAATTGGCGCGTTTTCTGTTCAACGTGACAACCCCTTGCTGATTGGCCGTGTTGGGTGTTGGAGGGTTAAACGACACTATTTTACAATTGATATTTTTTTACGTGACCTGACCCAAAAATGGATTTCATTGATAATATTGGTCACGAAAGCCTTCGAATTAAAGTTCCTTCCAGCTTAATTGAAAAATAACTGACTCAAACACTGTATCTCAGGGGTCATCAACCTTTTGTACCTCACGACCAACTTTGGTCTGATCTCCATCGACCACTAGGTGGTGCTCACGGCCCAGAAATGACTTCGCAACCCACCGCTTGCAAATGCCGGCTGCATACTGCACACAGTTATCGGGCGGAACACAACGGTTTTGCGAGCAGGCGATTATAATGCTTTCAGCTCACTCACAGGTGCCAAGTTTGCCTGGGTAAACGATAATAATTGCACTTCTAGAGCGCTTTTCACCTGAGGATCACAAAGCGCTGCACAGAGCTGTGGAGATAAGGATATGTCAGCAACAACAACGACATAACAGCAAACCAACAACAATAACATTTTTGTTTGTTTTTCATCAACAATAGCAAAAAAATTTACTCGTTTTCACCCAGACAGTGCAAAAGCTCCAGAATGACTCGACTCACCACATCTGTGCTGCAACAGCAATCAATAAATTTAAATCCCTCACAAAGAAACATATATATAATCTTGTGTATGACAATGGATAATTTAATCCCATCGACTTATTTTATGTTCTCTGTCTTAACCGTTCATCTTTTGATGTATTGTTCTGTGAAATTACTTCAGTATGGCACCTCCAGTTCTCAGAAAAGGGCGTTTTATTATCGAATAAATGATTACTATTATTATCCGAGTCACTCACCCATCCTCCCTGCTGTTTGATCCAGGGAACGAAGTACAACTTAATGAGCTCTAGACTCCACCCGAGTATGGTCCTCACGTGCTCAGGCACACAGTTTATGTAAGCCTGCGCAATGACACATGCACGCATTCATTGTTAACAGAGGCAATCCCCGACTTACGAACATCCGACTTACGAACAATCAGCAGTGGAATTGCAAGATTCGCTCTGCGAATATATCAGAGTCCGCGTCCCCTTTAGGGCGGGGGTTTAGGGCAGGAGTTCTCAACCTTGTGCACGTCAAGGCCCACTTGGCCCACTTGGGTCTTTTTTTCACGGACCGCTTGGTGGCGCTTGCGGCCCAATAGTGGCTTGTGACCCACTGGTTGAGAATGGTGGGTCTAGAAGTCCTCTCCCAGAAAACGTTGAGTTTATGACAAGGCATTTCCTGCATTTCTTTGACTTCTGACAAGCTAAACAACCCTCCACATTTAACACCATGAAAGCCTAATACCTTCCCTCTAGGATGTTCACCTTGGGAATGGCGTTCCTGTGCGTTCCCACCCAATTAACCCCCTGCTCCTACTTACGAACAAGTTCCCATCACAGATTATAAATTGGAGTGTGTTGTATATTACGTACAGCATGCAAAATATAGAAAAACATTAAATATTGGCTTTTGACTTTATCTTTTCTAAACTGTACATATCTACAACAGTACATATAGAGTCCAACTCCTAAAAGCATTGAGTGAATTACTGCATCATATATAGTACAGTATAACGTTAAAAACAATGTGCTCCAACTCGCACACAAATCACCTTTCAAATGGAACTCCTGTACAGGGTCATGGTGACCCTGTATGGTGAGCCATAGCCTATGCAGGCAGACACAAGATGCACAGCAAGGCTATATATAGGATGGGTTGCTAGTCCATCGCAGATTACAAAGGACAATTTTGTCAGGTCAATTAACCTTGGCAGCAGTAGCATATCTTCGAACTGCGGAATTTTTGGGCAGTCCGCATAAATAAAACGCGTGTCACACACTCCTCCACCTGATACAGCCGATTTATAAATATGTAATGATGTAGATTTTTACGGCTCGATGCATGATGATTGCTTCGAATAGCTGCTCTCTCGGGACAGCCACATCGATCGATGGAGGAGAGGGAGCGATTGACGCGGCTGTCCCGAAAGAGTAGCTTTTTGAAGCAATAATGATTCATAAAGATGTCAACTGGGGAACAATCGGGGCCAAAATTGTATTGCCGCGTAGCCTACACACACTGTCGGGTCCAATTGTTAGCTAGTAGCACCTACGGATGCTGGCATAGCATCAGGAGGGGTGGGAAGGTCAGGACCATGCTCAGCTGCCTTCGTTTCCCCAGCGATGATATTCACAGAATGCACTTGGTGCTCATTTGATGCTGCGCTAATCTAGGCGAGGCCAAGGACCGACTTACACGGCTGTGAGCGGGAACCGAGCACGCTGAGCATCATGCCACCACTCCCCACTGAACAACACAGAGCATAAAGGCACGGTCGTTCCTACTGAGGCCACAAAAAGTGACAGCCTGCTGGAGAGTCTGGGCTGACTTAATTCCTCCTCATAGACGGTGATCTCACCCGTTCCTTAATCGGCCGTGACATCGGCTATTAATGAAATGCATGCCTCTCCAAAGGGCTGGCTATGATATTCCTTCCTCCCCCTCCCCTCCCATTTAACCGAAATTTAGATGCCTGTGGCTTGTAAAGATGTAAGAGTTACACCATGCATTCAAAGGTCCTTGCCATGAGAATTTGGAATTTAATACTCTGGCTCAGGAGTGGTTCCAGAGATAAGTGCCTTGTATTTATGTATGCAGTGGTAATGCAGTAGTTAGCATGCTGGGCTACAAACCTAGAGACCAAAGTTCGGTTTCTTCTCACAGCCAACACCAGTGATGATTTTCTGAAGCCTCAAATGAATAACTGGTACAATGTACTAGTGTGTGTGCTGTGCTGGTCTTCATGGGTGCTTGCTAACAGCACTTGACCGTACAGTCTGCTTTCCAGGGGACTTAGATTTACATGTGTGACAGAAAAAAAGGTACAATATCGGAAAAGTGCATTGAGAAGAATGGAGAGGTGCTGTGAATTAGCGCAGGGCTTCTCAAAGTTTTGCACCTCAAATTCCACTTGGCCCAATTCGGTCAGGTCACCACGGACCACTAGGTAGAACTCACAGGCCACCGATGAGTCACGACCCACCGTTTCAGAATGGGGATTAAATAGCACACTACGTTAGGAGTATGTCCGCACTGAGGGGACTAGGTTCCCATTCTTCATGAGCATAACTTTATGTGCACATTACTGAGGCCTTGTCTTATTTTAGCATTACAGGACGCATATAGATGATGCGTCCGAAACATTAACACTATTTCAGCTTTAAATTCCTCCTTTAACACCAGTACCACAACCCTCTTCCATACTCTACAGCAGTGGTTCTTAACCTTGTTGGAGGTACTGAACCCCACCAGTTTCATATGCGCGTTCACCGAACCCTTCTTTATTGGAAAAATAAAATGTGATCACCTGCAGCCAGTGATGGCCAAGCGGGGCGTGTCATCACAAATCATATGAGTGAGGTGTGTGTCTTGACTTCCACCGAACCCATGAGACTGACTCACCGAACCCCTGGGGTTCGATCGAACCCAGGTTAAGAACCACTGCTCTACAGCCTTCATTCTGACGTCGGATGAACAAGTCACATGCTTGGAACAGGATCGCCTGTAGGGCGGGCACTTTGCTAATACATATAAAAACTTGCTCCATTACGTCTTTCTAATGGAATTGCTCTTAAAAGTTGATGATATCCAAGGACTGTTTTGTTAAAACAGTTAAAAAATCTTTTTTTAAGCACACAAAACTGTTTTTTTAGGAATCACAAAATAAATTATTATACTTTATTATAAACATCCATTCTCAACTTATTTGCATGCAGTTACTGGAAAATTGTAGAATTTTAAATCCCTTGCCCCCTTCGTCACTCATCTCTTCAATAACTTACTTCGCTCTGCATCGTTCCCCCACTATTTAAATGTGCCGCAGTTACCCCTCTGCTTAAAAAAACCTGGACTCGAATGCAACATCCCTGATAATATTTGCCACATCTCAAATCTACCATTCCTCTCGACGGTCCTTGAATGTGCAGAAGCCGTGCAACTCTAGAAACACGTCTTCAACAATAACCTCTTTGATCCCTTCCAATCTGGGTTCAGATATGGCCATATACTAAAGCTGCTCTGGTCAAAATAGTTACTGACCTACTTGACGCTGCTGATGAAGGCTTGTTAAGTCTTATTGTCTTCCTGGACTTGAACGCTGCCTTTGATATCATTGACCACCATACCGTACTGGAGCTACTGAAGGGCATAGGGGTCTCAGGCTGTGCCCCTCTGCGACTGGAAACAATGTCAGTCTCGGAGGACGTAACTCAGAGATCCATCCTGTTATGTCTGGAGTTCCTCAGGGTTCAATCCTCAGCCAGCTCCTTTTCAGCATCTACATACAACAACTTGGCACAGCCTCAATCTCAGTTACCATTGCTATGCCAATGACATCCAAATATATATCCACACAAAGCCATCCATCAATGTGTCTGGTCTATTAAAGTTGCTAAGGCAGTCAGGAGTCTAGGAGTGACCCGATTCCTCACTCAGCTTTGAGACACACATTAACAAGGTGATGAAGGTAGCCTATTTCCATCTCAGATACATAGCCAGACTGCGCAACATCCTGTCACCCTCCGATGCTGAGAAGCTAATACACATCATCTCTACACGAATCGATTATTAAAATGCACTACTCCCTGGCATCCCTGCCTACCTGATCAATCATCTCCAACGTGTGCAAAATGCTGCTGGAGTCCTCACTCGCAAACCATCCAAAATCACATATCCCCAGTACTAGTGTCTATCCACTGGCTACAGGTTAAATATAGGATCGAATTCCAAATCCTCCCACTCACTTACAAGGCTGTCACTAGTGCTGCTCCGACATACATCCGCGATCTACTTCAGGCACCCTCTTCAACATGACAACTTCAATCCTCCAATACGAACCTGCTGCATGTGCCCAGATCGCACCTCCATTCAATGGGTGACAGAGCCTTCGAGTGCGCTGCTCCCAGACGCTGGAATGCCCTTCCATTGGAGATTCGATCAGCTGAGTCCCTAGGCTTTTTCAAATCTCGTCTCAAGACTCACTTGTTCCATAAGGCTTTGAAGTCCTCTGGCTACGACTGTTGATGCGGCTCACGTCGTCGTGCTGCGATGATGGACTGCTGCTGACCTGCACCTGCTCAGGAACACTTATTCCTTCTGATGTTGGTTGTTGACATGCCGTTCTCTCCACAGCTCAGATTTGTAACAAAAAAATCTGTTATTGTTGATGACTGCTTCCAAAAGCTACTCTTTCGGGATCGCCATGTCAATGGTGCCACCTCTTTCCTTCGCGACGTTTCGCCTCACACGTTGGAGGCATCCTCCTATGTTATTGTTGATTTGCCGTTCATGTCGTTGTTGTTGCTAACATGCCATTCTCTACACAGCTCTATGCAGCGCTTAGTGACATTCGGGTGAAAAGTGCTCTGGAAGTGAAATTATTATTATTCATTCTCAGCTCGTCATCAGGATGGGGTGTCTTTAAATATTGTGGGAAAGCCTTCGGGGCTCTTACTGCTGACCCAGTAAATAAGATCCTCTTCAATTCGAATCAACCGTGTTATTAAGCTTGTATCACAGCTGATCATTCCCAAGGTCAGATCGGAACCGATATTTAGAAGCAAATTTTACTCTGAAAGAGTGACCGAGCCAAAATTTGAGGACAATTGGCCAAACCAATTTCACACTGGAGCCATTCCAATAGCGTTTCATACACAGCTATATATTAAGTAAAATTATGAGGACAGCCATGGTGGCACCGTGTACATGCGTGCGTGCATGCATGCATCTGCGGCAGTACTCACGCGGATCACCAGCTTGTACGCAAAGTAGAAGAGGGCGGCGACACGGCCCCAGTTGAAAATTCCGTCGTCAAACAGTTTGCACGCGACGCCGAACAGGTATTCCTTTGGAGAACTAACGGAGATGCTCTGTATGAGTCTGTCAAAGACAAAGATCCACCACATAACCTTAACAGACTATAGGGTCAGGTGCTGTTGGTGAGCGCGTCAAATGTATGTAGTCAGACCCTAAAACATATCATGTGGATACAGATATAAAGTATTTGTTTTGCCTGTTTTAGCATCTTGCTAAATGTGGCGCGTTAGACACCAATGCTGAAGTGAAATCATCCCACTGCTGGAAACCTACAAATTATTTAGTTGGGATCATGCACAACAGCAATTTCGCCCCCTGCTGAAAAAACTTAGAAGGACCCTCCTGAACGAGTCTGCAGGCTTTCGTGACTGGTAAATGTCTGGATATTGTTTAACTCATCCAGTCACTCACCCACCCATCACTCACTCACCCACTCACTCACCTACCCATTTACCAAGTCACACAGTCATTCACGCACCCTCCCACTCACACACTTTTACTCAACAACTTGCTCGCTCACTCACTCACTCATTCACTAAATTACTCAATTGTCATTCTGGAATCTACCCACCTATTCAGCTACTCAATCATAAACTTACACGCCCTCGTGTAAAAGTCTTGGCTACCAAACAGGGTTCTCATGGGCGACCAAGCATACCAATACACCCAGAGAACTTTTATTCACTCCTTCACTCACCCAAATCATTCATTCACTCAATTAATCACAAAATCACTCAATAATTCACATCTCCAATCACCCACTCAATCACCCACATACCCGCCTTGTGTGGGATATCTGCTCAATGGTAACACCAACGGCTGATACAAAGTCCTGCCTGAGGCAGTATAATTCCCACTTAGGGCACCTTTTTGCATGGAGATTGTGCCCTCTCCCCTGTTCGGCGTGGGTTTCGTCTGGGTTTTCTGGTTTCCTCCCACAACAAAAAACGCTTATTAATTGGCCAATAACATCATAATACATAAGACACAATGTCTGACAAATGCTGGTACCGGCTGGCTGCATGGCTGCCTTCCCCCTCCCCACCTCTCTGCAGTTCTTCCATGCATCCGCATCCAGGTGTCGTCCATAACAAAGTGTGGAAACGTATCAAATTGTAATATTATTAAACGCCTTGGCGATTTAGCGAGGCTGCCCTGAGTGACCGAGATCACCAACGCACTGTGAGCGGGAATGGTGCGGTGCTCACTGCTGCAGCTTGGCATTGTTCTCGAGTTCGTCGGCAATCTTCTTGAGGCAGTTGGCCACCTCGATGACTCGCCGATCCTCCAGCTGCTCGTCACTCACGCCCAGGCACTCCGCCGTCAGCCCCTCCGCCCCCTCCTCCGACAGCGCCTGGTCCACTATGAATCTGCAGACGATCAAGGGTGTCGCATTGTTTTCTCGCTGTAAGCCCTTCATAATTGTGGGGTTTACGTTCCAGAAAAGTACCGATGAAGTTAAAACCAATGTAATCAATTTATTCTAACTGGCAATAACAGGCCCGAATTTAAAAAGTTTACAGCCCTTAAAAATCTCAGGAAGCGCAGGGAGAACTGGGAGGAGAAAACACGTGGCAAAGATCACATGAGTGTTGTTAAAACAATGGACTATTTTAAACATCAGATGAAAACAGAAAGTACATTATCAGTGCAGATATATAGCACAACACATTTCAGCTAAACCATTTATAAACGTCTGGTGATGCCTCTGACGTCGGAGACAGAAGGTTGTGAAAGACAGAGAAGGAACGCTCAACACGGCTGCCCCAAAATAATTGCTATGGAAAGCAATTCCTATCACGAATCAAGCCATAACAAACCTGCGTAAGTACAAAGTCAAAACGGTGGTATTGAAATCTTAAAACGGATACCATACTGTACAATAATGCGGTAATTTCACGCGAGGAAGCAGTTCGTCAGCCTCAGAGGATGTAACACAGAGATCTCTCCTGTTTGGTCTGGAGTTCCTCAGGGTTCAGTCCTCGGCTCACCCCTCTTCAGCATCTACATATAACCACTTGGCGATATCCTACGCAGCCTCAATCTCAGAAACCACTGCTATGCCAATGACATCCAAATCTATATCCAGGCAAAGCCATCTATCAATGCGTATGGTCTTTGCATGTCATCCTCGCTGTCAACTGTGCAGGGCCTGGCTCAATTCAAATGTCCTAAAACAAAACAGAAGCTTTGCTTGTTGGAACCCCACAGTAATGGTCAGAGGCTGAACCCATCCATTTGATGCTTGACGACCAGCCAATCGAAGTTGCCAAGGCAGCCCGGAGTCTAGTTGTGACTCTTGATTCCTCACTCACCCTCGAGATACAGCCTATTTCGATTTCAGAAACATAGCCTCACTGTGCAACATCCTGTCAACCTCCGATGCTGAGAAGCTAATCCACATCATCTCTTCACGAAACGATTATTGCAATGCACTGCTCCCTGGCACACCTGCCTTCCTGATCAATTGTCTCCAACGTGTGCAGAATGCGACTGCTAGAGTCCTCACAGCACTGCCATCCACAATCACATATCCTAAGTGCTGGTGTCTCTCCACTGGCAATTGTTAAATACAGGATTCAATCCAAGATCCTCCTTCTTACCTACAAGGCTCTCACTGGCAGTGCTTCAACACACAACCGTGACCTATTTGAGGCACATTCCTCAACATGACAACTTCAATCCTCCTGCATGAGGCCAGATCGCACCTTCATTCGATGAATGACAGAGCATTCTCACGCACCGATCTCAGACGCTGGAACTCCCTTCCATTGGAGATTCAGTCAGCCGAGTCCCTGGGCATCTTCAAATCCCTTCTCAAGACTCACTTGTTCCGTAAGGCATTGAAGTCCTCTGGTTGGGACTGTTAATGCTCCTCACAGTTGTTGCGCTTGGAAAATGTCTTGCTGTTGACCTGCACCTACTCAGGAACACTTATTCCCTTCTTTACTTGTTTTAATATTATTTCATATGTTATTTTACATTCTTCATTGATTAATTACCATTTTTTTATTTTAATTGATCTACTCTGATGTTGCAGTTGTTGTGCAGCACTTTGTGACCTTCGAGTGAAAAGCACTTATCTCATCTCATTGTCAGAAACCTCTAAGTCCTGTACAGGGTCACGGTGAGCTGAATCCTATCCCGGCAGACACAGGGCGCACGGCAGGGATATACCCACGATGGGACGCCAGTCCATCACCGGGCACTGCGGGCAATTTAGTCTGCAAGCAAATTAACCTATGCAGCACCATGTTCTTTGGACTGTGGGAGGAAACCGGAGTGCCCGGCAAAAACCCACATGGACACGGAGAGAATATGCAAACTCCACACAGAAAAGCAACCTGGGAAGCTAAACCAGAAAATAAGGATTTGTAAACGAGAAACAGTTCAGCCGGATGCTCTTGTGGAAAAGTGTAGCGCGGGACTCTGCAGCTCAACCCATCACCACCATTTATCACCGTCACCATAGTATTTCGAGCGGCGCGGTGGCCCAGTGGTTAGCGCTGACGCCTCACAGCAAGAAGGTCCTGGGTTCGAATCTCTCGGCTCGGGTGCCTTTCTGTGTGGAGTTTGCATGCTCTCCCCGTGTCCGCGTGGGTTTTCGCCGGGTACTCCAGTTTCCTCCCACAGTCCAAAAGCATGCTCCTGGATAGGTTGATTGGCTCGCAGACTAAAATTGTCCCGCAATGCCCGGCGATGGACTGGCGTCCCGTCATCGGGTGTATTCCGCGCCTTACGCCCTGTGTTTCCGGGATAGGCTCCGGCTCACCGTGACCCTATATAGGATTAAGCGGTTTCAGATAATGAGATGAGACCATAGTATTTCACTTTATGAGTGTGCGAGACATTGAGAAGCTTCCCACAAATCATCAAAATATTCTCCCGCGAAAGTTAAACAATAACACGGAGAAATTTCTCGCAATCAGCCGAACTTGCGATAGTTACACACACAATGCTCAAGGGTCTGCTGTACCAGAGAGGTTACGTCACACACAGGGAGAGAGGTCGGTTATGGGATGGTGATGTGGTTCCAGCGGCAATGCGGTGGCTGTTTGCGCCACAGTTTCGGGGGGTCACAAGGCGCAGGCCGCGCTGGTGATTACGGCAGTGTTTAGATGTCAACATAGGTCTACGGGTGTCCAAGCAAGTTTGACACAGTGACCCATATTTACAAAGAGGGTTTTTGTCGTTTTTGCGATGATGAGATGTATCTGCGCACAGATGTACACACGTTCGGATGTAATATTCCCAGAGCATCGCAACAGTAAGTCATTTGGCTCATCTCATCTCATCTCATTATCTGAAACCGCTTAATCCTATATAGGGTCACGGTGAGCCGGAGCCTATCCCGGAAACACAGGGCGTAAGGCAGGAATACACCCGACGACGGGACGCCAGTCCATCGCCGGGCATTGCGGGACAATTTTAGTCTGCGAGCCAATCAACCTATCCAGGAGCATGCTTTTGGACTGTGGGAGAAAACCGGAGTACCCGGCAAAAACCCACGCGGACATGGGGAGAGCATGCAAACTCCACACAGAAAGGCACCCGAGCCGAGAGATTCGAACCCGGGACCTTCTTGCTGTGAGGCGAAAGCGCTAACCACTGGGCCACCGCGCCGCCCATTTATCTCAAATGCCAGTATTTCTTACTTGATTAGAACGTCCTGGGCTTGCCGTAAGATGGGGTCTCTGCTGCTCTCAGCTGCAGGAACAATAAAGCGTTTAGGATACAATGTTAAGTGTGATTTATTGTGTGTAACGACATTCCCTCCTGTTGTGTATAACAGTGTCCTCCTGTTGTGTGTAACGACATCCCCTCCTGCTCATCTGGGAAAGTTATCGGTGAGCAGCGCAGGGATCATGAACTCACTACACGTGAGACCCCGGTTTAATTACAACCCAGCTTGTGCACCTGAATTCATCACCATGGTCAATATGCTGTGGGCCTCTATATATGTCTCTGGGTCTCTATGTAAATATGTGAGTCTCCACGTAAGTCACTGCTGACCGAGATGACACCATGACCTCACTAAACTTGAGAATCCAGTTAAATTGCTTTGATTGGCTGAAACACGGATTTGAACCCAGGATACCAACAGTGCCAGCTCAACATCTCTGACCTCACAGCCATCCAGTGATCTCAGTGACTTCCACCATTACCAACGTGAACCGGGCTCTCTTACCGCTCTCCGTAGCCAAGTCGATTGAACTCTCGCTGCTCGAGTGAGCAGCATTCGCATCGCCGCCACCATCCGACCTCGCGGGGCAAGGACGGGGGTCTCGCTCGCACCCGTCACGCGATCCAGGAATCTCCGCTCCTGCAGTTTCTCCCCCGCAACCGCCGCAGCCGCTCGGCTCGTCCTCTTGAACGAACATGGTTGGTAGCGTGGCGGAAACTGGCGCGCCGGAAGACGCGAGCCACTCTCTCCTCACTGCCTCTCGCTTGCTCCAGCGACCTTGGTAATGCCACCAAGTGTCTGTGACCAAGTTTGTCTGGGTAAGGAGAGACACAACAATGCGCGGCATCTGGCTAAAAAATGCGGTGTGATTGAGATGAAATCTGTGTGTGAACAAGAGTCGATCACTTCCTCTCACTTGCTACTCCAAAACACTCTCACACACAAATATCCACATTAACACCATGACCAACAGAACTCGCCTATCCCTCATCTAAAATGCTCATACCAATACACTCTCATTCACTACACCAATACTGTTGCCTACACTCACCTACGTTAACTAAATTGCATATCGGCTCAAAATTAACTTCCAAAAATATCTCATCTCATCTCATTATCTGAAACCGCTTAATCCTATATAGGGTCACGGTGAGCCGGAGCCTATCCCGGAAACACAGGGCGTAAGGCAGGAATACACCCGACGACGGGACGCCAGTCCATCGCCGGGCATTGCGGGACAATTTTAGTCTGCGAGCCAATCAACCTATCCAGGAGCATGCTTTTGGACTGTGGGAGGAAACCGGAGTACCCGGCGAAAACCCACGCGGACACGGGGAGAGCATGCAAACTCCACACAGAAAGGCACCCGAGCCGAGAGATTCGAACCCGGGACCTTCTTGCTGTGAGGCGTCAGCGCTAACCACTGGGCCACCGCGCCGCCCACTTCCAAAAATAGTAGAATTATTCACTGTATCCGATTCATACTCAAGTTTTTACTTAAAAAGTCCGCAAAATATATGATAGATTTGGTGATCGTACACATGAACAACCTAAACCTTGACATGTCAACTGTTTGCTAAGTGTTCCTCGGTGCACATCAAGAATGGGAAAAAGTTTTTGTGATGGCGACCTTTCCTGCATTCCAGCGACCGACCCACCGTACATCCCAATAACATTAATATTTATGCTCAGCTGCAAAAGTTGATAGGTGGCTCGAAAGGATGCATTTGCAATTTAATTTTATTACGCAATAAGCTTTTTCAATTCATTCCCCCATCACACTGTTACATTTCCTTATCTCTAATTATTATTGGAATTATTGGTCATTTGTGGCCCGTTCAACTGTTGCTGTTTATGTTGTGATTATGATTAGGGTTATCTTATTGTACAATTTGAAGCTGTAATTTCATTTGTATTACATGTGATTTTATAAATCGTTTGCGTTGGTTATTTCGCATGTTCTGTTGCAGGAATCTAAAGCTTATTCAGTGGTATTGCCTGCTGTAGTAATAAACATCCGTCTCATTCAATTACACACACAGAGTGGCCCATCAACACGTTCACTAATCCACTCACACTCACCACTGCTCACGTGTTCTCTACATTCACTCACACTCACCACGACTCACCCACAAGTACCACCACTCATCACCTACCCACTCACCCACACAAGTGTAACCGACATTAGTTCCCCTGTGTGGGTCAACACTGCCCTCACCAACCACTCACTCACCCTCACCACACACTCAGCCATACATACCGCCACGGCTAACCCTCACCACAGTCACGACCACTCAGCAATACATATCACCACTGCCACTTACCCTCACTCAAGAAGACACGCTCACCACCATTTACCCATCCACACGACCACTCACCACAACATCAACCGATGTTCGCCACTAAGTGGCGGTGACGTCCCCACGGTGCCAGGGCAGGTGCACCTTGAGGCTACCACGTGAAGTGTCGAAGGCTCGCCGACAGGAGGCCACGGGACAGACCCGGGTGCTGTGGGTCGACGCACAGCGCCCCTCACCAATACTCATCCACACACTCACCACCTGCTCTCACTACAATCCCTCACACGAACTACGCGTAAACATCGTAACATTTAAACAACGCTGACGACCAACATGCCGGAGATGTAAGAGGGACCACTTTTTAAAACGTAAAAGTAATTCCCCGCTTAAACGACCACTGAGGTATGGGAGCTCATCCCGTTTGCAAAGCTATGGAAACTCCACGTTCCTCTGGCTGGGGGGCGAATGTCCCCACAATCGCTGCGTTCACTGCCCGCTCAAAAGTTATTTAACAGAACCCGGCGTACATTAAATACATACACAGCATTCAAATTATAAACAATCGGGCGACGTAGGAAGCAAGAATCACGTTGTCTTTACCTCATAAAAGTATGAAGGGAGGGAAAACCCCGCTTTAAAAACGTAAATAAAATGATATTAACGCGACACAGTGGCAGTCCGCGCGGGTCAGAGGTAAAAACCCTTTAATCTGACATCGTCACTACGAGCCAGCGCCCACACGAGCAGTGACATCACCATACAGTTCATACCATTGTCACCACAGGAATAGGGGGAATGTACCAACCAGCTTAATTAAAACGTCTGCCTGCAAATGCCCGGATAATAATAATTGCATTTACACAGCGCTTTTCACCCGAGGGTCACAAAGCGCTGCACAGAGCTGCGGAGAGAACGGCAAATCAGCAACAATAACGTTTTTTCGTTTTTTTTTACAAATCCGAATTGTGACGAAACGCCGTGTCAACAACAACAACATCAGAACAGTTCAAGCGAAAGTCAAACAGCAGCGACAAATAAAAGGACATAAAGTTAGCAAAATAAAAAATAATTTCTTAAACAAACAAGGAAGGAACATATGTTCCCGAGCAGGTGCGGATCGGAAGAGAGCCAACATCCCGGCACGGCACCACTGAGCCGCATCAACAGTCCTAGCCGGAGGATTTGAAAACTCTACGGAACAATTGAGTCTTGAGATCTGAAGATGCCCAAGGACTCAGCTGAACGAATCTCCAGTGGAAGGGCATTCCAGAGTCTTGGAGCAGCACGCTAGGAGGCTCTGTCACTCATTCATTATCATCTCATCTGATTGTCAGAAATCGCTTCGTCCTGTACAGGGTCGCGGTGAGCCAGAGCCTATCCCGGCAGACAGAGGACGCAAGGCAGGGATATACCCACGATGGCACGCCAGTGCATCACCGGGCACAGCGGGCAATTTAGTCAGCAAACAATTAACCTATGCAGCAGCATATTTATTGGGCTGTGGGAGAAAAACGGAGTGCCCGGCGAAAACCCACGCGGACACGGGGAGAGAACATGCAAACTCCACACAGAAAGGCATCCGAGCCGAGATTCGAACTCGGATCCTTATTGCTGCGAGGCGACGGCGCTACACACTGGGCCACCGTGCCGCCGTGGCGACCTTAAAGCAACATTGTTGTAATTATTAGGAACCAAACTTGCAACCATCGGGCCGCACGCCAAGGAATACACTCCGCGCCACCAGGGGACGCCAGTGACTCGCTGGCCTCGCAATGACCATCACTGGCATCCATTGTCCAAAGACACGCTGCTGCCTACCTTCAATGTCCTCATAAATTGGCCCCGGTGCCCTGAGATGTTGTAACTTGTTCGCCCTTAGCCGCTGGACAACTGTTAAACAGAGTCACGTAACTCAACGGTTCCTTTAAGCTTCAATAGAAACTGATGGGGGACGGCGCGGTGGCCCAGTGGTTAGCGCTGACGCCTCACAGCAAGAAGGTCCCGGGTTCGAATCTCTCGGCTCGGGTGCCTTTCTGTGTGGAGTTTGCATGCTCTCCCCGTGTCCGCGTGGGTTTTCGCCGGGTACTCCGGTTTCCTCCCACAGTCCAAAAGCATGCTCCTGGATAGGTTGATTGGCTCGCAGACTAAAATTGTCCTGCAATGCCCGGCGATAGACTGGCGTCCCGTCGTCGGGTGTATTCCTGCCGTACGCCCTGTGTTTCCGGGATAGGCTCCGGCTCACCGTGACCCTATATAGGATTAAGCGGTTTCAGATAATGAGATGAGATGAGACTAGGCATCTCCCGGTGCACTACGATGGACTAGCGTCTCATCCTGGATACCGCCCTACCTTGCGCCCTGTGTCTGCCAGGATAGGCTCCAGTTCCCCTGGAATCACGTTCAGGAATAAGTGGACACTGATAATGATGATACGTTTCTGTAACGAAAGATGCCTCGGACAAATTACTGTTAAAAACATTCACGTTTCACAATAAGTTATGGAAAAATAGACTTGTGTATTTGGTGAATATTGCAATAGTGTGTTAAATACAAAGATCACTCGTATAGCTTTACCAGGTGGTAGGGTCAAGTGCTATTAGTGAGTATCTAAGAAGGCCGGCACGGCACACGATGGGTTCGGAGCCAGCACCACGCCCGACCGCCTTTGTTTCCCTAATGACGATGTTTGGACACCACACCAGGTACTCGTATGAGATCGAGTTGACCGAGGTGAGGCCCTTAAACGGTTTAAAAAATTGTCACTGGCTTAGGCCGTGAGCTGGAATCGAACTCGTTCCGCTGGGGGTCACAGCGCAGCGCGCTGCCCCCCACCCCCACCCCCACCCCCACCCCCACCCCCACCCCCACCCCCACCTCCACCTCCACCCACACCGGGTGCGCACACGAGCGAGGTGCGAGCGCGTCGCACGGTCGAACCACGAGGAGCACGGCTTGCGCTGACGCTGCATCTCTCCACGAAACGTCAGCACACCAGCTCTGGCAACACTCGGTGTCGTGCGAGCCACGCAGAGATGGAGGCGCGTGTCTGGGCATTGGGCTCTGAAACATAGACGAATTGAGTTGTGGGGCATCGCTTTATGAGGAAGCGCGAGTACACAGGGGAGAGTGCTGGGTTCGAAGCATTCACAGGCGCAAATTTTATCCACAGAGAACCAAGGCTTTCATATCTTGCGTCAGCTTTACTTCCCACGTATTGATGACACTTCGGAAAGTTCAGAGATCAGGCAAGATCGCCCGAAGATTGGAACATGATGGCACGTATGCTGGAGACATCGCTAGTGATAATAAGCCAGCTGTTATCAGCTGATCATTTTTATTTGTGCATCCATGGATCTCTGTGTGCGTCTATGTGTCTGTGGCATCATATGAGTGTGCAGCTCTATGGATCTCTGCACGTATGACAGATTTAAAGTTACACCAGTAAATTGTATTATAATCTCTATAATCCAGCAATTTTTTTTACATATCTGTGTCTGCACTGAGGTTTCTGCTTTCGCATCCTTCATAAGCGCTAAATAAGCTCAAATGCAATCTATCTGCCACTTATTATTATTAATTAGCTGACGCCCTTATCCAGGGC
>JAZEWT010000006.1:17433524-17449183 GCA_036362905.1 Mordacia mordax
ATTGTGTATATCCACGTTGTCTATCAGGGTACTGTGTATACCCACGTTGTTTATTAGGGTGCTTTGTATACCCACATTATCTGTCAGGATACTGTGTAAACCCACGTCTATCAGAATACTCTGTATACCCACGTTGTCCATCAGACTATTGTGTATATCCACGTTGTTTATCAGGGTACTGTGTAAACCCACATTGTCTATCAGGGTACTGTGTATTACTGTGTATACCCACGTTGTCTATCGGGGTACTGTGTATACCCACGTTATCTATCAGAATACTGTGTACACCCACTTTGTCCATCAGTGTACTGTGTATAGCCACATTATCTCTCAGGATACTGTGTATACCCACGTTGCCTGTCAGGATACTGTGTAAACTCACGTCTATCAGGGTAGTGTGTATACCCACGTTTTCTATAAGGGTGCTGTGTACATCCGGCGTCCCGTCGTCGGGTGTATTCCTGCCTTACGCCCTATGTTTCCGGGATAGGCTCCGGCTTCACCGTGACCCTATATAGGATTAAGCGGTTTCAGATAATGAGATGAGATGAGCTCACTTTTAGAATCTAAGTACAACGCAAGATCTCTAAAACCCCTAAAATGTACGCTATGCATAACACTCACCTATTCTTATGTGACTGCTGTGCTTGCTGCACACTATCTGTGCTTGTTACAAACCATCTGTGAGTGCTGCACCTGTGAGTGCTGTACACTCTCTGTAAGTACTGCACACTATATACGAATACTGCACACTATCTGCGAGTGCTGCACACTATCTGCGAATGCTGCACACTATCTGCGAGTGCTGCACACTATCTGCGAATGCTGCACACTATCTGCGAGTGCAGCACACTATCTGCGAATGCTGCACACTATCTGCGAGTGCAGCACGCTATCTCCAGCAGCTTTCATTTTCGACTCACGGCCGCATCCCCAGGTCTAAATACTTTCACAGGAGATCGTCTCGGCTTCTCCCATTCTATACGTTTATTAAAAAGGTTAAGATCGGCTGTTCAAGACTCTAGCATTCATCTGTCGATGTCGATCGACTGGTTGGAGAGAACCCTGCTATGAAGATTTGGTTTCGGGACCAGAGTTGATTGACGGATACACATTCGTTAGATTCGGAGAGGGAGGATTTGTCTGTGTTTATTCAAGTATGTCACAGGAATTAACGTGGAGTGACAAAACACGGAGTAAAACGTTTGAGTTTATTGTCAGTGAGTGCAGGAAAAAGCCACTCGGCGCCATCCCACCAGACAGTGCGTACTGTATAGTACGATGTTTTCGGCCAATTAATGAGAGTTTCTTTATTTATTTACGGGAAGAAACATATAATTCGGAACAAACCCACGCAGAACAGGAGGAGTGAATACACAAACTCGACAAAAATAAAGATGGCCAAGGTCAGAGTCAGAGTCAAACTACCTGGGGCAGATTCTCTTTTTGCTGTAAAGCACTTGCTACCACTGCACAGTCACCCTGCCCATCCTGCGACTCAGCAACACTGCTTGATATTTCACATCGGTATCAATACCCGCTTAATCCTGTACAGGGACGCGTCACATCCTGGGTATAGCCCTATATTGCGCCCTCTGTCTGCGGGATAGATTCTGGCCCCTCCGCAACCCTGTACAGGATTAAGTGGGTATTGATAATGAATGAATGGAAAATAATGATAGTTGATGACGATGATAATAAAATAAATAAAATTATATAGCTCTAGACGAGACCAGAATAACACATGTATATTTATAACTATTATGTAGTTAGTAACGCATAGCCACACAAAAGTCGGGTGTAGTGCTGGCCACACCACACTCTCATGCGCTCTGTTGGCCTTAATAGGCTATCGCTAATGGCACTTCTCCCACCCACCCGTGTTGGCTAAACTAATATATTTGTCTTTATCCTTGTGTGTGAATTTTGCTTTGGGCCCCAGTGTTACTAAACCGATCCTGGCTGCTGCTTTTATACAGGTCAAGACTTAAGACCCCACCCCCACCTGCCCCACGACTGACAGCGTCTAACAATGTGGTTGCATTCAGACGTCTTTCTATAATGGAGAAAGTGTTTTTACATAGAGGGTACCCGGCTCGACTACACAATCCTGTAAAAACGCACATTTTATTTCCATGACACCAAGGCTTTCATATCTTATTTCAGCTTCACTCCCACTAATTGACGACTCTTCTAATACCATAAACCCTTGAAAGCACTCTACCGCCTTTATCCAGCAGTAAATCCAGGTGACAGCAGTCATAACAGCAGAATAGGTCATCAACAAGGTTGTCTCTCAGAAGAACGTGGCACATACTCACAGCAATGTCTCCCATAGGGCGATCACTTTGACAGCGCTACTGACGGTTCACGTTGGATTTAATTATTATTGTTGTCATTAATTATTATTCGGCAAACGCCGTTATCCGGGGCGACTTACATCACCAGAGAGATGTGAGAAACCACAGCGAGGCGAGGGGAAGGCGGGAAGGCAACCATTCATTCAGCCGGCGACAATATTTGCCAGACACTGCGTATCCCGGCCGACTAAGGGCGCAAGGTTGGGCAATACCTAGGATGTGACGCCAGTACATCTCAGGGAACATCTTTTTTTTTTTTGGGGGGGGGTGGGCAATTTACTCAGCAGGCAAATTAACCTAGGCAGGAGCGTGTCTTTGAACGGTGGGAGGAAACCGGAGTATCTGACGAAACCCCACGTGGGTACGGAGAGAGAGAAAGAGAGAACTCGCAAACTCCACATGGAAAGTCACCCGAGGCGGGAATCGAACCCGGACCCTCTCTTGCTGTGATGCGGACAGGGCTGCTCACTGCGCCACCACCGCGCCTCCTGGCGGCCGACCGTATAACCGCACCGGTGCGTCTCAGTCTTGCACGGCAGAAATCTCCAACCAGTCTACAGGTCGACGATCCCAGAGTCTTGAACAGTCGATGTTAACATTGAAAAAATAACACATAGAGAGACAGCGTGAGAAGAGCAGAAATTCAGTGCGGTGGTTGTGTTTAAAATTGGGGCGGCCGTGGGTTGCAAATACAAGCTGCCGGAGATAATAATAATTGCACTTCTAGAGCGCTTTTCACTAGAGGATCACAAAGCGCTGCACGGAGCTGTGGAGAGAACGGCATGTCAGCAACACCAACGACATATAGTGTGCAGCACTTACAAAGAGTTTGTATAAATCAATCACAGTGTTAAGCATTCACAGAGAGAGTGCGGCACGCACAGATAGGGTGCAGCAATCACTCACAGAGTGCAGCACTCATAGTGTGCAATAAGCACTCACAGATAGCGTGCAGCATTCACTCACAAACAGAGCGCAGCACTCACAAAATAGTGTGCAACAAGCACTCACGGACAGTGTGCAGCAAGCGGTCACAGATAGCGTACAGCAATCACTCACAAACAGTTCGCAGTACTCACAGATAGGGTACAGCAAGCATTCACAGATCATGTGCAGAAAGCACTCACTTATAAAGTGCAGCACGCACAGATAGAATCTAGCACTAACATGTAGTGTGTAGCATTCACAGGTAATGTGCAGCACTCACAGACAGAATGCAGCACTCACATGTAGTGGGCAGCACTCACAGGTAGAATACAGTGCTCACAGATTGTGTGCAGCACTCACTCACGGTGTGCAGCACGCGCAGATAGCGTGCAGTACGCACAGATCGTGTGCAGCACTCACATAGGATGCAGCACAGGTAATATTCAAAAGGCACATATATCGTGCAGCAAGCACGAGTATGACACTAAGGATAGGCGAGTGTTATGCATGTACAGCGAACATTGTTTTGGGTGTTTTTTTTGTAGTCAAGTAGATTACTTTAAGAACTGATCTTGTTTTGCATTTAAATTGTAAAAATGATATTGTGCTTAAACAAAGTTGAAAACCAGTGCTCCACAGGCTTTGAAAAGAAATCTTCCCTAGGGCGAGCACTCTGCTATTGCGAACATAAGCATATTAAGAGCGTGGGTGTGTGTTTCGGTGTGTTGTGGGTAGAGCACGTGACTGAGCCAGGGTCTCGGGAGAGAGCCAGAGGTGAGATCGGCAACGAGCCACTGTAACCGAGGTGAGTACAGCGTGGTCCACGTGTATTGCGATCTGCCTCTAATTCTATTAAACTTGGTATCTGTGTAATGATGTAGGTTTTCACGGATCGATGCTTTACGATTGCTTTGAAAAGCTGCTACTTCGGGATAGCCGCGACGATCTCACCCCTTCTCTCCATCGCGACGTTTCGCCTCACACGTTGGAGGCATCCTCAGGCGCCGACATTACCTTAATCCAATTCCGCCTCTGACTCACAGGCTTTCATGAGTTTGTATCTCATGAAAGCCTGTCCAGTTTTATAAACACTTAGTGATTCCCTTCTGATGTCCGTAGTCCAGAGTTTTATAGCTGTGCACTGCTGATTTAAAAAACCGGCCTCCAGGTTTGGCTGAGCATTATTCTCATTTCTTGTTTACGGTTCATAGTCTTTTCTGTCTTATTAATCTCTATTGATTCACGGATTAATATATCCGCCACAAAGGCCTACGTTTAGATAATATTAATGAACATAAAGTGTCATTCCGTTAATGAAGTGAAATAAAACAATTTAACAAAAAGAAATATTGGCGCAAGCGATATTAATGAGCGAGCCTTAATGAGATGAAATTATTTCCAATAAAGTGTCAATTTAAAACAAAATTATTATGACTATATTAATAATTGACATGCATTATTCTCAAGGTGAAATGGGAAGTCCAAGAGATCATTTCATTTTCCGTATTATAAGTTGAAACATATTATTACTATTTGAGTAAGATATATTTATAAGTCCATGCGCAAAATGTTAACAAATGACACACGCAGTTACAGGGTCTCGATGTTAGGAGGCAGCACTTGCATTTGTAATATTTATCACAAGCCTTGGCAACAGTTCAAGGTCAAAACACAGGCGAAAACATTTGGACGGGGAATTTGTTCCATCTTAGTATTCATTAATTGTATTAAACGTCACAAAGAGTAACTGTAATGTTAGACCCATAAACATTTAGTACAGCTAATAGAACGGATAACAAATCTGTCAAGCAATAGAGCAACAGCAACGAGCAACAAGCAGGTGGCTAAAACGCTCATATCTGCGATCGCAGCTCAAAATGTTTTTTTTATTGGTAAAAACTCGCTGGTCTGGTAGAAACGTGAGGGGGTGTATGAAAACAAAACAACAGATGGTCAGATAGAAGGATGCAACTCTGTCTTGTGAGAGAGCGCTGTAAGAGAGATGTCAGATAGAGGGATACAACTCTTGTCTTGTGAGAGAGCGCTGTATGAGAGATGTCAGATAGAGGGATACAACTCTGTCTTGTGAGAAAGCGCTGTATGAGTGCTTATGACATTCACGTTGAGTGTGGACGGTGAGAGCAGGATCGCCGGGCGAGT
Organism: Mordacia mordax; assembly: GCA_036362905.1. Taxonomy (NCBI): domain Eukaryota; kingdom Metazoa; phylum Chordata; class Hyperoartia; order Petromyzontiformes; family Petromyzontidae; genus Mordacia; species Mordacia mordax. The sequence goes on from JAZEWT010000006.1 coordinate 17,438,972, forward strand.
CGTTTTCTTAGCGCTAAGCGGGCGACTCTCCAACCGCGATGCATCGCGGCACGAGAGGGAAGTTGCGCATCTTCATGGCACGACAGTATACATACAGTATACCTGTTCCCTATGTGGTCGATTTTCATGGGGCTGATTAAATAACAAATTGACTTTCAGGGCAGCGACTTAACTACACAGACCAGCCAATTATGTTGATGAGACGGTCACAAAAACGGAGCAGGCGTACCCGGCGGTTATGTAATTACTTGGCATACGAACGTTAGTCACGACAAAATAAAATGACGATTCACGCGCACAAAGGTCAGAGACAAAACCGCGTTGCCACAGGCGTTGATAAAATGCTATAACAACATCACAGAACCAAAGCAAATATTGACTCAGTAAAACACCAACAGCCTCGTATGAGCGGCAATGATTTTAGTTGTTAAACCCGAGGTTTTAACACTTCCGCGATCCTCCAACGAGCAACGTGAGATATACGTCAGTCATTTTAGCACTCAGGCCAGACAGATCGAGCAACAGTACTCATCACTGTGAGTATGATGACCAGCGAGTCACAAAAACGAGCCCTTAGGCTCTAACGAGCTCAGAGGTACTAAGTGTCAAATCTGTCCGTTGCAGATGCCTCGATAGATCAATAATTACAGCAGGGATCGATTAGACCTCCCTAACAAGCAATGAGATCGAACGAACCAAGCTATGGATCTCGCAGAATAAGTTTAGACACGCGAGTGTTAAACAAAACAACGTGTTACCAACACGTCCAGAGATGCCTATAGATCTTTAAGGTCAGTAGCGGCAGCGTCCAGAGGTAATCATTAACATTGAAAGGACGAAGTGGTGAGGGGAGGGGTGAAGGGGGGATTGGAAGGGATTTGGTTTGCTTGAGCGATCTTGAGATTTTAATTAAGAGTTCAGCCCAAGTTTTCTTATTTTGAAATACTTCTTGATAAGACAGGTGATCTGCGCTAACGACGCATTAACGCGAAGTGGCGGGTCCTTGTGGGAGAAATGTGGTTGTATCGGGCCCGTAAGGCGGTGTCCGAGGTGTGCAAAAAGGAGGGGAAGGGGGGATTGGCAGCAGTAGTGAAAATGGAATGTTGTCCTCATCTCATCGTCAGAAACCGCTTAGTCATGTACAGGGTCGCGGTGAGCCGGAGCCTATCGCGGGGTGCAAGGCAGGGATATACCCACGATGGGACAACAGTTCATCACCGGGCACTTCGGGCAATTTAGTCTCATCTCATCTCATTATCTGAAACCGCTTAATCCTATACAGGGTCACGGTGAAGCCGGAGCCTATCCCGGAAACACAGGGCGCAAGGCAGGAATACATCCGACGACGGGACGCCGGTCCATCGCCGGGCATTGCGGGACAACTTTAGTCTGCGAGCCAATCAACCTATCCAGGAGCATGCTTTTGGACTGTGGGAGGAAACCGGAGTACCCGGCGAAAACCCACGTGGACACGGGGAGAGCATGCAAACTCCACACAGAAAGGCACCGGAGCCGAGAGACTCGAACCCGGGACCTTTTTGCTGTGAGGCGACAGCGCTACCAACTGGGCCACCGTGCCGCCCGAATGTTCTCCTTTTGGGTTCAATTCAGATGGTCCATCTGTCTTCTCTTGGAATTCAGCGAGGCTGGTTTTTACATTAAATTTCGGCACAGGCAAAAGTAAAGCTACCTCATGTATCTGTGGAGGCTTCTCGTTGTGTATGGACGAACAGATGTCAGAGATGTACATTAGATCTTTATATTTCATGGGAAGCAGCATCCACACAACATTGCAGCACAACATTCTGCACAGTTATTTCCTCAACACTCTTATGGCTTCACATGGAAACCCAAAGTTTTTTTGGTTCGCTGTCAATGCAATTGAAAATATGTCTAGTTGTAACAGTTTACTGACGAACCTTCCCGTCGATGGAAAATTCCTTCAAATATATATGGATATTATAAATGGCCTTAAGTTTCACTTCTCTACAGTGGGTAACATGTTTGAAAATGTACCTCTTTCCAGTGACTGTATTTTAAGCTCTGCAAACACACTCCAGACAATGCTATGGGTACTTTTTGCCAGTATACATATATAAGATTACAACACCTGCAGGTGTTAAGATCTTAACACCTGCATAATCGCCAGATACGGTAAAACTTGTTGTAATCTTATACACTTCAGACAAGTTAAAATTCTTGCAAAGATAGGAATATTCGACAGGAAGATTTTACTTGGAAGAAATCACACATTTGGATGACCCGAGTCAGTTGGCCTCATTCAAGATTGCTTTGTGAGCTGGGGCTGATAGACTTCCCCCGTTTGCTATAGTTGTAGTGGCTGATATAACTTTTACATATTTATCTTACCTATTCTATAAGCTACAGTCCCTGCTGAATGGAAGACCGCTTTCATTCGCCCTCTACATAAACTGCTTCTCCACGAAGAAATTATTACATCCAAAATAATCAGGCTTTCGTGAAGAAAAAAAAGGCACGATCTTGGCTGCTGGAGTCCCGAAAGTTCGTTTTAAGCACCAAGGAAAGGGAACAAAGCTGAACCATTCTATTCCTAGACTTTTCAAAAGCCTTCGCTTTTAAAGAGACTCCGAAGCCTTAAATTCTCTAGTCATGTGGTTGGTTTAAGAGTTACCTGTCTCTACGTAACCACGCTATTGCCGTTGATAACCTGATGTCCAACAAACATAAAAATTACAAAGGATGTACCACAAGGTTCAACTCTTGGTCCATTCAGTTCAGTATCAGTTCCCACTTAGTCTTGTACAGGGTCACGGGGGGGGGGGGCGGAGCCTCTCCCGGCAAACAGAGTGCGCAAAGAGGGGCTATACCCAGGATATGACGCCATTACATCGCAGGGCACACTTTTTGGGCAGTTTTCTCAGCAGACCAATTAACCCAAGGAGCAACGTGTATTTGGATGGTGGGAAGAAACCGGAGAACCTGGCGAAAATATTTGAAGGATTGTTTTGTCCATTTTGACAAACAAACCTAATTTAAGAAGTTCAACCTACTGTCTAATGTTCGTAGATGCACAACAACATTCGGGGAAAGGGCTTTTGTGACGGTGCCTCTTACTTTTAGTGTAAGATTACCACGAGCTTTAAGCTAGTCACTACCACCATTGAGTTAACCATAGATCCCCATTAAGGATTACAGTTTCGGCTAAGTTTCAATTTCCATAAATTGCGTGGTCTTTTTGAAAGGTTTACATATGTTCCTTTTTTTAGATAGATAAACTGTATTGTTATCCCAACCGTATAAAATTGCAGTATATACAGGAACAAAATTACGTTTCTCATGGTTCCCGGTGCAAAAACAAACAAGGCTGAATACACATCCAAACGGGCAGCGCGAAACACGCAGACGATATAGACTACATAGAGTAGAGTGAAGTGGTCCATGCAGGTATGCATGAGTGTGTGTGGGGGGGGGAGCGTCCGTGTCCTACTCGTTCTTATGACGATAAGCGCGGTAGCATGGTTTTGAGGAGCTTGATTGCTTAGGGGAAGAAACTGTTGCAAAGTTCAGTAAATCTGGTCCGAATGCTACGGTACCTTTTGACAGACGACAGGCTGGTAAAGAGTTCATAGGAATGGTGGGAGGGGGGTCCTTTACAATGCTGGAGGCCTTGTGTGTGCAGCGTTTGAGGTAATATCCGGGATGGAGGGGAGAGGGGTCCCAATGATGATCTTTACTGTTTTTGTGATAACATACATTTTCCCCATGTCACTGTTGCACTATTGCTCTTCCTTGTCTGTTATTAATGTATTGTTCTTTGCAATATTGATTTCGACTCCTCACGTCTTGACTATGGTTGGAGTTTCATCTTTGTAATTAACAGAACAGGTTTTTACCATTCCTGGCAATTATGCAGGTGTTAAGATTTCAAAACACCAAAAGACACATTTCACAATGTGATCCTAAAACACCAAATAGACACATTGTGAAATGTGCCTACCAGTTCTGCCGGGAGAGAATAACTCCCCCGGAACGTTAAAGCTGCAGACAATTGTGTTCCGGCGGGGTTGCTGGCCAGAGAGGGCCATCTAACCGGCATGCATTGCAGGGCCAAGCTGGGCGGGGTTTCGAACGGACGTTGCGCACCATATTCTTGCTCTGTTGTTGTAACGGCTGGGTCCGGTGATTTGGGCGGGCCAGACAGTCGGCGCTAGGTGTTGACGATAGTGTGATTGGTGTGCTCTCTAGACAGGCTGGCGCCAAGGTGTTTACGACAGCGGTGATTGGTAGGAGAAAGACACGGCGCCCAGAGACAAGGGGGAACGACAGGGATTGGTGGAGAGAGACACGGCCGTTAAAAAGGGGCGGTTCGAACCGGGGGGCAGGTATTTAACAGAGCGTGGAGCAAGGGGGTGGGGAGTTGCCAGTTGAGTCGGGTAGTTGTTAGTGGAGTCGAAGTGGTTAGGTTGGCAGCCATGTAGAGGGACGAGGGCAGAGAGTAGCGGGGTTTAGTTAGTTAGCGGGGGTTAGTTAGTTAGCGGGGTTAGTTAGGCATGTACGAGAGTTGTGCCCAGAGCTGTGCGATGCTGTGCTAAGCGGCTGGGCCCAAGCGGTTGTCCCGCGAGCGAGTGATGTAGAGGAGCAGTTGGGGCGGCTGAAAAGGTACCGAATGGCTGTGCCCGGGCTGTGCGAGGGCTGTGCCCGGGCTGTGCGAGGGCTGTGCCCGGCTGTGCCGAGGGGCTATGCCCAAGTGGTTGTGCCGCGTAGCGAATTGCAGTGAGGGAACAGTTGAGGCGGCTGAAAAGGGACCTCGTCGCGGCGCGCAAGTCTGCAGCAGTAAAAGGCTTCCAAGACATCTGCTGTCGGGTATTTTTGTATCAGAGTGGTGGTGTGAGAGAACGTGGTTTGAGCGCGGTATGTGTGAGAGAACGCGCGCACGCCGTGTGTCGGAGCGCTGCGAGTGATCAATCAGGGACCGAGAGAGCGCGCGCTGCACATCATCACTCAGGGTCCGAGAGCGCGCGCTCCGTGTGATCACTCAGGGACCGAGAGAGATTGGAGTTAGGAGTTAGGGATCGCTGGAGATCTAGGGAAGATATTTACGGAGGTGGGGACCTTAGTTTTGGGGACCATCACACACCCATACCCTCCCCTCTCTCTATGACTCTAACCCTCAGACTATGTTGCGTCCCTTTCTAATGAGGCTTCGGGCCGCATTTGAAACACTAATGATCTCGTTATTCTGCACGAGTGACTTGTACAGTAACGAGCGGGCCACGTGACAGTGTGACTCGATCGCTTTGTTGGTGTGTGGGGACCGCTGGAGCAGCGGTTAGCGCTGCACTATGAACCCCGCGACCCGATTTCGATTCCTGCCCACGACCAGAAAAAAGCGGTTGCGAATATATGAACCGATTCTGGGCCTCCCCTAGGTCAATTCGGCCTCAAATGAGAAGCTGGTACGACGTATAGACCGGTCAGGTGCAATGTATATTAAACATTAGTACTGGGAAAAAAAAAAACAGGTGGTCGGGTGTGGTATTGCCCATAACAGCTCTTCATGAGCTGTCGGCATTGAGGAGAGCTCGATCACAGCAGCACGCACCCCAACCGTCTGCATTGCTACCCGGAGATCTTTGTCTTTACTAGCAGAGTGCCCGCCCTATGGGCGACCAGTTTAAAACGCGCAGCATGTTTTTCTGTCGTCATGACGAAGACCGAAGAGCGGTTAGGCGTGTTCATGATACGAGTTCATGATACGAGTGCAAACGTGGACATTTAAAGCATAAATCGTGTTAAAGTTTCATAATAATAATAACTGAGAACTAATGCTGAAATAAGACTTTTAAAAGATTGGTGTTATGCGGCTAAAATGTTGCTAATGAAGCATTCCATCCTAGTACCTTCATTGGGAACATGCACTCATACATACGTTAAAGAAAAATATTGATTATATAGAGTCATTTATACGTGTGTGCATTGTATACCAGGAGTTTTTGACCTTTTGCACCTCAAGCCCCAGGTGGCCCACTCGCGTCTGGTCTTCGCGGACCACTAGGTGGCGCTTGCTGCCCACTGATGGGTCGCGACCCCACCGGAACCTCCTGCAAAATGCAACAGGATGGAGCGGTGAGGCAGCGGTGAGGCCGTGGTTAGCGCAGCTGTGCGACGCGACCAACCGAGTTTGATTTCTGCCCACGGTCAACATCACTGGCGAGTGATATTTGCCTTCCCCAACTCACAGTGAGCTGACCCGCGAAGACTTTAATCCAGCAGTGGATTTACAAATAATTTGTCAACGTTATTTTATTGTCCCTCAGGAAGGAAGCTCGTACAATATAAGAGCTCACATTCATAATCTACAAATACTCTGTATGGGTATGCTTATATGTAGTGTATTATTTAACTTTAAGGTTTGATGATTGTACGGGTGGCGCGGTGGCGCAGTGGTTAGCGCTGACGCATCACAGCAAGAAGCTCCCGGGTTCGAGTCTCTCGGCTCCGGTGCCTTTCTGTGTGAAGTTTGCATGCTCTCCCCGTGTCCGCGTGGGTTTTCGCCGGGTACTCCGGTTTCCTCCCACAGTCCAAAAGCATGCTCCTGGATAGGTTGATTGGCTCCGGGACTAAAATTGTCCCGCAATGCCCGGCGATGGACCGGCGTCCCGTCGTCGGGTGTATTCCTGCCTTACGCCCTGTGTTTCCGGGATAGGCTCCGGCTTCACCGTGACCCTATATAGGATTGAGCGGTTTCAGATAATGAGATGAGATGAGATGATTGTTACACAAACGTTTTCATAACTCTAATTATGAAAACGTTTGTGACATTTGAAACTAATAAAATACACACCCACACGCATATACATAGAAAACACCAATGCCCCCCCACCCCACCCCCTTATAGAATTTAACATACCGTTGACGCACGCTGATACTCCACGTGTTAATGTGTGGAACAGAGCAATGGTGTGCCAAACGTGCCACACAGTTGTGCAGCGCAACACTGGTGTGGCGCATGTATTGCAGCAGCATTTTCGTAGTCACAGGAAAAGAAGGACCCTCACTGGCGAGCGTGGCCACACACTCTCTGCTACATGCCGTTCAGTGGACGAGCAAGGTCGGGAGGCACTGTCCTAATTTCCCTTTGATCTAGGTATTAGTGCGTGCGATGTAAGTCGCCATAGATAAGGGCGTCTGCTAAATGATGATCAATAGTCTACGTCATGAACACCCCGGTACAAACTTTCACTACGGTACGGTAAGGAGTGGGACCTAATGAACGTCTGAGTTGAGAGATAGGTATTCATTCATTCATTATCAATACCCGCTTTATCCTGTACAGAGTCGCGGGGAGCTGGAGCCTATCCCGGCCGACATGGGGGCGAAAGGCGGGGGAATACCCAGGATGTGACGCCAGTACATCGGTACATCGCAGGGCACACTTTTTTGGGCGGCAAATTACTCAGCAGGCCAATTAGCCTAGGCAGCACCGTGTCTTTGGACGGTGGGAGGAAACCGGAGTACCTGGCAGAAACCCACGCGGGCACGGGGAGAGAACAACCCAAACTCCACACAGGCACCGGAGCCGGGAATCGAACGCGGGTCCTTCTTGCTGTAAGGGGACAGCGATGCTCAATGGGCAACCACCGCGCCCCCTGGAGTAATTAATTTTGTAATATCAACCAACGTCCGGGTGACAGACGGGACGCGGTCGGCCCCGCTCTCTCTGGGTGGACACTCACTGAATCCACGCTCTGTCTCCTTACACGGTCTTCCATCCGTCACTATCGCCAAGATTAAACATAGCGGACACAATGCATGACGCGTACATATTTATTCAATGTTGACGTTTTTGTCGTTTGAAGAAGAAAATGACTCAGAGGCGCGAAAAAAACTGCATGGACGTGGGAGGGGAGAGAGGAGGGGGGGGGGCAGCCAGGCGGTTACCGAGCGCCAACAAGAAAAATACTCCTAAAAAACGTTGTTGCTGATTTGGCGTTCTTATCTCGTTGTTGATGTGCCATTCTCTCAACGGCTCTGTGTAACGCTTTGTGGTTCTTGTGTGACGGACGCTCTAGAAATGCTATTATTATTATTATTCGAAAAATGTTAAACTATTTCTAAATATATGTATAATATACACTAATAATTTTGCATTTTAAAATTATAGTTGATAGTCTGATCATTTTACTTGTTGTTCTGCAACGATGTGTATATTAAACAAGAAACCCCCAAATTGTATGATTACTGCGAATTTTCTGTTCTGGTGCCATTGTTGTTGACGTGCCATTCTCTCCGCAGCTCTGAAGCGCTTTGTGACCCTCGGGTGAAAAGTGCTCTATAATTGCAATTATTATTATGAATTAACATTTGCCAGACAGTGTCCTATATATTATGTTACTGGCCAATTAACTTGTGTTTTTTTTTTTAAGTTGTGGGAGGAAATCGGAGAACTCGGTGGAAATCCACGCAGAACAGGGGGAAAATACAAACACCACGCCGAAAGATGCCGGAGATAGGATTCGAAGTGCGTCGGGTCGGACCTTCTTTCTGTGAGGTGCGAATGTTACCTCTGCATAGTCATTCTGCCGCTCAAACTCGCCGAGAAGGAAGCCAAACGTGAGCCTCGCTGTGTTAGATGCAGCAGAGCAGCGACTTAATGTGCAGGCGGTGTAACGCCACGAGAACTCCTCACGTTTTAGACTGGCTGGCTGCTCGTCCCCGCCTCCCCACAACTACCCAGCGCGTCCGTCTCATCATCCTCTGTCCAGGAGCACCCCCTGTCCTCTTGTCACGGAGACGTCGCTCTTTCCACGCGCCTCAAGATGCGGCCGTTGGCGCCTCCATGGCTTCCACAAGCGTCGCCACGCGTCGCACGGCCTCCCTCTGCTGCCTCCTCCTCCTCCTCCCCCACGTCCCGCGGCCGCCGCCAACATGAGGCACGGGCTCCACACCGAGAAGGACATGCTCACAATGCGGCCAGCCACCATCGCCGTGTCGCTCGAGGAGAAGAAGATGGTGACGGTGAAGTGTGTCCCCCAGCAGAGCACGAAGGCCGCCACGAGCATCACCAGCACCTTGGCTGTCCTCACTCGCCGCTTCGCGCCCACTATGATGGCATTGCTGCCGGTGCTGTTGACGGTGGTGATCGCGGTGACGTTGTCGGTGGTGGCGGTGGCGCTGGTGGTGGTGGTGGCTTGGCCCCTGTGCGTGACCAGGAACGCGATGATTTTGGCGTTGGCGGCCACCATCAGTATAACCGGAGCAAACTCGTACAGGACCTGGTGTGAACGCGCGGCAATGCGCAATGGCTGTCATTATTGAGTTTCAACGCAACCACAATACGGACACATTACAGGCAAACCGTTCATAAACCCTGACGATGCCTCCAACGTGGTAGACGAAACGTCGCAAAGGTGAAGGAATGCTCTACATGGCTATCCCGAAAGAGCAGCTATGGAAAGCCATTCCCATAACATCGAGCTGTGCGCATTTACGTCTATACGTGGGTAGCCCTTGTTAGGATCTGTGTGCAGTTTCATTGATCGATGACTGAGAACTGCTTTCCAAAGCTGTTCATTTGGGATAGCTGTGTGGGAGAGACAGAGGCATCGTTCCACCCAGCTACGCTGAAAGAACAGCCCCCCCCCCGCCCAACCCCGTCCCCCAGCAATTAATAATAATAATTGCATTTATAGACTGCTTTTCACCGGAGGGTCACAAAGCGCTGCACAGATCTGCGGAGAGAACGGCACGTCAACAACGACATAAGAACGGAATATCAGCAAGAATGATAATAACGCACACAGGAAGAAAGTCAGTCACACACACACTCATATGCACATTCATAATTGTCTGTGTTGCCTCAAGGTACGCACAGCTGATAGCTGTACCTGTTGGAAGATGTTGTAGCTCAGCAAGGTGTCTCCGCCGGACACGAGGCGCGGGTTGACCGTGCAGGCGCACGAGATGTTAGTGGTGTCCGTGGGTCTCAGCGCCATAAGGTAGGGCAGCCCTAACAGGCTACCGAAGAGCCACACGAGTACGGCCAGCCGGCCCGGCAACCTGCGGTGTCAAGTGTGCGTGGGGAGGCCACAGAGGGCAGGGTGTGTGGGGAGAGGTCCCCAGACGAGGGAGGGCAGAAAAACCGAGATTACAGAGACACCGGTGGCGACTGCTACTTAGATCCGCTGCTACCGCCCCTCTTGCTGCAAGCGTTTCCTGCGTGGCCACCGT
>JAZEWT010000006.1:17449522-17461281 GCA_036362905.1 Mordacia mordax
CGCAGTTGAAGCCGTGGTGCCACAGATGGTGTCAGAAGTGGTGATGCGGACTCACGTCGGAGGCTGCGGCGAGTGACGGCTGGGAGAGCGGCGAGGAGTCTAGCGGCGGAGCCAGCGAGCGGGATGCCAACAAACCAGCAGTGGAACGAGCGGCGCGGGCTGGAGGGAGGGGCGGTGACAGTGAGAGCGAGGCGTGGAGGAGAGGCGCAGGATAATGACGGCGCAACTCCAGAGTGCGGCGAGAGATCGAGCCGCGTTGAAGAATCACAGGATGGTGGCGGCGCGACTCCGGAGTGCGGCGAGAGAGTGAGCCGCGGAGGAGAGTCGCAGGATGGTGGCGGCGCGACTCGGAGTGCAGCGAAGGCGGGAGGAGGTGGCGGCGAAGGCGGGAGGAGTCAGAGCTGCGGCTGCTCAGCGTTTCGGCCTGGTGTGGCTCAGCGAGCCGCGCCGGCCTGGCGTTGCTCGGCGGGCCGCGCGTGGTGCCGGAGGCTGCTGGGAGCCGTCAGCGATGGGGGGCTGCCATTGTGGTGGTGCTCCGTCGGCGCTGGAGCCGGGGACGGGGCCCATTGGGGGCACCCGGCTCGTCACACCCCGGGGGGAGATGGCGGCGAAGGCGGGAGGAGAAGTCGGAGCTGCAGCAGAGTCCGGCGGGCCGGCCTGACATTGCTCGGCGGGCCGCACGTGGTGCCAGAGGCCGCTGGGAGCCATCGCCGATGTGGGCCTGCCATTGTGGTGGCGCCCCGCCGGCGCTGGAGCCGGGGGAAGGGGGCCCATTGTGGTTGCCCAGCTCGTCATACCCCAGAGGGAAGTGAGTGCAGAGCGGTGGTGCAGCGGTTCGCGCCGTAGCCGCGGGGGGGAGAGTGGTGGCGCAGCGGGTAGCTCGATAGCCGTGGGGAAGAGCGGTGACGTAGCGGGTAGCGCCGTAGCCGCGGGGGAGAGCGGTAGCACACCAGTAGCGTAGTAGCCGCGGGGAGCGGTAGTGCAGCGGGTAACACCGTAGCCGCGGTGGAGAGCGGTAGCGCAGTAGCGCGGTGGAGAACGGTGGTACAGCGGTTCGCGCCATAGCCATGGGGGAGATAGCGGTGGCGCAGCGGGTAGCGCGATAGCCGCGGTGGAGAGCAGTAGCGCAGTAGCGCGGTGGAGAGCGGTGGCACAGTGGTTCGCGCCATAGCCGCAGGGGGGATAGCGGTGGCGCAGCGGGTAGCACCGTAGCCGTGGTGGAGAGCGGTAGCACAGCAGGTAGCGCATTGGCCGCGGGGAGCGGTGGCACGGTGGTTAGCGCACTTTGTGTGAGGAGCGGTGATGCAGCGGTTAGCGCGCTGTGTGTTTGTGCGGGGGCAGTGGCACAGCAGCTGACACGCTGCCCGTGTGTTTGTGTGTGTGTGAGTGAGCGATGGCGCAGCGGTTAGCGCGCTGTGTGTGAGGAGCGATGGTGCGGCAGTTTGCACGCTGTGTGAGTGTGGGGAGCGGTGGCGCAGCGATTAGCGCCATAGCCGCGGGGAGCAATGGCGCAGAGATTAGCGCAGTAGCCGCAGGGGGGGAGAGCGATGGCACAACGGTTAGCAAGCTGTGTGTGTGGGGGGCTTTATGCTTAAAAAAAAATTGCTAGCGGGCAGCTATGGCCTGAGGACGGGCCTGAATGCCCGAGGGGGGAGGGAACTGTGGAGTTGGGGCTTTCTGGGGGGGGTCACGTGGGGGGGCGGACGGACAGTATGGGCTGTGAGGGGGCGTCGGCTTCCTGTTTTCGTCCCGCGGTGGTCTCGTGATCTGGTCTCGTGATGTTTACGGTGGAGGGGTGATGTCATTTGAGGGGTGCTGGAGGGGGGGCCGCGGGAGTATATAAGGAGGGCCGGTTGGAGAGGCAGGGGGAGAGAGGCTCCTGGGGGAACGAGAAGGATCGTCAGGATGTAGGCTGCTCGTCGTATGTCATTACACTCTGGCCCGTGTCTGCTGGTTTCAATAAAGCATCAAAATCAAGAAGTCTTTGCTTATCCGTGGTCGCTGGCTCATCTATCGCGGATTGGGCACTGATCCTCGCCGTGATGTTACCGCTGTAAGCCGTCACAAGTCCGCAGTCGAAGCCGTGGTGCCACAAGTGCACTCCGAGACAATGACCATGGGTTTTGGCCCAGAACTCTCGCAGGAGGGGTAGACCTCAATTTTTTTCTAGCGAGTGGTGGTTTTCTCGGGTGCACCATCACATCGTCGGTTCCAGCAAGCATGGTGGCGCCCGGAACGAGCTAGGTTACCACATAGGGACAATGGGGTTTGAACAAACCAATTCGAAGCGGAGGTACTGGCGCCAGGTGGAGATAACGGGTGGCAGGAGGACCAAGGAGAGATAGAGATGCTAACGACTGCTGGTGTACGGTGGAGACCCTGGGACAGGGGGGAGAGAAGTAGGACCATGGTTGTGCGCGGTGAGAGGCACAGAGTGGCGCGGCTGCTCGTGTGCGTGTGAAACACAGGGAGACTTCTGGGACGCAGGGAGGGTGAGAGAGAGGCTGGGGAGAAGCAAGGAGAGACGGACAGACTGGAAAGAGGGCGGAGGGGCGAGGTAGGCCGCCGCCATTCTGCAGCGGCAGAGAGACCATGGCAGGGGTGACAGAGCGAGGGGGCTGCCATCTTGTAGCGAGCGGAGGAGAGGAAACACAGGGCGAGACAACAACTGACGGGGATGCAGAGGGATGGTCTGAACGGCAGCGGAAAAATAAAGGTGATAGCATCATTGATCTTGTGTGCGGTAACCTGTATTACTGCAAGAGCATGCGTGTGTGTTGTGGGGAGCAGTGAGCACTGACACGAGGAGCACCGCGTGGTGAGTGGTGAGCGGTGAGCATGCAGTGCAGCGGTTAGCGCACGGTGACTGCGGAGTGGCGCAAGCATTGCGACAACCGGTGCTCGGTGCGCGTAGGAGATGGTCGATTGGGTTCTGAGTCATGCGGCAGGGATATTGGCACATGTGCGGACCATGCTAGGGAGACAGAACTCGCGACGCAGATGGAGCGCGGAGAAGCACCGGATAGCGGGGCTTCGCCGTGCCCTGTCGCTGCGGGACCTGGCTCGCTTCGGGCCGGGCCTCCCTCCCCAGATGCGCGGGAGCATAGCGGTAGGGGAGAAGCTGCGGTGGATGGACAGACACCCCGTTTCTCCCCCCGGCCACTACCCCACTCATCCCTGACAGCACCGGCAGAATGGAGAAGAGGGGCCGTGGACAGCGACCCCTACATATGGGAAAGAGGGGCTGAGGACAGCGATCACCTACATAACTCCTCCATTAAGAGGATGGAGAAGGTGCGCGGTGTGGAGATGTAATGATGATGATGTCTGTTGATGATGTCGATGCTGCGATCGACCACTATGGGTATTAACCTTGGGGCAACGGAGGATTTTGTCGGCTCTCCCACCCCCATGGAGAGGTGTGGGGGTCATAGCCGGCCATGATGGCCACCTTAAATCTACACGCTGCACCTTGGCTCCGGTCACTCTCGTAATCATTCTTTATACCCAATCCTGTGTTTTCTCCCTCCTCCCCGAGACCCCCTTTTTTCACTAAACCTTACCCATTTTTACGAGTAATTATTTTGGAGTAAACTATGGGTACCTTTGCCAGCATACATATGTAAAATAGAGAAAAGGCTTGATAATTATGCTTATTGTTTGCATGTTTCTGCCACAAGTATGTGTGGCTTTTTGCAAACCGGACACTTTGTGATAGGTGTCTACATGGTGTTTTCCGATCTTAACACCTGTATAACTGCCAAAAATGGTATACAAGCCTTTTCTCTTATTGAAATATTATTTTGGAGTACTCATTTATATTTAAACCTTTGCAGTGGCGGTTACGGCTTGGTCACCCGCTGCATGGCAGACAACCTGCGGCTCTCCTGTACCTCCCCGGCAGGGATAAAACATCGTTAATTGCTTCCCGTCGCTACTCGCTGTGCCTGTGTGCCACCCTGCGCTACTCGTTGCACCACCAGCACGCCGTCTGGATATATATCTCGGATATATATCTCCGAGTTGCTATTCACTCTGCTAAGTGCAATAAGTCAATTATTTGGTCTGGGCCAAGGATCGCCTCCCGGCGGCCCGAGCTGGACACACGGCGGGTATAATCTGAGCGAGAGAAGACTCTACGTGTTACCATGTTACTGACAAAACCACAAGCGTGTCCCCAACTCAGCAGCCGTAACCTCTACTTTGACATGTTTACTTATCATACGTACACTTTGTTCCGAGTAAATTCGTTCCTTCTCTCTCATATTGTCTCCATATTTTTGCAGGTTCATTTCATGGCACTTGTCTCGCTACTTTTTCTAATTCTGCAAGTATTTCAAATTGCTCTAAATGTAACTTACATTTAATCCACTCACATTCTCCTTGCTCCTCTCTGCAGTCATATATTTTACATGTTATAACCCCAAAAATGCATATTATTGCTAACATTGATCACGAAAGCCTTCGCATACCAGTCAAAGTTGTTGAAACAAAACTATTTTTCCACAGAAAGAATTTCTATTTAATATATTTAAGAAGCTCTGGTGCCTGCTTTCATTCCCTAAAAAGGGAGGGTCTGTAGATGATCTTCATAATTCATCTCATTTCATTGTTAGAAACCGCTTAGTCCTGTACAGGGTCGTGGTGAGCTGGAGCCTATCCCGGCAGACAGGGCGCAAGGCAGGGATATACCCACGATTGGACGCCAGTCCACAGGTCACTGCGGGCAATTTAGTCTGCAAGCCAATTACCCTATGTTTTTTGGACTGTGGGAGAAAACTGGAGTGCCCGGCGAAAACCCACGCGGACACGGGGAAAACACGCAAACTCCACACAGAAAGGCACCCGAGCAGAGATTCGAACTCGGGACTTTCTTGCTGTGAGGCGACAGCGCTACCCACTGGGCCACCGTGCCGCCCCCCCCCCCGATCTTCATAATTATAGACCAATTTATATTTTTTCTTCTCTGGTTACAATTATTGAAAGCAATTATCAAAAACAGATTGCATATTTTATCTCCGTAAACATGTTCTTACATCCAAAACAATCAGACTTTCGTAAGAATAAAATGCTGCACATCTTCGACAGTATGTAGCAATATGGAAAGGAAAGTAAGCTTCGTCATTCTATTTCAAGACTTGTTAAAATCCTTTAACACAGTAGATCCCAATGGGCGTTGAAATAGTCTCTGAAGCCTTCGATTCTCCAGCCATGTGGATAGCTGATTTAAGAGTTACCTTTTCCTACGTAACCATGTAATTCCTAACGATAAGCTGATGCACAACAATATGTAAATTACAAAGGGTGTACCAAAAGGCTCCACTCTAAGTTGATTACCGTTCTCTATTAATAAACGACCTAGTCACCTCACTCATGTCAATGTCAAGATTTTTGCAGATGACACTGCACTGCTAGTGACTGGAAATTCCCTGGAAGCGGCAATTCATAAGCTACAAGGCGACTTTAATACCTGGCAAAACCAACTTCTCTCACTCAAACTAGTGCTTAACGCCAATAACACTATATTCAGATTTTCTCGACAAAACAATCAAAATCACCACTTCGATTATATATACAAGAAAACCAACAACTTGGACAAGTTGAGAAATATAAATACTTTGGCTTCATATTGGACTCAAAATTAAACTTCCGACCCCACATTGGCTATATTGCCAAGAAGCTGAACGTGTCCTTTCTCTACAAACATAAACATTGCTTCCCAAACAAGTTTCACTTAGACTTGACGAAGGCGACTATTCTACCATTGATTGATTATTGCAACACTCAATCGCCATCTAGTACTGTTTTAAACTGGATGCCCCTACAGAACCCACCATTGGTATGTGTACATTGGCTCAGGATTAACTTCTCTTACCAACATAAATATTCCCTGGGCCCTATTCATACGTAAGGTTATAGTTAAGTCGACTAAATATTTGAAGGATTTGTTGTCCATACAGACAAACCTATCTGTATGGACAGATACCATGACCTTGAAGCCACAGTCGCTACCATCTTTCAGTCACAGATTCCAATTAGTATCAAACTTTTGGTCCAAGTGTGTTTGCGTAATTACTTGTTTTTTGTTGGGAGATTATTGTTATTTTATTGTGCTATGCAATTTTGAGTGCTACAGTTTATTTCATGATTTCAGTTGGTGTTTCTTCTTTGTACAAGTTGGTGTGACGAATTTTCTTATTTGTGGAATCTTATGTGTTACTCATCGATTTATGTTAATGATTAGAGTTTCATTTCTTCAGATATTGTTGCCGTAAGTTTGACTTTATGCGTTGTAGCGCTGGTCACTTTGGAAAGATTATTGTGTTGTATGAATTGCGAATCCAGAGCTTGAAAGCTGACAGTACTCTATGCGGTAAAAATAAACATATGCCTATACAGAAAATTCCCCAATTGATTGGTCACGTATATTGGAATGCCTGTTGACTGCTTGGTGCTCTGTTAAAATAATTTCCAGTTAAACCTCGATGTAACGGACTTATAGGGGGTGAGGATGTCCGGAAGTGCATTATATTCATATGTTTATATGACGATCATATACACAGAGTAATGACCATTTCTGATAATGAAGACGAGTAAACAGTATACTATATGTATTTAATAGTGGGTGTGAGGGGTCCATCAAAACATCCACCACCCTACTGGCATTTTGTTCATCATTGAGCTTGGAATTTCTCTTGGGTCCACATAATCATTAAGACCAGCCCCCTGTGAGCGACTAACTGACCTGGACGCCTCTGCTCGGAGCAGTAGAGTCGCCGGGCGCTGCATGCCCTTCAGCTTGCCGAGCCGGTAGAGCGTGAGCATCATGGTGAAGTTGGCGCTCAGGCCGATGGTCAGGTAGAGGCCCACTCCTATGATGTTGCAGATGATGTGCCCGGACATGCAGCTCTCAGTGATGTATCGCACGGTAATTGACAGCTGCCGGAAGACCAGGTGCAGGAGGTCGGCCAGCGACAGGTTGATGATCAGAAGATTTCCCAGGGGCAGTTTTGATCTCCTCCAGTTGCGGTAGATGACGTAACCGTTGGCTGGGAGACCCAAGGCCACGAGCAGGCAGTATATCACCATCCTGACCACCGTGAGCACCATCTCGTCCATAGCTCCGGACTCCAATGGTGATAAGACACTGAATGCTGGAACCAGAAGTCTCCTGATAATTACACCAACTAACCACTTGCGGTCTTAACCATGGGACAAAATTCAGGCAATTGTAAATTGTCTCTCTCCCCCCCCACATTTGCGACGTTTCGCCGACCACGTTGGCAGCATCTTCAGGTAGACTGCTGAGTCTCAGCAGGACAGGCTTGTCTGTAGCAACAAACTAATCATGCTGAGTCTCAGCAACACGCCTAAAGATGCCTCCAACGTGAGTGCCAAAATGTCGCGAACGTCTGAAAGACCAGCTTTGGAACGCAATCATCATGTATTGAGCTGTGAAAACTTACGTTAGTACACGTAGAAGTTTATTAATAACTCGAGAATATATAATCAATACCGTAAAACGTTTTAATTCAAATTTAAAAGTTTATTAAATTTATTCGTATCAAATTTACGTCAGTGTCTCGAAAAGCGACAAAACCATTCAATTTTTCTCTTGTTACAGTCGTTATCGGAACCTGTACTCACCAGATCGGTAACAACTGTAAAGAAACACTCAATGCGTTAGTGAATAGCAGCGTGTGCTGCCTTACAAGAAGGAAATACAACAGGCGACGTTTCAGGACTTGGTACTGCTCCATGGTCCACACATTTACGGGAAGCATTCACAAACAATCCACCTACGTGACCGGAAGTTACTTAAATGTTAACTGTTATGAAGAAGGCCTATTTCCAGAAACGCCTATTATTTATTAATATTATTCCAGTGTTGCGATGTCACGTTGCTAGCTCTGCGTATTAATCATTCTGTGCTTAAGCTGGAAGGAACCAATGAGCTATGTAGCTCTTTACGCTATGGGTAAAAACCTGTTCTGTTAATTACATATGTAGCTTTTTTTAACAGTTGTTCAGCGGAGAAGGCTAGGCGAGTTGCAATATCTCAAGGCACCGGAGGGAGAAATTTAAAAGGGCAATTAAGATAGGCAGCATGTCTGCAAAATGCGGGGGAAAACCGGAGTACTAAGCGAAAACCCACGCTCCAAGCTTCACACAGAAAGGCACCCGAGCTGAGAATCGAACCCAGGAAATATTGCTGAGGCAGCTGCTCCACTCACCGCACCGCCGTGCCGCCCTGCACCGCTGCCACCGCCGCGTGAGCGTCACGCGATGGTGATTTGCGCTCTCAGCGACTCAACCCCGGCCCCGACGCTGCAGGTGCTGAGCGCGGGTGTCGCTCCCGCGTCGCTCCCGCGTCGCTCTGCGTCGCTCCCGCGTCGCTGTCGCGTCACCGCTCGCTGTGACCGCGTGATGCAGCCAAGCGGCCGAATGCTCCCACACGCAGAAAGGTCTCCCCTAGCCGGGAATCGAACACAAGCCCACTCAGTCCACCGCTCAGTGCACGGATTATCCCCCCCTCCACTCAATCCCCCGCTCAGCCTCCCCACTCGGTCCCCCGCTCAGCCACCCACTTAGTACCCCACTCAGTCCCCCGCGCAGCCCCCCGCTCAGCCTCCCGCTTAGCCACCCACACAGCACCCCACTCATCCCCCGCTCAGCCTCACAGCCTCCAACACGGCCCCCAGTAGAAACACCTGTGGCTACGCAGCTGATCCCAGTGGGGGAGGGCGGGGGGAATGGGGGGGGGGAAACGGATCAAATAATTCGTTGACAAAGGCTTCTAGTAATACGCATTGACCAGCATGGTGAAGTATGGACTACATACCCTCATAACCAACATGGCTAACAGTTCAGAGAGAAATAAGCGCGTATGCAGATTGCAGACGAGACAACGATACGCACGTGTGTTTGAGATGTGTGAGCTACTCGTGGCCGTGTGATGGCGCACGTGTTTGTGTCCACACTGAGGGTGGCCGGGTTCGACTGCGTCGTGAGCGTATCGTGGATCTGTACAACACCGAGGCTCGTGTAACTGATTTCGGATTAACTTCGCCACTTATTGATGATTACGCTCCTAAGACGTAAAAAAACCCAGCGTTAAACAAAAATCATTCCTAAAGTGACAAAAGGAAGAAATCAAGGTCAAAGCGGCTACGTCAGCTGATAACGTCACGAGCAAAATACAAGAACGTGTTACACGCTTGGAACAAGACCGCCCAAAAGGCGGGTACTCCGCTAGTAATTATTAACAACCCACAGCATGCGATGTTGCCAGAGTGCGCGCGGTGACGCGGTGCCCCTCGCCCCTGTCTCGGTCGCATTACAGTTGCTTGTCTTCAATGGGTCTCTGTGGGTCTCTATGGGTCTCAGTCGGTCTCTATGGGTTTCTTGTGTATGTGTCTACGTCTGTACTATAGGTCTCTAGTTAGAGTTGCGTGGCCACAGTCGCACCACTGTGGCTTGTGTTGCTGTACCTGAGCGGGCATCTGCATCCCTCTGCGTGTCCCTGTGGGTTTACCAACGGTCCACAGTGCAGCTCCGAGCACGGCCACAATCGCACTACCGTACAGTAGTAGCCTGTATTTAGTGCGACTTTGGGTTTATACAGCGCGTGAGAAATTCAGTTGTGGGTCCCCCTCCGTGGCCCAAACAAAGGGAATATGATCCCCCCTGGTGTCTGAGAGACGAGGGAGGCGGGACAACGACGAATTCACACATTTCCATTACACAGGGTGAGGGAGCAACCAGAGAGAGAGAGTGCGAGGAGAGGACGCCGAAGCACCTGCCGGGTCGCTGTGAGCAGTGTAACCCTCACACGGGAGAGAGTTTTGGAAAATCAGCACAAATGGTTGAGGCGGGGGGGGGTCATAGCAGACGAGAGGTGTCCCGGATGGCGCATTATGTCTCCTCTGGGGCCAGGTCATTCCCCGAGCAGCTCCCCCATCAACAGTAACCAGGCTCATTATTGTGAAACCCCCGTATTCGTCAGTCTCACGGGTGAGTGGTTCTAAGGCTTTGGAGGCGCAAAGCTTGAGCTGCTTATAACCCGGCCACTATTCCGAGTTTCAGTCAGTGCCTATGATTGAACTGGGTTCTTACGGGTAGCGAGTCGATTGTCTCGGCTGGGAATTCATAATTGATGGTTGGTGAGTGAGTGAGTGGGTGGGTTGGTGACTGGGTGGGTGAGCGAGTGGGATGGTGAGTGAGTGGTTGGGTGAGTGAGTTGGTGAGTGAGTGGGTGGGTGAGTGGGTGAGTGAGTGGGATGGTGAGTGAATGGGTGGGTGATCGAGTTGGTGAGTGAGTGGGTCGACGGGTTGGTGGGTGAGTGGGTGGCTGAGTGCACAAACGCGTTGCGGTGTGAGTGGGGTTGCGACGTACTGGAGGTGTCCTGAGTGTATGTCTCGGTGAGAGAGGAGCGTAGTCTTGTAAACGATTGGCTGTTGTATTGGTAGCCAGTGTAGAGTGCACTTGCAACTCAAGCGAGGTTGCGTTATAGGCGGAGGAGTTTGTTGCACTGTTGTTTTGTGAGTCCACTCGCTTTGGCAGCTGCAGTTGTCATGTCGAGCGGTAATAATGCGGCAAGCTAGAGTGTGTGCTGTGGCAGTGGATCGAATGGAGCGTTCGGTGGTGAGGTATGTTAATAATTAATAATTGCACTTATAGAGCGCTTTTCACCCGAGGGTCACATAGCGCCAAATTTTAGGTCAATTTCATGCTGTGCGTACGAGCTACTTTTCCTCACAGAGCGGCCCTGACTTGCTCAGAGATGCTTTTCCAAGATTCGGGAAGTGCCTGCGAGCGTTCATTATTAATTAATTATTATTTATCAGACGCTTTTTCCAGGGTTCCTCACATCATTATAGAGGTGTAGTGAGGAAATCACAGAAAGGCGAGGGGAAAGCAGCCCCGCATTCAACTGCAGCCAACATTTGCCAAACACTGCGTTACTTTATGATGTTATCGGCCGATTAATTAATGATGGTTTTTTTACGTGGGAGGAAATCGGAGAAACTGGATGAAACCCACGCACAACAGGGGGAGAGAGAGCATACAAACTCCACGCAGAAATGCGCCCCAGGCGGGAGCCGGTTCAAAAAATTCGTTACTAATATTGGCCTGCAGTTACCACGGAGCTGCAGATGTAGGCGACATAGAGCTCCATGTTGACATGACGGTTGATGGCAGCTTCTACCTCCGAGTTGAAGTTCTGGCGAACGTGGGAAGACATCGTCTCTCAGCTGTCAGCAACTGCGGGGCTTCAGTGGAAAGCAAAACGCGCTAATGGAACAAAGAGGAGACGAAGAAACAAGAGGAGGTTCTGTTCAAACACTGTTGAAGCTAGAACAGTAGCCCTGTGGAAGAGCTGAGGACTGAAGTCAGCATGAGTCAGTTGTGGCTTAAATACTGAGTGGAGACGAGACCAAGCCCATCGGCTTACACAGCCCAGCCCTACTCACACTCACAGGCTCACCCTACTCACACTCACAGCCCAGCCCTACTCACACTTACAGTTTCACTCTACTCACACTCACAGCCCAGCAGCCCTACTCACACTCACAGTCTTACCCTATTCACAACTCACCGTCTCATCGTACTCACACTCACAGCCCAGCCCTACTCACACTTACAGTCTCACCCTACTCACACTCAAGCCCAGCCCTACTCACACTCACAGTCTTAGCCTACTCACACTCACCGTATCGCCATACTCACACTCACAGCCCAGCTCTACTCACACTCA
>JAZEWT010000006.1:17527247-17537929 GCA_036362905.1 Mordacia mordax
ATGTTAGGTTAATTAATGAGTATTTTTGTTGTTGGTTTTTTGTTGTTGGTTTTTTGTTGTTGTTGTGGGAGTAAACCGGAGAAAACCCACGCAGGACAGGGAGAGAACACATAAACTCCAGACACAGCGGCGTCCCAGTCGGAATTAGAACCGCACGATATTCTGTCTCTAAAGCGGAGATGTTACCACTGCGCCACGCTGGCACCCGTGTAAATAAAAGAACACTGAGTAGTCTACAAACTGGCGATGTTAAGGTGATGGATGGGGAGGGGGGAGGGGTATTTATTTAATTATTGATATGTGGGAACCACAGTACAGCGTTGCGCTTATATAACGCTTTTACCTATAATGCTCCGCAGCAGCGGGAAATGAATTTGCATAATGCGTGTCGTAGATCGTAGTGAGGCCGACTCCGTTTTAGTAAATGCACCGCCAGCAGCCGAGAGCTTTACGTCTCGTCCGCATTTCATGTCTCGCTCGTTAGGGTTAATGCACCCTAATGGCCTGCCTCGCCCGCGCTTGGCGCGGCCGACCTTTGCCGTGTGCCACGAGACCGGCGGTGGACTAATGGACGTTACAGTACTCGTGCTCTCTCTCTATATATAGGGAGCGAGTAGGGTGACTGCCTTGATAGTAAGCTCGCCGCTAAATCGTCGGTCGAACAAGGAAAAAGCCACCCACTTCCAAGGACTTTTGTCGCTTGAACCTGCGCTCGGCAGGAGTGGTTTTCAAGGTACGGGTCGCGACCTGGCACCGGGTTGCCGAATGTCAAGCCTTTGCTGGTTCAGGTTTAAACGTATTACGGTTTACTGCAACGAAAGCTCTTTTTTTAGGGGGGGGGTCGCGGGCAAGGACACTTATTTTCGACTGGGTCGCAAGATACAATGTTTGAAAACCACAGCCCTACGATATATGCAGTGTGCGTTTCGCTGCTTGTAATGCGGCACTTTGATAAAGGTCACAAATTAAGGTCACAGATTAACTTTACATACAAAGGTCGGCGATGAAGGTCACAGTCCCAAATGAAGGTCACTGATAAAGGTCACTGTCACGATATCAAACTCTTTGTCACGTTGACATTTTCAGTTCACGTGTCGTTTGTAACTCGGCTCAGGATAAGTAGGAGCATGGGGCTTGCGAAGCCCAGCCTCTCGCTCGTTCCCACACTCACCACCTGCTCGTTTTTATCAATTCTCCAGTGTCGCGGTGAGACGGAGCCTATTCCGGCAGACGCAGGGTGCACAGCAGGTCTGTACCGAGGATGGGACGCCAATTCATCGCAGGGCGCAAAGGCACTTTAGTCAGCAGGACAATTAGCCTAGACAGCAGAAGCATGTCTCGCTGGACTATGGGAGAATACCAGTGTACCAGTCAAAAAACCCACGCAGACACAAGGAGAACGCGCCAACTACACGCACAACAGCACCCGAGCTGTGAATCGAACAGGGACTTCTTGCTGTGAGGCGGCGACGCTACTCACTGCACCGCGGCTTGTTTCGTTATTCAACATTTAAATGGACCACGGGTTGAGTTGACACTTGCATGTGCGGCCGGCCTGTGACCAGATCACACTCTGGTCATCTGTTTCCCGGATCTGTCTACATGTACCAGCGCAGGCCTTCCTTGTGAAATCACTGGGCGATGAGAGCCTCTTGCCGCGCCGTCTGGATCTTGGACAGGGGCCGTCTCGGTGATGCTGGTGCCCAAGGAAACGTTCAGTTGTGACCACACTGATTAAAAATCACAAATATGAACGTCGTTCGGCCAAACGGCCAGCCACCGGGCTTGCCCAAAGGCTAAGACCGCTAATGGTCTCAGAGGTCAATTGGCCATAATTCGCCACGTTGCTGAGTGCGGGGCGATGACAAGGAACAGTGATTCCGGAGCAGCAGCCTATTGCAGAGGAAGAATGCACGTCCAGGCACCAGCCAGACGCAACCCCCGCATGGCTTCCAGCTGATTGGATAATCGGCACTGGATTATAATTGGGCGAAGGCACAGAGATCTTGACATTGAAAGTGGAGTTGATTTTATGGGTTGGACGGGAGCGATTTCATGATCGCCACCTTTCCGCCCGGGGCGTGGGGTCCTTCCGCCTCCTGTCTCGATCGCATCACTCTCCGGCTCCGCCGCTAAATGGCAGCTTCGCCCATCAGCGTCGTTCTCGTCCACAGCAGCCAGGTTTGAGTGACGGGGCCTCCTTGAACGACGAACAGGCGAGGCACATTCGGCGGGGTGGGGTGCGGACGCACGAGCGGAACCAATGTATTCACGCGCGCTGTGCAAAAGTTCGAGAGACGGCTGCTGGAGTTTTGAGAACGAGCCGAGGGTGACGCACAGTCTCACGCCTGTTTACTTTCAGACATTGTCTGACGTGTCAGACAAGTCCCCCCCCCTCCTCCCACCCCCTATTTAATTAATCAGGCACACTCGCGTGTAAACTCTCACGCATACGTGTAGCAGACGCAGCCACCTTTGGGATGCTTAAATGATTCTGGGGCTTCAAGCAAAATTCAATGATGACCCCCCCCCCTCGCCGTTTCCAACGCTCGCGCTGATTAAAACGCACTGACACGAGCATCGCTCGGCCAAGTGGCCGGCTATTGCCCCCGTGGTTAATGCCCGCTAGTGGGTGGCAGCTCTAAGGCCCGAGGCTCGCGAAGAGACTCGCGACGATGCGGCGGTGAAAATGCCCGCACGCCGGGTCTCTCGAGCGCCCATCGAGGGGCAAATCTCGTCTGCGCGCGGCGACCCAAAGCCTTGCAGCCACATTTCTCAGCGGCGTGAATTTGAGCGGTCGGATCATTTTTCTCCAACTTCCTTCTTTGGTCCCTGCTCGGCTATTTTCTCGCCGAGCAATGTTTTTTATTCCCTTCCACGGCGAGTCCTGACGCGCGACGCTAATGCACTGGCTCTGCCTCACAAACAATATCCCCTTGTCGAGATCTCCTCCGCTCCAGCGACCACGGTGCATCGAGACACTGCGCCACAATATATTAATCCTTATTTGTATTCGTTCCGTACCCGGCTTCATTCCCTGGAGCAGGGGTTCGCAACCTTGTGCACCTCAAGGCGCTCTTGAGTTTGGTCGCCACGGACCGCTAAGTGACGCTCACGGCCCACTAATGTTGAGAGTGGCGGCTCTCGAGCATTGAGGTGAAGCCGGAGCCAAGCCCGGCAGACACAGGGCGCATGTAGCAGGGTTGTATCCAGGAATCGGCGCCAGTCCGACGCAGGGCACCCGGGGATAATTAAGCAAGCCAAATAACGTCGGCATGTCGTTCGGTTGTGGGATGCAAGCGGAGTACCCGGCGAAAACCCACGCGAACACGGAGGGGGGGGGGGACGGGGAAACCCACGCAGAGCAAGCGGAGAGAACACAAATGCCGCATAAAAAATTTGCACCGGATCCTCGAATCAAACGAGAATTCCTTCCTGCTGTGGGGCGGAAGCAACACTTCCTGCACAACCGTGCCGCCACTTTGATAATTCATCTCATCTCATTGTCAGAAACCGCTTAGTCCTGTACAGGATCGCGGTGAGCCGGAGCCTATCTCGGCAGACACAGGGCGCAAGGCAGGAATATACCCACGATGGGACGCAAGTCCATTACCGGGAACTGCGGGCAATTTAGTCTGCAAGCCAATTAACCTATGCAGCGGTATGTTTTTGGACTGTGGGAGGAAACCGGAGTGCCCGGCGAAAACCCACGCGGACACGGGGAGATAACACGCAAACTCCACACAGAAAAGCACCCGAGCCGAGATTCGAACCCGGGCCCTTCTTGCTGTGAGGCGACAGCGCTACCCACTGGGCCACCGTGCCGCTCCAATTTGATAATTATTATTACTCTTCGCGAAATTTGCGGCGGCTCTGGGTGTCGGTGATTAATGAGCGAGCCGCTCGCTGTTGTGGAGGATCCGAGTGGCCTGTGCTGGAGGCGAGCTCAGTCATGGTGGCGCGATCTCATCTCATCTCATTGTCTGAAACTGCTTAGTCCTATGCAGGGTCACGGTGAAGCCGGAGCCTATCCCGGCAGACACAGGGCGCAAGGCAAGGATATACCGACGATGGGACGCCAGTCCATCGCCGGGCACTGCGGGGCAATTTAGCCTGCGAGCCAATCAACCTATGTAGCAGCATGCTTTTTGGACCGTGGGAGGAAACCGGAGTGCCCGGCGAAAACCCACGCGGACACGGGGAGAGAACACGCAAACTCCACACAGAAAGGCACCCGAGCCGAGAGATTCGAACCCGGGACCTTCTTGCTGTGAGGAGGCGACAGCGCTAACCACTGGGCCACCGCGCCGCCCGTGGCGCGATCTATTTACGCAACGCAAAGCGGTCTCGGGGTGACAAAGAGCGGGCCTGAGCGGCGGAGCCAGCGACACAAACACCGCTCACAGTTTGCGACTCTCCGTCCACGTATGGATTAGCTGCCATTGTTACAAGCTGTTGAGGCTGCACGGGGAGCTGTTCATGTCGGCTGTTTTCAATACTAATAGCCGCTCGGGGCAGCCTGTAATGCGAGGCGACAGAGTTCTGGCTGTGGTTGCTCGGGAGCCGGGAGGGCTTCTCCACCGCCGGGTGTGAAGTTGTGTCCACCATCACCCCCCTGCCACCCCCATTCCTCCTCCTCCTCCTCCTCTTCCCGAACCGAGGGCCCCTTATCTTTCGGTCGCGAATGTCTGAAGAGCGCTTTAAAAGGGGCTGATTATAATAATTATAATAATAATAATAATCGCATGTCTAGAGCGCCTCTCACCCGAGGGTCACAAAGCGCTGCGCGGAGCTGTGGAGAGAACGGCGTGTCAGCAACAACAGCGACATATGAACGGCAAATCGACAACAACGGGGTTTTTTTTTACGGTACTGACTTTCTGTTCTCCGTCGTTGTTGTTGTCTGTGCAGCGCTTTGTGACCCTCGGGTGAAAAGCGATCGATAAATGCGATTATTTGTATTACTACTGCGGTGTAAATCTTGGGAACTGAAAGCTGTGAGAGCGTTAACGTCTTGGAGATGGTAATCATTGAGTGGAAAGTCGTGAAACTTTTGGCGTTGGGCAGAATTCGAAACGGACACTCTCAGCGCAGACAAACATACAAACACTTGCTCCGTTATATATCAATCGCTCCGTATTTCAGCTGCAAGCACCCGTTCAGCTATGCACGTATTTTTTACAATTGTCCATCCGGGTGGGGCAAGCAAGTTACAACAGGACAATAAAATGTAGGCTTAGCATGTCTTTGGCCGGAATGTAAACATAGCCAGCGTCTGGTGGGTTATACGCATGTCTGAGAATTACTCTCAAGAGCTGCTCTTCAGAGATAGACATGTCGAGCGCTCCTCTTCCTCCTCCATCAGGCTTGTCGCCTTCAGTGTCTCACGATGCCTCCGACGTGGAGGCGAAACGTCGCGATGGAGAGATGAGTAACGCTCGACACGGCCATGCCGCTTCTCAAGAGCAATTCTCACACATCGATGCGTATTGGAGCTGCTTTAACATACGTGCTGTAGATAAACGCACTGCACTGTGTATATTCTGTATTCATGGCATTGTTTTTTTTGCGAGCTGTATTCGAGTGACAGTGGTGACATGATCGAAACTGGGGGACAATGTATTTTCCTGGGCATCGGGGTTAAATGTGATCGGCGTAAGTGTGAGTTACGTGTACTGACGCCGGGTTTTATGGCTTTATCTCATCTCATCTCATTATCTGAAACCGCTTAATCCTATATAGGGTCACGGTGAGCCGGAGCCTATCCCGGAAACACAGGGCGTAAGGCAGGAATACACCCGACGACCGGACGCCAGTCCATCGCCGGGCATTGCGGGACAATTTTAGTCTGCGAGCCAATCAACCTATCCAAGAGCATGCTTTTGAACTGTGGGAGGAAACCGGAGTACCCGGCGAAAACCCACGCGGACACGGGGAGAGCATGCAAACTCCACACAGAAAGGCACCCGAGCCGAGAGATTCGAACCTGGGACCTTCTTGTTGTAAGGCGTCAGCGCTAACCACTGGGCTACCGCGCCGCCCTTTATGGCTTTATGTGTGAAGATAATTGCTCTACATAGCTGCTCTTTCGGGATAGCCGTGTCGAGTGTTCCTTCGCGACGTTTCGCCTCCCAAGCTGGAGGCATCCTTCAGAGCGCCTGCTTATTTAAAACCTTCGTCTCGTACAGTGCCGTAGAGCAATAATAATAACAATGAGAGCTTTATAACGCTCTTCACGCGAGGGTCACAAAGCGCTGCACAGAGCTACGGAGAGAACGGCACGCCAACAACAACGACATAAGAACGGAAAATCAGCAACAATAGCATTTTTGTGGGTTTTTTTTTAATATACACATCGCCGCAGGACAACATGCAAAATATGATCAGACTTTCAACGATAATTTAAAAATGCAAAATAATCAGTGATAATAATCTCCCACAACGGCGTCCCACAGGTGCCGCCCGCTCGCGATTATCCCCCTACATGTGCCGCCACCTCCCACCAAGTCCCATCATCTTAACGCGTGCGCGCACCCCACAACAAATCCGCCGTCGATACCATGGCAATTACCCACCCGTGACTCGAACCACAATCAGGCGGATGATCTGGCGATTTTTTTTAAAACAACACCCACCCCCCTTTCCCCAGATACATTTTCGCACTGATTCAAAATCTCGTTAGCGTTTATTTATTTACCTAATGCATTCACACGTGAGTATAAGACGTGACTGTTGTCACGAGTTGGACGGAATCACAAAAGGCTCACCCCGCTTAGCTTTGTTTAGTTCGACAATATTACTGTTACAGTGGAAACTAGGGAGGCACGGTGGCCCTCGGTGGGTAGCGCTGTGGCCTCACAGCAAGAAGGACCCGGGTTCGAATCTCGGCTCGGGTGCCTTTCTGTGTGGAGTTTGCATGCTCTCTCCCTGTGTCCGCGTGGGTTTTCGCCGGGCGCTCCGGTTTCCTCCCACAGTCCAAAAAGCATGCTGCTACATAGGTTAATTGGCTCGCAGGCTAAATTGCCCCGCAGTGCCCGGCGATGGACTGGCGTCCCATCGTCGGTATATCCTTGCGCCCTGTGTCTGCCGGGATAGGCTCCGGCTTCACCGTGACCCTGTATAGGACTAAGCGGTTTCAGACAATGAGATGAGATGAGACTAAATTGCCTCAGTGCCCGTTGATGGACCGGCGGCCCATCGTGGGTATATCCCTGCCTTGCGCCCTGTGTCTGCCGAGATAGGCCCCGGCTCACCGCGACCCTGTACAGAATTTTGCGTTTTCTGACAATGAGATGAGATTACAGCAGAAAATACCCAGCGAGCTTGCAAGCTCCGGATGCAGGATTGCTGCGACCCAACGAACCTTCGAGTGCAAACCCAGTCCCATTGTTCCCATCGATATTCAACGGTCGGCGATGGACTGGCGTCCCGTCGTCGGGTGTACTCCTGCCTTACGCCCTGTGTTTCCGGGATAGGCTCCGGCTCACCGTGACCCTATATAGGATTAAGCGGTTTCAGATAATGAGGGAGGGATATTCAACGGTTTTACTGTAGTTGTGTTTCTGCCTTGGTACGCGTGCGCGTGATGGTGCCTGCTCGATTAACCCACCGGAGGTAGCTAATTACATCAGCGCTGGGTATCGCGGAGCGATTGCCATGGCTCGACAAAGCACGTGTACGCTCGGGGGCGATTCGTGAGACGTTTTGAAAAATGTCCCTCTTCTCAGTGCCCTTCAGGCGGGAGCACGGGTTTCATAATGTGACGAACAAACGGGCATAATCTGCGGGGACAGATGGATATGTCTTTATTACGGTGAGTTCACAAGCTGTGGATGAGGGATCGCCGCGATGTTACAAAAAACAAAATCTATAAATAGCTGCGTACGAGCAAACGTATATTCTCTACAGGGTGGTCCAGATGTCCTGTGACCCCTATTTAATTGATACCTACCATTTTCCTTGCCCTATGGTCATTCGTTTCTGATGTGTGGTTGTCATAGCTTGAGCGATGAAAATTGCTCCCGGTAGCTGTTCGTTCTGGACAGCTCTCTCGCCTCCCACATTGCGGGCATCGTCAAAGCGTTGCACCATTCACAAACGCCTGAGAGAGAGCGAGAGAGAGAGAGGAGGAACACCCGACACGGGTATCCCGAAAGAACAGCTATGGAGAGCAATTCTCATACCATAACTTTTTTTTCGATATCACAATGGTTCGCGAGCTGGGTTACGAGCCCAGTGAACCGGGTTCGAGTCCTGGCCGCGACCAACATCAGTGCCAAGTCCCACCATAACCGGTCTTACACCTCGAGTCCTGGCTGCACTCAACCCCTCCGCCGTGACCAACCCATGCTGACCAGCGTGGTGAAGTATGGCTTGAAAAAAACCCGACGCCTTGGGGTGGAGTCCTCCATTCTCTTTATCCACGGATGGATTGTAATGTCTGCAATGCATTATTAAT
The DNA here is from genome assembly GCA_036362905.1 of Mordacia mordax. Lineage (NCBI taxonomy): Eukaryota > Metazoa > Chordata > Hyperoartia > Petromyzontiformes > Petromyzontidae > Mordacia > Mordacia mordax. The sequence continues at coordinate 17,535,706 of JAZEWT010000006.1, forward strand.
TTATGTGGTCCGTAATGCGCACACTCTGCAACGCGCAAAATGCAGAACGTATATATTTAAGTCGGAGATCACTTGCCGTTGTACAAATCATCCGCGGTTGTCATCTTCATTCACCCTTCGCATATAGAGACCGATATATATTTAAAAACCCCTACCTCCAAGCCATCCGCGCTGGAGGTGTGGGAGAGGGGGGAGTTGGGTCGAGCAGGCAGTCCCTGTGACGCGCCACGGGTCAGGGGTTCATTTCTCGTAGCAATTCTCACCGAGGAAACAAAATAATTGGGAACGAATGGTCCTCGGAGCCGGGGAGCTGCGCGGAAGCGGCGAGTTGAACGTATCGCTGTCGACCCGCTTTCCGAAATGCACACGCGTCACTGTGCTGCCATGTCTACGATGCAGCGCGGAGTTTTTTCTGGCCTCGCAGCCACATGAATGTCCGGTTTGATTCCCGGCGCGGGTGCCACCTGAGTTCACAGGTCCTCCCGTGCGTTCCAGTGGGTATTCGCCGCGTCCTCTGGTTTCCTTCCACAGCCTAACAGCCATGCTGCTGCTACTGCCTCGGTTAATTGGCCTGCTGACGAAATTGACCCAGGTGCCCTGCGATAGGCTAGCAGCCAATTTTGGGTATAGCCCTGCCTTGCGCCCTTTGCCAGAATAAGATCTGGCTTATCGCAACCCTCTACAGACTTAAGTGGCTGCAGATAATGAATGAATAATTATACACACATGCTGGCAGAGTGCATTTGCATGTCTCGGTCATACATTTGTTAATTTTTTTGAGTGTTCCTGACATTACTGGCAATTGGTAACGTTAACTCGATCCCGATATACCGGTCAAATATATTTATTAGTTAATCAAATTGGCCGTGTTCATGGTCACTAACAGAACTTACAACCCTTGGTCAATCCACTGCCGGATGGGCGCCTGCCGATGCTGTGCCAATCGTCGGGGTCGTTTGACCATACTTCACCATTGCGGGACAATTCAGATGGGTGAATGAGGGGGGCTGGGGGTGCGGCAGTAGTGGGTCAGATAGTGGTCGTTACTGATGTGGGTCTTGCGCGGGTGTTGCAAATGGGTTAGCGGGGTCATACCGTAGGGCGCACAAACCACTCCTGCACCGGTAATGACCACGTGTATAAGTTATCGACTGAAAAAAATAATGCAGAACTTTTTACGGAATTAAAATGTAAAACCCAAAATTGCAACAGTTTGAACAGAGTGGCAATTGTACTATTAGTTTTGGAGGAATTCAGGCAGTTTTTGTTGTAAATCTGGGCTTACAAGCAAACCTGTTATGCCAGACACAAAAACCCTATTATTTGGAAATTGTTCAATCCCAAGCATGGAAACGTGGGGTTTATTGCCTGTTTCTTCATTACTCTGGAATTTCAACATCAAGCGGTGACAATGAGGCTCGTGAAACGCCGCGTCTTGGCGTGAAATAGCCTCGCGTAAATACGTATTGCTGTACGCCGTGCAGGGAAGGCCGCTCATATTTCATTAAAACCCACTTGACGGTCGAAATGAACTCGCGATCACATCATGAACACGCGTTAAACGTCGCGACGCCTGCGATTCCCTCTCACTGCCATGAAACCCAACGGCACAACCGAATCCGATAGCGCATCCGCGCGTCTGCTGACAGAACATTGACAATTGCTCTCCGTAGCTGCCCTTTGGGGATAGCCGTGTCGAGTGTTCCTTCTCTCTTCTTCGTGCTGATTCGCCTCCCGTATTGGAGGAAACGCCTGTAGATGCCTTCAACGTGGGAGGCGAAATGTTGCGAAGAACGGAGAAGGGACACTCGACACGGCTATCCCGAAAGAACAGCTACGGAGAGCAATTCTCATACATCGAGCCATGACAGCCCAACATCATCAATTCATTCATTACCAACACCTGCTTAATCCTGTACAAGATAGGCAGAGCCTATCTCGGCCGACAAAGGGTGCAAAGTGGGGCGGTACCCTTTTTGAGGCAGTTTACTCAACAGGCCAATTCACCTAGGCAGGAGCGTGTCTCTGGACGGTGGGTGGAAACCGGAGTACCCGCAGCGAAAACCCACGCGGGCACGGAGAGAGAACACGCAAACTGAACACACAGCACGGCACCCGAGCCTTGAATCGAACCGGGCGCCTTCTTGCTGTGAGACGACAGCGCTGCTCACTGCGCCACCGCGCGCGCCCAACTCGACATCAGCAACAGAACATTGCCTGCGAA
>JAZEWT010000006.1:17674528-17685362 GCA_036362905.1 Mordacia mordax
GGACGCCGGTCCATCGCCGGGGGGAAGCGACGTCGCCACCACGAACGTTAGCTCAAACGCTTCGGTTCACACTTTGAGCCGGGTTTTGGCGTAAACACACCTGGCGTTCAGCCCAGTTCACTCACGGCCTGGGCCGCAGAGGGCCAGAGAGATATAAGGATCCCAGCTGAATAACTTCATTGCAGTTATGTAGGCTTGTCGCTGAGCGAAATATGAGAATTCTTCTTCTTAAGAGCCGTGCTTTCGCGATAGCCGTGTCGAGCGGCCCTCCTCTCTTTCGCGACGCTTCACTTGCCATTTTGGAGGCATCAACAGGCTGATGCATGGTCCGGCTGAAAGTTGTATTATTATTATTATTCACGTGGTCCACGTGAATAGGCGGGAGGGGAGGGAAGCTCGCCATGGCTTTGCAGAAAGAACAGCTCTTGAATACCTTCATTGTTGCTTGTGTAAATAAAAGTACAGCCATTTGGTCACTACCTATTGCTGAATGAAGAACGCTGTGTTGCTTGAGGGCTGCTTATGCGTATTCATCATGCTGGTCAGTGGGGTTTGTGAAGGTGGGGAACGTAGATGTGGTTGCAGTGGGGTACAACAAATGGGTTTTGCCGTACTGACCCCTACTACTCGTAACGAGGCTAATAGCAACTGCTGTGCTTGGTAGGCACCCCTCAAAGCACAATCCAGGCACAACCTTGCTCAGTTTCTGAGATGCGATCGGGCGCATTGAGAGTGAGTCATTGGCTAAGAGCTAAAACTGAAAACGGTGTCACAAGTCGGCGAAATATCCGTGCGTCGTTGTTCCGCGGTATTTCCTCTCATTCGCTCACTCGCGCTCGAGATTGAAAAGTTGCCTAAAAAGTAGGTTCCATACCCAGTCAATTGGAGAGTTTGTGGCCAGCTTTAGTGGGTACCACCAGACACCTTGCTTTACACCCACATGAAAAAAAATGAAGTCATTTGAAGGACCCGCTGACAATTTCTTCGATAAATTAAGGGGCAAATTTTTCTTAATGCTGTAGAATATCATGATCATTGTCGTAATGTTTCGCTGACAAAAGAGACGATGTTCTTTGCTGCAGGGCAAGATATATTTTCATTTCCCAAATGATAGAGCTTACGGAACCATTTTTAAAAATTACTGTTATTTTTGTGAAATTAGAGATCCCTTAAGACATTAACCGTGACTGCATTTTACAGCACAACATATAATTATGCTCACGTGGCACTCCAGCAGTTAGTGTGTATGAATCCAAAAATAAAGTCAAATTAAATTAATTATTTGGCCGAGCAAGCACAACGATCCCAGGCACGCCATGCGAATGGTTTCTCTGGCGCGGGTCTGGTACATTTAGACCGCATGGCGGAGGGGGGGGGGCATGGTTTTTAAAAATAAAATGACGCGAGTGCGTGGCACCGGGCGGCGGCTAGAAATTGGAATGGGCAGCGAAGGTGAAGTCACGGTGCCTCCGACGTGACGCAAAAAAAAAAAATAGGATTTCACGGAGCCGTTGCGAAAGCGGTTTTGTCAAAACCCACCACCATTAAAACGCGACAGCCTGCCGAGGAGTTTGCCCGATATAGACCGCTCCATTTTTGGCGCAGTCCTGTCAAGCTTTGGCTTTTCGCCAATGCAGAGACAGCCGCAAGAATTGCAAAGTGAGGTTGAGGCCACGTCTGCATGTTTGATCGTTTGGTGTCATTGAGCCAACAACCATGTTTACACGGCTCACGATAGACTCCTATGTTGTAGAGACGAAATGGCATAAGAGGTTTTGTGATGTTTGTAGACAATCGATAGTGAGAGAAAAGGCTGCCAAACCTATTCGAAACTAAAATTATACATATTCCAAATATGTTTATTGTCTCTCATCTCATCTCATTATCTGAAACCGCTTAATCCTATATAGGGTCACGGTGAAGCCGGAGCCTATCCCGGAAACATAGGGCGTAAGGCAGGAATACACCCGACGACGGGACGCCGGTCCATCGCCGGGCATTGCGGGACAATTTTAGTCTGCGAGCCAATCAACCTATCCAGGAGCATGCTTTTGGACTGTGGGAGGAAACCGGAGTACCCGGCGAAAACCCACGCGGACACGGGGAGAGCATGCAAACTCCACACAGAAAGGCACCCGAGCCGAGAGACTCGAACCCGGGACCTTCTTGCTGTGAGGCGTCAGCGCTAACCACTGCGCCACCGCGCCGCCCACAGGCAAATATCGCAGTGGCAATCGGCCGTGCTAGGCACACGTAAATTCAAGTCAAATATTTGGCTCTATGAGGCTCAAGGGGTGGTGAATACATGGAAATACAGGGAAACATCACATTTCACCTCAAATTCAAATCTTACCGAACACAAGATAATTAACAAGAAAACATAATTATTAGCCCCCTTCTCTACAGTACCTGTGTGTCTCTCTCTCTTCTCTCATCTCTAGAATGCCCTTCCATTGGACATTCGATCAGCTGAGTCCCTGGGCATCCACAAATCCCATCTCAAAACTCACTTGTACCGTAAGACCTTGAAGTCCTCTGGCTAGAATTGTTGATGCTGATCACTCTTACATGCTTGGATGATGGCTTGCTGTTGACCTGCACCTGCTCAGGAACACGTATTCCTTCCTTAATTTGTTTAACAATTATTTTTTTTTATGTCCTTCATTTATTTGCAGTCATTATTTAACTTTTATTGATCTATTCTGACGTTGTTGACATGCCTTTCTCTCCACAGCTCTGTGCAGCACTTTGTGACCCTCGAGTGAAAGGCGTTCCAAATGTGCACATATCATTTCACTACAGCTCTGTCTCGTGGCTGTAACTCGACAGTCATCCCACTAGAATATTCTAGATTTAAAGGAGGCATGGGTGAAAGCAACTCGTATGATCGTATCAAAACCCACCTTGCCACCTATATCGTACTGCATGCATTGACCAGTTTCTTAACGGTACACCTTACCGACTTGCTTTAAACTCTAAAAGTGGACCCCCCCCCCCCACGACAAATAATAACAGTAATTGCACTTACAGAGCGCTTTTCACGCGAAGGTCATAAAGCTCTGCAGAGACCTGTGGAAAGAACGGCACGTCACCAACAATAACAACAACATCAGGGCAGTTCAATTGAAAGTCAAATAATGGCTGTAATTTAGAGAAAGGAAATAAAATAAGGGATAAGGTATACTTAGACCCCTTCTGAAAAATGAGTCATTGTCAGCACTACTGCCAAGTAGCATCCTCCCTCTTGCACTGAAGACCCTCTCAAGTGACGTCATAAATCGCAATTTTTTTTGTTCGGTTTTGCCGTTTGTTATGAACAAAAATTGCGATCAGCGCATGAGAGAGCGGAATCCACGTAGGCTGAACATCTTCCGCGTAAAAAAAATAAGAAATGACTTCCGTACCGGAGACCGGTTGTACAAACTTGTAAACACATGACATCTTGGCCAACAACAGCAATAAAGTTGAAATGCCGGATCAGAAGAGACGATCCATCACGTCGACGGAGAAGCCGGTCCAAAGCGACACGGACACCCTGTGGACTTATTTATTTTTTGTCCAAATGTGCTGATGGCATGTTCAGGGGGGCCTCTTATCGGATATGGCTGCAAAATTATACGCAGCCAAGGCCCCGTTCCCGTTGATTCATAGCAGAAGATATCGGCTTGACAGGCCATTTATAAGCAAAACAATTTGTGCTCGCGGAGAATTGTCAGCCTAATTTACTTTGCTCTGGCTCTTGCACTCTCGGCGTATCCATATTCTCGGCTGACCTGCAATCGGAGCTGACTCTCGAGGAAGACTGGCGATTCGATCCTCTCTTGGTATTTCGTGATATTTCCAATACTGTCATGCAACCGCTGTTTAATGTATTAATTTCCAATTGTGCTCCCCCCCCTCCATTTCCATAATACCATACACTCTAAATGGTGCCACGGTTAGGGAGTGTAGGGAGGAGCATTTTCCAGACAGCTGATATTTGGAGGGGTCACAAGGGATATGTTTGCGCCGGGCGAAAGCGTTTGGCTCATACAATTTACATATCGTTGCATGCTGCCGACTTGTTGACTCGGAATTGCAGCCGATTGGAAATTCACCTTCCAAAAACATAAACGGCACTGTACTTACTTTCTTGGTTGCCGCCACAGTTGTGCTATAACGATTTTGTATCACGCCGGACTTCCAACTCCATCTCCTGGTCCAGTGGATGAAGCGTTTTCAATAGGCCCCATGCCGGCACTGTCCACCTTGCGGTGGTAAATGAGTTCGCCAGGGTTAGGCGACTTGTCAGATCGTGTGCAGTGGGGTCACGTGTCGGTGCTACCACCGGCACCCAATACGTCTGTCCACTGTCGAAGAGTAATCATAATATTTACATTTGTACAACGCCTTTTACCTGAGGGTCACAAGAACAAGATTAGAGTAGATCAATTAAATAAAATTATGACTATAAATCAATTAAAGACATCAGATAAAAAAATTAAATCATTGTTAAAACAAATAAAGCAAGGAAGAAGTGTTTCTGAGCAGGCACAGGTCAACAGTGCGCCATCACTCAAGCACACAGCAGTGAGCAGCATCAACAGTCCTGGCGAGAGGACTTCAAGGTCTTACGGAACAAGTGAGTCTTGAGACGGGATTTGACGATGCCCAGGGACTCAGCTGACCGAATTTCTACGAGAAGCGAGTTCCAGAGTTTGGGAGCAGTGCACGAGATGACTCTGTCACTCATCGAACAGAGTTGCGACCTGGGCACATGCAGCAAGCCCGTATTGGTGGATCGAAGTTGTCGTGTTAAGTGGGATGCCTAAAGTAGGTCACGGATATATGTCAGAGCAGCGCCAGCGAGAACTTTGCAGGTGAAAAGGAGGATCTTGAATTCAATCCTATATTTAACCGGTAGCCAGGGGCGAGTAGCCATCGTCAGTACCGGGGATATGTGATCGTGGATGGGAGTGCGAGTAAGGACCGAGCAGCCGCATTCTGCACACGTTGAAGATGATTGATAAAGCAGTGCTGTGCACTAATCAATGCGTGAAAAGGTGACGATTTGCATGTGCTTCTTACGCATGATGTTGCACAGTCTGGCTATGTTTCTGAGATGGAAATAGGCTACCTTCGTCACCTTGTTGATGTGACCAGACACATTGATGGACGGCTTTGCGTGGATGTAGATATGGATGTGATAGGGAGAGCGGTGGTAGCATTAGATTGAGGCTGCACAGGATACGGCCAATCGGTTGTATGTTGATGCTGAAGAGAAATGGGCCGACGACTTATCCCCGGGGAACACCAGGCAAAACAGGATGGATCTCTGAGTCACATCCTGACAAACTGCTTCTGGTCGAAGAGGTAGGAGCTCAACCAGTGCAGGGCACAGCCAGATATCCCTATGCCTTCCAGTCGCTGCAGTAAGGCAGGCTGGTCAGTGATATCAAAGGCTGTGCTCATATCCAGGAGGACAAGAACACTTGACAAGCCTTCATGAGCAGTTGCACAAAGGTCATGAACTACTTTGACCAGAGCAGTTTCAGTCACGGTCGGATGTGAAGCCAGATTGTAAAGGATCGAGAAGGTCAATGTTGAAGACGTGTTTCCAGAGTTGCATGGCTACTTCCTCTCAAGGACCTTCGAAAGGAATGATACACTGGAGAATGGCCGTCAATTATCAGGGATGTTGCGATCGAGGCCTGGTTTTTTTTTTTACAGAGCGGTAGCTGCAGCACATTTTAACAGTACGAAGTGAGTTACTTAGATTAGCCACGAAGGTGGCAAGGGATGTGAAGTTTCCCCCGAATGAGTTTGGATGAGAACAGATCCAAGTCCAGTAACCCTGTGTTAGGGCTTCTAGCCGCTGTCGTTACTGAAGACCATTCCGCCAGCAGCGACGTCATCCGCACTGCTTTCTTCCGTTTTCCACCCTCTGTTGTCCGTGTCGTTTGTTTTTTGTCCGGCACTAATGCGAAAGTAGCCGTTTGTTGCTGTCGTTTTGATTATTATTACTTGCAAGGAGGAATAATGGAAAGTGCCTGGAAGGTCTTTGATTAAAACCAATCAAAGTGGGGCCATTGATCAAATGCAATGGAGTTCAGCCAAGCAGGGAAGAGCATCACGCTAATTTTCAGAGAACGGAAACCGCATTGATTTTTCTTCCTTCCTCTCAAGAGTGATCAGCTGACGCAGAGAATATATTAAGGCAATAACGCGATTGTTAAATTTGGCTAATACAACAGCTAATAGACCTCCATGGGCTTCGAGATATAAAATTGAGCATGTGGCCATGAGTTTTTCTCGTGAAATATCAACAGCACGGTTTTATTTATTTGCTTTTACCCTGAGAGGTGTTTTTTTTCCGTCAACGAAAACCACACGCACGGGGCTCATTTTTTCTGCAAAGCACCGGATAGTGGATGAATTCAACGTCAACTTTAATTACTCTTATCAGGCACCGCATCTAGAATTAAACATCAGATGAATAATGTGACTGGTGAGTGAGTTGAAGAGCTGGTGATCGAAAGGTAATGCTAATAATAAAGGTTTTTAACCGTTGAGAATAAATCCCCATCGCTGTTGTTTCTGGATTGCCGTATCGAGTGTTCCTTTTCGCTCCTTCCGGACGTTATGCCTCCACGTTGGAGGCATCACCAGCCGTGTGTTAAGTAAAAGAGATCCATGCTTAAATAGAAATCTCATCTCATCTCATCGTCAGAAACCGCTTAGTCCTGTACAGGGTCTCGGTGAGCCGGAGCCTTTACCCGGCAGACACAGGGCGCAAGGCAGGGATATACCCACGATGGCACGCCAGTCCATCACCAGGCCCTTCGGGCAATTTAGTCTGCAAGCCAATTAACCTATGCAGCAGCATGTTTTTGGGACTGTGGGAGGAAACCGCAGTGCCCAGCAAAAACCCACGCGGACACGGGGAGAGAACATGCAAACTCCACACAGAAAGGCACCAGAGCCGAGATTCGAACCCGGGGCCTTCTTGCTGTGAGGTGACAGCGGTACCCACTGGGCCATCGTGCCACCCTCAATAGAAATAAAACAAATAAAAAGCCATGTGGTTTGAAATCAAGAAAAGACACATTTTAAACCAAAAACATAAATGACAGGAGTGGTGGTGGTGTTTGGTTCGAGTCATGACATTGATGTCAGCAGTGATGATAACAATGGGAGTGGGAATTTGCGATCGATGTGTAATTGTGATGGCTGTAGTCATGGTGATCACTGCGATGGTGACGATACTGGGGGTGGTTATTTCGATGCCTGAGATTGTTATAGTGATGGACATGGCGGTAGCGATTACAGTGTTGATGTTAAAGCAATGGTTATGGCCATAACTTATATGGTTTTAATAGATAAATATAGCGATAGCTGTGATATTAGCTATTTCGATATGGTTTACCATGACAACGATGACAAGGATGTAGAAATGTAGCAGTGATTCATCAAACGCCTGAAGCAAATTCTAATGCTCGCAAATTCCTATACATGCACCGAATCACACATCGAAGACTCGATTATTTCTAATTTATGCAAATAACATGCAAACATACCTATCCGCTAATAGAATGAGACATCACCCATAACGGAGAACACGAATGCGCATGATATCAGTGGCACGGAGCAATTCACGCTGTGAGCGATGACCCCAATTTGTAGCGAAGCATTGAAACTCCGGGAAGAAATGAATTGGCACAAGCGTGCGATGCATGGCAGCAATGATGCTGTGACGCCGCTGATTGTGACATCACCGATGCATGCCGGCGGCGATGGTGCCCTGATGGTGGTCGCGGCGGTGATTGCAACGTTGCTTAGTGTGCTTGAGACGCTGGTGATGGTGATGGTTCCAACGTTGGTGGAGGTGGCGCAACGTTACCATTCACCACCGTCAGGGTGGTGAATGGTAATGGCGGTGATGACGACGTCGCTTACTGTGGTTGTGGCGGCGGTGGTGATTGTGATGCCGTTTATCGTGGCAGTGAGAGGTTGTGATGCAACGTTAATGATGGTGGTGGTGGTGGTGGCGATTATGGCACCACTTTGGTGCTCGTGGTGATGATGTTGTCACTGGTGGCAGTGATTATCACGTTATACGCGGTGGTGAAGACGGTTGCAATGATGACGTCGTGTATGATGACCTCATCTTATTGTCAGAAACCGCTTAATCCTGTAAAGGGTCGCGGTGAGCCGGAGCCTATCCCGGCAGACATAGGGCGCAAGGCAGGGATATACCCACGATCGGACGCCAGTCCATCACCGGGCACTGAGAGCAATTTAATCTGCAAGCCAATTAAGCTATGCAGCAGCATGTTTTCTGGACTTTGGGAGAAAACCGGAGTGCCCGGCGAAAACCCACGCGGACACGGGGAGAGAACATGCAAACTCCACACAGAACGGCACCCGAGCCGAGATTCGAACCCGGGCCCTTCTTGCTGTGAGGAGGCGACAGCGCTGCCCACTGGGCCACCGTGTGCATGTTGGTGATTGTGATGATGACTTCACTGACGGCGGTGGCGGTGTTCAACGCGCGTGCTTGTCTGACAGACCTGCGGCGAATGACGGCGGGTTTCCTGGGCATGGCGGTGGCGATCCTGCTCTTCGGCTGGGTGCTCGGCGTGCTGGGATGCTGCTGGGAGAGGGGACTCATGCAGTACGTGGCCGGCCTGCTCTTCCTCATGGGCGGTGAGACGCACGCGGCGACCGGCACCCTCGCCATCCGCACGCGTCCGCTGCGTACGCGGGACCACTGCGCGCAAGCACGGCCGCTCCGCACGCACGCACGCACGCTCACGTGTACGTCAATCGCACTGGGTCGCCGGGTTCGCCGGTCCAACTCTTTCAAAAGCATTGCTTTTTTTTTGGTTAACGCAAACTTGCTTCTGTGGTGAGCACCTTGTCATGAGATGATCACTACACGTGGGTGTCTTGCAGGGCAGTGCAAACCCTTCGTGTTAGAGAACAGCCAGAAAGTAAGCCGGTATGGTCCGGTGCGGCGCAGCGGTAATTTATTGCCCGAAGCATTCAGTGCGGTGCAGGTGGAAATGGGGGTTTGCGATATGACCGGGACGATCTGGGCCGCTTTGGGGATCCGATCGAACGTTCGAGGATTAAAACAATATTAAGAATAAGAACAACAACAACAACAAGATCGCTAACTTCAAAGTTCCCATTTTTCGCACTTCACCGCTGAAGCCAAGCTGGGCGCTGCGTTAAACGCGATGCTTGAGCTGCGCTCGCAAGCGCGTCGGTCAGCCGCGGGGCCCGCCGCGGAGGCCCGCCGCGGGGCCCGCCGCGGAGGCCCAGCCGGTGGCGAGGCGAAGCGCCCGACGCTTCGCCGGTTTCGGTCGCCTCGGCGGTGGCGGCGGCGGCGGCGGCGGCGTCGTAATTTGCTCGATGCCATCGTGGAAAGCGTGCGCGCGTCGCGGCGGCGCGGTCGTTAAACCCGTGGCATTTCCACGTTCCGTTATAAATGTCACCGATACTACCGGCACGTCGATAAATCACATCAATTAGTCATAATTGATGCGCGGCGCGCGCGCAAGTGACTTTTAATTGTAAGGAAGTTGCTAAAGAGACTGCCAGGCGCCGCGTTTATTTAGGTGGTAAAAACACGTAGTGCAGCGAGGAGAAAAGAACGTTAATTGCAAACGTGCGCTGCCACGGCACGCACATCATGGTTAATATGAATGTCTTTATTACACGCCGAGAAAAGAATGAAATGCAAGCTAATTACAGGCGTGTTTGCCGAGACCACGAAGCATCGGTAAATTAATTTGTGGCACTTTCAGATTAACGACGTGTACATTGCTCACTCGAGCCGCGAGCGAAATGTCACGATGACATTAAAGAAATGTAACGGCATAAAAATTTTTTTTCCATTATCAATGCGCGGGGTGATTTAAGCAATTGTTCCCACAAACAAGACAAGACTGTTTTATGGGACCGAAACGATTCAATATTCTCACGCCAAGCTCCCAGAGGAAAGTCTACACATTTTCACAGTTCAAGTTTGCAATTCTGTGCGAAGAACCGATTCTCTTTTGATGGCAGAAAGAAGGGCTTGCCCGATGCAGTTTGATTCCCACCTTGGGTGCGTTTCAGGGTAGCGATTGTAATCCTCCTATTCTGAGTGGATTTCCTCCACGTTCTCCATTTTCCTCGGATAACTTTAAAAAAATAACTCAGAAATGTATTCATTAATTGGCTATTTACATCATAATATTTAGAATGCATTGTCTGGCATATTTTGGCACCAGTTGGCTAAGTGGATGCCCTCTCCCGCTCTGCTGTTTCCTCGAGTATCTCTGTCTCATCCTGAATCAGACGTAGATTTTGTTGAGCTCCTTATAAATGCAATCATTATTATCTCATTTATATTTTTTCTTATTTCCTCTCCGTATCACTTGTACAGTTTGTTCACTCTGTTCTGCCTAATTGTAATATCAGTACACCGTCTGCATCGCTAGTTAGTTTTTAATAACTGGAGATTCAAAAACATATATCGCACGCTTCTCTTCCATTGGATGGCGTTTCGAAACTGAAGCAGAGCTACAATTTTGTTTTTGTTTTGTAAGCCATTCCTCGGCATCCGGGATGGACAGCTGAGTAGCGTAGTACACTTTTTACACCGGGCGGCACGGTGGCCCAGTGGTTAGCGCTGTCGCCTCACAGCAAGAAGGTCCCGGGTTCGAATCTCGACTCGGGTGCCTTTCTATGTGGAGTTTGCATGTTCTTCCCGTGTCCGCGTGGGTTTTCGCCGGGCACTCCGGTTTCCTCCCACAGTCCAAAAAGCATGCTGCTACATAGGTTGATTGGCTCGCAGGCTAAATTG
>JAZEWT010000006.1:17688525-17701959 GCA_036362905.1 Mordacia mordax
CCCCCCCGGACACTGCGAATGGTTAAAATGCATCTTGGGCAAGTGCGTGTCCATTCCAAGATTATGCAGCGCACGCTTAAACGTTTTGCCGACGAAGGGCGGGGGATGATGCCTGACCTTATGCTGTGGCATTAAAACAAGCAACAACATCCCCTGCACTCTGCATTTCGCGATAGGCGCTGGGGATTTGTATTCATGACAGCTCGCAGAGCAGAGCCATGTTGACGGCGGACAGGCGGATCCACAGCTCTCTGCTCACCTCGAGTCTACCGAGGGAAATGTCATCCCTTCTTCCCTTGAACTGCGGGTCTGCGAGAGATACCTTCGTCAATTTTTAATGAAATATTTCCAAGCCCACGGTTGCGAAATAGGGGACAGAGAGAGCGAGAGAGAGAGAGAGAAAAAAAATGAAACCGTTGCAGTAAGAATCCAAACCTTATTCCGACAAAATAGTATTTTCTCCCCTGCTAGGTTCAGACTCCGTTAACCTAGAAACTCAGCATACAGAGCTCCTCTCAGCTGCCGATGCTGCAGGGCTCTCAGCAAATTTTACTGCACTTATTCACTGTGTAAAAAAAATGTAGATAATCCGCAGACAATATGATGAAATTGCATGCGACTCCCCTTATCTGCTACTAATTAGCGGGTGACCAAAAACCATTTCACAAGAGGATGGCAAAAATCTTGTGTTGGTAGTAGTAATGATAATAAAAACACAATTTCGAGCCCACATATTTCACGAATCGAATGCAACGTTCAATCCAGAACTCGGCGGCGCCGATACAATAATTATTCCTGGTATCTATAATTGTCAGGGATGATCACAGATCTTAGGAAGACTAGCACCGTGGATAACAGGTGTTTTCACACAGACCATACAGATGGGAGTCGCGCAGAAATAGGGCCGCGTGTAAGGGGAGAGGCTCCTGTGATACGAATCTTGCCCGTTGCTATCCCAGTGGGAACAGAGGACAAAATGCTCAATGTCACCGGAGTTGTGGGACTCGCCAATGCGTACACTTTGTTCAGCTCCAGCGCTCTTTTCATACACTGTAAAAAAAAAACTGCCAGGAAAAAGCACGTGTGAATTAAAACGGACTGCGTAAGCGGTTGTGCCCGCGCCACGTGCACCAACGTGGTTCAAAACTACAGACGCGTTATATATAGGACATCTTGATGTGTAATGTACATTGCAAATACCATTGTGCTATCGTGGCTCACACACAGTAAATGGCGGAAGCGTTTTTCGTTGTTATTTTCCCTCGCACTCGGAAGCGATGGAGGCGTGCACGCAAGCGAGACGTCGGAGTTGGGGGGAGAGAAGCTTTAATGGGCAGAGTTTTCACGTCGGGATGAGGATTATTAGAAGGAAAAGTGACGGCCATTAACGTTTAAGGGTATATTGTCTCACAGCGGTGTGCCACATCCGATATGCAAATCGCCAACGCATTCAGAGTATTTATTCCGCAACGCTCGTCTCATTGAACCCAACTTTTTCTATTGATACGTGACATTGAGTAGAATCTTTCTCACATCCATAGCCCACGGCGCGATTTTATTTGCATGCCTTGGCAAATTACGGTTCAGTTTGACTGCGAGTCGTACGGTGGGGTGATAATGTAATGCTGCTGCTCTCACCCGCACTAAGGTGACTGGCGAGCGTGAAATATTAGGCTAAAAATATACATCTACCTTGTCAATGAGGCTTTCGAGAGCTCCCCCAGGCCTCTAGTTAGAGATCTCTTACGCGATCTGGTGGGAAGGGCTCCCTTGCTCGCAGTGGCAGTCAGAAGTAGAGCTGCACTGCTGCACACAGACACAAATAAAACTATGAAGATTGCTTTCCACAAAGCCAGAAAGAGAAAAGCGGGGTAGGGGGAGCGCTCAACACGGCTATCTCGAAAGAGCAGCTTTATAGTAATTGCATTTATAGAGCGCCTTTCACCCGAGGGTCACATCGCAAAACGCTGCACAGGGCTATGGAGAGTAATTATCACACATAAAGCCGTGAAAATTTGCATCCCAAGGAAGAAAACAGTTTTTATATTGTAATTGTCACTAGTAATCTGCGCTGCAAGCTTGAGGCTGTGATCTGTAATAGTTTGAACGAGCCTTGAGAGCTGGGTCGAAGAACTCAAGTTTGTGCAAAACTAACTTTGCACGCCATTGCATTGTGGTGCAGCCGCTGATGACTGAGCACCGACTGGTTCCTGTGCTCAAGATTTAGGATGGATGCAGGTATTTAAACCGAGGAATCCCAGCGGCTCTTGGTCACAGTGCTCCAACGCAATCACGGTTCGCTTGCTGCATAGAGAATCATTGGGCGAGCCACCCAGTTCGTTTGCAAACGAACTGGGTGGTGAATAATAGAACTCTTGCGAGCACCTCGCGGACAACTTAATTCACACTTATTGCTTGCACAATAACCCGTAGGCGGTGCATCGTCTCGTCATGGCAAATTTACACTCCGTCTATATACATATGTTGGCGGTGCATTGATATATATCTATTTGTTTAACTAATTGGGAGGAATTAGCATAAATACGTTAGGAGCAGGCGCTGTAAACAATCACAATCAATCTGCTTGTGTTCCCCAGAATGTGTTTTTCTTTTGCTATTCCCGGGAGGGTCTTTACCTTTACTGTTGTTCCTCTACCACCGCGTTATCAAGGGAGAGGCAAATACATTTTCACAACGCAACGAGTGTGGTCGTAAAGCCGCTGGAAAAGCTGACAATCTAACATTTGAAAAGCGTAAAAAAAAACATTCTTTTTTTTTTGGGGGGGGGAGGGGGATCTTCGTCCACGTAAAATCATTTCGAGGAGACGTAAAGTTGTAAAAGAAACGAAAATTCGGAACGAACAAACATTTTAGACGATGTCTGCTTGGGGTCATTGTGGGTCCGAACAAGAAGCTCGTTAACACTAATTATTCTATTTTTGCCCATAGGCCTGCTGCTGCGCGCACATGTACCAACAGTAATTAAGGCATGTTCTAATTCTTCCATTCTGCGAGGCGGTTTGTGTTTCTTTTTCAATCCACAGCCCCAGAGCCTTGACACGGTGGGCCATGAATCAGCTCCGAAACACCTGGCCCTTCCTTCTCACTCGCACCACGCCACCGCCACCGCAGTACCGCAGAGTTAAGACCTCAGACGTCATGCGTCTGTGGAAAGGAGAGACAGGCCCGCTCTGATGTCCCCTTGGCAACGAACATCGCTCAGAGCCGCCGTGCTGTGAACGCGCTCGCTCCGTCGACACGGATCGTTTGGCAGCGGAAAGGTCTTCACGACTCCCCCGACAGGAGTAGGGTTTCCACCTCTAATGTTAAAAAGCATAACTGTATATGTATATAAAAACAACCACGACATGTCATCTGAACACGAATATCTCGCAATATCAGAAGAGGGGAGAACTAAAAATATGGATTTAAAAAATCCCATTGCCCAAAACATTACCTATTACTGTAAATGTTTTCCTTTTTCGGCAATGTTCGTGATAAATATGTAGAATTTCTGCTAAATGAAAGTCACATTTTCTTGGGCAGTGTGTTGCTGGTGCTGATACTGAACTGATTTAATGTACTACTGTAGCAGGAAGACTTAAGATATTTTCGAGGACAGCAACTGCCTCCAAAAAAGGAAGAACCAGGGCGAAGCCAGAACAGTGGGCAACACTGGCCAAGGCAGGCCCCTTACCTGTGGGTGAAAACCAAAAACCCTGTGCGCGTAGAGAAGTTGCAGTGAGATTTATCTACGAAAGACCACACTGCTGCTACAGATTAAATGAGGAGCTGTCCCAGTAGCCCCGGACTGGCAATGGCATTGCGTGTGGTGATGGTGGTGGTGTGGGTCAGAGCAAGCACAATTAAAACACACAAATGCAAAAGAGCCAGATGCTGTTAATTATAATTACGTGTGCTCCAGTACATTAGAAAACGTAATTTCCAATTTTTTTTCCCCCATATTATCACCTCTCACCGGAGGCGTGCATGATTGTGACATCTGTGAGTGTGTGTATAAATAGTATACATTGCAGGTGCTTTGACTGTGAACGATGGTGGCAGTGAATGTTAACCGCTAATGGGAAGACGGTTTAAGTTGGGAGCGTTTAACCAACACGTGAGTCAGCGCCTTCCCGTTAAAGCGTTTGGTGGAGACTTTGCATATTTAAAATGAAAACAAGTAATACGTCTCCCGCACGCACAAGAACGCCCTTAGTTTTTCAGGGTCTGTGGTCAAATGTGTGCTTTTTTTGTACAGTGTATGGGTGGAATAGAGGCATGTTCATAATGGATTACTGTAAAAATAAATTTAAGAAAATAAGAAAAGTTACCGTTGTACATGCTAAAGAGATCGCCGTGTGCATATTTCAAGGAAAGCGGGATGGGAATACTTTCTGTGCTTGTACGTAAATCATTGTTATATTAACAATGGGTATTATTTTTGGTCTTATTCATAGAGTCGGTGGAAACATCAGTCATGGGTTAGCGGGGCGTTTATTAATTTATTTTCAAGAAGTAAAAATGATAGCAGACTTAAATGCAGCCACATTTTGAAAGGATTTATAATGAGTTGTTAATTAATCGGCGTTCAAAGCTTAACCAAAATCCGAAGTTTGTCTAATTCTGACACGTTTTATTAGAGATATGTACAAAGTACGCAATTTATTACACAAAATTTCAACACATCGGTCAACAACACTGTCTTAAAGTAAAATTACATACAGCAGACACGCGTTTTGAGCAATGGACCTTCTTCACAGGAAATAAATATCCATTTGAAAATTCATCCAACCTATGGTACAATATCAAGTTTGTAATTAATACATTTCGCAGACGATAAGAAGCACCTCAAGCTTGTGACCGGTGTCAATCAAGTTATGCAAATGTGGTCTCCCACGCATGCAAATATGCACTCATTCGAAAAAATGAAATTTTTTTACCATTTCTGGCAATTAGACAGGTGCTAAGATCTTCAAACACCAAAATAAATACCTTTCACAAAGTGTCCAGTTTGCAAAAGCCACACAGACTTGTGGCAAAATATACAAACACAAAGCTTTGGTAATATATGCATTGTCCTTCAAACTGGTTGGCCTACACCAGACATGGCTTTATTTTGAGCCTGATTGTCAGTGTTAGCCAGATGTTGCCAAAAGGCAATCAGCTCAGGACAACGCAATATCAATGCTCTAGTAGCTCAGGTCGAGCTGTTTAAGCTGTGGGTACTTTTGCCAGTGTACATATGTAAAAAATAGAAAAAGGTTTTTACCATTTCTGGCAATTGTACAGGTGTTAAGATCTTACGTATATACACTGGCAAAAGCACCCATAACATGCACTAATACACTGGCTTATAAGATGCATCCCCGAGTCTGTTTGTAACTGGGAAAATGCGGAAGTGATTATGGCAAGAATACTGGATAAATTTCTCTTGCAAGTACATGGCCAACAATTTAAGCAATTAATTTTAAGCAATTAAAGGTTTGTGTCATAGACAGAATAGTTACAGCCAGTCGCAGACAATTATTGCTGGGTGGGTGAGTTTTATAGAGCCAGTGGGACCCACTGCTGTTGTAACTCTGCACAAGGACTTTTAACATTCGAGTCAAGGAATCTCGTTGGGTAAGTTTAATCAATCGATCGATCAACATACAGTATTTAAAACCTAGGTGAGAGCCCACTGGGGAGTAAAAGCATCGCTTTCAAGGATGGCGTTGTTGCTCTGCTCGACTGCACATTGATTGCGCGTTTATAACACATCCCATCGATTTTACTGTTAAACAGAAAATAACTTCAATCAAAACTTTTCGACAATCCAGCAGCGTTCAGATCCGCCACCCCCTTCGTTGACTTTCTATGCTACGCCATTGCGCTTTTGAGCTTTTGTACAAAATGAAAAGAACACACACAAGGCGTTTGAGTAAAGCGTGACATAAGAAGAAAAAAAAGGTTCAGCGTAGGACATCTACTTTGTGTAAATATTGTTGAATAAACACAGTAAATGCTTCAGTTATGACATTTTATTACGATGCTCCCCCACCCCTCTGCCCCCCTAGCTGTTCACATGTTCCCCCATTTCCCCCAACTCCCCTCCACCTCTCCCGGCCAAGTAACCCTGGTTCTGTGTCTGTTGCCTGTTGCCTTCCTGTGGTCGTGACCATGCAATAGCCATGCATTGTTGAGGTATTGTATTGCTGTTGTGTTTCATTGTCCCGGAATGGGGCATAAGAAATAAATACAATTGAAGATTATCGGCGGCACTCTTCCGATTCTTTACGTGGAATTTGTCTCCATTGCCGTTATCGTCGTTTTTGAGCAATCCACTGCTGGATAAAGTACTCTGAAATGCAACCACAGTTATTCTCGGTGGTTATATTTCTATTCTTTTAATTCTCATTATTCGTAATCAATAATTGTACGCCTCATCTCTTGGGGCCTACTCGACGAACTGAGAGAGTGAAGCCTTCGCCTCACCTCGCAGCAGCAGTCGCCATTGTCGTACCAGTACCAACACCTCACTCACCGCGTAGCTCAACTCTATGCGCACCCTCACCTTCCTCACCTCGCTCTCCCCTCACGACCCTCCTTATCTTGTTATCTTCTTACCCTCATGCCACCACCCCTTCTCTCCCTTACTTTGCCACCTCTCTTAACCGTCTTCCCTCACTTTCCTCTGCTATTGCTTTGCAGTGGAAGAGGTCAAGGTTAGGCTTCCGGTTTTTATCCCTCTCTGTATGGAGCTCATGTGGGTCTGGGTTGGTTGGCCTGCTCAGTAAATTGCCCCCCTGGGAAGTGCCCTGTGATGTGCTGGTGTCGCATCCTGGGTGTGGCCCCACGTTGCGCCCTGTGTCTGCCGGGGTAGGCTCAGGCCCCTCGCGGCCCTGTGCAGGATTGAGCGGGTATAGATGCTGAATGACACTACCTGGCATTACCTCATTACCTAACTACTCACCTCTTGTCCATTCGCCACATCAGCACTTCAATCATGATCACCTACACACGTGCAGCCCTCCTGAGCCTCTGCCTTGAATCACATCCCATTATACCAAACCTTCTTGCCATATGCCGTCAGTTGGAGATATTTTGCCACCGTCATTAAATCTATGGGAGTGCTGGATACAAAAGGCTCATTAATCTGCCCATGATTGATTTCCCTACCCCCATCCCGGTATTATGCCCCACCTATCAGCTGCCGAGGAAGCAACACATTAGGCCATTTGCAGCTCAGCGATACTTGTGGACAATACCACTGGTCAGTCCTCTCCAGCGCACACATTGTCTGCAAATCAAACCCACTTTAGTCTGCTCAATTTGCACTCTCTAAACACTGAAAAAGCCCCACTCGGTACTCAGCTGATATTGGATATTGGACAGCAGTCTGGACCTGTTCTTTCCAACAAAGACCTGGAACCATCAAGATAATTTTCTCACATTAAATCAGGCTCAACCGTGAGACTTTGCACTTCATCAGAAGGCTCGTTTCTATGATGGTGGCCTTGCGGTTCTCCACTGTTGCTGCCGACATCCATCCAATTTCATTGCCAATCCTCCGTTCATTCGAGCATATGACTGGATAGGAGGTCGGCTCAACGTGCAGAGTGGGGCTGAATTGACTTTAAGAATATATGACCTCACTGTCCATGCTCAAATATATAAAGACCAGCTCAATCGCTACCGGAA
The DNA here is from genome assembly GCA_036362905.1 of Mordacia mordax. Classification (NCBI taxonomy): domain Eukaryota; kingdom Metazoa; phylum Chordata; class Hyperoartia; order Petromyzontiformes; family Petromyzontidae; genus Mordacia; species Mordacia mordax. Next base: position 17,696,209 of record JAZEWT010000006.1, read on the forward strand.
GGCACTTGATTGTGCCCATACCAATCACTTTCCCAACATCGACAATCCATCGGCTCCTTCATCCAGTCACTCACCCTCACCTCTCTTCATTAATAAAAGCCAGGCAGATCAGTTGATTCAGTTTTTTTTTCCAATCAAAACAAAGTCCACCGCATGTCTACCCATTATCAACCAACCATTACCTAAACAGTTGTTTCTTCGCCTACTCTAATTTAAAAACTCCTGGAATTTATCCGAGTTAACGGAATCTGATGTCTCTTCATTACCATATCTCGACCTACTAAATGCTTCCTGGACCTATTCCCATCCAAACTCATCTGGGGAAATTTCAAAACCCTTGCCACCTTCGTCACTAATCTTTTCAACAGCTCATTTCGCTCCGGCATCATTCCCCAACTATTCAAATGTGCCGCAGTTACCCCTCTGCTCAAAAACCTGCCCTTGATTGCAACATCCCTGATAATTATCACCCCATCTCCAATTTACCATTCTCTCTAAGGTCATTGAGCATGCAGTAGCCATGCAACTCCAGAAAACCACGTTCTCAAATGAACCCCTCCAATCTGGGTTCAGATCCAGCCACACTACTGAAACTGCTCTGGTCAAAGCAGTTTTTGGATACACTCCAAGGAATCTTGAAACAATTATCGCAGTAAACTCATCTCTCACGTGACAGAACGTTTTCACCCAACAGTAGTTTCTGTTGGGAAGACCTACTCTCAATAGCTGCTCTTTAGCGATAGCTGTGGTGAGCGTTCATCCCTCTCTCCCTCGCCACGTTGTCGCCTTTCCAGGCTAGCCTGAACGCTCTACACGGCTATCCCAAAAGAGTAGCTCTCGAGAGCAATTCCCCATACATCCTCCACGTTTACCACCTCTCTGATGCTGTTACAGTTGACATACCGTTCTCTCCGCAGCTCAGATATGTAAAAAAAATGTTGTTGATATGCCCTTCAGACGTAGTTGTTGACATGCCGTTCTCTCGACAGCTCTGTGCAGTGCCTTGTGACCCTCCGGTGAAAAACGCTTTTACTATTATTAGCGCTATTATTATTAAAGAGTACTCATAAAATACACCGCAAATTAAAACACCTCTTAACTGCGCTGGTCACTCTAATGCAGTCATTGGCTGTGCCAAGTCATTTGACGGCATATGTGCTTTGTAAATATATCCAAGTTTTTAGGCCGTTCAGCTTCAGAGGCCTAATGGTATCTCTAAAGTGCGCCATGCGGTACGTGAAGAAGAGCAATGAATAATGAAAATTAGATGCACAGTGACCGTTATTTGCTGGGAAATATACTCGCCCAGCCTCACTGGACCAACAGCCTCGGGCTGTCGTGGCAAATAAAAGTCTCGGAGATGGGGCATCCTCGTTAAAACAAACAAAGCCTTCAACTGCCACGCTTAGGCTGATGAAGTCACCCTCGATTGGCAATAATTCTCGATAGTAGATCAGTGCGTCTCAAGTTTGATGAAAAAAAATTAAAAAAACTCCCGCTATTTTTTTTTGAAGAATCGTAATTACTGGGGGCGGCGCGGTGGCGCAGTGGTTAGCGCTGACGCCTCACAGCAAGAAGGTCCCGGGTTCGAGTCCCTCGGCTCGGGTGCCTTTCTGTGTGGAGTTTGCATGCTCTCCCCGTGTCCGCGTGGGTTTTCGCCGGGTACTCCGGTTTCCTCCCACAGTCCAAAAGCATGCTCCTGGATAGGTCGATTGGCTCGCAGACTAAAATTGTCCCGCAATGCCCGGCGATGGACCGGCGTCCCGTCGTTGGGTGTATTCCTGCCTTGCGCCCTGTGTTTCCGGGATAGGCTCCGGCTTCACCGTGACCCTATATAGGATTAAGCGGTTTCAGATAATGAGATGAGAGGGAGATGAGATGAGTAATTACTGGGACAGGGAGACTAAAATCGAATGAAGAGAAGTGGTTTTACGTCCTCAGTTAATGGGCCCTAAATGAGCAGATATTCTTGGAGCCCCTCCGCGAAGCCGATGTGCTCCATCTCTCGCTGGATGTGTTCGCGGAACTTTCAGTTTGTAACTGGTTTGTTCTGTGCAGCGTCTTACATAACAGCAAGGAACGTGCTGGGAGCTGGAGTTGGAGCCGTGACGCTCGCCTAATGAACGGCCGGACGCCGGGCAAGAACGCGCAGTGTCTTCATTAACACTTCCTTCAAACGTGTAACTGCTTCGATGCGGTTAGGGGAGTGGAAACGTTTAGTTGATTCCATCCATCGATTCTTAAGCTCACGATGCGTGCAATGAATCGTACGTGGACGAACGGCTATTTTTCAACTCGTTTACGTTCTGTGTGATGAATTTTTAATTGAGCGGTGATCCTGAAATGCTGATATCAATTGAATCGCTGGATAATAAAAGCACCGATAGCTAAAATTATGAAGATAACCACGACATTGAAAACATTGTTATACTCATCTTGACAATACCCATCGGTGGCGATGACAGTATTCGCTAGAGTATTACAACAAATCGTTGTTTCTTGATTCGAAGTGGCTCTGCCTCGTGATAATCCATCTGGAAGGACTCGGAGACGGCGCTGATCTTGAGGTGGGTTTAGACAACACCACATGATGTAACGGCTTAAAACTGAAAGCTACCACACAATGTCTATCGCTGGGCCACAATCCCAGCCACCGCGAATATCATTGGTGTTTGGAGACCACCACCTCCGACAATATTTTTGGATACGCCTAAGAGACACTCATAACATTTGTGACCAGAAATCATAGTAAATTTGAGACCATGCGTCTTTTTGTTTCTATGTTTGCAACGGATCCCATAGGTTGTCAAACCAATAACACGAGGAACGAATTGCTGGTATGGAGAAGCTGCCATCAGGGGTCTCCTAGGCGTAAATAAACCGTGCGCGGAGACATTGTGCCACATTATGGAAGCGATTTAAACGGGTGTATTATTATTCTTTTTCTTTAATCAATAGTAGGATTCCGCTCTCTTCCAATAAGTGACTGTGCCGCTGCCCTGGGCAGATTAGACTTTCATTGATTTTACCCGTTGCTACCACTGGACTGCCGCTGGCTAACAGCTGGACATACGGCATAGGGCATCCACCCCACCATCATCATATGCCGGGTCGAGATCTAGAGAGACCGTTCTTCGCACTTGCCCTTGAATTCGGGGAGGAACGAGGGAATTGAGGTTCTTTATCTTTTTTTCACTGACGCCCAGCGCTGCCCTCCCCCAGCCCTCGGGATTCACTTGTGGGCAGCCGGTAAAACCTTTAACTGCTCTGCCACGATTGACTGATTAACCGCCCCAATGCAATTCCAGTGTCGTGCGTCTGTAAGAGGATTATTGTGCTAGATAGATGAGCTTAGGTACAAAAAAAAGTAAGGCAAAAATAACACATTAATCTTCACACCAAAGTTATAAGGGATCAATACAACTATTTTGAAGTTAAAAATATGAAACTGAGCAGGATATTAGCTCTTTGGCCCAACAGGCAGATGTTATTGTGCCGAGACTCAGTAACGATGGCAGTGTCTCTGCAGAGAGAGATAATGGAAATAATGCAAGAGCGCCCAGGACTAGGGTTTTTTTTACAGTTTTTTTTTATAAGCGTATCAAATTTAAATCTCTTGACTCACCCAGTTTGTGTGTAGTGCGCTGGATTAGAGTCGGTAATTCAGAGGGTAAGATTTCACATTTCGGCAAGAGAAGTCTCAAAATCCACTACAATTCCCTTAAGCAAACATAGAGAGACAGAGAAGAAATGTGGTGGACGGTTTTATAACCCTCGCTTATTGGACAGCAGCATTGTTTTTAAAATGAATAGCCCCTTTAAGGGTGGCGGATGCTGCACGCGTGACCAAACCTTTAGTCAAAGTCCCCGTTTTGCAATGCTTCTTGTGGCAAGGGAACAATTTAAGCCTGGACCTTTGCGACAGAAGAAATCCCATAACAACACTGCGCAGGCTACAGACATAGCAGAGCCTGCGCTTTATTCAAAGAGGCTTTTCAATGTCGTATATTGCACCATCACATATCATCCCCAACCAATTAAACGCCCACGCCCAATGCAGTATTTGTGCATGGGGTAACTGTCATTTTATATAGATGTTCACAAATACCACATTTTATCATTCAGTAATGACCTTTTCTTTTTTGTTCCTCGCATAAATTCCATCACCTATGCGCCCCCCCCCCCCACACGTCGATGGAATTCCAAACGTGTACCTGTCTATGCTCTTTGCGTTCATTTTGACTTTTGTTCCACTATGATTGTTCCACTCCCATTGTTTATGATGCATACGTCGTAACAGGTTAAATTCACATAAATCAAGCATTGTTATGTTTAATAACATTGCAATAATTTTCCAATGGGAAGACACTGACATGCCCTCTGGAGAGACTAACTCCCGCTATAGGAATGTGGAATTCCCACCACCGAATTGGAGTCATCAATTATGAAAAAACGCCGCCCATTGCTCCCTTAAGCATAACCAACCGATCCTTCACGACGACCTGCCAGCACGTGGGCCATTCTCTCCGCAGCTCTGCGACGCGCTTTGTGACCCTCGGGTGAAAAGCGCTCTATCAATGCAATCATTATTAATATCTATGCTGGCGGCTAGACGGCAATGTTGCGATCAGCTTCGAGGCGAGATAACAGCTTGTTTCTGATAGGCGATAGCCTCACGTGACACTGTCAGGGTAATCATCTCATCTCATTGTCTGAAACCGCTTAGTCCTATACAGGGTCACGGTGAGCCGGAGCCTATCCCGGCAGACACAGGGCGCAAGGCAGGAATACACCCGACGACGGAACGCCAGTCCATCGCCGGGCACTGCGGGGCAATTTAGCCTGCGAGCCAATTAACCTATGCAGCAGCATGCTTTTTGGACTGTGGGAGGAAAACTGAGTACCCGGCGAAAACCCACGCGGACACGGGGAGAGCATGCAAACTCCACACAGAAAGACACCCGAGCCGAGAGATTCGAACCCGGGTCCTTCTTGCTGTGAGGCGACAGCGCTAACCACTGGGCCACCGTGCCACCCAGGGTAATCATTTAAAAATTAAATATATATTAAAAATGAAACGAGTACAAAATACGCTGTTCGCCATCCAGTAGGCTCGTTGTGACGTCACAAAAACTGTCAGTCAATGAAAGGCCAGTATATTAATTGTGGTCTGATGCATGCCTAGCCCTGTTATATAATTAGAGACACTGACTTAATTTTACATGCATCTGGGTCTCTATAAAATCTAACTACAGTCTTAATATAATCTGCTCCAGAATGCACAATTATTGTCGCACTAAATGGCTACGTGTCCCTCTGCTTCGTGCTGGGATGATGGCTCTCTGCCGACTTGCGTCTGCTCGGGAACATTTAGTCCTTCCTTGTTTGTTGAAGAAATATATTTTGTCCTCTTACCTTTCGTCCTATAATTTGCTACTATTTGACTATCAACTGAACTATTGTTGCTGGCATGCCGTTCTCGCCACAGCTCGGATTTGTAAAAAAACAAAAAACCCTAAAAAAACGGTATTGTGGTTGATTTTCTGTTCTTGTGTCGTTGTTGTTGGCGTGCCGTTCTCTCCGGAGCTCTGTGCAGCGCGTTGTGATCCCCGAGTGAAACGCGCTCTACAAATGCAATTATTATTATTATGATTTGGGCGGCGCGGTGGCCCAGTGGTTAGCGCTGACGCCTCACAGCAAGAAGGTCCCGGGTTCGAATCTCTCGGCTCGGGTGCCTTTCTGTGTGGAGTT
>JAZEWT010000006.1:17731448-17743191 GCA_036362905.1 Mordacia mordax
GGTAAGTGCCCATAGCCATTCATCACAGCTTCTCCACAGCACTTTATTGTTATGAGTCGTGGCTGCAAACTCTAAAGGGCTGACCAAGACTGAAATAGTGCTCTGACGAAATTTTTTTTTTTGAAACAGCACGCAGTGACCTTCTCCCATCGGTTGTGCCTTTGCTCCCAAAGTTATTGCAGTGAGCAGAAACTAATCCATCCACAACCTGGTTTTTATTGTGTCCATCTACAACTTAGTGTTTATTGTGTGTCGTATTAAAGCTGTGCATTTCTCAGGGCAAATCAAACAGAGGTTTATTCTGTATTTGTACGTGGCCTTTTATTTTGGTTTAGGGGGTGGAATATTGCCACTGTTGGGAGCATTGCCTGTGGAGATCACACTGATGGCTTGCTTATTGTCTCTCTGCACTTCTGCCATTACCTCTCTCCGCATAGGAGCTTCGCTCTGTGCTGGAGCACGTGGTGGAGAGGAACGCAGTGCGCGAGAGCTTGCACGCCAAGCGCGACGCACTGGAGGCCTGGCGCCAAGTGGTGGATACCATCCTCGCCGCGTGTCCCATCGAGCTCCTTCAGGGAGACATGCGGCTCGGCCTAATCACAGACCTCCTTAACGACCTCTTCCGCAAGGTCGCGCGCTTTGACCTCAAAACGCACGGGCGTGTTTATTTTACCGTTCACGGGCAAGCAATGTAGACTACTCAAACAAGTGCGTTATTTGTTGTAATTTGAGGTTTAAAATAACCCGGTATATATTAGAAACAGATTTCCATTGGCTATAATTATTTTTCAAAGAGAAATTGGTAATTTGAGGGATTATTAAAGGGTACAAGCTTCCCCTTCAAACTCAGTAACTGCATAGATGTAAAAAAAACTGACTGGGAAATAACTTAAAATACTTAGATAAGAATTCTTAAACATGACTCGGAAAACTAACCATTGGAATTCCTAATTACTGACAATTACCTCCAGACAGCAAAAGGATGTTTTATACTTCATATTTCCCCAACTTTAAAATGTTTTTGTTCAGTAGAGAACGAGAATGTCTTGAATTAACCTACACATGAGGGGCTAACACTTAAACGGCATACAAATTAGATCTGCAGCTTCGTCACCGGCATCTCTTGCACATTATAATCCCCACTTGATCCACCTACCTCACCGCAAAAATATGCAGTTGTGAACTTGTGCCACCACACCTTGAATTTTGCCGAGCCTGTTTACTTAAATCATATCAGTATTTTTGTTTTCACAGATCCTGGCTGAAGAGGCAGTGCCGGAATTGACGCCAGTGGTGGCGAGCATGGCGTTTACACTGTGCACACACCTCAGCCAGTCACTGCGCACGGAGCAGGCAGGGAGGCCCTTGCCGGTGCCGCAGGTCTCGCAAGGCCCTGCGGAAGAGTGCTCGGCTTTTGTTTCGGTACTGAGTGGGACGTCAGGACTTGCGGGCTTGGCTTCTGTCGGCGTGGTGTCCCTGCAGGCCATCCTGAGGAGCCTTCTCAACTTCATCATGAAGACAAGTGAGTTAGCGAAGCGACGTTTCACAGTCCAGTTGATCACATTCGCATGTTATTTCTGTTTGCCACCTATTAATTGAAAGTGACTAGAGTGTTTGACATTCAGTGTTTAATTCCATCCAGCTGGCAAATAATTGTAGTACTCTGAGGATACTTGAATTTGCGGATATTAATATTTTTGGATTTTCTTCTGCACTTTTGCGCCACTGTCAATTGAAAACTGATAATTGGATGGGTTTTTGGTATGAGAGATGATGGCAGCATTTGGTGTTGGTAATGATGATAAACTATTAAAATCCAGAGTGTAGCAAAGATGACTACAGTGATGAACACTGCACTATTGAGGATTTGTTTGCATAATTGGCCCCATGTTACATTTTCGTGAGTAATGTGTCAAAATCGTGCTCTTGTTGCTCGTGAAGGCGGTGGCATGCAGCGTGTTCGCTCGTCCTTGTACGGGGCCCTCCTGTACTACTTGCAGGTGGCTCAGAGCCCAACGGAACCCGACACACTACAGACCGGTGGGTTGTACGCTACCACGGCCCACCACACATGCATAATCATCACACGTCACATTCCACTGCGCGCCACTGCTGTGCCCTCTCAAAATACCCGGGTAATTGTCAAAGTTAGGCTGCCTCATGAGAGCACATTGATTACAGTGACTCCATCAATACCATTTACGGTTTTTAAATATCCAGGTATAGAAGGGACATGTTATATCTGCCGTATAATTGTTTGCAAATTAGGTTTGAAAATTAGGTTGGTAGCCTTAAATTATAACCAAGTGAGAGATCAGGTTTTAACACTTTTGTGATTCGCTGATTTTGCTACGGAGAGCTGGGGCAAATAACAAAAGGGAAATCGAGTCATCCTTTTGTAAACTAAAAGGTGTGAGGCTTTTTTTAGTCGTAAATGCTTTCACGTCTCTATGCTGCGTAGTTGCGGGTTAGTATGTGCGATAGAAAAGAGTGTATGGGAGTCTATAGTCATATCTGTGTTTGATGGCGTGACCTTCAGGCAAGGGCTCGATGTGGAACACGCTGATGGCTCCCGAGGATGACTTCAGCCGACTGCGGCGTGAGAACGCGCACATCATAAACGGCTACGGCACACCTCTCATGGAGGTGGTCTACCGTGACGCGTGCGACGGCCTGGAGATCGGCAGGGTGCGTCAGGATGGACGGGGGTGGCTGGCTCGCTAACGCAGCGTATGCTCCTTTTAAAGGTTTAACGGTAATGTTCCCTCGCGTGTATTTATTTTTTTCCGTGGAGCTGTGTGACACGGAGCTGTGCTGTCTACCCGCAGATGCTCGCGATGGCGGTTCTGGACCAAGTGGTGGCGATTGACCGGCAGCAGCAGTGGCTGACGTTCCTCATGACCAGCGGATACCTGCAGGTGTTGGTGGAGAGCTTGGCGCACGATGATGCCACGCTGCTGGGCATGCTTGTGCCCGAGCCACCTGTGCTCAAGGCGCTCTATGTCTACGAGTCAAAGATGGTACGTCCACCCTCGAGCAGCTTGTGTAACAACGACATACTGTCCTGAGGAAGCGACACACATTGACATCAACCCGTGATTCTGTTATGTGGATCTTGTTATATTTGTTTCGAAGAAGCTCAAGACAGACATTTACGTGCTGGTGGATTATTTAGATATTCATAACATTTTGGTAGCAAACGATAACTGCTATGTTGATGTGAAGACATGTAACGCTTGTCGTTTTGCAGAATATATGTGCTCGTGTAGGGCGGTGTTATTTGTTCTTTCAGCATTGTTAATTTATTTCACCAATGTAACATCCACTGTTAACTTACAGGGGGAAAGATTTCAAAATATTATCAATAGATTCCATTTTTTTCCTTCGAGTTAAAGCCTTCAAATAAACACTTCAAAATGTGTTATGTTTCTAGATGTGTTTGATATAACAAATGGACAGCCCTTTACCAATATCGCTGTTGTCCAAAGGAAACTTTCTCATTGTATATGTTCCTGATTTCCATAGAAATGCCTCTATAGACTTGTGGCCAAATAACGCGCAATGCATCCCACCTCGTCAGATCTCAAAAACTAAGCCAGGTTAAGCTTGGGTGGTGCTACTCCATCTCTTCCTGCCTCAACCTCCCCTCACTCTTCCTCAGCCTCCTACTCTCCACCTTATCAACTTCCTTCACCTCTTCAACCTCCTTCTTTCCCGACTGCATGACATCACCATGTTCTTCTTTTGCCTCTCCTCTTACCAACGAAACTATGCCACTGGTCTCTTGAGTGGTTCATATTGAACAGGCAGTTGTGGTGGCTATGCACGTGGCAGCCTGTAATCAGCGTTGTGAGGGTAGCAGTGAGATATGGTAGTTTGCACACACAAGTTATGAACCTCCCTTTGCGTGGATGGGTGTCGAGGAGCCATACTATGACTTGTCAATAGAAGGTTGTACATCCATTCCTACCTCAGGTACCTTTCTCTGTTGAGTTTGTGTTCTCCCCCTGTTCTGCGTGGGTTTCCTCAAGGTTTTGCGGTTTCCTTCCACAATGAATAAGCACTAATTAATGAATTGGCCAATAACCTAACGTACAGGAAGCAGTTTCTAGCGGGCTGGTGCCGATTAACCGCCTCGCTGACTCTCCCCTCTGTGGTTTCTTTACGCCTCCGTATCCTTGTCTCATGCATGACCATGCATGGGATTGTGCGCGTTATAAATTGTATCACTCCGTCAGTGAGTTGACAAGATGGATGTACATGTACATTCTTGTAGCTGTAAGAAGGGTTGATGCTTTAAGAATATATATAATTGCTTTCCCTGTCTTGTGTGACCTGAATTTTTTTTTTCTACTGTCCAGGCCTTCTTGACTCGCATTGCCCGGAGCCCTCAGGGAGCCACAGAGCTCCTGAGAGCTGGTGTCATCGCTTGCCTGGCACAATGCCGTGTGTTCAGCCTCCGTCCTGAGCTCGACACTTACAGGCAATGTTTATAATCCATATTACACTAATGCAAGCAGTACCAAGTCATTATTTGCATTGTGGTAACAGAGTACATTGGAACAAAAAAAAGTGTGCCTGGTTTTTTTAACGAAATGTAACTATCAATCCACAGCTTGTATGGCGGTAAAGACCGGGAGAGTTTTATCCCGTCGACATTGGACCGTTACAGGCAGATACTTTTTGCCGCCCTACAATTATGTTCCACCATCCTCACGTCGCTGTCTCAGCAGCAACAGCAAGCTGCCAGCCAGGTGGAGCATTCACATCGGTGCCGGTTGACACCCACACGTTGTTTTTTAGCTCATCAATACGCAAAGCCCCTACACTGAGGCTTTTACGACTGTGGTTAAAGTGGCAAACAGTGGTTGGTAATACTGCTTTGACATTTTGCAGGTGATCCAGTTCCTGGTGGTTCACGGCGATGCCGTGCACTCCATCCTACGGTGCCAGGAGTTCAGCCTGGGAGCTTTGCAGGAGCTTGCGCTGCTCGTAAGCATCATCTGCAAAACTGCTTTGCACGGTAAGCCGATCCAACACATTTATTTGTGCCAAAACAGTTCCTGCGTGCAACTAACCAGAGAATTAGTTAACTCAATATTTAATATGGCATTGTGCAAGTGAATTACAAATGTACTCTATTTCCGTTTTGCACACCAGAGTTTCTATCTGTGCTGGACTTCCAAGGTAATGAGGTGGCACTTTTGGAGCTAAAGGGACACCTGTCTCGCATACAAGTAAGCAGAAAATATCATCGCGAAGTTGTCACACGTGCAAACAATTTCAAATTATTTTCAAGCATTATGATTTTGCGCAGACGGTTTATCGCCGACGACGTCCTTTGTGCCTCGATTTCAACAACAGCGGCAGACGCTGAGCCTTCTGCTCAAGTTTTGTGGCGCAGACCGGCTGCGGCAGCTCAAAACCCTGGACGACGGCGCTCGGTCAAACGGCCTGAGCAAAAGGGACGAGGCGAGCCTGGCCATACAGCAGGTCAGAAGGTGCAATGGCGTACGTGCGGGGGGGGGGGTGCGCTTTGATTGAAGCGCGTCACTTGTGGGTGGCTGTGACCCAAAGCTGCGACTCAACGTGTGCTTGTTCCCGGTTGTCTGCCTTGCTTCGTCAGATCTGCGCCAACGTCGTGGATTATTGCCGAACAATTCTCACGCAGTCCGGCCCAGCTCCACAGCAGATGGTCTGTCTTTTTACACCAAGTCTGGCCGAGGCCCTGCAGAAGGATGGGTCCCGCAGGGATGGTGAGAGAAGCGTATATGCCAAGTTCACTGCAATTCACCCATTAGACTAATTGTAAACAGATATAGATTTACATGAACAATATTGAACCAACCCATTTGGATTATCTTTATTTAAATGTATAAAATCTGTTATCCAGTTGAATATTTTGCCACATGCCTTAAAAAATAATTTCCATCAACATAATACCTGAAATAACTGTGAATACCTAGTATTGTTGCCCATAACAAAATAATCTGAAATCTCAAAGCTAAGAAGAATATCAAAGCTAAAAAGGATTGAATCTTGTAAGTGCTTGAGAAGTGGGAGAATTTTTCATAAAACACGTAATGTAGGCTGCTGTCAATCTACATTACCAGCAATGGGCAGTGCAGCCAAATCCATCTTCTTACTGTACCCTGCTCCCACATCTAAGCTCTTTGCCTTCCCCAACATGCCTCGACCAGCATGGTAAAATATGGTCAGGTAATCCCCATGACCCACACTGCCTTGGGAGGCCTTCAACATTGCATTGACAAAAGGGCTGGACACGTTTATGTACCACGTATTTTATACAAACAAATCCACTGATTTAAATCGCTCATTAGACGCTCGCAAAAGATTTGGCAGTGCTGATCTGGTCCTTTTTGCACTTGACATACAGAGAACCCATTGTCCGTGACGCCGGCCTGGCAGCTGCCGAGCCTCGGCGTGCTGTTCTGCCTGGTGCGACAGGCGGCCGAGGACTTTACACACGTCCACAGCATGCACCAGCAGAGTCTGCGCAAGCTGCAAGGCCTTGAGCAGCTCTCAGCTGACGACCTGAGAGAGGTAGCGCGAACAACGGTGTTTTACTTGACGCAATGCCATTTGTATACCAGGGTCTTTGATCGAGTCACATGGCGTCGTGATATCATAACAGCTTTGTGACCGCTAATCCCCTACCTCTTGCAAGGTCTCTTTTTTAATCTTGATTTCATGTGACTCACCTTAACTATAGTTCTTGGTTTATATGCAGCACTTTCATGGCCTTTGTCGTTTGTTTCACTGATCGGTATCTCTTTATATGTCCGCAAGTCATATTTCATCAAACCGTAATGTCTCTGTAGGCTGCTCCGAAAGTCTTGCATAGGCCAAATGTGGCTTGGGGCACTAGTTGAGCAATCCTTGTATATACAACATACACGTATAGTTTAATCGATAAAATATATCCTTAGGTTCATGATAGGGGCGTGCAAATGTAACATTTAGACTAAAAGGATGGATAAGAGCAGATATAGCCAAAATTAATTATGAAATTAAATCGTTGTTCCCAATAGTTGTGATAATTCATAAAATTTCAGTGAATCGAGCGTTCCTCGTGTATAACGAGATGATCTCGAGGCATTTCACCTAATTTGGATTCTATACTTCTTCTAGGTATGAATTTGGCAACTAGGACAATCACCATTGGATTCAGATGAGAGGTTTTAAAGAACCCTTGTGGAAATGAAAGTATAAAGCTGTTTAATGATTTTTGCTTTTGCGCTGTTTTCATGCCAATTGTTCTTTCATAGGCTTCATACATATAATGTACCCAACAGCTAGTGGAAATTGGCTAACATTGAGGTAACAATTTTCTATATCAATTTCAAGGATGCTGCTGGTTCTACAAGTGTGTCTGTTTAATAGGGCTATTAATGAAACATCAGTGATATATGGTACTTTTCAAAGTGGAGGCCATAGGATAGTTTATGTAAAATACTTGATAGAGAAATAAGATGGTGTAAAAAGAAAGGTAAAAGGAGCAGATGAGCCAAAATATAAATAAAGACACAAATAGATCTTTACAAGAAGTCGACACACACTGAGGCTATACTCACTTCCTAATCCAGCCTGGACCATCGGAAGGAAATAGGTTGTACGGAATAATGTTGACTGAATTGCAAGCAAGAGGTTTACAAACAAAACTCTTGTATCTCAATTCAAGCAGATTGAGTACATTTTTGTATTCATATTTTTTTAGCATGATTGTTAGCATCACAATTTAATTGAATCGATCAAAACATTCAAACAGTCGGTCTAATGTAACACTATTCAATTTGATTACTCAGAGATTGCATCCGTCTGACCATTTAAAGCATTTTTTGAAATTAAAAAAAATCTTTGAAATGTGGACTTGATTGAGATTTTGATTTCACCTTTAACACAACAATGGAATAAATTACGTGTTATTGTTAACATTTAGATCTAGGCACCGATTTCTTTTAACATTTTTTGTGCAGTTGCAAACAACACCATTGAAAGTAATTCATTTCTTTTTGTGTGCTTGTAGGGCATGGGACATTCATCACAGCCATTTGTGTTTTGCACTTCCATGATGCTTCCCCATTGTCAGATACCGTTGAATGCATCTGCTTTGTGCCCTGGTGCAACAGCTGTCCCAGCCAATGCTACCGGCGGGCGTGGAGAAGCTATCAACCAGCCAAAGGCAGGAGCTGGCAAAACGCCGTCTCACCCGCATCATCAACCACCACGCCGAGATGTTGGCCCTGCACAACTGTATCCTATCTGCACAGCACACACGGTACCCGTTTGGACCATAGTGATTTACACAGGCGTCAGACTAGGCATGTAATGATGTGTTCATTCGAGCCAAATTGATTCTTACCATTACCATACATACGTGAATGCTTGTGTAAGAATGTGTTAATTAGAATACATGAAAATACACTGCAAACTGCTTTGCAAGTGTGGTGAGCCTATGTGGTTGTAACAGAGGAAAGTTAAGCAAAATCCTTTGTTTTACTGGTCATCTATTCATTCACATTTGTCTCCTGCCTTTTAGTAACTGCACTGGCCAGTGTTGTTAAGTATTGACAAATTTTCCACAATGCACGTTCATTCATTGTCGATAGCTGTGCATCTTCACACACATACTTTGAGAACAAGACAATCTATATCTAATAAAGGATACAAACAGTATAATAAAACATTGAACTGTATGAGCCAATGCTTCAGGAAATGTCCCTTTAGTACTGCCTTGACAGCAATGTAGACACACTGGAGAACAGCCTGTTTGTGCTTTGGCGCCACCTGGAGTTCTACTGCCAGCACTGCGTGCCGATCGACCCCTGTGACTCTTACCTTGGTCTCTCTACCGTCCAGCTGCGCCCACGACACCTACAGGGTGAGAAACCTCTTCTGTCACAGTTCATTTTCGTGTGAGCGCCTAATCGGAGATGTCTAACAACATGCTGTTGTGCAAATCGCCCAGCTGAAAATGGGGCGTCTGCAAACAAGTTTGAACACAAGTGTTAAATGGTTAAAACATTGGTAGTTGTTAATAGTAATCATAATTGCATTTAAATAGCACCTTTCACGGGAGGGTCACAAAGTGCTGCACGGAACTGCGGAGAGAACGTCACTTCAACACCTTTTCTTCGCCACCCTTTTTCGTCCCATATTTTTTTCCTCCCTGGTGTTTTCTATCGCTGATGGATAATTCACACTTTTGCTTAAGCATTGGCAGTTCTATTTTGTAAGCAAAATATTATCTTGCAATTGCATAACATGTATACTGTTTGTTGCCTTTCAGACTCATTTGGTCATGTAGCCAAGAATGACTTATCATCTGTGCCGTTATCAAGAATAACACGGCAGGACCTGGACCAGGCAAGTTGTTTGAATAATAATATTTGCATTTATAAAGCGCATTTCACCCGAAGGTCACAAAGCGCTGCACATTTAACGTAAAAATTAGCTCATTATAAGAGGGACTTGAGCCTTCATTTAAAATTTTTCTTCCAGTGTGTTTGCAGGGGCTAAGTTACTAAGCATGTATCTCATTTCCTATTAAGTAAAAGATTGACTGCTTTTAAAATGCAATTATTTTGAATTTGTGGCTAGTTTTAATGCACTTCGTGTTGCCATGAACAATAAAAAAAAAATCAAAAAGGTCATCGCCGAAAAGGAATCAAACTATAATTTATGTCCTTAAGCAAATGTGGCACGTAATCAATGTATAATTTCTATTTCATTACATTTCCTCCTGTCTCGTGGCCTCGTAGCTGCTGAGCGATGCGTCCCTCTGTTTTGGGGATGCTCTGCACAAGAAGCTGCAGGACATTGAGAGCACGTACGGCAAGATGCGTTCACGATACGCCTTCTTGCAAGTGCTCTCCCGCCGCATCCGTGGCCTGTTGAGCCTCAAGAGGGCCTGAGGACACACTGAGCAGCTCCTCTGATTCCAACACAACAACACGACGTAGAATGACATGGCTAGACACGGCAGAAAGTTGATAACATCACGGCCAAAATGTCAGCAACTGTATATTTACTATACTGAAGGGATAGACAGTTTGCTGATGTCCGCCCACAGCTACATATTAACCGCATTAAAAGTGTACCCTAACTGATAAATTCGTGACAAATGGTTGGTTTGAATTGAATGAATCTTGTAAATGTCTTGTGGCATTGTAGCTTTACATGTAACACAAATGGGAAACGATTGTCCATGGAGTAAAAAAATCTTTTGAACAAGGCATTGCTGTAGTCATCTATAATAGATGATAAGATTGGTTGGGGTTGAGGGCCTTGCACTGTAATGTAAAAAGCAATGCATACAAAAACTTAAATTGTAAATGTTATTTTTTTATAACACCGTTTATAATAATTTTTCTAAACATGTGATTAAAAGCTACATAAAAAAAAACTTTACTCACAAATAAGTATGTTCCAAATTTTCTGCACTTCTTTCCCTGGCCACACTACAAAGTGCAGGTCAAGTGATTTGGCTAGTCGCTGAATGATGCTCCAAAAGCCCATTCAGTGGAAAACTATTTTGTATGGACAACGCTGCGCTCAAAATCATCTTCTGTTTCCACCCTGTGAAAAGTTGAGCTTGAATTATTGTATTTTTCAAGGGTACTTGTGTTCTCTGTGACTTGAATATCCTGTATGGAATCATGGTGATGCAGCAGCACTGACAGTTGTTTTTTTTTCAATGTCTCATACAACACATTTATGGCGACGCAGTGAGCAGCACTGCCACCTCACAGCAAGGAGCCCCGGGTTCGGTTCCCAGCTCGGGTGCCTTTCTGTGTGGAGTTTGCGTATTCTGCCCGTGTCTGCGTGGGTTTTTGCCAAGTACTCCAGTTTTTCTCTCACCGTCCAAAGAAACGCTGCTGCCCAGGTTTATTGACCTGTTGAGTAAATTGCCCCAAACAAAAAAGTGCTCTGCGATGTACTGGGTGTCACATCCTGGGTATAACCCCGCCTTGTGCCCTGTGTCTGCCGAGATAGGCTTCTGTCCCCCACGACCCTGTACAGGATTAAGCAGATACTGATATTTACTGACTGATAAAACCAATTTAAGTACAATGCGTTACATTGTTTGCATATATATTGGTGATAAAAGTAAATGTGTTTCATGAGGTTTTCAATACATTTTATACGTAATTCGATTATTAAAAACCTGTTGGCCACATTAGAATTGTACTTGTGTATATAAAGAAGTTTGAGTTGCATAATTGCAAACTTGTGGCAATTTGATGCTATTTACTATTTGGCGTTTTTTTTGTAAGCAAAGCTAATAGTCTTTTAAAGTGAGCAATCGGCGTGTTTATCTGCTAATGGAAGATTCTGTAATGTAATAAAGTTTCATTAAGCATATGCGACGACTTGATTATTTTAATTGTACGCACTACATTTCACTTTTTAATAGGGCAGTGAAGACTTATCGAGGATATTCTATTAGTCCCATATAACAATCTCAAGTTGAACATGTATTGCAATCTTATCGTCAAAAAGCATCAATGCATTTTCTAGTTTTTTAACGATAAGGTGCAGCGCACGACGCTTTGTAGTCTTACTGTAATGTTAGTGCATAGTCGACTAGAGTCAAGGCCTGTGTCAGCATTGCTTAAAAGTGTACATCACTGCATCGAGCCGTGAAAACATACATCGTTACGCTACTGTATATTTTACAAAGCAATGTTATAGATTTTAAACAAGACTTAAGTTATCATTA
>JAZEWT010000006.1:17757516-17770197 GCA_036362905.1 Mordacia mordax
GACATGCGTGTTGCTTGCATAAGCATCGACCCGGAAATACATTGCTAGAGGCTTGTTGTCAGCAGCATTGTGTTCAAATGCTTGAAGCTACAGTCACTACCTTATATGAGCAACCTCATATCCCAATTAGAATTAAAATATCTGCCTACCCGTGATTGCAAATAGTGTTTTAAATGTTGCTAATGTTGTCTTTGGTCCCTCTTAATGTGCAATATGCTACGTATTTTTTCCCCATTACAACGTTTAACTGTTGTTTATTTGGTTAAGTATGTGCAATGCTGCGTCTAAATAGTATTTTAGTTTTACTTATTTTGTTTGGTTAATTTGTTATTTTGAAATTTTATTCTTTTTTTTTTTGCAACTTGCGTGTTTATTGTGTCGCAGGAATCCCGTAAAGAGCTTGTAAGCTCACCGGGTATTTTTGTGCTGTAATAATAAACATGTATATTTATACATGAATTTGCATATGTTAGAATATATCTTATGATGAACCTATAATGAAATACATGGGGAAAGTGCAATGTAGGTATAGCCATTGTACCATACCTGCATACATCCACCTGTACTGATGAGCACGGTGCAGTATGGTGAAATAACCATCATGACCTTCACAGTATGGCAAGGCCCTCATTTATAAGCGTATTGCGAATAGGACTGTACATAGCTATAGTTTATGTCCGAAGAATGGCATTTTACGCAGATGATACCAAGAGTAAAATCACTGTTTGTAAAAAAATAGTATTTACGTCTAGAGTCAACAGCGAGACTGCGTGCACTTGATAAAGGTTTTAGAATGGATAATGGTTTTAGAAACGAGGCCCAGGCAGCGTGATTTTTGAACAAGTTTGACTCCTGCTGTCGGCAGTGCTCAACTGGGAAGCGGTGCGGAGGGACGCCGTGGAGGGGAGGAAATGTCTGGAGAGCCGAGGCTTTGGACAGGGACACACGGAGCTGGCAGGTGATGCCACAGATATGGCACCAGAACTCAGCCCAGAAGAGCTGCAGGCAGCCTTCCGGAAGAAGGTGGGTGTCATAGGTTTTGTTTTGGTAACTGTTCAGCTTTGAGAATTGCTCTCTGGAGCTGTTCTCTCTTGCTAGCCACATCAAACGTTCCTCCTCTTTCTGTGACATTTTTGACTACCACTTTGGAGGCAAAACTAGTTTGATGATGCTTCTGACGTGAGAGGCGAAACGTAGCAAACGAAAAAGGAAAAAACGCTCGACACGGCTATCCCAAAAGAACAACTCTTGAGAATAATCCTCATACGTTGAGGTGTGAAAACCTACGTCACTTTAATCATATTTTTCCTTCTCTATTTAACCTGTGTTCTCAAGGCTCAGAGGTTACAGGTGCACTTCAGAAATGGGTGTTGATTGCTAATTCTGAGAGCGTATATGCTGCACTACGCTGCGTTCAGAGCCTAGAGTCTAAAGAGCCACTTTGTGATGGTAATAATGCGCCACCCTTTGTTTACCCACTTGTAGATGAACACGTCCCTATGCCATTTTGGTCATGGGAAATGTTTGACTCTACTTCACTGATGCTAGTCATAGAAGTGAAAGTAAGCCGGTCCGGTCTGGTATGGGATACCGGTCAGAAAGTGGCTGACACGTTCAATACAGTAAAGGCGGGAAGGAGGGTTTGTGATTCATCTGTACCACTAAGAAAATTAAGTTACATTCACCTCTGGCGATAGTTGACAATCAAACCCAGGTCACCGGTGTAATAGTGCGGTGTGTGTGTGATCACTGCACCATTGCTGTTGTGCAGTATGTGATAATTAGGCCAGGGTAAAAGACCAATCAGGATAAAAGCCTTTCTGCAGTCTGTTACAGGCTTACAAATATAAATAGATTCGCCAAAAAAGAAATTAATCTCATAAAAAAAGTGTGATGTTCATTTATGTCGACTACATATGCTTTACTATGATCAATTTACTGCTGGATGAAAGCATCCCAAAGTTCTAACAATCTTTCACAGTCGTTCAGTCTAAATATTATAATCGCTCAATCTCTGCTGCCTAGAAGATACTGTGTCGTTTTTCCAAGCACTGTAATAAATTATATTACTACGTGTATTATCTCTGAAGGGATAGTGATTTATGTTATTATATTTTTAATGCAATTGCTTTGGGTAACTTTGAGTAATGTCTCCACCCTGCTGCCTTTATACTACTGTGAAGAGTAATTACTTGAATACTATATGTCCGCTTGAATACATATCATAGTTATTGTTCTATAACGTCACACTTGTTCACTGGATATGACAAAGTTAAGGTTAAGGAGTCTTGTAAGTCCACAGTATGGTGGCGTGAATAACATTTATCCACCACTGTTCTTGTTCTCACTCTTCCAGCCTCAACAGAGGCCACCGAGTCGATGCACCGCAAGCTGTCAGACTCCTCCATCAATATCTGTCATAGATGAGCTGTTAGTGTTGCTTCCATGTCAGTCCTCTTTTGAAAATTGCTCTCAATGGCTCTTCTTTCTGGATAGCCTCCCTCCCGTGTCCAGTACTTCGCATTCCAGGTTAGCCCTGTGTTTCCTCTGAGCTTCTCCACAATCAATTCTTGCAGCTGTCAACTGGAATTAATTGCAAGGCTGGTTTCCATGTGTGGCTGAGTTTTGAACCTGTTTCTTGTCTGTAATTCATGTTTCTCAGTGTATTGTGAATATAAATGTCCAGCGCCTCGAGAATGGCTCTGTCACTCCATCGTTTACGTGGATGACCTATGCCTTTTTCCCCTTCAGCTCTCGTCAATGCTTTGTTTCTGGAAGTATTTTGTTAAATGGAAATCTTCTAATATTTTCACCTACGGTTTTTAATCCGCAGTCACAGAACACTATGAAGGGTTTACCATGGGAGCTGTTGTATGCAGACTACCTAGTTGTGATGGGATATAGCAAAGAACAGCTGAAGAATACATTAGTTGGCTGGAAGGATTTTTTGAAAGAGAAAAGGATGAACGTGAATGTGTGGATAACAAAAGTGATGTGCAGTGAGATGCAGATAGAAGGTATCATGAAAGTGCATGTAGCCATGTGGAGCGTGCGGAAACAATTTTAAAATCAATACCATAGAATGTAATGATGTAGGTTTTCACGGCTCGATGCATGATGATTGCTTCGAAAAGCTGCTCTCTCGGGACTGCCATAGAATGCAAAAACATGCCAGAAATTGATTAATAAAATATGTGGTGGAATTAATTTAAAAACAAAATGCAAGTATAGCAAAGAACGCTGCCCAAAATGTAATAATAGAGAAAACGTAGGGAAACGTTTTGAAAATGGAGAAAATAGCATGATTAATGAGAAACAGGCTTTAGAAAGAGTTCTGCTACCTGGGGCATGGTTTAAGTAATGGAGGGAGGAGTTGAAGCGGCAGTAATAGCGAGAGTGAGAAATTACTGAAATTAAATTCGTGAATTATCACCGATTCTGTCGAGAAAAGAAATCCCACTGAAACAATGAGGAGAGATGTATTGAGCGAGAGTTCCCAGTGTAATAATAATAACATTTGCATTTCTAAAGCGCCTTTCACCCGAAGGTCACAAAGCGCTGCATAGAGCTATGGAGAGAATGGTATGTCATCAACATCAGAATAGGCCACTGTAGTATAATAATTACTGTAAATCAATTAAGGACATACAATAAAGAAATATTTGTTAAAACAAATAGAGGAAGGAAGAAGTGTTTCTGTGCTGGCATGCGTGACATGGTCAATACGCTAAAATTATTGTACGTTGTATCAAAAACGATGGATGGATTAAAGAGTTTTGCAGAAAATTCATCCCCACCTGTATGAGAGTGGAATACAAAATTAGGTTTCGATAAACCACTCCGACACTACAAAATCAAATAAAAAATACACAATTACCATATTTCTCGAAACTAAAGTGTGAGTTACACACGCCCCACATTGTACAGTATACATTACACGATTATCACATGATAGCAGAAGAGTCTTTTCAATGACAATGCTATGCATTGTAAAGCCAAGTCAACACACTGCCTACCATTTATTCTTAAAGTTCCAGAATGATGGTGGGAGTGACAACCAATGAACGGATTGCTTCAAAGCAAACTTCCGCAAAAAATGTGGAACAATGAAATAGGCAGTAGCCAATTAATGGACATCACTCTGGCATTAGAGGAACTATCTTTCTATGTCGGCTTCCCAACGAAGGAAATAGAAATGTATCGCATTTGACAAAATTCTAACGAAGACTCCAAACATCTCATCTCATCTCATTATCTGAAACCGCTTAATCCTATATAGGGTCACGGTGAGCCGGAGCCTATCCCGGAAACACAGGGCGTAAAGCAGGAATACACCCGACGACGGGATGCCAGTCCATCGCCGGGCATTGCGGGACAATTTTAGTCTGCGAGCCAATCAACCTATCCAGGAGCATGCTTTTGGACTGTGGGAGGAAACCGGAGTACCCGGCGAAAACCCACGCGGACACGGGGAGAGCATGCAAACTCCACACAGAAAGGCACTCGAGCCGAGAGATTCGAACCCGAGACATTATTGCTGTGAGGCGACAGCGCTAACCACTGGGCCACCGCGCCGCCCTGACTCCAAACATGACCAACTCCATTTAAAATGTTAAGGAATCTTTATCATCCACCACTGCCTAAGTAAGGGTCAAAAACACCCACGGTATTAACCAGGGCAGCCGATGGATTATAAAAGCAAACTTCTAAAATGTGCCAGAATGTTAGAGGCGCCTGGAAGCTCGGTAATGAGGCCGTACACAGTGCGTTTGGCAAAACGTCAAATGTTTCAGAATGACTCTCCGATGGATCATGCGGCCATGGTGGCAGGTGGCACAGGGCAGCCTGGACTGCATGCAAGGTCGAGGTGTTCTTCTCCGAGTGCTGCACCTCCAGGTTGCCCGGCGTGGGGGCACTTGGGGCTCACGAGAGACCGCCCGCCATTAAGATTTCGTCCCCGCGGACAACGGCTCCGCAAGCACTGCCGAGCAGCAATTCAAACTACTCGCTTGCTCACTTAGGTCGACTCAGCCTAGAGGCTAATGATATATCGAGCATAGACGTTGCCTATGAATGTAGCGATCTAAAATATGTTGAAAAGAATAGACATGAGAATGATTGGATGGGCCCGGCGATGGACTGGCGTCCCGTCGTCGGGTGTATTCCTGCCTTACGCCCTGTGTTTCCGGGATAGGTTCCGGCTCACCGTGACCCGATATAGGATTAAGCGGTTTCAGATAATGAGATGAGATGAGAGATAATTGGATGGATGCGCGGAGTTTCTGTGAAAGATAAGACAACTCGTGTGAAATTAAGAGAACATCCAGATAGATAGATGATAGATGTTTATTATTACAGCAGAAAAATACTCAATGAGCTTGCAAGCTCTTTACGGGATTCCTGCGACACAACAAACATGCGAGCTACAAAAAATAAATACAAATATAAACATATCAAATTCACAAAACAACAACAAAACATTTGTACACAGCATTGCACATAACTGACCAAATAAATAAAAAACACAGTTAAGCGTTGCAATGGAAAACAAAAATCCAAGGCTAGAGAAAATAATGGATGTGGTAAGAAATTAGTTTGAGATGGGTTGGTTATGTTGAAAGGAAATATAAGATGATAATTGGGTCCAAATGTGAACAAAGACAGTGGAAAATTACCTTGGGGAAATGGGTTTAACGAGAGAGGATACAAAGGGTATGAAAAAGTGGAAAAGAATGATCTGCGGTAATAGCGTACCCCGACGATAGTTGCGAAAAAAACGCCTTCATGATGATTTTCATCCATATCAGAATATTTACACCACTCATCTTGAAAATTTGAAAGGCGAGTGGTCCTAGGCCCAGGCGAGTCACACTGACGTCGGCTCCATGCGTCTCGCGGTCTAGGTTTGCGAAAACTACAGCCACCTCGAGCGGACGTTCCGTGCGTTTGACGCCTCGGGTGCCGGCACCCTGCCAGTGGAGGACTTTGTGATGGTGTTATGCAACTTCACGCTCCCGTTGTCACCGGAGAACATGCTGCATGTCCTCGACCAGTAAGTGATCGTGTTGGTGGCGGTGATTCCGAAGTCTAAACCCACCAGAAATCAATGGCTGCATGACGCTGACCATTAATGAGCAGTCGGGTTCAGTTGGCAGCTCTCTTCCACCCCATCTTCATCGCAGTATGGCAGTGACAAGGTACAACCCATTATCAAGCCACTGCCGGTGAAAAGTTTCACCATTCCAGGCCACTACGGAGCGATGTGGTGAATAGATATATTCTCGATACCTCCCCAAGTTGGTCGCTGTGGGTTGGTAAAGGCGTGGCGTGTGGATGCGGGAGCAGAGAAAGTCTCATCTCTCATCTCATTATCTGAAACCGCTTAATCCTATATAGGGTCACCGTGAGCCGGAGCCTATCCCGGAAACACAGGGCGTAAGGCAGGAATACACCCGACGACGGGACGCCAGTCCATCGCCGGGCATTGCGGGACAATTTTAGTCTGCGAGCCAATCAACCTATCCAGGAGCATGCTTTTGGACTGTGGGAGGAAACCGGAGTACCCGGCGAAAACCCACGCGGACACGGGGAGATCATGCAAACTCCACACAGAAAGGCACCCGAGCCGAGAGATTCGAACCCGGGACCTTCTTGCTGTGAGGCGACAGCGCTAACCACTGGGCCACCGTGTCGCCCCTCTACACAAATCCCACTTGTAAATCTACTCCTGAACAAGAAACTTCCCACGTGATACAGGTCATAGGGGTTATTTGGCCATACTTTACCGTGCCGAATAGTGTGAGGATAGATTTGGGAGCATAGAAGCGCTACACAGACATTGTATTTGCTTCATTGCTCTTTGCAGCTGATCACCTAGCCCCGCAATAGTCTCTAACACCCGTTTAATGCACGTTGGTCACTCATTTAATTGCTAAGCTTAGTGACTTTAAAGTAGTCTCAGATGCTAAACGTAATCTTGAATCGCTTGTTATGACTGCATCGTAATTTGTCCTCTCACAGGCTTGGCATCAAGGCCACTGGCAAGGTTCCCTGGGAGCTGTTTTTAGCCAGATTTCCAAATCCTCAATTGATCGACAATGGCCAGACTCTGCCCATGAGAGCCAGCCACAGGTGAGCTCACACTGGTTGGAATTTCGTGGGTTGTTTATTTATGTTTTTACGTTTGTGCTTTTAAATGTGGTCTCATGTCAGCAATGCATTAAGTGTATGGCACTGGTGTTTTAACAAGTGTCCGTTTCGGCAGGGTGAACCCATTTCGTGGTGCAGACGAGTCTACTTCTGCCAGTGAGGTCCTGGCGAGACTACAGAAGCATATTCTGGAGTGCTACCCATCCCTCAAGGAGGCATTCCTTGCCCTTGACATCGTATGTCCGTCAGCATACCCTATCTGAACCGTTTTTATTTTCCACTGGCACCTATCTATCAACGAGCACATGCACAGCAATAGTGAATGATAGTTGCGATGAGTACAGTCCTATTAAAGCATTCACCAATGTGCAATTTTGTCAACATAGATAACGCAGTTTGTATCGCATTTGTCTGCGCATATAAAACTGAGAGTGATCTGAGCTATTTTATACATATTCATTATATTTCAATGAACATTTTAGATATCAATATAACAACGCTAAGGCATCAGTAGGCAGAGAGCATCTTTATTAATGAGAAGCTGAGATTTAACTTTGCTTTACCGCTGTCAATCCAGTGTTGCTAAAGTAAGCGAAAATACACAATCATCAGTATAGTCAACAACTCCACAACTCTAGCCTCTGCCTTTACCGCGAATGTCAAAATGCCCGTATTTTCTTTTCAGAATTTCGGTATAGTACTTATTCATCATTATGTACTGGGAAAGTACCTGCTCTATGGGCGATCTTATTCCAAACATTTGACATGTTATTTTACGAGAGGGCTTGAAAGGGTTAAGGTTTCAGAGAAGGAATCAATAAGTGGGAAGCGAAGCTGAATTGCGACATAAAAGCCTTGGTATTCTGCAGATAAACTATGCGCTTACGAAGCATTCGAACCTGGTACCCTGAATGGAGGCATACACGTATACATACAAACACTTGCACCATTATGTATAGATCAGTGGTTCTTAACCTTGTTGGAGGTACTGAACCCCACCAGTTTCATATGCGCGTTCACCGAACCCTTCTTTATTGGAAAAATAAAATGTGATCACCTGCAGCCAGTGATGGCCAAGCGGGGTGCGTGTCATCACGAATCATATGAGTGAGGTGTGTGTCTTGACCTCCACCGAACCCCTGAGACTGACTCACCGAACCCCTGGGGTTCGATCGAACCCAGGTTAAGAACCACTGGTATAGATATACGCCAATGTAAACGTGTATGAACAGAACCGGCAGGGACGGGTGACGCGCCAGGAGCTACGTCGACTCGTTGACGGCTTTGGGTTTCGCATGGCCGACAATCATTTCCGGGAGCTCATGCTGCTGCTGGACCCCGGCCACTCGGGCTTTGTGGACTACACGGACTTCCTGCGCTTATTCGAGCCTCGAGAGACCTTGGTGGGTCTGGGCGTGCACACGCACACGCACACACGCACACGCACGTGCGGCTAAACTCAACCAAAGAGGGTAGGTGAAAGCCATCTCAATAATAAACACGGGGCGGCGGGGCGGCGCGGTGGCCCAGTGGTTAGCGCTGACGCCTCACAGCAAGAAAGTCCCGGGTTCGAATCTCTCGGCTCGGGTGCCTTTCTGTGTGGAGTTTGCATGCTCTCCCCGTGTCCGCGTGGGTTTTCGCCGGGTACTCCGTTTTCCTCCCACAGTCCAAAAGCATGCTCCTGAATAGGTTGATTGGCTCGCAAACTAAAATTGTCCCGCAATGCCCGGCGATGGACTGGCGTCCCGTCGTCGGGTGTATTCCTGCCTTACGCCCTGTGTTTCCGGGATAGGCTCCGGCTCACCGTGACCCTATATAGGATTAAGCGGTTTCAGATAATGAGATGAGATAATAAACACGACCTTCGTCAATTCGTATTTTGGTCTTGCAATTGAAGTTGCTTTTTGTTGTTGTTGTTTTTGCTTGTTGTTTAGGATGCTCACAAGTGGCTGAATAGCACCCATCGAGTTTATGGCCATAAGACAACTGACATTCTGACCTGGAGAGTGGTGAGTTGTTGTGGGAAGCGCTTTCTGCCTGTTAGTCTTGAAATGTCTGAAAAACACCGATGTACTCTTATTTTTATTATAATTATTATTGCATTTATCGAGCACTTCTCACCCGAGGGTCCCAAAACGCTGCACAGGGCTGCGGAGAGAACGGCATGTCAATAATAACAACGACATCGGAATGACAAAACACCAACAATAACGTTTCTTTTTGGGTTTTTCTTACAAATCCGAGTTGTGTAGAGAATGGTGTGTCAACAACAACATCAGGACAGTTCAACTGAAAGTCAAAGAGTAGCAATGAATTATAGGACATAAAATAAATAATATATTTTTTTAAATTTCTTCAATAAACAAGGAAGGAATAAATATTCCTGAGCAGGCGCAGGTCTGCAGAGAGCCATCATCCCAGCATGACAATATTGAGCCGCATCAACAGTCCTGGCCAGAGGGCTTCAAAGCCTTACGGAAAAATGAGTCTTGAGACGAGATTTTATAACATCACTGTGCCCTATTAAATGTTGCAAATGTTAAACTGATCATATAGTTCAGCGAGATAGGATGTTGAATCAAAGTCTGAGTTCCTCCATCTGTTTGTTTGCTCTGTAATGATATGTAATGAACACTCTTTTTTGAGTGTTAAAAAAATGTGACCCTAGTATGGATAAAATGTCATATTGTGAAGGTACTTTAGAAGTAGTTCTGCGATGTCTAATTAAGGGTGGCATTCTCTGGCTCAAAATGCCACACAGCTCATTGTGCAATATGTTTTATTTTAAAAATTTGCATTCTGTAAGAAAATATCTTCATGTCGTGACAAGATACTGGTGGAACAATTGGAATGGAATTGAGTGAGATTAAAAAAAAACATTGCAAACAAATTGTCGAAAACATTGACAGAGCACGTGGGTGGCTTCTTCTGACAGGCGGAGGAAATTCTCCGCGACAAGCTAACAGACCGTTGGAAGGACGTGTGCGAAGCTTTTGACTCGTGTGACCGGGATGCCGATGGCTTCATCACCCAGGAGAACCTGCGTGCCATCCTCCGGAGATTCGGACCGTCACTGTCCGATGAACACTTTAACAAGTACGCTGATGACTTAGCGTCACATTCTTAAAACATGTATCGATGTGACATTGGTTGTTTTTAACACCATTGTGCACTTTCATTATTGCTGCGTGGCGGCGTTTAGCTGTAGTCCAGCACTTTGGATGCCACGGCTGCTTGATTACGTAAGGGCGGCACGGTGGCCCAGTGAGTAGCGCTGTCGCCTCACAGCAAGAAAGCCCCGGGTTCGAATCTCTCGGCTCGGGTGCCTTTCTGTATGGAGTTTGCTTGTTCTCCCCGTGTCCGTGTGGGTTTTCGCCAGGCACTCCGGTTTCCTCCCACAGTCCAAAAGCATGCTGCTGCATAAGTTAATTGGCTTGCAGATTAAATTGCCCGCAGTGCCCGGTGATGGACTGGCGTCCCATCGTGGGTATATCCCTGCCTCGCGCCCTGTGTTTGCCAGGATAGGCTCCGGCTCACCGCGACCCTGTACAGGTCTTAGTGGTTTCTGACAGTGAGATGAGATGAGGTTGATTAATGATGTATAGATCTGTAAGACTCAAAAACCTGCTGGACAATGACATAGCTAGGAGATGGTAGTAGAGCAAGTGAGTTACAAAACTAAAGTATCCAGAACCTTTAAGTATTATTTTTGAAATATTTTCACCAACAGCCACACAGAAAAAAAATCCCATATTTACAACGGAATTGTCTCCACATGCCAGTACATATCAATCCAATAAAGGCAATCCTGAAGCTCAAATTCAGCATTCCCTTCAGACATTCGTGACTGTTAAAACAAAACAGAATTACAATGGCAAAGGTGCTGCACATAATGTACCTTGACTCTATTCGCTTCGTTGTGCCTGTGCTCGCGTGTACCACATTGTACGCAGGCTGTGTGCAGGTTGTGAGCAGGGCCCAGGTCATAGGATCAAGTTCGCTGAGTTCCTGTTGCATCTGGGCGTTGATCCCCAGCCCGGTGACCTGACTGGGGTCAGCACGCGTCTACACAGCGAGAGCAATGAGCGTGAGGTCAAGAGGCAGGCTGACCTATCTGCAAGGTTGGCAGATATATTGGGAGTTTTTAGAAATATGTATTTTCTTTAAGCCGAGTGGGTGTCAGACTGCACGATTATGCTGGGAATAATTCAGCTCTGAGAAGTGCTCTTCATAGCTGTTCTTGAAGGTCATTGTGGGAAGCGTATTATCCTTTGTCAACATTTGGCCTCCATCATTGCAGACATCTTCAGGCTGTGTGAGCTGACCTAAAGTCATCTCCTGCAAAGGAGACAAAACATAGCAAAGGAAAATGCATGCGCCATGGTTAACCTCAAAGAACAGCTCTTTAGAGCAGTTCTCATACAATCCGTGAAAATCCAATATAATTCATGACTGTCTAATTTCATCATCTCATTATCTGAAACCGCTTAATCCTATATAGGGTCACGGTGAGCCGGAGCCTATCCCGGAAACACAGGGCGTAAGGCAGGAATACACCCGACGACGGGACGCCAGTCCATCGCCGGGCATTGCGCGACAATTTTAGTCTGCGAGCCAATCAACCTATCCAGGAGCATGCTTTTGGACTGTGGGAGGAAACTGGAGTACCCGGCGAAAACCCACTCGGACACGGGGAGAGCATGCAAACTCCACACAGAAAGGCACCCGAGCCGAGAGATTCGAACCCGGGACCTTCTTGCTGTGAGGCGTCAGCGCTAACCACTGGGCCACCGCGCCGCCCCTAATTTCATCATACTTTTTTGAAAGGTTTTGCTGAACAGTGTAGATAAAATGAGAGAGTAATAATGACTCAAAGGTCAGAGTGTTGAGCTGGCACTGGTGCAAACCTGTGATTGAATCTATGATACTGCCTGTTAGTGTCAGAGGGGGAAAACACTCGTCACGGCAAATCCAAAAGAACAGTCCGTTGCTGGCGATGGACTGGCGTCCCGTCGTCGGGTGTATTCCTGCCTTATGCCCTGTGTTTCCGGGATAGGCTCCGGCTCACCGTGACCCTATATAGGATTAAGCGGTTTCAGATAATGAGATGAGATGAGATGTTGTCGTTGTTGCTGACATGCCGTTCTCTCCTTAGCTCTGTGCAGCGCTTTGCGGCCCTCGGGTGAAAAGCGCTTCGGAAGTGCAAATTTTATTACAAGAGCAATTTTCAAACGTCGGGCTGTGAGAGCCGACATCACTGTTGCTGTGCGTGTCGCTCAGACTGGAGGTGATCGACGGCGAGGCCAGGAAGCTGACGGGCACGCTGACAATGCAGGAGGTGCTTCTCCGGCTCAGGGACCATGTGGCGCAGCGCGACACCACACTGCGCCAGAGCTTCGCGCGCCACGACCGGCGGGCCAAAGGCCGTGTGTCACATTCCGACTTCCGCCAGGTGCCGTCTCGCCGGCCCGTCTTCAGGCTCGCTCATGACTGACAGAAGTCCAGGGCTGATTGTCCAACAGTTTCTCATCT
>JAZEWT010000006.1:17826470-17860013 GCA_036362905.1 Mordacia mordax
GCGAGCAGTTTTGGTCTAACGTGTGGTCGTGGGTACCGGACAGGTCACCCAACATCAGCGACACCCTGGTGTCGGTGAGCGAGCAAATGGCGCGGGAACTACAGAACTGCTTAAGTGAGCATGGCTTCCCGCCCCTCTCTGCGGAAACCGAGAGCTTCCTCATCGGGCAGATTCGCAGCCTGAACTCCGAGGGAAATGCCGTCCTCAAGCTCATCGGTACGCGCACGCAATGCGCACACACGAGAATGGATACGCACGACCACACAGACAATAATTCAACATGAATTACAGAGCTGAAACCTCAAAACCGTGTTTCGTTAAAGGGCTTCACACAAATCCAGCCTGGGAAACCACTTCACGTACTCTTATTATTGATGTATCTAAAAAGGTTAAATGCTGTTCTTAAACTGTGGACAAGAATTGCTGATCAGATTTTTTTAAAAACCCAGCAGAAACAAAGTTGTTCTGTCTCTTCCTCGAATCAGAGTCACGAGTGCGAGCAGTTATGCTCGGGACCCTGGTGGTGAACAGCCCTCAGCGGGGACCCCAGCCTCTCCCGGGCGGTCTGGGTCTGGTCCGGGCTGAGCTCGAACCTCTGCAGGCCACGTTCGCACGCCTCATGGCTTTCAACCGCGCCGTCTTCGCTCCCATCTACTCTGACGTGCTGCGCAGGGTCGATCGTGGCGTCGGCACGGCCACGGGTCCTTCTTCCTCAAAGGAGTGACCGAGATCTTGGGCCGCCAGCATAATTGCCGCCGCCACCTTCGTTACCGCCTGCAGCGTAGAGATCTCAGGGGCAGGTCTGAGGACAGACGGGCATCACCGCAAACCGCATGCTCAAGGACACTGAACATGCAGCGAGTTTTGTCTTTTACCATCTTGACGCCCATTAGAGATTTAGTTGAAGTGTTAAGTAACTGACTGGAGATTGTTACGTTGCTGCAGGCTTTTCCATGAAACCGTTATTACATGTTTCTGGCCTTTAGGGAGCATCTCCCACGTTTATCAAAGAAGATGGTTTGTAATAGACTTGTCAATGACGTTAGTATATGGAGGTCGATTGTTTCCAAAAATGTTTCGAAATGACAAACTTATTTTGTTAATTTAAATACATGTTTAAATCTCATCTCATCTCATTATCTGAAACCGCTTAATCCTATATAGGGTCACGGTGAAGCCGGAGCCTATCCCGGAAACACAGGGCGTAAGGCGGGAATACACCCGACGACGGGACGCCGGTCCATCGCCGGGCATGTTTAAATATTGTTTACAAAAAGGCATAGAGATGGAAACAATGCCAAGCATTATGGATGTAGATAATATATGTATTCTATTTGAAAGAAGAGGTAACAAAACCAAAAACCAGTATTTTGGAACTCTGTTAAAAGGGCATCAAGTATATGTAAAATTTATAATCAATTACCAATTAAACAAGTGTAATATCCTAACCAATCCTATTTCCATATAACCGAGGAACCTTGCATGACAGGGCCTGTGTGCAACTGGTTGAATGTGATCTCAACATGGTACCAGCTTTTTGCTTCTTAGAGAATGAATAGTTACTCTTGAAACTATGTACATGCACTGTAAAACATTAGTACTTATTAGAATTACGTATTAACATCGAGCCAGGCCAGTAAATGTGCATTATGGAGCATCAGAGCACTATGAGGATGTGTAGTGGCAGAAGTGAACAATTATATAGGAGCTAAAACCTGTATCTAACTTACTTGTTCGACCCTGGTTCTTGTCAAATGTTGATACGGCCTTCTTCAGTTATTTGTGACACCTGTAATAGTGAAATTATAAATCGTATTACAGACAAATGCCATAAAGTTTCAACAGACATTTTCAGTTATTTTTGTCGTGCAGTATTGTACTGTTTAATTTTTTGCCAACGTATAAGTCTAAACTTAAACAGAATTTCCAATTATTGCCGAAATGAAAATGCTGCAGAACATCCGTACGTTAAGTACTTGTCAATAAATGTGCACCATCGCAAAGAATTTGCTCCTCTACCTGTATAAATGTTTCGAAAATAGTACCTCATCTCATCTCATTGTCTGAAAACGCTTAGTCCTTTACAGGGTCACGGTGAAGCCGGAGCCTATCCCGGCAGACACAGGGCGCAAGGCAAGGGTATACCGACGATGGGACGCCAGTCCATCGCCAGAAAATAGTACCTCATCAGCAAAAAAAAAAAGTCCTCACCCTAGACTCCAGTTCGAGTGTACACCTCCCTGTATGCTTACACTGGCGAAGAGTGTCTAAAACCTCAGTTATCATTGATACAAAGCACTCGTACTCTTTGGGCAGATCAACTCTTAAGACCTCATACCTTCACTTCCACTGACATCTACCCTGAATCAATTTCCTTATCGAAACTGCTGCGGAGGCGCTCTTCCACAATTTCATCACTTCCTCAGCTCTGTTAGTGTAATTCTATAGACTCCACAATTATCCCTCATCTCTAAACTCCAAATGATCCAAATGTGAGATTTCTCTCTTGTACCTGGAAACGAGACCACACTGTCAATATTCCAATTCCTCCCACTATCAGTCTAATACACGCTCAATTTTAAAGCCGCACTCCCCATTTTCAAGAGCATGTTTAGGATTTACTCCGTGCATAAATCTCCCCTTTAATCCCTCCTCTCTCCGCCATATCTCCAGTCCAGCAAGCAAGTGTTTCTATGGAAGCCCCCAGTCAAAATTTTGCTCAATGATATGCCAATCACTGCTGCGGCAGAAGTATGGATCTCGTTTCTCACAGCATCTGTGCTGTTGAATTTCTGACTCTGCTTCAAGGTCATGCTCAGTATCTTCCTACTTTTCCCTGCTTATAACTACCTCTATAAAATATAATTGTGCACTGTTCATGTAGTGCATTGAGAAGACATCGTATTTGGATGTTATATTAATAAAGATTGTATATGAATGACAATCGCAGAAGCCCAATTGTAACCTGAATAGTGTATTTGCATTTGTTATGCTTAATAGACGGCAACATATCTGGCGTGAACTAATTTTCCAGATGTATTCATAATTACCATTACAATGTAACTTTAATTTCAGCTACTGCATTCGTAATTATTGTCATCGGGACTTGAACGCAAACGATCACACTGGTAATGTTTTTGCATTGCCAATTTTGTTAAATAAAATTTAAGCATCCACTTTCTACCACTTGTCAGCATAAATAACAGACAAGTGGTAGAAAACATCCCTGGCCGCAATATTTACTAAACATCGAACTAAATTCAAGCCACGAGCAGAAGCCCCTATTAGCTTATGTACACGGAGAGGCTTATTACAGTTAGATCACGTACGGTGTCAAACGCATACGAATAAGAGGCTCTAGTGGCTAGGAAACGATTTATTCCACATTTATGTAAGGTCATCACGCTGGTCTTCCTCTGATAGCTCGAATTACGTCTAATAACTGCTATTACAATATACAATAGCGAAAATAGCTAAACTCTGTACTAAAACGAGCTTGTGATATAGAAATGTGTAGGTTATAAATATAAAAGCTGCATTATACAACTGCAGTATCCAGAAAAAAAAACCTACACATTATGTACGGATGTCTTTATTTTAATGCAAAGTATGGAACACGGTAGAAAATGGGTTACAGCCCCAGTATGTCTGATTCACGAAGCAAGGGATCTGATAGGAGCAACTAACAATTACTCCTGAATCATCCCTCCATTACCTTCCCCACCATACTACACAACAACGCATTGCGCTTTAAGTATAAAGCAAAAATAAAGTGCTTACATCACAATAACAACTGCAGCAACGTCCACAAATGACCAGCCTGGCGCTGTAACAGACGACGCGCTGCAACCACAAACTAATAAAAAAATCTCTAGGTCGGACAATTTATCCTCATGTAGTCACGACAGGCATCAGATTTTCACTACAGTCCAGTGTTAGCAAACGTATACATTGTCCATTCTGTAATATATACGAAATCAATGTATATTATTCTCACAATTACAGTTCCATACAACTTGCAAAGACGTTTTATGTACAATAACATGCACGAGTTCAGGATGCATTGACGTTTAACTGCCAACAACCGAATAGGACTTATTTAAAAGTGCCAACATAGCACGCTAATACAACAATAAGTGCGTTCGCGTTTTTGGATCGTATAAAATTAGACAGTGTTTTCTCAGTCTACTTTACCGCCCTCATGTGGCATACACCCTTCAGCCTGCGAAAAAGTATTGATATCGTCAAAACACCTGTTTCCAGACAATAAAAGTGGGACTCACTAAAATAGTATTTCAATAAACCATTCAAGTCTGGTGGAGTATAGCAGTCATCATTTGTCCCTTTTCACTCGTACAACAAGAGTCGAAAAACAAGAATAGCAGAGCAAGGGATAACCGGAGAGACAAACGACTGAGACAGAAAAGCAGGAAAATGTAAATGTCAAGACAGGATCCTCTGTTAATATTACCGACGTGCAGCTCTTTCCAAAAGCAAGGGCCACAAGCAATCTATTTCTCTAGTCATGGGGAATTCTTGGCTTTTACAGGATCGGTTTTAAATGAAAATAAATAAGGTACATTAACAAATACGTAGACAATGACACTAGGCAATTTACTCTGCTTTTCAGGCGGGATTCCAATCATGCAGATTTAGCGTTTATACCAACAAGCCACCAAATACGGTATACAGCTTGAATTCAATCAGACGCGTTTGTTAATTTTGAACCAGTTTGTGAACAATTACCATTAAATTGTCTCGTGTTAAGTATTAATTTTAACGGGTTGTGTGGATGGCCTATAGTTGCGTGTCTGCATCTCTTTTTCAAACTTTTAAAATTTGGATAAATATTTTAACCCTTCTGTGTACTGGTACAATTTCAAAACTATACGGAAGGTTACACATCAATATTAAATGTTTAATATGATCTCACATTTAATTAACAAAGGCAGCATACAGTGCATAACTAAGGTTCAATACAGTTTAATTGTCAAGCACGATTTCCTGAATCGGGCAAATAAAGGTTCCTCAATTCTTGAATTAAATGTGTTGACTGCTTCTGAGTGGTTTAAACTACACATCAAATAAAACAATAACTTGTATAAAAGTGTGTTGAAGTTTAGGGAAATGTAAATATAGGCATACTTTCAGATTTGGTCTAAACATTAGGATCGAGAATTAACTGAAATTGACTTCTAGGGGAAAATTTAAAACCGTGAATACGAATTACATATAAAACCCATTTATATTTACTCAAGTACTGACACTTTTTGTGGTGTTATACACTGATTGGTGGCCATGACTATATATATATGTCATGGACATACTTTGATATGTGAATATATGTTTTCAAAACAAAAGCATTGTAACTGACGTATGAACACCAAAGGAGCAATACATTGAGAAATCAAAGTGCTTGTGATAAACATAACAACCAAGGCAATGAAGAGATTTCCTCAATCGAAGCCAATTAAATCTCTGACTATACAACATTGATCTAAGAAATGTGTTCATGCCGAGCATTGAAAAGCACACAGAGACAAGTTCTATATAATGAGAGTATAAATGATGGTTTAAGGTTCCTGACATGAATGTTCCAAACGTCTCGGATGTCCTAACCAAGATGATGGCAAATATTTAATGCAGCTGAGGACAACTTCTCGATCGATGTGATCCAAAACTAGGCGCGTCCAACATGTGCTAGGCTATTACATAATTTTGCCAACAGTTCCTCAGACGTTGCTTGTATCACGAATGTAATCGTAAGGGAAACGCTCCATGTCCAAGCAGAAAAATCGATCAACATGCATGCCCCAAGGACTGACACTGTTGTTCATGATGGGGACGGTGCATTAAAACTTTCCAATTGCATACAAAGGGAAATACTTGACTGATTTTTTTAAATATTTTATTGACAATAGATCATGTGTTCTACCAGCAGACAAGGCTGACAACAAAGCGCTGAAAAGACGCAGCTCCAGCAGGACATATTTTCGATACACATTTTAAAGAAAACACAACAAAATGTTAAAGAAAAATATAAAATATGTATTCTGTATTTAGAAAAACTCTTTTTCAAAGTGACTGGAGCATTGTAGCATCAAATAGATAACAAAAATATCACAAGCCTTCAATGACATTCACGACAGGTGTTTTGAAAGGTGCACACTTTTACAAATAGCGGCCGATTAGCATGTTTCTACCATCCTCCAAGATCTCCTATAATGACAAAGGGGGATGACTCTCAAACTCAATCGTGATAAAATATGAATTTTTATGTACGTAAACCAGTTTTCAAAACGCGTAACAGGAGATGCTGCTGTTGAGTTCATTATTTTCCCTCGTTTGGTCTTTATTTTTCTTTCGTTGTATTTGTCGCTGTTTTTGACAATGATAACATTAACGCATGTCATTACATGGCCACAACATCAGCTGGCCCTTCGCGACTGCAGCACACAAGGGCGGCAGTTTCGAAAGTGTTGGAGAGTTGCCAAGCTGGGCAAGACGAAAACACGTTGTTAAGGCTATGCAAAAGCAACCACGTTTACAGTGCAGATACTTGGGGGCTGTACCAAACAACACTCCGTAAGGTGCTCAACTAAAGAGGGATGCAGGTTTCATATTTTTAGAGGTCTACAAACAAACACCGTTAGCAGGTACACGATGCTGAAGACTTCTTTAAAAGTTGTTCAAAGTTTCCAGCGATTGTAGTCCCAGCTCAAGACGTAATCAGTTCCCGAGCAGTACTTCATTCACAATATACCTTCCAATTGTTTTGGATGTGCTTATATCCTCACGAACACCGACTTACAGGGACGATAGTTGTCGTTTTTTGTCCTGATAATTAAACAGTGTTTATGTGTCACACAAGTTTAACACCTCCTTTGCCGAGTTGAAACGTGTCAAGTCACTTTAATCGTCAAGATGCCACCGCAAAGTGTGTAAGAAATCCAGATGTACTTTAATACACTTCAATTCATATGTCCACTTGAGCTTCATAGTTAACTGGTGATTAGAGGATTTCTCTTCTGTAGCATTTTTTTGCATCCCACTGTAAGTTTTCATTGACATTTCTATAGGTTTCAAACAGTTGATGTTCAGTTACCCTAAAACAAGATAAACATTGGCATAAAGAACTGTTCATACATTAACAAAGGGTATATATATATATAAATATATATCTTTAAACCAAAAATGCACCTTTTTAAAAATTGTGCTTAAGAAAATAAAAATGCAAAAATATATATTTTTAAACGTAACCATTAAGAACGGTCCATAGCATAGGTAATAGGTAATGCAGTACAAATGGGTAAAATTTTAAATCTGCATATTTGCAATATTTCAGCCATTACACAAATTCGTCTGAAAGTGCCAGATTTTTATACCTAACAATTTAGTAGCGATACTGAGCAAGCCACGTGTTAAAATGTCTATGTATATCAATGCAGGAGCGATGTACATGTACTGCTCATTTGTCAATCCACTGCTGGATTAGGGCCTCCCCATGCTGCATAGGCGAGGGAGGGTTATAGGACTCCTGCTGAGCTTGTGAGTATATCAAGTTGTTTGGTCACAGGAGACAGGTGTTAAAAGATCAGGGGTTTCATTAGTTGGGCATTAGTAGTGTGGCAGTGAGAATAACAGTATAAAACATTGTCATGAAATTCGTCTTAAATGTTTTTCAACAAAATGTTTCATTTACTTTTTGACCCGATAAAATGCATTGCGCACCTCTCGCACCAATATTTAATAAATAAGAGTGGTCTAGATTTTGCCTTACAGAACGACTTCATAAAATCCACCGACTAGGACTTGACTAAAAACAACACATATTGCTGTTACTCCCACCAAGGCGAAGCTAAAGAAATCCGATTAAATGAATGCTGGGTGGGAGTCGTGCTTACGTACCGCCACGCTCTCGCTAGTACGGTGTTTGGGGATCTTCTTGCGGGGTGGGTCCTCGCCAGGCTCCATGCGACACAAGCGGTCCCGCTTTAGCACCCCCAGTGGGTCTAGCACGGCCGCGCCACCTCCACCAGCTGGCGCCACCATTTCCCTCGCTGCACACAAAGCATTCCATCACGCACGCATATAAGGAATACG
Source organism: Mordacia mordax (assembly GCA_036362905.1). Lineage (NCBI taxonomy): Eukaryota > Metazoa > Chordata > Hyperoartia > Petromyzontiformes > Petromyzontidae > Mordacia > Mordacia mordax. Next base: position 17,834,574 of record JAZEWT010000006.1, read on the forward strand.
TTACGTGTACGTGTGTGTGCGCGCGCACATTACGCGATGGTAACATCGTAACAGTGCTCCATCGTCAGTGGTAGGTCACGTGGCACTGATGTGGCGTTGCATGTAAACAATACTCTGCGATTTGACGATTCAAACTGATGATGCCAACACACGCAATGAATCAGTGGCACGCAAAATTTACGTCAAATTTCGTTCTGGGCTAATAGTTGGAATAAATAAAACAGAACGAGGTGGTAGAGACGATATAGATTATACAAATAAGACTGAAAATACAAAGAGTACAAAATGTAAAGTAAAAACACGACAAAAGCCATAATTTTTTTAAATTAATCACAATGCAGGATTACGAAGAAGAGTGGGTGTATTGTTAAATGCCAAGGAGGCGATATGTAAGTGTCATGCTGCATTGGTATGAATGAACTAATTGATGTATATCTTGGAGAAACAAGTTAAAAACCTGTCCATTAATGGCACGGAGGGGAAAGGGGAGCCGGGGAAACAATCAGCATCACTCACGTTGCTGCCGCAATGAGCCACTGGCGCACGGCTGTTGATCCTTTTGGTAAGAGCAAGTGGCACCATCGTCTCCGCTGTTCCCACCTGCACTGCCATCCGAAGTGCCAAATCCTGTGACAAACAACACAATACGAGGAAGTGATTATAAAATTGACTGGCAGCATTTAATGCTAATCTAACCTCTATTCACTGATATTGTACACCTTGTAAACCTGAAAACTAATGCAAATGGTAATTTTGATAATTTATTAACCCCCTATATGGACTTGGCATCTACTCAACTGAATCTGACAAACTGAGTAACTCCAACTCAATAACTGGAATCACATGTAACAATGCCCTTAATGTGAAACTAATGCAGACTGTAAGAACAAAATGCGCGTTCGTGATGTCGTACTAGAAGAACAGTGTGAATACAAAATCTCCAAATGATGAGTTTGGGTTCAATTCAAAATTTTATCTTAAATAAAGAAATGTTTTGCTTGTTTTATTGTTTGCACGTATTAGCACAAGTACGTGTGCCTATGCAGTTTTTGAACATCTTAACAACTTGCATTATTGTTAAAAACAGAGTAATGCCTTTTCCCTTTTATCATCAAAGAAACTAAGTCGACAGTATCTCAAAGTAACAAATGGCTCACACGTACCTGCAGTACTGTTGGGCCTGGAGTGGCCATCACCCTGACCATAGCCGGACATCCCACCATTGCCATTGGAGGGCACAGATGCCAGCAGACCTTCAAAACAGCAATATATTCATTCGTACCGCCATCCCTGCTTAAAAGTACTTAAAAATTGCATTACTTAAACATGCACACGATACTTGCATTAACATTTAGTTGGTTAAACCTGAGTTTCAATACCTTTTTTTCAGCAGGGTCCTGGCATGATGTTTGGCGAATTAACTTTAATGAATTTTGCATTTGATGGAAAACCACAGCACCAAGAGAATAACCATGCATACAAGGAGATACCACTCAAAAGAGCAGCACCAATAAGTTCATAAACCTTTTCGATGTACTGTCACCTGCAGACCCACCTTGAACATTACAAGTTGATGATCTACCAACCTTTGCCTCCAAACATTAGTTTGGGTGCTAGTACCCCTAAACTTTTGTTACACTAGCACACAACACCACATTGCACAAGCTACTTCGATCAAGACAGTACATTGGACACGATAAGCATAAGTTGCAGAAAAAAACATTTATTAGTAACAATTTTCCAAAGAACTACACCGGGGGAGGTAGTGAGGAGCACACAGACAGAGGCACCTGCAAAGGCCGAGACCCAACTTCCTCCCCCTCCGATCCAAAAAAATTCACGAAATCCGCGCGGTACACAACAATAATGTCACAATCTTGCCAGAAATGCACCACGTCACCACCCTATCTGTAAGATAAACTACAAACCCTGACACTTAACAGTACACCTAGTGCTGAAGGTATAACATACAACCATATGTTTAGGAGGTTAAAGCACTCCGACAAAGGTTTTGCTATACAGACACTGTCATATTACACGAGATACAATACCACAGCTAGTCTACTAGGTTATACATTTAACTACTAAACACCACAGCCTTTATAGCCTTGTGTGAATATGTTCTCTAGTCCCTGGTGTATGTTTTTTAGAAAAATATTCCTAAAAAACATTTTCTCTACTATTATGCTATATTACCCAAAAAGATGCCACAATCACAGCAGTTAGTCGAACAGGGCAATGTCTGTGTTCGTGGGGTATAAGCAGTGGACTACGGGCAATTGTCACCACACCTGACATGTTCTACTTGCTAAGTTAAAAACTTGTATAATTGTGAAACCACTGTTTGTAACGAAATATATGCAAAGGATAGGACATGTCAAAAGGACTCGGAAAAGGTTTATTGTGGTGAACGGCCATCAGCTGTAAAGAAAAACTTGCTCAAACTTACCAATACTGTCGTTATATAATCATCACTTCTACTTGCTCATGTAATCTGACCCCAATGCCATGACGGTGTTCTGCTTTTCGTGCGTGCGAGGTTCGTGCGCGGCTCACAGAGGCCACGGTAGCGTGACAGGTGTTGGTAGATCTGCTTCATGCGCTCGATGTTGAGGCGACTGGCCTCGGCGTGGTTCGCCATGGGCTTGGGATAGTCCACGCCGATTATGCAGCGCGCCGTTTTCTGTACACTCTCCGGAGCGTTCCATGGGTCGTAGATGTACTTGGCGGGGAAGGCTCGAAGCAGCGGAATGTAGCGGCTGTGATATAAAGACATGAATGACTTTAGAAACTTCCTCGTCATGAAGTTAATTCTGTAATGGATATTATCATGATCACAGCAAGTAATATAATAATGCTCTTACTATCATACAAATGTATTTTTTTTTTGTTTGGCCGAAAAATACATTCAAATCCATCTAACATGTAAAAGATTAATTTATTACATTATTCCAAAACGTTATTGCTATGCCTCACTGTCATCCAGCTTATTAAAAGCCGTAGATAAACTGATCAATGTGATACAATGTCATTACTGAACTTAAAATCCAAGTAGAGTGGTCATGTGCAGCATGAATGAGTTGTAATATTGCATGGTATGGCACTGTGTAGTCATTATAACAATCAATATCACGGCAAAGCATGGATGATCAGCGTCTCTAACGTTACATAACAGCATAGAATGACGGAAGTGTGTTTAGTCAATTAAAACTGGGTTTGCTGAAAGATGTAATAACATTATCAATTATTGGTATGCAGATTACCCAACCTTGGGGAGTCATGTGTTCTCAATGTTTTATAAAATTGGACATTGTCATCCCAGTTGGTCATTGTTGCCAATTTAAATAGCCAATATCCAGGTTAACCCAGGTTGGCAGGTTGCCCCCCAAAAGTGGAGGTATTGGAGCAGAGTTTTATAGCTGGATGCCTTCCTGATGCCAATTTTCTTGAGTTGGAGGGCTTTTGGATCACGATTTGTCTGCAACCTCCCCCCAGACCTGTTCGCCAAGGGAAACCTTCCATGAGTACTGGACTCCAGGTGACATAGCTGCTGGGGTTCTATGGAACAATCAAACCCCTCCACCACAATAACAATTACTAATGATAATTGCTGACAACTATGGCCTTTACCGTATGTAGTCTCCGTTCGGATCGGTGCGGCGGCCAAATCCCACTGGACAGTAGCAGTGGAAGAACTGCTGAAAGAAGGAGGAGCAGGACAACCACATCCAGCTGCCCGCGTTCACGCTCCAGTCAGCATCCAGCAGCAGTTCCTCAAATACCTGTGGAAGAAAGAGCAGGTCAAACAATGCTCCTTGGAGGTACACAGCTCAGAAAGGTTCAGTGTTCGCAAAGGCACATATTCCCATCTTCGATGCTGTTTTGTGATATTTAAAATGTGGTTTATATATGCAATAGCAGTCATTGATGGAAATAGTTTTCTTTAAAATGTTTAAGATCTACCAAAAAAAATGTATATCCGCTGAAGTATAAGCAAGGAAAACTCTTTGATTCCTGTTTCCAATTTCCTCCCTACATTTGAAGACATATATGTGACCCCCCGTTACATTTGCAGGACAGAATGCAGTAGCAAAAACCGTCCCATATATTGTACAAAATCATATCACTGATTTTAAAGAATGGTAGATTCTTTGTGTTTAATCATTTCAAACAACAATAAACTGCAAGGATGTGGTATTGCAGGATACACTGACAAATGCTGTTGCCTTTCAGAAAGCACAGAAAAAATTACATGCTGCACATTACTTGTTTCTTTACATAAAAGGCTGAAATAAAGGCATTTTCCACATAAATAACTTTACATTGCCAAATAATATCTCACACTCCCAACAGTTATAAGCATGGGCAGGACTGTGAGCACACAGTTGTGTATTCACATATATGGAGAGTGGTGGTATAGGGGCTAGAGTAGCGTGCTATGAACTCAGCTACCTGAGTTGGAATCAGTGTTAAGTGATATCAGAACCAATTCTGAGATTCTCCTTTATTCATTCGGTCTGAAATAAGAACCTAGTATAGTATGTACACATCAGCAATGGGCAGAAAATGGCAGTTGGAATGCTGTGCTGACCACAATATCAAATTGTGCGCAGAGCAACTGACCTTAACGGATGCTCACTAACAGTACTCACCAGAAAATTATGCAGACTACAGAGAGATTAATAGATAGATGATGATTGCTTCGAAAAGCTGCTCTCTCGGGAGAGCCACGTCGTTCGCCTCCTCTCTCCACCTCGCGACGCGGCTGTCCCGAGAGCAGCTTTTTCGAAGCAATCATCATGCATCGATCCGTGAAAACCTACATCATTATAAATGGATAGCTGTTTATAATTACAGACGTACCCAGTGAACTTGCAAGCTCTAGATGCGGGATTTCTGTGACACAGCATGAGTGCAGGGAGGTTGGCAGGTGAGCAGCTAACTAACCTTCATGCCTTCCTCCCAGGAGACCCAGAGGTCTCCGCGAGTCAGGAAGCAGGCGACTGCGTGCCGCGCCAGGTGATGGATCCAGCCCTCCTGTCGTAGCTGCGTCATAATGGCATCAATCCACGGGTATCCCGTGCGGCCCTCTGCCCACTTGGCGAGTGCTTCGGGGTTGCGGTCCCAGGGGATCTGCACGCAGATGGGGTTTCCTTCCATGCGGTCGAACTTGGGGTTGTTGGTGGCGGCTGTGTAGAAGAATTCTCTCCACAGGAGCTGTCCGTAGAGCGAGAGCGGCGGGGAGCTGTTCTTCTTCACCTGTGTGACCAAATGTGGCACCACGATTATTCTCTCGAAGATTAAAACAGGACGAAGACTGCTGATCCTGGCCAAGCTTTGCTCAGCCATCCATGAGCAATAATTATTCCATAGGTAAAAGAAGAACGTTAAAAGTATAAACCACGAACAGTAATAGCTATGAATTATACAAAATTGGTGAATTTTACTCGGTGTATATTGCCTGCTATCATATTTGAATAAGAAACACGGACATGGATAAAGAAAAAGGAACAAAATCTAAACAGTAAACAAAGGCATGTGAAAAGGTGTATGCTTGATGTGAAACACTGAAGAAGAATAACACATGAATTTACAAATATATGCATGAGCAGAACATAACTTGAATAAAGAAAAAATAGCCAGTAGTCGAGACTAATGACAAAGGGGCAGCCAAAGGAGAGAATATGTATCGTGCAGGAGGTATATATATTGTCACATTGCAGGATTGTGGGAGAGTGATGGCCAGCAGCGGCCTTCATCCAGCAGTGGATTGATCATAGCTGATGGTGAATGATTGGTGTATGTATGTTAAAGGTTCGCACGCACAAAAAAACGGACTACCTTCTTGTAGAGCTCTGTGAGCTTGTAGTGAAAAAGACGACAGGAGAGGCAGCCAAACCGCAGGTATGGGCTGAGTCCCGTGGGGCTTGCCAACAGCGAGTTGGCATTCATCCTCGGACGCTCAAAGTTTGCAACCCATGCCTGTTAAAGCATACAAACAGCACACAGTGTAGAGATAATGGGCACGCTAAGGTCAGGCCAAACTGAAGATTTCTCCAATGAATAATGTGACCCAAATGGTTTAAGTGTATCTTGTGTTAATAATGTAATGTCAGTGTGAATTTATTGCTATTACTTCTTAGCCATATATCACACATGCTGCTTACAACTAAACATGGCCTACCAGATTTGAACTTTATTGATTATCTCACTTAGGATGGACATACGTAAAAAAATATAACTGCCTGTAAATATTCACAAATACATTTTTTGGTAAAGTAGGATATATTCTGCATTTTACACTTTTATGCAAATTATATGTTGCCCTAAACAATTTGTGTGTGTCTTAAACTACATTTTAAGAAACACAGTATATGTAATTTAAGAACATTGAATGTCCAAATTGATGGAATATTTTCTTTCATGAGTATTTTGCTTTTCAGTGCAGTATCAACGAATTGACATTGCCAATATGTTTCCACGATGACGTTTCTAATAAACACGCGCCAGCCAGCACATAAAGGTATCGATTTTATTTTACAATTCCACGGTTTGTTTTGTTCTGAGAAGTAATCTAATTAAATTTCCCCAGTACCATTCCAGCTATATGCAGAGCACAAACATGCCTCACACATGCATAAATACATGTACGCACAGATAGACATGTTCGCACACAAGAGTACGTACATATATACAAAGGACAGACATATATACACTGTTCATATGCAAATCACATATTTTAGTGGCCGACCAACCAGAGGGCAAACGCTCAGTCTGGCGTCCCAGAGGCCACTCTTTGCCCAGTCTATTCCTTCTGTCTCTTCAGACAAATTACTGGAAATCCGACACAGGTGTTGGTAGCTGGTTGCTCTAATTGCACACCAGTGAAGGGGAAAATATGAATTAAAAAAAAAATTGTTTTTAATGTCACGAACACAAACATGAAATTTCAAAAACATACCTGGGATGTGTATTGTCGGTGGCTCTTATCACCGCTCACCTTGTGGTCTGTGTTTGGTGAAGGCACTCAATGGATACTGTCATCTTCAGCACAACGTTAAACATTTGTCAAGGAAATGTTCAAGGTAGCTCAGCTCAGAGGGGTAGAATGCGCGTAACGTCTTACAGGCATTGTACAAGCAAGTGTAGCAAGTTTGTAAAACTGCGTACCGATGCTATCAGGAGAACGACTACTGAAAACATGAGCAAACGAGAGAATGAGCCTAAACCCTTCCTCAGCCCAGCACCTTACAATTGGAAAGCCCATAAAACTCAAACGTTGGTCTTTGACTTGCAAAGAATACATGGAGGATGGCATGTTTATTAGAAACGTTTCAGTCTGATGACAACACAATCTCTTGTGAATTACGAACCTTCCTCTCCAGGTGTCTGTCCAAGCGGGTGAGGGCCTCAGACTCGCCTCCCTGCCAGACGGCAGTGGTTAGGCCGTCCGTGTCAAAACCTGTGCAACAAAAAAAAAAGGTTTGAGTAAAGTTGTTAAAAATGAACATAGTTCTACAATTTATACAACTGACTATAGTATGCGTGATGAAGCTTACTGGTCCAAAAAACTATTGTTGTATGTTGTGGGCCATCAAACCTATCTTGGTTTTTTTACCACAGTATTATTCTCATCCATACAGCATATACGGATTTACATTGATAATAATTTAATTACAATACAAATTCAGCGAGATATTAGCAGGTACACTTGCAAGTGCTCTGTTAGAGAACAAAACATATTTGTAGATTTACATATCCGGGAGATTGAGGAACAGTGCATGCATGGCGTGGCTGTGCGTGTTTTAATGCTTCATTGCAGTTGTACCAAAGCCATCATTCCTCACCAAGTTCCTCGAGGGATGGCACCCCATAGCGTTCGTCGTGGTCCTCCCAGAGTGGTGTGCGGCAGTGGCCCATCACCTCCATCGTGATAGTGCCCACAGGCCTCTCGGGCGGCTCCATGCGGCTTACCAGCGCCTGGAAGCGCTTGTATGTGAGTGGAGCCTGCCCTTCGTTCAACTCGATTATTCTGTAGACAGTGGGAAGGCCGTTATCCCGTTCACAGGTGCAAAAACATCCAGAACTCTGTTATCCAACACATACATACATTACCCATCAGCCCAAGACATTATTAATGTGAAAACTGTGTAAAAACAGGATATTGACACATTACATGATTTGTAACGTTGTGACTTAAGAGCCAGCAATTTTGATTTTAAATGTGCACATTCAGCTGTACGTGGCATTTAACCATTCTTAATTGAATGTGCAAACATCGAAATAATGTCACGATTACATATTGACAGCATCTAATAAACACAACTTTATATTAAGTTATATACTGTGCATGTTATGCACCTAGGCTGTGTGTCTCAGACTGCTGACAGGTATTTTAAGCTCATAAATAAAAGTAGACTTTCCGACACGGTTTATGATGTCACTAAAATGCCATTGCATTCAAAAGTATCAGTCAGATTACAGTGACATCAACAGAGTGTGCCCTCAAATAATTTAAAAATCTTATTCTCACTGACAAAGCTTAAAACCCATGTCGAACAGCTCGGAAGACACAACCTAAGAAAGCGTTTACAAAAGCAAATAAATGTTTGGATAGCATCTGTCTTTAAATGCCCATAAATGTACCACCCTTAATGGGCCTGATCTCGTCTGAGCTGTGAATCTAGCGAGCAAACCCCCTGATCAGTGTCTGGAAGGGAAGGCATGAGGCAGCGCCCGTTGATGCAGGGAGCGCCTTGAACGATTCCCCAGGGCTACAGGTCGCTGTGCGCAGTTGCCCAGGATCCTTCTGGGCCGAAACTGTCGAAAGGCGATATGTGGCACGTGGATTTCGCATGCCGCAGGAAGCATCTGTGAAGTAGCAGGATGCACGGTCCTCGCAGCTCCCTTGGTATGAACCAGGAGGTTTAATGTGCTTTAGTGCCCTGATAAAATGACAGGAACCCTAACGATTTCTGCACCGGTTTTCAGTGTGGCATAAACATGTATATGGATGTCTATTAATAGATAATTCTATGGTGATTCAAAGTACATGACAGTCATCAACAGTGCATGTTATTAAATCTTTGATTTATGTTTTGAGATAACAGCAACATAAACATGTTTACAATGCTATTTTGTGATATTGAATTATGTTCATATTAATAATATATTTGCACTTCTAGAGCGCTTTTCTATATAGTGTATCAATATGAGTATATGGAAATCAACTATTTAAATAAGTATTCACCTTAAAGGGTATGTTTTCGTGGTTACAATAATTAAGACTTCGTTGCACCCCTTGAGTTTTACACTGATTTTTTTTCTACCATGATCACTTGCTCCTGCATTTTCCCTGTATTTTCCTCAAGGCTTTCTTTGCAAAATAATTGTTGTTCATATGGGTTTTCACATGACTATATATAATATGTAATAAAATTACAATAAGATGACTCTAACCATATTTAATAAACTTAATATGGTTAATCATGCACCATTAATTGCAATTTAAGATGGCATACTATTTAAACATATGCCTGGATCTGTTACCTTTTCCAATGCATTTTTTTGTACTCGGAAATTATTATTTTTTAAATTGTTATGGACCTGTATGACGTGACTCAAGAACTTGAACAGAAAAGGTGAAAACATGCAAAGGTTGCAAAGTGATCAGAGAAGCATGTAGAGGTGCATACTTGGAATTACACTGAGAGGCACAAAAAGAAACAAATGAATCAGGCAACAAACACATTATCAGAGACAATATATTGACCTTCATCCAACAACAGATATACAACGGCTGACAATAACGATGAGTGACTTTTGGCCTCACTTAATTTCTTAGACCTGGTTTCTCTGTCCAGGTCCCTGTGCTCCTGCTAGGCAAGGGAATTTCGGCCAAGCCTGGGTAAGGACCAAGTGGCTCACTGTCGTTACCGGCGTATGGCACCATCAGCCATGGCATGTGACATTGCACAATAATGAAGGAGGCCAATGTAATTAACAATGAGAGCATGCATCAACATATTTGGGCAGATAGATTGGCTCCATAAAGGCAACACAATTGTGTTCTTTACATAAGACCAGCTTTAAGAGAATTATCATAACCCCCCCCCACACCTTAAATAGACCTTAGATCAAAAGCATTATTGCTCTGCCCATGTTTGTTCCTCTGTATGTCTGTCTTGGAAGAAACACATATGTAGACAATTTTCAAGCATATAAGCAATCACACAAATGGTAAAACCTTGTAATTTACAAATTCAAGAGCTATAACTACATAAGTTTCCCCTCTCGATGGGGCCGACCATGCCAGTTCCATAGCGGGTCAGGTTACCTGTCAAGATTGTAGAGTGTGTGGGAGATGCGCACCAGGACCTCCACGCCTGCCTCCGATGCCAACTTCTTAATTGCCGCATCGCGCTCCTTGCCGAACGGCTCAGAGTCATACTCAAACGTGAGCCGGCTGATGCTCCACTCCTGGCAATGCCCATGCCACACAAATGTCGGTATATTAATTCAAGTCACACAGTGAAAAATGCAAATGAGAGAATTCAACAGTATACTGACTACCATCTTCAGTATACTTCCGCCTATGGCTGTGGCTGTCACATGCATTATTTCAGTCGACCGGTGACAGACAGTATTGAGTGGGAAAATAAAGTGCTGACGGCAAGGATGCTCTGGGTTGAGGGATGTTCAAAAAACGTTCTGAACTTGTTATTGTTTTCACCTGCCCGGTACTAATTAATATAGTTGGACTGTTTTGATCACTTACTTGTTATTTAAAATTATCAACATTTACCATCAGGGTACAAATTATAGACTAGCAGGTAGGAGAGTGAAGCTTTACGCATGCTTCAGAAATCAATACAACATTTATAAGACTAGTTTTTTTTCTCCATGAATTGACGTAAAAATGCCATCACATCCCTCAAGAAAACCATGTGATTTTATGCTTTTCAAATAAGAGCATTGGTGAAGTTAATTAGCCCTTTTGAAAAGCAGACCTGAGTAATTAAACTAGATTTAAAATATTTTTCTCGGTGCAATTAAACACAAGTGCATGCTTTTCAAGTGAAACCACTGGGGGTGTGGTGCACAGAGAGCCAACGCTTTATTTCAGTACATGTTTACTGTGCATAACGCTATTTGTGAAGACGTGGATACTAACCTTGAAAAGGCGAGGGAAGACATCTGCAGGTTGTCCGCGAATCACAAACAGACGTGAGTTGAGCTTGTGAAGGCTGGCATCCAGGTCTTCCAAACTCTGGAGCAAAAACCTGCAAAAGTGGTTTGTCTTTAATGTTAGCCTGCTTGTTTAAATGTCAGGTGATGACAATGTTTGGAATATCATAAAAAGCATATTACACAGTACAAAGCATTCAGCTTTAGGATACATTTTCTCTATCATTAATACAAAGGGTAAGTTTAAATAATGGCTTAGTAATTCATAAAGAGGATTAAGTAGAGGTTGTGATGTTATGAATTGTTTCTTGTAATCCTTCATCCACCCTTGGTATTCCCTACATCTACTCTGCATGTGGAAAAAATGTATAGCTCAAAAAAATAAGTTGCCAATTTTTGTATATAAACGTCACATCATTGGATTTCATGTGAGGGAGTTTGTTTTCTGACAAGCTGTTGACCTCATTTTGAGAGATGAGCAGTAAAAGATCATTTACAGTCTGTGAGCAAGGGGACACTTGGTGCTCTCAGGTTCCAAATGAATCAAAGATAAAGATCCCACGCATAGCTTTAACACTGTGTAGTATCAAGTCCTGTTGCCGAGCACCTATGAAGGCCAGCACGGCACAAAAGGGAGTGAGTGACCAGAACCACGGCCAGCCTTTGTCTCCCTAATGGCGATCGCTGCGCAACACACTTGGTATTTACTTGAGGCTGAGTCGATCTAAGGAAAACCCAAAACCAGTTTAATAAATTGTCACTGGTGGCTATGAGTGGCAATTGAACGTTGGCAACGTGCTGTTACATTATGGCTCCCCATTTCATATGAACCACTTGCAGTGCAACCATCATACACACACTATTTAGAAAATCAAAGCGACCCCGTAAGTATAAAGGTCCTCAGCAACTGTATGATGCATGAGCCTACCACATCAGGTAATCGACAGATAAAGGCAAAGAACCTGTCTCTTTTTTTTTTTCAAATAAACATAACAATTTGAAATGTCTCACACATTCATATGTAGGTTATGAGTCAATGTTACACAGGTTCATATATGATGAGTAAATACTATAAAGAAATTGTAAAACATATTAATAACATTTGAAAATTCCTCTGGATGGATGGATTTTTTAAAAATATTAGCAATAGATTAATGCATGAGAGAATGAATCAAATATATTTCTGTTCACAAACAAATGCAGACATGCACAAAGCAATGTCTAATACTAGAAATATAAAACTTCATCGGACCCAGGAGTAAGCAACAACATGCTGAAGCCACTAGTGCTAACGTTTCATTGTAACCTCAACACTTTTATTCTTTGCCACAAATATATGTTCTGTAACCATTTTCCGTAACACCATTGTGAGCAACAGCTTTAAAAATGGGGCGAGGCAGGCCTGGTCATGTTTTACCCAAGTTGTTGAAGACAAAATAAAATCGCCTATCCCTCAGTCACACTCTTTTACCTAGTCACACCTTCTTAATTAAGCAATTTTTAATTTTCCCTTTAATAAATTAAAATGAAAATGTTGACAAATGCATCAGAAATTCGTGATGGTCAGAAATGGCCTGTTGAGAAAATCGCACCAAAAAGCGTACCCGGCTATTCACTCATGTCACATCCTGGGAATTCCCTTGCCTTGCGCCCTCTGTTGGCCAGGATAGGTTCTAGCCCCCACCCCCACGACCGTGTACAGGATTAAGCAGATATTGGTAACGAATGAATGAAAACAATATGAGCAAACTGATTTTTTTGGTTGTCGACTCGATATGCATTAAAAAATGTATTACACACTGCATTTAATTACTTTCCTTTGCAAGTACTGTACAGCCGACATTCTCAACCAGTGGCTCACGACTCATCCATGGGCCACGAGTGCCTTAAAGCGATCCGTGGGGACCAGAGCCACCTGGACAGTGGACCTGAAGCGCAGAAGACTGAGACTCCCCACACAGAATAATTATTTGCGTTTGCAGAATGTGTAAATAATAAGATGAATTCATAAATCAGGCCAAGAATATGAATGAGCTTCGCTAACAAGTGATTCATTTTGAAGAACATAAAGACAGGAAGTAGGCTTATGCTGCTAAATTAAGGGACATATATAGATGGAGTTATTAATCATGTCACGCTGGCTTTTATATTAATACCATATGACGCAAAAACACGATTGAAAAGTGTACACTCCGTAAAGCTGCACGTGTCAGCTTAGATGTGCACAATTCTATATAGTTTAAGGCTAATGATACGAGTTGTAGAAGTGTACATTTCGAGTGACCAAAAATTAGCTAAAAAAAAGAGGACTGGGTGTCATTAAAATGCCATTAACGTGAAACAAAACAATACATCGAGGGTTGCTTTTCTAAATCGAGTTCATCTACCTACTTTGTGAAAAGCAAATAACTAAAATCTAAACTAGTGAACACGTGCTCACTATTCATAAGGCTTTTCTGTGAAAGCTCTGCATCCCAATGAGCATAACACAAATGTATTTTCATAACAGCCCAGTGGTTAGCGCTGACGCCTCACAGCAAGAAGGTCCCGGGTTCGAATCTCTCGGCTCGGGTGCCTTTCTGTGTGGAGTTTGCATGCTCTCCCCGTGTCCGCGTGGGTTTTCGCCGGGTACTCCGGTTTCCTCCCACAGTCCAAAAGCATGCTCCTGGATAGGTTGATTGGCTCGCAGACTAAAATTGTCCCACAATGCCCGGCGATGGACTGGCGTCCCATCGTCGGGTGTATTCCTGCCTTACGCCCTGTGTTTCCGGGATAGGCTCCGGCTCACCGTGACCCTATATAGGATTAAGCGGTTTCAGATAATAAGATGAGATGAGACAGCGTTGCAATGCTTCTGTGCAAAAATTAGCTTGACCTACTCGTACTCCCGTTTCTATTTAAATAATCCTATTTACATTTTGCATTCTGCCACTTCTCATAAACATGTATGGCATTCAAACTAAATTAACACAGATATTAAATTTGGCTGCTGTATTCCCTCACTAAGTTTTTAACGCTATTTTGATTACAACGTTGTTACTTTACAAAATAGGTGCATAGAAGTTTTCTTGGGAACTTTGTTACTGGATTATAATTAGCTCTTCTGTACCAGCCCTAGAATTGAAAATACCATTAACATAAAACAAAGCAACCGCTATTATTCATATTAATATTTTTATTCATATGGGCAATTGTATACATTTTTGGGGCATTTCAGCAATGACAATACAAAAACAGGTTTTTTAGCAGACGAATGCTTGCTTTTTGCATATATATACACTTTACAGCAAACTTTTAGTTCAAAAACATAGTTTTGGTGGATGCTGGAGGATATAAGCTACTTTGGGGCTGGTAACTGCCACCACAATTTATAGCAAAATAATGAAGCAGCATTTCTTAGATCATGATTCATACCCAAAGTATTACTGATTTTATTGCAGACGATCATTATATCCTGGCATGAGCAATGCCATAATTATCAGTGATTAAATACTGCCCAAGAAAAAACAAGGTGGCGCAGTAACAACATATGTGCCTTACAGAATTTATGTCCTGCCTGAGGCAGTTCGATTCCCACCTCAGGTGCCTTTCTGTGTATTGCTTTTGTACATTCTGCCCCTATTCTGCGTATATTTCTTGCGGGTTCTCCCGTTTCTTCCCACAACTTAAAAAAAACTCTTTAATTTGTTGGGCAATAACATCATAATATAAAGCATGCAGTGTTGGGAAAATGTTGGCACGTGCCAACCACGTGGTTGCCTACCCCTCTCCCTGCTTCCCTGCAGTTTTCTCGCGTCTGATTGAATGAAAATGTGCACGTTATAAAGTGCATTTAAATATTGGAAGCTATTATAGAACACATGAATATGCATGTTTATTCATGCATTCATCAGACATTCCAAAAACTGCGAATGTGCGTGTTATTCTCAGGGGCCGTCAGCTCTGAGAACTCATGTAAAAGGTGATACGCTAGTATTCGGGCAGCCCCAGCAGAGGGCACTCATTAGAATGCGAATGGGATATAAATACAAAACTATTCAAATACTCTGTGAATGCGTACATATAAAGCAGATAAATAATGTTTAAGTTCACTTGATTTGTTACACGGATTTTCTAATTTGGGCGGCGCGGTGGCGCAGTGGTTAGCGCTGACGCCTCAAAGCAAGAAGGTCCCGGGTTCGAGTCTCTCGGCTCCGGTGCTTTTCTGTGTGGAGTTTGCATGCTCTCCCTGTGTCCGCGTGGGTTTTCGGCGGGTACTCCGGTTTCCTCCCACAGTCCAAAAGCATGCTCCTGGATAGGTTGATTGGCTCGCAGACTAAAATTGTCCCGCAATGCCCGGCGATGGACCGGCGTCCCGTCGTCGGGTGTATTCCTGCCTTACGCCCTATGTTTCCGGGATAGGCTCCGGCTTCACCGTGACCCTATATAGGATTAAGCGGTTTCAGATAATGAGATGAGATGGGAGAGAGATTTTCAAATTTAGGCGGTTTCTCTTAAACACATACACATTGCAGAGAACTATCACAGGAGCCGTGACATTTTAAAATAACCGTGATGGTAAGCCAAACACGTTGTGGTCGTAGTGATGAGGAGCTTAGGCGAGATTTTTTTTTTACAATGCAGTAAACGCTCTAGAAACGCCCGTTTTGTTGGGGTCCCGTGGAGAGCGCTGGCTAAGTAGGTCAGCGATTCATATCATTGCCCGATATCAATGGGTTTTCAAAGTATGGTTTGCGACCCAATACTGGGTCGCCGAACGCCTAGCACTGGGTTGCCTTGCCTGTTCAAATTTAAATGTATTATTATTTACTGTAATGAAAGCTAGAGTCGAATGATTTTGTTTGGTAAAGGGAATGAATATTTATCTTGAACTGGGTCGCAAGAAAAAATTGAAAACCACTGTCCTAGATCCTTCAACAGATCATTATGAAATGTGCCATTGGTCGTATGGGATTCATACTCAATGACTGGTGACAATGTTGTCGTGGGATTCTGAAAATAGCCTTCTCGCTACTTTTTATTTTCGTGACATTGAAAGATACATCATTTATACTCAAAGCACATACAAGAAGGCACAATTGAGCAACAAGCAGATTGTGGTTCTTAAATAGTCAACATTTCATCGAAGATAAAACTGTTGATCAATGTACAACGTTATCTGTGTTGAATCACACTATAATGCACCATATGTTAACAAAACATAAGCAACAATAGACCTATGGGATAAAATACACAGATTATAACGAAGGTTGTTTCAACCCACGTGTTTTTTTAACTCGTTTCTCTAACATGACTGCACCTCCACAATTGCGACATGAACCACAGGTTCCTAACGTTGGCTTTGAGAAACAGAATTAAAATTGAAGCATTAACGTGGAGAGACTTCACGGGGAGAGGCCGTGTCAACGGCTGATGTCAGCGACGTTTGAAAACAGCCAGGCGTTGATTGGACTGATGCAAGCCAGCTGCTGAAAGCGCACAACAGAGACTGGCCAGCTGCCTGCAAGGCCCGTAATTACAGTCATTGGGCAGACATCACAGCCACATACCGGGCCATTTCAGAATCATTAATGATGGGACCTAACCTGAGTTGGTGAATACCGCAAATCCAGAGTGATTAATGTCAGGGTGTGGAGGACAGTACACTGAGAAGAGGGTTTTGGGAGGGAAGCGAGTGAAATGAGGAGTCAGGAATCGTGTTTGAGAAGATGAGTCGGTGAAAAGTTGTAGACGGTGTTGGAAATGAAAACCCCTTGACGTCAGTTTACCTGTGCTTACAATACCCCCTTTCAGTGCTAACAAAATCTATACAATTATGTCTCATCTCATCTCATGAGATGAGACAATTATGTAAGCATGATATATGTTAAAAAAACATTGGATATTCCCACTAAAAAAATCTGAATGGATACTGGAAATGGCTGGGTAAAACATTTGGAGAAAATCAATTGCCATATCAATTTATGGTTCTAGTCCCTGAAAATTCAGTATTTTCTGGTATATGGTATACAATTAACATTTATCATGTAATATCTTTTTATTTTCTTCCTGAAATCTGATTCACATGCACATGATTCACAATAAACTATGTGGGATTTCATTTCCACAGCTATTGATGCAGTTCAATCGAAGCTGATATACAATAAAGTACAAGCTTTATTGTATAACGAATAACTTGGCAAATAATGTTTTAAGATGAACAACTGTGTACAATGAGGCATTGGCTAAACATAAGCAAATATTATCATTGATTCAATTTTTTGGGTTAGGTCACATAAAAAATGATTGTCGGGGTGGCACGTTGGCCCAGTGGGTAGCACTGTCGCCTCACAGCAAGAAGGTCCCTGGTTCGAATCTCGGCTCGGGTACCTGTGTGCAGTTTGCATGTTCTCCCCGTGTCCACGTGGGTTTTTGCCGGGCACTCCGGTTTCCTCCCACAATCCAAAAAACATGCTGCTGCATAGGTTAATTGGCTTGCAGACTAAATTGCCCGCAGTGCCCGCTGATGGACTGGCGTCCCATCGTGGATATATCCCTGCCTTGTACCCTGTGTCTGCCGGATAGGCTCCGGCTCACTGCGACCCTGTACAGGACTAAGCGGTTTCTGACAATGAGATGAGATGAGACAAAATGTGACAATTCTTCACAATCTCAGCACACTGGTGTGTTGAAGAGCAAATTCAGAGAATTGCAAATGAATGACACTGGTAATGGAATGACATCCGAATAAGAGAACAAACCCAAAAAGACGGCCACCATGGATATGGAGTGATGACATTGCATTCCATTTTCAAAAGCAAGATACATTTTGGAAACACAAAAACATGAGAAAATGAAATATATATGGGGAAGTCTTTACTCAAAACGTCATAACATCAGATGATAGTGATGTAACGTGAACAATATTATACGCTATAATAAGTGCTCGGTTTGCTTCCATAAAGCTTCATTGACAATTTTTATAACTAAAATAAGGCTCCTGCTGCCAACGTAATTATGGTATAAAATTGCCACTGCAAAATTGCTTGAGTTTAAAGCTGACAGTTTAGAACACGCCTCTTGGGAAAGGCTAATCCATTTCTCTTCACGCGCTTTTTATTCTACAAACATTTTATTTTCTCGCACAATCTAACATGCCTGTTTGTATGTTGAGTAAGTCTAAAGTAGCAAAGAAGATCAGCCAGGGACAGAAATAGTACCAGATCCTATATAAGAACCACAGTATGGCAGCACTTAACGAGATGAAAGACTTCAGATGCTAAAAAAGCTATTAATGGGGGATGTTACCTATATAATAATGCATTTCAAGTATTATTGGTTTACTCTGATAGGTGTTTTATAGTTTTATATGATTAATGTTCATTTATCATGTGATACATTGCTTCTGCGATATATTAAATTGGCTTGATCTATACTAAATTATTACATTTGTTTTAAAAGTTTAACATTACTATGTATGCACAGCGTGCCCTGCAATAGTTATTTGCTATGAACGCCCTCATGGTGCTGTTGGACAACTGTACGGTGTAATGTAATCTGGCACAGTGTGGAATTAATCCATAAATTACACATCAGGCGAAGCCATTTTAAGCTTATACCATATACGAAATACTGTACTTTTTCAAGCAGTTCACGAATGTGTCTCGGTAATTCCAGGCGCATGTTATCTAAAATAGGGAATGAATGCTGACCACATGCACACACTATATTACAAATGAATGAGAAGCCTCTTCCGACTAGGCACATACAAAGATAATGCTGGTTGTGCAAACATGTTCATTGATACACAGCTCATAACACGTCAAAGTCAACACAATTTGCCTGTGGTATGTTTATTTTTACGTTAAAGGGCACGGTATTAAAACGAATTGCAGTGGGCGCTATAATCGTCTGCTTTACTTAAGCTGATAGAAAACTGTGTGCATAATGCACAAGAGTGTTGCTGATTAAATAGGCAGCTGAACCTGTACAAAATTTAACCCAGCGAGTGGCACTCTTTGCTACCCAATGCATGACGCTCTTGTGCCAGATTTAAAAACTGATTATTTCTAGTCAGAAAACTTTAATATCCAACAAGAAAGGGCTTGTTTCATATTGGATTTAAAAACTAATGTTTTAAATGTGTTTATATCTAAATTATCACGAAGTTTGAATTTCAACCAGAAGGAACCACTATAAACCAAAACATTCATAAATCAGTTAATTCTGTGAATAAATGTAAGCACTTACAGAAACCCAGTTTAATATTACCTACCAGATATGATAGGCATACGAAAAAAATAATGCAAATTATACAAACTGTAAGCTTAAGACAACTAGGCACCAGGTTTCACAATAACAATGAGATGAATTAAACAAATTGGAATGTTATATTGTGAACCTGTCTCCCATCACTGAATCTGTGATGAAATGGAATTACCATGGGTCTGACTAATGTACTCGCAAGGATTGACCAACAAGAATTGAATTAATCATTTAAAAAAAGCAAAATAGTATTCAGATTTAGCTAGTGTATTTTGCAAAACAAATACGGTACATGTTATTGACTGAATAATGAACATTAGGGAAAAGAGGTAAGAACTCGCTAGTGAACAGTCAGCGTAATGGTGGTTAAAACTGTGATACGTACCTTTGAAGAAACCTGATAATAGACTTCAGCGTACAGTTTATAGTGCCCACAAAGGCCCCTAAGGTAGACAGCATGAATTTAAGACACCGGAGATAACGATTCAAATTGTAACTCGCAAATGAAATTAAGCACCAATGGAGTGTTTTAAGAGCTGCATTACCCTCAATGTAAAGGCCACTGAAGTAGAACCCTTTTATGAAGTTCTATATTTTTTAGATTACCTGTGTGACCACTTTGGAAAGTAGTAATGACGACCAAAGGTTGTGCAACGGGATCTCGACCACTCATGGGAACCAATACCTCTGGCACCAGTAGAGGACAATCAGAATCCGATCTTTCCTGTTTTAACGGACTTAATGCAAGACTTTAGTGATCAGTGGACAAGGAAGAAATATGCAAAGGTGACCGTGCACCAGGTCCATGAGGAAATCATCCACCACCACCTAACAGGAGCAAATATTGTCAATCACATTTGTTTAAAACTGCGGGCGGAGGGTCTAGTTCGAAAAACTGAGCCAATTCACTTTGCAGTTGAGAACCTCAGCAAGGTGATTGGTGGATAGTCACTAAGTGAGACTTCAACCTTGACAGCAAGTGAACGTCCACCCTGACAATGAACTACCGCCAGCCGCGTATACGTTGTCAGACATCACAAAGGCATGCAATCCCCAACCGTTCGATCAACAGTGCCCGCAGTGTTCGCTGCATTGTGCTCAACAAGTCAGTTGAAGCAGCAATGCCACTTCTTTACCGACTAATATCCTTGCAATGGCAATCCTCGACCCCAACTGTCAAAAGGTGTCGGTAGAGCCCAGGGAGTGATAATTGAAAAGATTACTCTCCACCAACCACCAGGTCAATCACACCTTGGTGTCAACCAACAAGGATATGTTTACCCCATTACCACAGTTCCTTAAGTACCTCACGCTGCACAGTGATAAGATTACTTTGATTATTCAATACCAAAGCAAACATGACGAGTTTGTGAGGACCTTGGTGAACACCAGAAGGACCAAGAAAATCCAAACAGCTACAAATGAGTGCTATTTTTTTAAACTAAACTCCATGAATCAGTGATGGACCTGGAGCACTGGAACACACCAGTAGGCATTTTGGAGTCCAATGGAGATACATTTCCTGGTTTTTCTTGATTACACAAACACAAGTTTTCAGCTTCCATGAACAGGCTTTATACATTTCTTCATGTGTTGCAGGTCAAACATGATTTAGAAGATTGCTTCGAAAAGCTGCTCTCTCGGGACAGCCGCGTCGATGGCTCTCTCTCCTCTCCTCGCGACGTTTCGCCTCACACGTTGGAGGCAGCCATCGACGCGGCTGTCCCGAGAGAGCAGCTTTTCGAAGCAATCATCATGCATCGAGCCGTGAAAACCTACATCATTACATGATTTAGAAGCTTCTTAAGAGTCTTCTCCATTAAGACATTTTGGCTGTGAAGCTCCATACCATATTTATCTGTAGAGGAAAGTAGATCTCCTGTAGTAGGGCTGCACGAAAATCTGACACCCAATAGCAAATTACTCTGTCGGTGCAATGGCATTAGACGAACAATCCCTTTAGCATTTATACAGAGAAGTGCGACACTCGCATCTTATTGGATTGTCCAGGTAACTGGATATTATAGTAATTCCAAGATCCCTTAAAGTGACCTCTGATGTATATAGTATAGGGGCAGCACTATCCCCACCCGTCCTGCTACATGGTAATATTCCTCACATGACAGTCAAAAATTATACTTTTAATTGTCAGAGGCATAATTTAACCAATTAAAGTGCAGAGACGAATTTAATGTAATGTTGTGTATACTGTAGTCATTGGTACATGGGATGATGGCATTAACTCAGTACACTTAACCCGGTTTAATCACAGGTGCACGTGTGGCTTTGAACTCAATATCTCAGTGGTGGTAGGTCGGTGCTCTGAATTCTGAGTCAACTGGTCACATTAAATATTAATGGTAATAAAATGAAATGAAACACATTTAACTTTCAAACCTATGAAAAAAACAGTCTGTACTGCAGGAAGGGGCGTGATTTTCAGTCTTCTCTGGTGAATTATTTCCAATCACCCTTAGAGTTTATTGTGGTGGCTGCAGGGTATGATGGGAATTACTGGGAAGGAGTCGCTGCGTCCTCTGGAGTAAGAGAACCCAATTGGATATTTCACACGTTGTATAACTAACCTGATCACAAACTGATCACAATATATGCCCCCCGTCCCCATACGAAAACTGCATCTTCATGGCTTGCCAACTTATATCCAACAAGCCCTCCTTACGAGCAATCTTATTTCTAGCGTGTAATAGTTGTTGTTGATGATGATCAGTGTTGTTGAGCTTGGATGATGGCTCTCTGTTGACCTGCGCCTGCTCAGGAACACATTCCTTCCTTTATTTGTTTCACAATTATTTTATCTGTTATTTTATAGCCTTCAATTATTTAAAGCCATTATCTTACTTAAATTGATCTACTCTGATATTATAATCGTTGTTTACATGCCGTTCTCTCCACAATTCTGTGCAGCGCTTTGTGACCCTCGGGTGAAAAGCGCTCTAGCAGTGCAAATATCATCATTATTTGTTTTGACAAAGATGAAAGCTAAAGCGTGATGACGAGGGTTGATGGCATTATCGTGCATAACTGGGGATTTAAAGCTGAATTGGTGTTAAAATATTTTAAGAATAATCATTTAGTGTGAAGTGAAGCCGAAATAAGGCATAACCTGCCTTCGTGTTGTGCACATAATTTGGGCTTATGAAGGACTGGAACCGGGCGGCGGGCTGTCGCAGTGAGTAGCGCTGTCGCCTCACAGCGAGAATATTTCGGGTTCGATTCCCGGCTCAGGTGCCTCTCTGTGTGGAGGTTTGCATGTTCTCTCCCCGTGTCCGCGTCGGTTTATGCCGGGCACTCCGTTTTCCTCCAACCCTTCAAAGACAGGCTGCTGCCTAGGTTAATTGACCTGCTCAGCAAATTTCCCCCAGTGCGATATACTGGCGTCACATCCTAGGTATAACCTCGCTTTGTGCCGTCTGTCTGCTGAGATAGGCTCCAGACCGACGCAACCCTGTTCAGAATTAAGCGGGTATTTATAACGATGATGATGGTCTCGTACCCTCAGTGCGGACATGCATATATACATATAACCCCTTATTCTTATTTTACATTAAGTCCTTCGCGCTGCAGAGTCTTATTTACTCACTGCTCTAGTGTATTTATCTGCCTCCCAAATCGATGGTTAACCAATGTAATAATAATAATTGCATTTTTACAGCGCTTTTCATCCGAGGGTCACAAAGCGCTGCACTGAGCTGCGAAGAATAGCAGTGTAAGCGACATTACAGTCGTAGTGTACGGCGTCATGTACGCCATTTATTTACCGTGATATCCATGAGTCAGATGTTCCATTGTCCCAGCGAGTCCGAGTAGGTTCCGTGTCCCATTAACCGATTAACGGTAGCAGTATCACAATGGGTCAATGTGTCAACTGCAGGTCCCAATTAGCCCTTCGTGTTCCTTTGGGTCACCATGACGCCACGGTTCTTAGTGTCCTGATGAAAGTTCAGCATCGCTTTTAACATTATGTCAATACACGTTCTTCTCCCCTCTTCCTATGAACTATTCCAGAACCAAAGAGGTTGTGGGTGCCCATAAGTTAAGCACACCTTGTATATAAATACGCAATTAACTGAACCAGTCATCAGTCACACTCGATGTGCACTACCTTTCCCATTCTATAGGGTGCTCCAAATGGTCTTGTGAAGCCCCCTATGCCATAGTTTTTCTGGTTTGTGACTTTTTCATGAGCCCCAACGCCCACTACAAGCCATCATATTAGAACCCGTATCCCCCATCTGAAATAGGTAACGGTCATTTAAAACAGCAATGCTTGAACAAAGGCAAACATTGTTAGGAGTCATTGACATTCGGGTCGTAAGATATCTGGACCACCCCTGGAGATAACAATCACTGCTGCAAGTGTAACATTAAACAGTTGTCACTTTGGGATGATTATTGTACTGTATGACTTACTTTATGTCTCTGGTGTCCCAATTTTTTTGTTTTACAGGTGGAAAACCCAAAGTGGTTGATGGACACGTTTGAGCCAGACGTCAAAACACGATTTCTCCGCAAAGGATTCGCATGGACTCACAGCACCGTATGTTTCTTTAGTGCTTCTGGTGTCCCGCCATATGGTTTTCGTGTCCCGGTTTCTTTGTAATTCAGAGGTGGCAACTCTAGTTGGGGTGCTTTGTCGGGGGCAGGGAGGCAGCTGGTAGAGCGCCGTGGATATCGAGGATGGTGAAACCCCTCCACGTACATTTATACACCAGGCGCATCGGTTCTTAAAGGAGGCCGCCGGCCGGTTTTAAGAGGCCACCTCACTGCCGATTGGGATTCCACGAGTAGCGCCTGATCAAGAGGACACATGCCTACAATCAAGGCACGCTTGTACGTTTTAAAAAAAGATAAACCATACATTATTGGTGCTTGGCTGTATTTGAGCTCTAACGAGAATAGCGAATGTTATTTCAACAACGATATTACAGCCGACTGACATCCACAGATACCCCGTGCAGCGCTTTGTGACCCTCGAATTAAAAGCGCTCTGCAAGTGCAATTATCATTATTATTCCTTTATCCCTCTGTATCCTCGTAGGGATTTCCCTTCAACGCCTTTATACCCCCCCATGGGCGCCAGCTGTCAGTCTACCTCCTCCGTCCCCGTTGACCCACGGATCCGCGCGGTGCCATCGTGTTCGATCGTCAAAACTGTTGCCGCGCTGCCCAATGCATCGTCCCAAGCCGGTCGAAGTCGTCCCCCCGTCCCCCCAGCTCTCTCACCTCCACCGGTTGATGCCGACGTTGGAGGCCCCGGCGAACCAGGGGTCGAGGATGTAGACGCAGCGGACGGTGTCGGCGCCCTGAAGCGCCTCGCGCAGCGCCGGGTTGTCGTGCAGGCGAAGGCCCTTGCGGAACCAGTGGATCGAGTTGAGCACCATCGCGCCGGCTCCTCGGTCCTCTCCCGTCTCTTCGTGAGTAGAGATCGAGATTGAAGGCGAGACGCGGCTGACCCCGTCGGCTTCGATAGCGCGCACTTCTATGGAGACTTCGAAGCGCGGCGCTCGTGTGCGGGATCGAGGTGATGATGATTTCCCTTTGGAAATTCTCACCAGGGCTCGCTCGACGTTTACCGACAGCTACAAGTTAAGACTTCAATCGCTTTAGGTTTGTATAGCAAAGAGCTGTGACTTCATTGTGTCAGTTCTACGTTGTATACTGCTGCCACTGATGTTAACGCGTCAGTCACTTGTTGTGGAATAGCTAACGCAGGTGCGCTCTATCGGATCACCTGATCGTCTTCTTTTGATCGCTCACATACAAAAGCTAAATTCCGTATGCGCACGTGCGTATTCTTTCACGTGAGCTAGACAGAGAGAGAGGAATAAAGCAATTGCTCTTTACGCTATGTTGATAAGCCTATATAGCGTGCGATATATATGTGTGTTAGTGGTGCTGCCGCTATCTCCACAATGCGACCGCCGCCCCCTCAGCGCAGCGCCTCAGTGACCGTGCAGGAGAGCGCGCGCCGGGACCAGGCGGTGGAGC